>BPUM01000799.1:1241267-1861901 GCA_020521455.1 Prunus kanzakura | reverse complement strand
CGCTACTGGGTTCGCGGTTTTGGCGTACTCGACGGCGCTGTAAGTCGGGAAAAGCTCTGCAGGGAGATTTGTCTCGCCGATGTTGGAGTAAGAGTGAGGGAAGGAGTTCTTGTGGAGGCAAAACGAGCAGAACCAGATGCGAGACGTGTATTCGACCCGGGCGTATGGGTTCAATACGGCGCCGCATTGGCGGCAAGTGACTGGGTCGTAGGGAAGTACTGGGAGCTCAGCTTGTTGCATCAATGGCGTGCACATGATGCTCAAAGGGATCACTAGATCTGTGCTCTCGGTTTTTGAAGCTGGCCATGAGTTCCAGCACCATCGGAGGCCTTCGATTGCCTCCAATTCCACGAAATCCATGGAGAACTCAATGAGGGTTTGATAAAGTTTCAGCCTTTCTGTTTGGTTTCATGGATTCGCTTGTGGGTTAGAGAAACCCTAACGCCAAACTGAAGCAAGCCCACAGATCCGGCCGGCCACGTTTCTCGTCTGAGTATGGAGGTTCTTTCTTTTTCGTGTATATTTTTGTTTGTGTATGGGTATGGCTAATGGGTTATTTCTATTTGTAAAGAGGGTAAATTTCTACCATGATAAAAATGAACAGTAAAGAGGGTAAATTTTTTTGGTTTTTACCTACTGGATGCATTTTGTGCCGTTTGATTATTAGGATGCAAAAGTGGGACGGTTATAATTGTAAATGTAGGTGTACCCAAGCCATGCAAAGCGTTTTGGTTATATGCAGACCTCCAAGTGGCACCTTAGTGAGTCATATTTGTCAGCCTCTGGTTTAAAAATGAGAACCAGATGACCTCACCACACCAACCATGAAGAAACAACGATTTCTTTGTGTTGGATTATATGTACAATTCTAATTTTCTTTTTTCTAAAAACAAGAATTATGTGATATAAAAAGAATTGTATGTTTTTTGTGATAGGAATTAGGTGAAATGATCAAACATTTGGGTATGAAACTGTGACTATGTTTATCTGATCAAACTAGCAAGAAGGGGGTATATTAATGGAGATTGGAATAACATCAAATTCTGAGTGTTTATATTGGTGAGGGATCATCTTTGCAACCAAATAATATAATGCAAAAGCTAACAAGAAAAAAATCATGGAGGACATGCACATCTACTTAATGATTTTCCCCCATCTTTGCTTAATTTCTTATACATGACACATACCAAATAGAGGAAGAGATAGAATATGTGAATTTGAATCGATTTCTCGTCTTTCTTCTGTGTTCACGTCTTTATATAATCTACACTCCTATTGTTCTTCTTGCAGTCTCTTTCCTTTCTTGTGGTCTGGCAAATGCATATAAGCGCTTTTCTGACTCTGACATAGTGTTACATTCAGTGACACTACGTGTAACTGTTTTGGTAACTAATAAAGCTAGTAATTAAAACCATTGCAATAACTCTAGTTTTTCGTTGATTCTGCCAACTAACTCTCATCGAAGAAATTTTTGTATGTTTCGGTACCATCCAATACACAAAGGACATGTGGAAATATTTTATTTTTATGTCCTATGTGTATTGGATAATATTTTCATGTCTCATGTGTATTGGATGGTACATCCGGAACATACAAAAATCACTCCCATCATTGATGTCAATTGACTAAGTAGATTTTGTACACATCATAACTTGAATGAAAAAAAAAGTGGTATTATTATTGAAAGAAGATCATTTACTAGTCGTTTTGGTATGTTGATCTTGTACTTGTGTCTATAATGACTTGTTTGGGACAATAACCATTTGTTCTAGTGGCAGTTAGTCCTTATCCTATTGGATGAAGTCTTTGAGTTCAAATTTCATGATCGATAGTTGTTAAATGAAAAAAGTATCAACGTTGTTATAAAGTTTAAAAGTAGGTTAATATATTTAGTAACTTGGAAGTCGTGAATTTGAGAGAATGAGTTAAATTTAGAATTGAATCAACCACTTCCCTAATCAATCTAATTACTAATTTTTCAGGTATTGGATAAACCGAATGAATTCGGTTTGCCAAAGTTTTAGCAATAAGCTTGTCAAGCAGTGTCCAATGACTAACTGGCCTGACTTTATGGACACGATGGGTATGGTTCCCAACCTTGGGAGTGTGAAGCAATAAATAACAACGCCTAAACTGCACATTGATTTGGTTTCTTCACTGGTTTTAGCTCGAAAATTGCACCTCTTAACCATCATTCAGTTCAACTAATAATTAGAAGTCACCAGTAAACCACCATCACCAGCTTCTAAACAATCCAAGGACTTCAAGATTAACACGAGCAAAAAAGGCATTCAGAAAACAGATCATAGGCATAAACAAATGAGCTATTTGAAGAATGCATTAAATTGTTGCTGAGTACAGTTACAGTATTGTATGTTTGATTGAATACTTGTGTGTAACAGAACAAGAATTATGAACTCAAATCAAGAAATATGTATTCATTCTGTAATTGGTTTTACAGTCTGTGTTGGTGACTGAATCCAGTTAATCAAGTTGTTGACAATTATTAAACTTCGCAATATCCTCGGATTAGAAAGGCTGCTGCCAGATCTGATCCGATATAAAATTTCCCAGAGTGAGACTTTTCCCTCTTCAACGCTAACAGCCATCATCGACAGTCTTTAAGGGCAAAAGAATTATCAAAATTCCTTCACATATTTGCTAAAAACCCTTCGACACTATTTCTCAGACGATCCAAAAGATCAATCTCAGAATTCCTTCATAAAGTTCACGACCCGACCAACCCCTTGAAGCGAGCATAGGACATTATTATTATGAACACACAAGCACAGACTATTCCCGTGACAATGCAAACCTGTCAATTCAAAAAGATTCAATCTCAGACATGTTCATTAAAGTCATACTAGACCAAGATTGCCAGCAGAAATGCTTTGCATACCCATTTGAACATGTATCCGTAACCATCATTCCACGTATATGGGATATTCATGCCAAAAATTCCAGCCACCAATGAAAATATGGCCATACATAGAGTCCCAGCACTGAGAAAAAGCTCAAGCTGTACCGTGAAACATGAAGAATAAAAAGCACGTCTTACACAATACAGAATACTGAGACTCCAGAGGAATAAATAAATAAAAGATAATAATCCAGCAAAGTAATCAGATATACTGCATAGGATGAAAAAAGCACCTGAATCAGCTGATTCCTGTGGTTATCAAGCTGAAATATGGAAGCACAAGTTATATCAGAAAACTTTAGTATGTTGCCATAAAAATTTAAGATTGATGAATCAAGTACCTGAATATTGATATAATCCTCTGTATCATCAATATATTCACGCAGCTGCAAAATATCATATTTTAACAGTCAAATTTGTTTAGTATATAGTGTAAATAATGTGGAAAATATGCCTAAATGTATTCCACGCAAATAACTGTAGGTCTATGAAAGTCCTTTTCTATTGACACACGTCGAAAATTCTTGTTGGACTATTTACGTGCATTTAAGGGAATTTTTTATGTGTTCACCCAATATCATCCCCTTCCTATCACATTAAGGTGTTGAAGACACAATAAGATGAGGTTCATGTTTCCAAGTTTCTTTAAAGTCTCTATCCTTCTCTTTACTCTTCTAAAACTCAGATCTTTACACAACATTCCTATGTCCCTTCCTTAATAGTGTATATAGAAGACCACTCTGTACACCCTCACTTGCAGGTTCTCAGGGTCATTATAATTCTGCTTTGATCAATAAGTCATGATGACTCATAGCTCTGTTTTTTTATTGGTTCTAAGCTGACCTAGAAATCACGGGTATTCTAGAAGTCACAATCTTGGGACTAGGGATTCTGTTAAAGGCTTCACTGGATGTGTTGAAGGACCAGCTTACTCCATAGACATGCACCCTTTAAAATCTTTTGGTGGTTCTTACTTCCGCCTATCCCACCCTCCCTCTCTCCCAAAAAAAAAAACAATACTTCAGATTCAAATGTTCTTGGACCTTAACAGGTTTGCATAGGGTCCAAGAGTGTTGGAGGGAGGGATGGGGTGAGATAGGCTAGGTCCTAGGTTCAATTCTCCTTGTAAGCCAGAGAGAAAGATAAGTACGCATCTAAAACAGCACATACCGTAGCTAATTTGTTCAAGGTGCCATCAATCTGCATAAAATAAGCCTGCAGAGGTATTATTAGCAGATTAGTATATACACAGCTTCACTAAAACAAGACACAGAAAAAGTATGCCAATTTTATACCTCAAGTAACATTTCAAGTTCCTCAACGTCATTCTCATCTCCACGAACAGTGGCAATGCTTGCTCTACTTGCCCGAGATATTTTTGAGCCTATCGTAGGAGAGGCAGGATACCAATTGGGAGGACCAGAGACACTAACTGGTGAAGATGCACCAGCCAACTTTCTTGACAAGTAAAGGTCAGCCATATCATCGTCATCATCCAACAGCTGTTCAAGCTCATCCCTTACCTGCAACAGGTAATACAGGATTACTTATTTCCATGATTTACAGTAGTAAAGGGGAAACTAATATGTTTTCTTTAATCAAACTCTGACTGGGAAAGTTTGTCTCATCTCAACTCCATACCACAAGTTTGGATAGCATAAGGCTGCAAATTCAATATGAGATACACAGCAGAAGAATATGTCTTACAGACATAAAAAGAAAGTGCATTCATAATGATACTAATTTAGACTGCAAGTATGAAGAAAACCTAATTGCTAGCTTGAGCGCCCACACAGCACAGCTCTTGGGGCACCTGAAGAGGGCTTCTGTGAAGCCAGTGTTTTAGGCGTTTACTCTTAAAAGTAATTTTGTGCCCCCACAGAAGCTGAAATATGCATATTTGAAAGGCTGAAATATGCATATTTGAAAGGCTAAAATTTGAAGCTGTTTCTAGTTTTCATTGAAAAAATATATATTAAAAAAGATTGTGCAGGAAGTTTCTATTTAAAATGTATTAATTTACACCGTTACCGTTAAATTTTAACTAAATTTCATCCATGTCCTTCTGAATAACCCAAACAAAAAACGACTTGCTGTCATCAGAACTTTAGAAAAAGCTATACTAACAACTTAACTTTGCCACAAAACATCTACTTGTCAGATATGGATGACCGAGAAGTACAGTGGATGCACCTCAACCATTCATTTCTCATCTAACAATTGACCAAGGAACTTAAATATTATATATATGTATGAGTGCTCAAATGCATCTAGCAAACTTATTAGTCATCTAAACAATGTTACTTTCATGAATCAAACATCTTATCTTATAATGTAATGCTTAGAAAATAGAATGAGGACAGTGGGTGGCATTGAGTATAACTACTCTCCCATCTTCAACACACACTAATGTGACGGAAATAGCATCTTTCGGTGATTGCATTCAAGTTCACTAACCCTCATAAGACATGAACTACTATGTAATTATTCACACCCTACAGGAAGATTATATACCTTTTGTACGCGAGCAGTCAACCTTGTCATTGCACTCTTCAATTTACGAACCCTGTCCAAATTGCGGCTGCTAATCTGCAGGTTGCATTGGATCAAAATATTGTCCAAAAGAAGTAGGCATAAGAAGCCATTCTATAATGGTTACAGATGCTAAGCTTAGAAAACCATGCAGGCAAGTATGCAAGCCAAAATTTCTCTGAACCCTGATATCTAGAATCTCTTCTATGACACAATTTCGCATTCACACAAGATGGCAGACAATTATCCCTAGACTTCATCGTGTAGTGCTTTAAGCAGAATTTTAGCATGCTGACAACTGAGACACCTAAAACTAATAACAGTGAGTTAACTAAATCAAACCAAACCAGTGAATGGAAATACTATATTCCTGCTCCCTTTCTCTATTTTTTATTTTTCCATTTAGCATTCCCCAAGAGGTGGAGACAGGCAACAACCATTGAGCCCATACAAAGACGCAAAGAAAATGAGAGAAAACACAAGTCCTACCTTTGAGGTAAGCTCATCTAAAGCAGGATAAGCAGCAGTCTCCAGTTCTGTCGTACGTGCAGAAAGATAACTGCAAATTGCTTCCAAAGCTACCTCCAAGGCCCGGAACTCAAATGGAGACTCTACATTGCATAATCTAGATCACTCAGACGTCAAAGAATAAAACCAGAACTCAGAAGTTTTGATGTTTAGGATGTTAGTGATAGATGTAAACATTTGTATATTTCCAAGAATACTAAAGACAGACACAACTCATCAATAATAAACTTTGAAATTACAAAGTCATACCATCTTCTTCACCGGCATCTAAATCAATTTGCCCAGCAGGGAACTCTTTCTCATCTTTTTGGCTTTCACGTATGGCATTTACAGGAGGCAACCGTCTTTGAAGCTCTTCAACAACAGGGATAACATTTTCATCCACTGGATCCCGAAGCAGCACCTATCCCATAACAAACTAACAATCACCATCTGCAAAAGAACCCCAACTCATAGAAAGTTGAAAGCACCACATTTTTTTTCCTCTCTAGAACACCAGGGCATAATACAGGTTTGATTTTCAATGTCCTGAATTTGCACCATCTATTTAGTTGCTCCTCTCGCTTAATTCCCTCCCCCACCCCCCCAAAAAAAAAGAAAAAAACCAATTAATACCCGGGTTGACCGTTATGTACTGGTCTCTTAAAATACATGTACTACTTCGTCTCTTAAATCAGCAATCTTTAACTACGCAACAAAATTAAAAAATAAAAAATAAATACTGATGGCTATTCAGTTCTCTGACCCCTCAAAAAACCCAAAACAAAATCAATTCAGCAGAAGAAGAAAACGAATTTATTTACAGAAAGAGAGAGAGGCTAACCTCTTCAGCAGTGATTATTGCTTTAATATGCTGCACACCCAGATACAAACAAACCCAATTCAATTAACAGCAACAACAAAAACACAACAGCCAAAAAACTTTTAAAAAGCAAAACAACAAAATTGAAAATTGAAAAAAGAAGAACACCTCCAAATTGAGAACTATAGCCCTGTCGCGGCCGAGAATGGTGGAAGGGTAAGAGAGCAAAGGATCGACAATGCGAAGATCGCGAGCGTGAATGTGAACTCTGTGCATGATGGCATACTTGTCCACGTCCAAGACTGTAGCTTTTCCCGTACCGTCCAGCAAAACCCAACTCCGAGACGACTTCTTCTTCACGGCCACCACCGCTTGTGGGTCCACCGGCACCACTTCCCCGTCTCGAGCCATATCTGACCATCCCCGAAACCCAATCTCACTTACATCCCTCACTCTCAATTTTCAACAAAACCAACAACTCCTAATCTCAATTATAATACAATTTAGTTTGTATCATTGAGAATTTTAATGGGGAAGTGAAGAACTTGGCGTCAGAAAAGCCAGGGGCGGTGAGTTGTTTATGTTTATTCAATATTTAATTAGTATTTTCGTTTTTGTGTGATTGTTAATTTTGGGAATTGGATTATTAGGGATTTGGATTGGGGCAGTTGTGTTTTGTTGGGAGAGAAAAAGGAGTTTGGGCTGTGGGTTGCGTTTATGTTTAGGGTTCATATGGTGCGGTTTGTTAGGGGTGAATTGGGAACTTGACACGCAAGAAAAGGTTTCTCAAAAGGTAAACAAGAAGAGTGGGGGGCTGCTTGGACCACAGGATTTCTGAACCTGCGGATCTATTCTTCTGGGGTAGGACTCTGTTGTCGGACGACACGACCCTTTGACGGTTGACTGATCATACAAACCGTATTCAATTTCTCGTCATTGTCTCGATAGTCTCGATGATACGAAACAATTATATCACACGACTGTATTTTAGTACTATACAATAATTTGTTAAATTTTTCAAAAACAATCTTAAACGCATCTTTGCAGCCTAAAAAGGCAAAACAAAATGTTTGGTCACATAAGATTTGGTAGTTATAAATGACATCAAGGCCTTTTTAAGAGAGCAAATCAAATCTGTGTTTGGTTCAAGTTGATGGGCATGCATTTGGTTTTCTGATCACAGAGTGTTCCAAAAAAGGCAAACAATACGATAAGTGGTAAAGTTTTTCTTTGTTTTTCAGAAAACGAACAAACTTGTCTATTTGGGTGTATAAGCCGTCCCCAAGTCTTCTGTTTTTCCAATGAACCTTTTGCAGTCCATGGGATTAGATTTTTTTTTTTTTTTTTTTTTTTTTTGCCCTTTATCAAACGTAAGCTAACCAAACCAACCAAAACACTTACTATGTCCTTTTTTGCTTGTCTTGCTTCAGTCTCGTATGGTTCATGCAAGGAACAAGAGGCTATGGTTAGAGGATGGTTCAATTCAAAAGCTTTCTTATGTCTCCATTTTCACCTATTCCACCAAACATTAACAAATAAAGAGGCCTACATGCACTATTTGTTTTTTACACTTAAGATTGGTTGTGCCACCGTATACACCGTGTGAAAATAGATGCATTTAATACGATGGGTTCGTAACATTTTTTGTGTGTATAGACAAAAGCACTGTAATGGCCCAACAAAAAAAAAAGGTCTAGTCTAGTGAAAAGGAGCTTTGACTTGTAGACTAATCATCTCATGTTCGAACCCTCATAGCGCCTTGATTGTGTGTGTGTGAGAAACTTTCTCTCTCTTGTAATTTAGACTATCGCTTATATTAAAAATATAAAATAAAAAACAACCGTAATGGGTTAAATACCCTTTGTATTAAAAAGATCCGGTTTGGCAAAGAAGCACCTTTTACTTCAACATTGAGGGGCTTGAGGACTTGTTGAGTGTGACATTGAGGAGCTTGAGGACTTGTTGAGTGTGACATTGAGGGGTTGGAGTATCTCACGGGCCCTTCTTCTCTCCTTCTCCTATATGAATTGACACTGACCGTTACTAAAGTCCCCACCAATCTTCCTTTGTCCAAAATCCTTCTGATGTAGGACTATTGCCATAGAAGGAGATATTCCGGAGGTCATGTGAAAGATGCTCTTTATCTTTTATGATATAGACATCAAACTGCATGACAAGATAATAACAAAATACAGCGAATGAGCCAGAGTCCAAGGGCCAAGGAGTCCCAATCCAAAGCTTATACAAAACTTTCAACTGAAAGGCCCAAAAGCCATATTTAATTGGGTTTGGGCTCCACTTAATGCGAGTTCAATTTTTCTGTTAACATTTCTCCGGTGCCCACCTGTTATCTGTCTAACATGCCATTGAACCAAAAGGCCTTTTGTGTTAAATAATTTATGTCCATTGCATGATCTTTTAGGTTCATAAAGAACTTCAAGATGCATTGGCACAATTAGAATCGATTCGATATGAAGTTCGAAGCATATCACTTATGAATCCTGGTCCTCTGACTCGAAAGCTGATGGAAAATCCTCAAGACCTGGCTCCCACAGGCAATGGCACTATTCTTAGCAGCCATGCGTTGTTGCCAAGTAATGTTTTTGCTTCTCAAATGATTGCCAGTTTATGTGTTTTCTTGTTAGGGGCCGATAGGTCACTTGAGAAGCCCAAGGAAGAGCTGAAGTCAACAAGTACTGTGCTGAAGGTTTTAATATTATAATGTCTTGTTATAAATAGCCCACTTTGCATAATGTTACATTGCTTGTATGCATCATTGGTAGGATAGAACCCCAGAGTCAGTTAATTTGCATAGCCAAGCAACTGCTTAATAGATCCTTTGTTTGACAAGCACACTAAAATCTTTATGCAAGATCCTTTGTTTGACAAGCACACAAATATAAGAAGTTGTTTCAACCTATAAGTTGAACATGCCATTCTTTTTCTTAATAGATTTTTCAAGTAGTTGAGCTTTACATCTGAGATTTATTTGTCCAAATAAATAACCCATGGTTGTGATGACAGAGAATGTTGAAGGATCAGACATTGTGTTGGAAGCGATACTTGAAGCAGAGGTAGCACGCAATGCCAAAGATTTCTTTTCACAGCCTGCAAATCAAATACAGTGAAATGAGAAGGTTTTGCTTTATATTCTCAAAGTGCTTATGTCTGGGCATTTTTTGTAGTATTATTAGATATATAATTGGACAAGGTTTGTATTAGGGAATGCTCTGTTTCATTGTAGATGTAATTGAACAAGGTTAAATTACTATTCTGAAGATGTAAAACTTTTGGAGGTCTTTAAAATGGTTATTTCTTCTATCATCACAGGGACAACTTTCATCATCTTCATCATGTTGAATAATTGAATTTGAATATTTGATTAGCTAGCTAAGTAATGATTAAGTTATAATTAACAAGTTTCAAGATCGAATTCGAGATTCGAGGGTATATGTCGAGTGATGTTAACCACTTTAGTGAGCTTCTTATTTACAGGTGATTGATCGAGCTTGCTCCTAAATATCGTTTAACTAAACACCTCTCCGGCATGATCAGCTGAAAGATGAACATGCTCTTTCCTTGTTGAGAAATGGAGGAGAATATGTAGGGATTAGTTTTGAGAGAATTACCGGCTACAATGAGGGCTGCACTGCTTTGTTTGTTACAAAAAATATGACGGGGGTCATGGGAGAGGAATAGTATTGGGTCAAGACTGGGCTCAAAAGTAAAGCCCAGATCGAACTCTTCTGAGTTGGGTTGGCTTGTTCTAATACTGGGTTTGGACAAGGCCATTACCCACTAGGGCCATGCCCTTTATTTGTTGAAGTATGTAAATGAAATGTTAATATTTTCATCATTTTTTTTTACAAGCCGTAGTCTAAACTATTCTAATTCAATCTAATCTTCTAGAAGGAGAATTCGAACTTGGGTGCAAGGGGACGGGTTCACCCCATGAGCAATTGGCCTAACACACGTTTGCAGTACTCCAATCATTTTAAGTACATAAGATATGACGAGGGATGAGGGACGAGGGACGATGGCGGAGCCAACTTTATGGTACTTCTGAATTATAGTAGTACATAGGTTATGACTTGATCATTTACCTATTGCAAAAACTATTGATACTCTGAATCCGGTGTAATTAATAGGAGATGGATTGGACTTCTTAATTCGATAATCCGATTATAATCCGATTATAAATGGATTCGAATATGGATTATAGTTTATCCAATCCGATAATAATATGATCCAATCCCACTAGGGCCATGCCCTCTATTTGTTGAAGTATGTAAATGAAATGTTAATATTTTCATCATTTTTTTATACAAGCCTTAGTCTAAACTATTCTATTCAATCTAATCTTCTAGAAGGAGAATTCGAACTTGGGTGCAAGGGAGCGGGTTCACCCCATGAGCAACTGGCCTAACACACGTTTGCAGTACTCCAATCATTTTAAGTACATAAGATATGATGAGGGACGAGGGATGAAGGCGGGGACAACTTTATGGTACTTCTGAATTATAGTAGTATATAGGTTATGACTTGATCATTTACCTATTGCAAAAATTATTGATACTCTAAATCCGGTGTAATTAATAGGAGATGGATTGGACTTCTCAATTTGATAATCCGATTATAATCCGAATCCGGTAATCCGATTATAAATGGATTCGAATATGGATTATAGTTTATCCGATCAGATAATAATATGATCCGACTTAGTATGAAGTATAATTTAGTTTTTCTATGCTTTATATTAATATTTTATACGTGAAAATGAGTAATTTTAGTTTTATATGCACTAAGAATACACTTAAAACTAATTTTTATGATAAAGTATCAAACTTTGATATAAAAAAGTAGATAAATACAATAAAAGAACAAGACTACAAATGAAATTTTTATTTTTTTTGTACATCTCAAAATAAATATGATAATAATCCAAGCTGAATCCGATTCATAACTAATATGGACTGATAGGTGCAATCCGATAGTCCGAAATCGATAATCCAATTATAAATGAATTCGAATTTGAATTGAGTTATATCCGAATCCGATCCATTTACAGGTCTAACCCTAAGCACTGGGTAGAGCCATACATTATTGGTAAGGGAGGCACCTTAGATCACTCAATCTATTTTTTTCTATGGAAATTGAAAGAAGTTTTTAACTAATTGCAAAATTATTTTGGGATTTCTTCTCTGTTTTTTTACTTTCACATTTGTCCAAGATCTGAGGTCTAGATATGGCAGAGAGGAAGAGAGAGATGATTTGAGATAAGAGAGAAGAGGGGAAGAGAGAGAGAAGAAGAGAGATGGCTGGAGGCGTGCTCTCTAGCTTCGAAACCCACGTATGGGGTTGGGTTTCTAAGCCCCAATTATTTGGGACTTGGATCCAAGGCTCATAGCTAGTCCTAAACACACTTTAAGCCCACCAAACAATGGCTAGGACTCATGTCCATTTTAATTGAAAATATCCAATCCAATCCAGCCTACCAAACGGGGCCAAAATTCTCCCTTTTTCAAAACATAGAAAGAGCTAACAATAATATAGCTTTTAATTAGTGAACTAATAAATGAAGAACCGAAAACAAAGTTTTAAGAAAGATTAATTTAAAAATATCAACATATATATATTTTTTTATACAAGTAATATTATTGGGGAAGGCGGGAATCAAACCTAGGACTTTATATGCAAAGGTAAATGCTCTTAACCACTTAAACTACAAGTTCTTTGTAAAATATCAATAGATTTTTGTCTTCTTAGCTATAAAATAAAATAAAAAATCAGATATACAAAAACCTATATAAGAATCTCACCAAATAGATAATCATGTAAGAAATGTGTTGGGGATCACTTTGGGAAGGGGGCAAGTGCCCCCGATTGGGCTAAGGTGGTTCATCCCTGAATACGATTATAGTTAGGTTAAAAGACTAAAATAATATAGTCACTATACATTGTCCCTATAATTTTTCTCCGTCTTTCCTCTCTAACCATCCCATTCGATCGATGTCCCCAACAACTCAAACCCTTCATCTTTTCAGCTCTAATTTTCTTTCCATCAAATATATGGCGTGTGCCTGAACTTGTTACGCTAATTATAGCAAACTTGTTTTAGTCCGGAAAAGAATGGTTTTCAATTCAATCAACTTTTCTAATACAAATTCGGTGCTTGAGCTTTCATTTGTAAATCCTCACTTGGAAACTTTAAAAAAGAGTGGTTTTGTTGCCTTCCGCGATCATTCGGTTCTAGTTATTTTATTAAACTATAGTACCAACCTGTCAAAAACAATTTCTTTCCAATGAAAGATATGACATGGGGCTGCTACAGTGTCAGATCCAAGAAATCCATATATGGTGGAAGAGAGAGAGAGAGAGAGAGCCCATAGACTTGTGATTTGCTTTATCTTGAAAAGATAAGTGCTACAAAATTATTGGCCTAAATCAAATGTTAGTGATCCCATGAAATTCAATCATGGTTATAAATTCATATATATATATATATATATATATATATATATATATATATATATATATATATATATATATATATATATATATATATATATATATATATATATATATATATATATATATATATATATATATATATATTGTTTCCTTAACAGATCGGAAACTGTTTTGATATCCAATTATGTCTTACAAAATCAATGAACACGGTGCTTCAAGAAAGTACTAAAATTTCAATAATTCAATTGAGTGGTCAAATGATATCGGATTCAAGTGATTTTTTGTAGAGATGATCTTTGAATGAGTATCTACAAAACAGACGGTTTGGATTAGTAAAATACAATACAAAGTGGGCCCTACAAGGATGTCCCTCAAATAAGCATATTTGAGGGATCCATCAACTGAAGCTTCATGTATATATATACTTCCACCTTTGGTGAGTCAGATTGAACTAGACTATTTCAATATAAAAAAAGGGCATTATTTTGCAAAATAGTGGTCTTAAGATTTGAATCCTCATGACACCTTGGTACGTAGTGTGTGTGAGAAAACCTCATTCCCCATTCCTAACTTTGGCAACGAAAGAAAAACAAGAATTCTAGCTGCTATTTGACGAACTTATAAATGTTAAGACTAGACTTATTAAAATAGACAACAATCCAACATAAAAATAAAAATAAAAAGTCTCATCTATAACTACCATATCCCATTATAGAACTCAAACCACGTTCACTTAACACAGCCTACATTCACCAGTCAGATACAGATATTTGATTATCATGAATGTATAAATAAATGGCCATAAACGAAAGCCCCATCAACATGCACATGGCCTTGTTCCCTTCGCTCACTTGCCTCATCAATCTATTAGTACCTTCCTCAGGAAAATTATTGCAAAAATGCAATAAATTATTGGATAGATCAACAGGAAATTGATCAGAAAATGAATGAAGAATCTTTTCGAGAGGAAAAAAAAGTAGCATTAATTTGAAGGAATAAAACACACAACAACTATGACAACAAGGCCAACAATAAAAAATAATGGGGGTAATTATAAAGAAATCCAATAGCAATAAACAAGGCAGACACTAGGTTAAGTTTATTGCTTCTTGTCCATTACAAATGTCCAGCATCTTTACTATCTATATACCATCGCATAAAAATACAGACACATTCAAAGAAACACACCCTGCTCCATCTCTTGGACACAGCATGCGCTTAAAATAATAGACCGACTGATCGAACTCAGCTTCTGTTTTTGCATTTCTCCATAGCCCTTGGAGCTGAAAATAAGTGAAACAAAAATAGTATTAGTAATATATAGATAAATAGAGTTAAATTTTCTGGTCGTATGTGGATCCGAACGGTCCCATGGTATTTTGAACCGAAGACTTGATGACCTTTAGTTATATCACAAAGCCAACAAATCTTGGAAACGGGCATTTTATACAAGTGTAGAGGCAACTTATATAGAGAATTTTAGTAGTAATTTTATGTGGGCACATACCAAGTCCAATTGCTTCTGATCCTTTCATTATTCGCAGGCGCTTGCATGAATCAACAAACATCCTGCATATACAAAGTGAAATAAATTTGTCAATTAAGTGTAGCAAGATTTTTTTAATTTTCTTGAATTTTATTTCTTCTTATGTTTTTCTGATTATTATTTGATTTAGGGTTTGTAGAAATAAGGGATGAAGAACTTACTCCCACGGAACATCACCCACGAGCATCCAATCGCCATCCTTATCCTCATAGGTTGGCACATACTCAGAACTGTTTAGTAGATCCATCAACTTGCTCTCATTCATGAAATCTATCATTCCTTGGGGCCCATAGTAACCTGCAAATATTCAATCCCAATATGATAATTAATTAATTAAAGAGTTAATAAAATAATAATAATGAAGTGACAATTAACAACCTATAGGTTGTAATGATCATATACCAACAAACGATTTTATCATGTCCACTAAAAAAAAAACAATTGCTACTCAAGATCCAAATTAAGGTAATTCTACAGTTTCTAAAGGAGGAAATTAAACATGTATTATTTCTTTTTCTGTACATGTTTTGCTAAGTAATTAATTTTTTGTGTTTTGGGTTTGTTGTCGAAGAGTTAATTTGATTGAATAATATATTTTCAAACTTACCCATGGTGAAAGAACTGAACATCTTGGCCAAGGAATTAGACAGCTCTTGGTAGCTCTTGTACATCTTCAAATCCACCTTACGAAGATATGGAGCACCATCCATGCAAACCTTCACAAACGCAGCGCTGCAGCCGCTTCCCTTCTCAGTGCTCTCCTCGCTGCTGCTCTTCTGCGCCATTATGTTCTTCCGGTATGATCGCACTGGTGGCCAACCCACAACTTGTGCCCTGAATTTTTTGGATTAATCATTTTATTAGTGCATGTTATAGCTACATAGAAATTATGAAGCCCTAATTGATGTCCTTAATCAAACACTACCCACAAAACCAAATGAAAGGAAAAATAAACTTAGAAAAAAAAAATTAATTTACAAAATTTTCGGATCAAAAAATGAAATCAGTTTATTGAAAAACTCCATAAAATATACAAAAATAAAAGGGCAGGCTCACTGCCCTGGCTAACTGGCCTAACTCACAACTTTTGTATACTCAAACATTGTAATTTATCAATATGTGCGAGCCTAGAAAGAATTGAGGTTAGATTATATGCTAATATGCAGATAATCCCACTTACTTAGCTGGTGGCTTTGCTGGATCTTTTGTGCAAGTAAGGAGGTTGTTTTTTTCCTTGGAAGCAATATTTTTGACGTTTTCGTTCAGATCTTCCTTGGACTGAAGGTTCAGTTTGAGATCAATGGTCTCAGAGAAGCCTCTCTTTCCAGTAGCCCTGGGAGTCTCTGGCTCAGGCACAGTGCCCCCACCAGGCAAACCAAGGCACAGCTCAGTCTCTTTGAAATTCAGATCGCGCTCGACCCCAAGCATGTTCGGCATCTTGCGGCTAACAGCAGAAGCTGCCATGGAAACTCAGCCACGGCCAAAGAGAAAAGAAACAAAGAAAATGGTTTGATATAAAAAAAAGCTGTGCTTGCGCTAGCTTGTATTGGTGGTGATGTGTAGAGAGCTGTTGCTGCTTCTTTTTTTCTTGTGTCTTGTTGTGTTGTTGAGTTGGTTTTGGGCAAAGAGAGGAAGACCCCCACTCAATAATATAACTGCGTGGGACGCTTGTGTCTGTGTCTGCATGTGTATGTCATATCGAGTTTCTGATGGCCTGATGATTTGACACGTGGACGGATTGGGAGCGTTGATGTTTTGAGGTTGTGCTGATGGTGGCAATCATTTGCCGACGGGATTAGATTTGGAGGTAGTGGCTAATATGGCTTCTATCTCCTGTTGTTGAGCCTTCAAGCTAGCTAGCTGTTTGTAGCTCTCAGAGTCAACCATCACATGCAACGCAAGGCAGCGGTCAGATGATTCATTTAAAATTAGAATAAAACTATTTCAGTGATATTAAGAGTTACCAAATTAGAGATTTTGTTTTGATGTCTCTAGCATTAACCGTGATCTTCGTAGTGATAGAATTTGTATGTAGGACCTACTTATATGAATGCGTTCCATAGTGCAAGAGATGTGGTTATTAAATAGTTTGTATTTTCAATCCTTTCAATATCCATCAAATGTCACTAGAGGTAAGGTTTATCGATATTGTCTTTTGGGAACTGCATGTTAGCACTCTAGAAAAGTCAGCATGTACATTTTATAGACATAATGGAGAAATTGAATTGTGAAAAGTGCATAATGACTTTCGATGTTAACACTCTAAAAAAGTCAGCAAGTATGTTTTATAAATATAATGGAGAAATTGAACTGTGAAAAGTGCATAATGACTTTCGATGTTAACGCTCTAAAAAAGTCAGCAAGTACGTTTTATAAATATAATGGAGAAATTGAACTGTAAAAAGTGCATAATGACTTTTGTAGAGTGTCAATAACAGTTCCCTTATCTTTTCTTTTGCATAACCATTAATCCTTTTTTTTTTTAATATGTTCATAATTGAAGGATTCCTGGTTATTGCAATATTCGACGATTTATTATCAACTAACTTCAAGTTTAGTAACTTTTCTCTTCAATTTTTTTGTACGTTCATAATTGAAGGATTCCTGATTATGGCAATATTCGACGATTTATTACCAACTAACTTTAAGTTTAAGTTTAGTAGCATTTCTCTTCTCAAATGTTCGGAAAAGTTCTAAGTTGAACTCCCAATAATACTTATTCCAAAGTTACAAATACAGTCAAGGTTTTAGGCCGACCAAAAAAGAGAGAAGAGAGCTGTTCTGAATTTTGTTGTGTGACGTTAGTTAATTAAATTGATTTGTCAAGAGCTAATTATGCACCAACCAAGGCACCGCGCTAGGTTTGTGCATATCTTGCTTTACTATATATCTTAGTTTCATGTGAGTGCACATGCCATCCCACTACGTGTGGCAGTGCTGCGCCAGCTACCTTGATTGGTTTTTTCAAGTTAGGAAATTTAGGCCCAAAAGGAAGAAGAATGGAAAATAAAATTAGTATTGTCTGAAATCTGGGTTCATGTTGGAACATGATTACAAGTTTAATTTGAGTATCATATAGTACATAGATTATGAATCCCCTATGGAATGAAATGTTCCACCCGACCAAGAAACGAAAAAGAAAAAGTTTGGTCCAAGTCACATTATATGCGTATTACTCTTTATGAAACTCACCAAACATTTATGAAGTACATATGTCTATTATTCAAAACATTTCTTAAAAATATACACTGCGAAATTCGCCCATCATATAACAATTTAAAATTATTTACGTGTATTAATCGTGTTAAATACATTTTACGTGTATAATTCGTAAATAATACATTTGCTCTTAAAAAATATATATATTCCGTATAATTGAGAAGTTTACCGGAAATATTAGTATTTTTAAAAAATATATACAAACGTATATAAGACGCATATTATACGCGAATTTACTAACCAGGATTTAATCCATGGGGCTGCAACATCAGTGTCATCTCTTATTTTTGTAATCCGAAAAACATAGAAGAGTGACAATAGCGTGCGGATGAGAGAATAATTTTCTCTTATGCGGACATCCGTACGTTAATACCGTGCGGATGCCATGTGTTTTCTACTACCCTCCCTATTTACAATGACGTCCGCACGGTAATAACGCGCAGACGTTCAAATGAGAGAATAACTGATATATATATACATATTTTCTCCTATGCGGACGTCCGAATGTTATTACTATGTAGACGCCATGTATTTTCTATTACCCCTCCATGCTTTTCTCCTTATTTACAATGGTGTCCGCACGATAATACCGTCCGTATGTAAGAAAATCTCTATATATAATAAATTAATCGTAACAAATGATGTATATAAAAACGTATTTCTTACATTATCAATGCACGTTCCTTTCACCCTGCCCTTTCCTTTTCTATAAATTTAATTAGTCAGTTGATAGTCGGGAGAAGCATATCATCACCACGACTAAGACATTTGTAATCCTGTCCATAAGTACATGTGTAAATAGTTTATAACAACATCAATTTTCCAGGAACCTACCAATATGCATAATAGCACATGAACGAATAAGTCATATCTTATACACTCGAAATTAAGCTAGCTACCCATAAAATGAAGCACATGATTGGTTAAATCTAAACTATATTAATACAAATTTCCAGTTGACATAGTGAGTCTCCCTTTCACACCACTATAGAAATTCTTCTAATTTCTTATCAAAATATATATATATATAATATTTATAAATAACATTTTGACACATGTGTAAATATATTATTAATTTTTAATATATGTAAAATTTAGATTTACAAGTAAGGAGGAATAACGTCACAAATAGTGTATGCCTCGACTACTCATGAACATCAATCCCTAACTAGTGTTGGACATCATTTATCTTAAAAGTTTGAAGGCATGGTGATGACTTAGAGACAGGTCACATCCCCAGAGAAGGAAACATGCCTAACCCTAGCTGTGCCCTTGCCCTGTCAACGTCTTCCCAACCCCATTCTGGGTTGTTTCTAACCTACTAGTATATCTTAATTATCTCACTGTCTGATGATCAGGCATTATCCTGGCCACGAATTCTTGGAACAGTGGCCCAAAGGAAAAACATACCCTCTCCTCCTCCTATTGGACTTGGTGGAGTCCGAATCAGATAAGAGTACAAGAAACCAATTTTTTCCCTTGAACTCCCAAACAGGTCCTTATCCAGTAGTAAAGAAAGTGACTTCTTTCGGATTACTTTTAGCAAATCTATTTTACAATGCACTGACCTAACCCAACAATTAATGTAGAGGTTTGGTGGTCCTGCTGCGGCTAAGCTTAAGATAGTATCAAATATCAGATCAATTCATGTTGACCATGTCTTTTTTAAAAAAAAAATAAAAAATACAAGTGGTAGTATAAACTGCAAAGGGTAGGGGGATTTTTTATACATACACTACCAAGACGTCACCAAAGTTCAAATATGAGATTATTAGTGTGCAAGTCAAAGCCCTTTTTCACTATATATGCTAGACCTCGTTTACCATGTCTTTTAATTAATGCATACTTTAAAGAGATTACTTATCATTTTGACTTTATTCTTTTTGGGTAATAGGCATTAACTTCTTTTTCTTGACATAGTCATTAGCTAATTAACATTATGGCAGTCAGATAACTCTTGCCCATGCATATTCATTCAACTTTCGTTATGAGAAATATTTTTTTTAATCAAAGAACAACTTAAGTAGATAATCTTCAACAATACAAACTAAGACATTAAAACGATATTCAAAATATCAAGCTCAAGATAACAACAAAATTAACACGTTAAAAAGCAAAACTAAAGTAGACAAAAGCTGCACCAACAACTACGTACTAGTCCACATCATTACAATTAAGCATAATCTCAATCAAAGCCCACAAAACCCAACATAACTGAAACTCGACAACAACTCAGGAACCTAAATGAACATGATCAGTACCACTTGAAGAAGAAGTGTCGTCACAGTCGTCACATGTACATGATAATTTATTCAATGTGGGACAATTCTTCATACATTTAAAATAATTTCAAAATGACACCACTCAATTGCCACCTATATCCATATCATTTTAGGTTGGTAACACTCAAAAGTGTGAAGTGCTTGTTCATTAATATATAAGGTTATATAAGATACACGCGTAATGGCTTTTGAGCTTAGGCCCTAAGGCGTTTCAAAATTTGTTGCTTTACAATCCAAAGTTGATCCGTTTTGATACTTTTGCAAAGCAGATACATGTACGAAATTAACTAATGTTTTGCATTGCGTAATAATTAATTCGATCAAAGCACTCACAATGAGCTAGTTTATTCAGAAGATGGCCCCTACCTCCTCCCAAACAAAATGTACAAGAATCTTCTCCGCAATAATATTATTCCATATGCTGGTAGAACTTGGGACAGTGGATACCACAGTGGGGGCTGATTAGTACACTTCTTGCTCACAATTCTGAGTTTAAAAATATAGCCTGGCAAAGTGACCAGGCTGCCTCTTTCCTTCATTATCATCATTCTTCTAACTTACGCGGTTTGCATAAAACTATACAATCAAATCATCAAACTTTCATAAAATATGTAACTGATATTAAGGAGGATACCGAATCTGTTAGTGGGTGACTCGAGAATGAATAAATCTTTTCGGTTAGGTTCCCTAAAAAGTTTATCTTCCTTATTGTTTTCTTTAGTATAGAAATCTTTTAAAGTGATTTCAAGTTATACATGCATTAATTAATTGTGTGAGGTTTGTAGCCCTATATCAATAAGTTTATCATCTCAAGTAGTTTACAAATTACCATGAGACATACCTATATATATATATATGTAATGCATCAACGATCTTGTACAAGGTCTTGGTTCAACTGGTCTTTGGGTTTATCCCGACTGGTCGATCATGTACGCAAGCACAGATTCGGGATTCAAAAATGGAAGAGCTTTACTTTAAAGCGATTTTTCTCTGAATTTCGGTGGAATCCCCTTTGTTTTTATTTATTAAGTACTTTTATTATATCTGCATCGTCAATTATATTCTCAAAAGAACAATAATATACTTCCCAAATTCAGTAACACAAATATGGTAAAGCATCAGAAGAATCATCTTGTGTGATCAAATTAGGGATAAGAAACAAGTGGCTTTGTGCATTTGCGAACCAAAAATCTTATCAACATCATCGTTGTCTCCATAATACTCCACATATGTTGGGCTATGTAGTTTGGTTAAATTGTATACATTTGACAAACATAATTAAATGAGTTAATTTGAAATTAACTATTTCTTAAAACGATATAACCATAACTCGTTCACACGAATTGCCACCCGTACGTACTCACAAGTTGAGTACTAACATCCGAGTCAACCATGCATAGAATCTTGTAAAGTTTTTAAGGCCCGTAACAAATTAGCTTAAAGCAAAGCTTCATCAGCCTTCTTCAGATTGTCCAAGTCCCAACTTAGTAAGAGTTATCTCTTACTCTGACAGCCCATCAGCTATACTCCAATAGCCTTGGCCCGAATAAGAAACTTGATAGCAGCCATGTCTCTACCGTCCGTTTTCCCATCACATTTCAAGTTGTGTTGTGTCTACGACACAAACTATAAGACCGGAGTAAAGTAAAGTGGGAAAGATCGTGTCCTACAATATTTACGTGGACAAGACTGGAGAGAAGCAAAGTGGGCCCAGTGATGAATGATGAATGATGGTGTTCCATATTCCTAGGTTAGTGGGGGCCTACCTCTGCAGGCATGGTTGCAACCATGAATGGTCATGGGTGCGTAGACGTGGCCGAGTCCAACAACCAGTTGGAGTTTTGCATATTGGTTCTCAAATTATTTGCTCTCTCTCTCTCTCTCTCTCTCTCTCTCTCTCTCAGCCGGTGACAACCAGGCAAACCAACAAACAAAAGGGTCTGCTCCCAGATATCATGGCTCAGGGCCAGCAGCCCAGCCCAACCCTCTCGTGTGGCTGGCTTGGTTTGCAAGTTTTCAGAGACCCACACACAAATCAATCTTTTCATAGACACCACACGTGTGTGTGCTACATTACGTTTTCCGGGCCCACAATCGGGTTTTGCAAAAGATAATTAACGTATTAACCCCCGTTAGGTTCAACTTTAAGTCTTTTTTTCTTTTAATACAAGCGATAGTCTAAGCTGAACAGAGGTTTCTAACACATGCACATACATTAGCAAAGTGTCATGAGAGTTTGAACTTGAGACTATTGATCTGTAAATTAAGGTCCTTTTCCATTGAGTTGGCAAGTTCAAGTCAATTTAAAATACTTGATTTGTTCAAATTGTATAATTGGAGCCTTTTTTCCTCCTTCATCTCTCATTCCCCATTCTGCCCCTCATACATTTTCTATCTATCTTTAACTAAAAACCAAAAATGAAAGTGCTATCAACCATACCCTTAGCTTTGAAAAGTATTTGAATGCTTTTAGAGTAGTGTGCTAATTTCAAACACCCGAGTTCCACTTATTTGACACATTCTGAAAAATTATTGAAACAAATTGCTAAATAGCATCTTCAAAGGAGATGTTAAATCAAATGTGGCAATTTTAGCATGTCGAAAAAATAGTTGGGACTCACTCCAATTGAAAACGTTAAAGCCCAGGTGAAATAACGTTTCTCCCTTATGCTGTCATTTTTTGCAGTTTTGACTTTGTGATATTATTTTATTCATTTTTTCAATTAATGTGCCCAAAAAGTAATATATAAAAAATCAACACTAATGTAATAAAATAATATTTTAGTTTGACATATCGAGTGAAATGTAAAACTTTGTAATTGTCACATAAGCCATCAAATTTAAATTTAATATTTGGTATTTGACATTTCCTTGAAAGATCCTCCTTAAAGTTTAGGTGATTTGATATAAGAAATTAACATCACACTTTTCAAGCCAAAATATATAGAGAAAAAAAAAATTTAGGATTGTATAGAGTGAATGATGATATAATTATCAATATAACTGGAATACCTCACTTATTATTTGTTGGAGTTGTAATTACTACTTCATGATATATAGCAATAAGTTAACAAATTATGCTCTATTGATATAAAGATCCATATCTGCATAGTTTTGTGTGAAGTAATATGCATGTATTTGTACATATTTTTGCGCAATGCACCCCACACTATATATGAATGTACATGCTACATTATTCAACTATATATCTTGGAATTTGAAGTGAACAAGACTATATAACAAGCATACCCAACATATAATTACAAGAAAATAAAATTGATCGCCTTGTTGGGTGTTGGGGACTACACTCCCATCTCACACTAGAATTAACCAAGTATGCTATAGTAAAATTTAAATCCAAAAATTGGAAACTGTGATGAACAGAGGGATTCAAACAAATTTTCTTGGTACCAGTTTTGTTAGTCTAAACCAGGTACTATGTTCAAGTAAATGTATACGAGTGATAATGGAGAAGGGGATTCGAATACTAGACTTCGAATGTAGCGATAATTTTTCTTAACGACTTGAGTAATAAGTCCCTCGATAGATTAAATAGATGAAACAGAGACAGTAGTGGAGTGGAGTGGAGTGGAGTGGAGTGGGTGAGTAGGGTAGGATTTGGATTGGGTTTTTGCTGATGACCACGTATGGGTCGGTTCATATTAATTGAAGATGTACATAATATTATCCGAATGAGGAGCACAATGTGGTAAAAATTGATGGACCCAACCCGACCCAAGTGGAATATTGGTGCTCCAAAGATTGAAATGATGGTACAGTCTGACACATATATATGTATATATGTATGGAAATATAGTTAATCAGACGATGCCCACGGATTTGTTGCACAAAGGTGAGCCAGTGAGGCAGTGACCCTCCCTCTCCCTCCCCACCCTACTCTTGAACCCTTCCCAAATTTTGTCTAGTGCTCCTCAACTCCTCCCCGCTTTTAGGGTTCCTCTGGGGGGGACCACTGCCACAAACTTTACTTGTGCTTTGTCGTTTTGTCTAGGCCCATGGGGTACCTTACAGCAATATGAAACAGAGCAGTCGACCTTATTATTCTTAAAGCTCTCTCCTCTCCACTCGGTTTGGGGTACCCCAAAGATATTATTTTAATTATAATATACTGACCCAGATGCTTAATATCGGTTTATGTACACCATTTTTAATTCTGAGTTGTATGATTTTGTTTCTCATTTGGAGTATGATTAGTGAACAAGAAGGGTCCTAAGAAGAATTGCTGCAAAATTAATATATATATCAGATATATCATATATCTCTGTGTGTGTATATATATATGCACCGACTTGCTAATTTTCATTCAAGATTATATTCCAACCTGCTTTGACATCCTGTATTGGGCCTCAGTGTCTCTTATGGTAGCCACCACGCCATAATCAGAGTTGTCAAGTTTGCTTTTAGTTTTCTTTTTGGGTGCTGAAATGTAATAGGTAATTTGAATCTCAGTCCCAAAAGGATATTTGCATGCATGGCATTAGTTGGCAACATACCCACAGGACAACTAGAAATTATAGAACGTGATACCGTGAGATTGATATTTCCCCCTTTTAAGAAATAATATCAATAAATATTCACTTCTATTATAACACGTGGACAAGTTATACCACATGACCATATTACCGTAAAAAAAAACCACATGTCAACATCCGGTTAGGTTTCATAATTAACTTTGTTAGTTGAGGAAGATGCTATAAAACCCAATTTTTTTCCTATGCGTATTTTTCGTCTCATATAAGAGATTTGGAGTAAGAAATTAAAGAAAAAAAGTTGGGTTCTAAAGCATTTTTGTTTGCCTAAACTCAACTATTTAGTAAGCACTTGAAATGTTTAAGTAATTTTTCCCTCAGGCAACTTGAGGGCTGATATATCTTGGGCTGGACTGGAGCAATTAGAGCTCAAAATAAAGATACATACAGTTAGGTTTTGATATATATCAAGTCAATAAAACATAGCAGGCAGGCAGGAGGAACTTATATATCAATGCTTCATATCCAAATCTCATGCAGAGCCATCACCACCACACGTCTCAATTTTCTTGGATTCCAAACATTAATTACAATCTTTGTGCTCCACGAATGCAAATCCATAGTCCATATATGCAACCCTATACTTGGTCAAAGATTGTCGACCTGGAAATCTCCATATCTCTCTCTCTCTCTCTCTCTCTCTCTCTCTCTCTCTCTCTCTCTCTCTCTCTCTCATGCATGCAATTTCCTGATGAGTCATATCATGTCCAACCTGGATTTCAAGCGGTCCGATCAAAAGCTGAAAATTTAGACCTAATGAAATTAAATTTGATTATTAAATAGTAGTTGTGCATCGTTTTCTTTCTTAACTTGTTGAGTTTCTTGGCTTGATTGATCAGCAAGCGGCCAAGTTTATAGTTCAGGCACCACAAGTGCAAGCAGCTTGGCTACTGATCTATCTGAATCACTGAATTCTACCATATATGTTCGTGGCTTGCATGCCACAAATTTCAGCTAACTTTGTGGATTTCAGCATGAATATATGCGTTGCTATCTGCTCATTGATAAAGCAATAATGACAAAATTCCCGACAAGGCCAACAGGGTGAAATTGCTTAACGTTTGTACAATGCTCATCCTGTTCCTTGATAGAAATGCTTCAAAGTTTCAGACTGGAAAATAACAATATTTTGCACTATAACATGCAACTATATTTATATTTTTAATCCTTTTTTTGTGTGTTAGATACTTACGGCCAAAATTATATCATTTCAATATTTATATTTAGCATTTGAGATTACCAAACCAACTAGCTATTAGTCTAATGATGTTTTATTCTCAATGTCAGAAGAGGTTCCAAGTTCGAATACCTCCCTCTATTTTTTTTTTTTTAAATCATTTGAAATTCAATATTGAAAGGGATAATTAGTTGGAGGCCTAAAAAGGACTAAGTTTTGGCCATATATATGAGGCATAATAATATCATAGAAAATATAAGTAGATAATTTGAATTCATTGTGTCGTTTAGTAAGTTTATTTTGTAACAAAATTCTATAAATATGGCATTGCAAGCATACTATTATAGAAAGAAAGAAAAAAATTCAAGGAAACCAGTTCGAAGAATCTTCAAAAAGGTTTATTTCCTTACTAAAGTTTGGTTCCAAACGACTGAATGCTTGGCATTCAACCAAAGTGACAAGATTGGTATAAAACATACGATGAGATTAATATGTTGGTTTCGCTATGTGGATAAGAACATGAGAAGTTGAGATTTGAGAAGAGAGCATTATTTCATGCCAATAATTGATCATCTTTTTAACGCGCACGAGTGCGGCAGGGAAGGGATGGACCAAAATGCAATAATATACGAGTAGGTTAAGATGCATTGAACAAGCACTACTATATGAGCATGAAGATGGTCCATTTGAAAGGGTGGGACTCACCCGATTAAGGTCATGATCAATTGCAAGGTAGTGTTTTGTTTTTGTTGATACAAGTCATATTGGGGAAGGGGGAATCAAACCTAGGATCTAAAATTAATGCAGGGAGTCAATGCTCTTAACCACTTAAATTACAAACGTCTTGCAGTGTTTCATCTTGATAAGGAGAAAAAAGGGTAGTGTTTCATTGTTTTTGAGCCCTTTGAATTAGTTTTTAATTAATTGACCAACCTTTACTTTTGATCCCCCATATTAAAAGTACATAATTTAAATAAAGATAACCTTGCTTTGCTAATGCCTAATCCCCCATAAACCATGGCACTAAGACTTAAGATTATACAATTGTGTTAGAATAATCATAGCTCCATAATTTTCTCCTATAATGGATCTAGGTCTGCGCTTTTGAAAGCAAAATAAATTGATGTTATTGATTCACAACAGTTCTTGTTATAGATTAGATACTTAGAACAAGAAAAAGTCCACTCTTGTTTTGGATTTCATATGCTTGGCTATGAAGGGTCATTTTTATTTTCTCTTACTAGAAGTAATCTTATCTGCAATATTCAGTCAAACAATTGTAATGCTTATTATATACACATCAAGATTGAATTGCACGTAAATCGGGTCAAACCTGTTTTGGAATTTGGTGTTACCAGACAATAAACAGCAAGCCTCCCTGGTGAAAGCAAAATTGTATTGCTCTATGCAAACTAGGCAAGGGTTTGTAGTTGAAGTGGTAGCGTATTTGCTCTTGCACACGAGGTTTTAGGTTCGATTCCCCCCTTTTATGTTTATAGCAAAAGAATACAGACAATAAATTGAATATAATGAGTTAAATTTAGGGGGTTTCACTAAAACACCCAAAATGGGGATTGAAATTATAAAAATACCCAACACCCAAAACACTTTATAAACACACCCAAAACCCATCATTACACACACTCAAAACCCATTTATAAACACACCCAAAAAATATATAATTCTTTATTTAGATTATTATAAATAAACCCAATTCGTGGCATGTATTTATAAAAAAACCCACACACTATTTAAATATAGAAACACACCCAAAATCATTTCTAAAATAAACAATTGTATATTTTTTGGGTGTGTTTATAAATGGATTTTGAGTGTGTGTAATGATGGGTTTTGGGTGTGTTTATAAAGTGTTTTGGGTGTTGGGTTTTTTTATAATTTCAACCCCCATTTTGGGTGTTTTAGTGAAACCCCCTTGTTTATTTTAGAATTGATTTTGGGTGTGTTTCTATATTTAAATAGTGTGTGAGTTTTTTTATAAATACATGCCTAGAATTGGGTTTATTTATAATAATCTATTAAATTTAAAGAAAATAAAGTTTACATAAACTTAGGAACTAGTTATGAGTTATGGTAAGAGTGGTTGGGTCAGGATTTTTAACTTCCCTGATTTATTTATTAAATAGAAAAAAGTAAAAGAGGGAGTGCCAAAGTTTAGTCTCACATGGTGATGCTAATGCTCATACCAAACATCCATGTGGTCCCTTTTCACATGGAGATGCTCCCCAACCCTCCCTTAAAACCAAGGGTCTCGATTGCTTCCCCACAATCCCCCAAAACGCATCTTGACCGTCCTTATGAGTCCACAGTCTTGCATAGGGGTGGCTGAGCTTGTCCCATTCTTGTCCCCCAAACGCAGGGGCAAATTGCCTCAAAGGTGCTGCTATTGCTACCGACAGCTTAGCTTTCCTTTGTCCATAATTCATGCAATGGAGAGAGAGAGAATAACAATTAAACAAAGGGCCTTTCACAGCTCTACGCCTTCCTTTATCATATCTATAAAATACAATACAAACCTTACATTCCCACCTCCCCACAAACCAAACACATTTCTCAAACTTCCCTGCAACAAACAAAAGAAGAAAGAAGAAAACTTGCCTCAACCAGAAAGAAGAAGTTGGTTTTCAATTGGGTTTATTGGTTTTGCTAGAGCAGATCGTTGGGTTTTGTTTTTGAGTTTCAAGAAGTTGGTTTACTACTCATCTGTTTTCATTGAAGATTGTTGGGAAAAATGGAAAGCAAGACACATAAGAATGATCTCAACCTTAAGGCAACAGAGCTGAGATTGGGGTTGCCAGGGAGAGATGAAAGTGATGAGGTTCAAGCAGTAGGGCAGCTGCCTAGTGCTCTTAACAAGAAGAGAGCTTTGCCTGATACAAAAAGTGAAGAAGAGTACGCATCAAAGGGAACCTCTGATGCTCATAAGGAAACCCCTCCTGCAAAGTAAGTCTGCTTATTCTTTAGGACTAATCTTCTTGTTGAGATGAATTTCTAGTATTTAAGAACATTGGAAATGGTATGAACTAGATTTGAAATATTGTGCTCATAAATTTGAGTTTTGGTGTGACAGGGCACAAATAGTGGGCTGGCCACCAATCAGATCTTACAGGAAGAACAGCCTTCAGGCAAATAAGACTGAGGCTGAGATTTCTGGGATTTATGTGAAAGTAAGCATGGATGGAGCACCTTACCTCAGAAAAATTGATCTGAGGGTTTACAAAGGCTACCCAGAACTCCTAAAGGCCTTGGAAGTCATGTTCAAATTCACTATAGGTAAGAAAATATTGACTATCAGATCTAATCTATTCTTGTTGCTTGATGTAAAGTTAATTCTTGATGAAGAATAGAATATTAGTAATTGATTATGACCTTGATTTTTTATTTTTTCCAGGCCAATACTCAGAGAGGGAAGGCTACAAAGGCTCAGAATATGCACCTACTTACGAGGACAAAGATGGCGACTGGATGCTGGTTGGAGATGTTCCATGGGAAATGTTCATGTCATCCTGCAAGAAGCTCAGAATCATGAAAGGATCAGAAGCCAGAGGCTTGGGGTGTGGTGTATGAGGGAGAGAGGGCAACCCATAAGAGCAGGGAGAAGAAAAGAGATATCTCTATATATCTCTCTCTCTATATCACATGATATGGAGAGCAAATTAATCTCACAGCTTGGGTTATCGAAGAAGATATTCAGATCTTAGTCTCCTTAACTTCTGGCAGGTCTTCTCTGGAGTTAATTGGGATTGTAGACAGAAGCAGAAGATATCTAGTGGAAGTAATTACAGATTCATTCCATAAGTTTGGAAGCAAGATTTGTTGTGGATTGAGGATACACAGAGAGATTTTGGTTCCAAAGAGATTGTATAAAGGGAAGATGTGACATGTTTCATGTTTTGGTTATAAGTAATGTACTATTTGATATGGATATATATATTATAAAGTTATACATATTTGAATATATGTGTAGAATTTTCAGATTGCATGCAGATTCTGTACCCCTTTCTTTCTGGAATACATTTAAGTGTTATGAGCAAAAGATAATGTGTAAGGTGTTATCCAAATTGAGAAAGATTTGGATGTTCAATAATTCAATATTCAATTTCATATCCACTCCCTAAACATGATTGAGTTGTTGAGAATATGAATCCCACGTCGAGGAATTAAAGCATTACCAAATAGTTTAAAAGATCTTGGGCCTCTCTACTCCCTAAACATGATCAAATTTCCAACTACATGCAAACATTTTACAATAGTAACAGATTCAGATGTTCCTGACAGGGGTAGTGAAATATTTGACTGGTTACCGATGCATCGAATCCTATCAATTAATCATCTTCCATCACAAACTACAGTCTCCATTAAATTTCTATCTACCAAGCACTTGCTGGACGTCAAGCATAGTTGAAGGCTATATAGGGCAATCTAAATGGGAACAAAAACTTCTCAGTTATTTTGCTATCTGAAGATGGCAATCATTTAAGAGTAAGAGGCAAACAAAAATCACAAAAGATTTCTTTGTTTCTGTGGATAATTCATCCAAAGCATAGACAGCCATAGAAATATCACCATAACATTAGTTTTCTTAACAATTAAATGGGAAACATCATGGTCATATATGTAGTCACACAATTGCAATTTGGTCATCCAAAGATGTTGATAGTTCAGCTTTGATGTTTTTCTTTGCACATGGTCCTCGAGTCATTTGTATTGTAGGAATAAAATATTCAAGGTTTTCCAATTCCACCAGAACTAATTTTTTGAGTAAGATTTTAGGATCAATGAGTAGAGAGACTTAAGTAAAACATGTAAAGTCTCTTCAAGTTGAAGAGTTAAGACTTCAGCTAAAATAATCATTAACATTTATATATATATATATATATATTTTTTTTTCTACTCTTAAAACACTTTTTTAAACCCAGCAAATGGATTTTCCTTTTCTCCTGGCTTTTTAAGATACGGCTGTCTATAAATCTACCCTAATTACCAGACATGTCAGCAAAGTCGGTGATTAAGTAAAATGATTAAATTTTGTTTCTTTTGTCTGGAAATCTTAACAGGAAAAGAGAAAATTTTTGGGACTTCGTAAACATTGTATTGACTAATATTGTATTACTACATGGTCATTAGCAGGGGATGCATCTGACTGCAGTGTATTCTTTGTTTATATTACAAGGTCATCTTTATTGAAGCATTACAACTTATATTTTAGATATAATGTTTCAAAGCTTTTAACTTTCCCTTTTTCCTTTTTTATTCTAATTGGCTGCATATTCCATGTGATCTTTTTCATTCAATTACACTTTTATAACATTTTATTGCTAACATGTCAGAAGTTTTGATGCAGGGTTTTGAAAACCCCTTAGTTTATCTTTTAAACATCAAAATTATCTTCTATTTCACTCGTCTTTTAGTTGACATGTTAAAGGTGATTTAAGCCTTGACTCAAGTGATTATGAACTAATTCAGATGTAAGTTTGATGCTTAGATCCAATTGGAGCAATTTATTAGAAAATGGTTTAGTATATTCTACTGGAGTTGCATATTCTAACAGAACCAGCTACAGAAATAACAACCTATTCTGCAGTCAGATAAATTTATAAAAAAAAAGTAGATAAATAATATTATTTGAAAATCTCAACAAAGAAAAGAAAGAGAAACAAAGGTGAAGATATAAATAAACATGTTAAGCAAAGCAATAGAGCATACCTCTGTCATAACTTCGTATTACTGATATCTTGAGCTACTCCAGCAAGATGAAAACCGAAAATGCAACCTTTAGCAATTAATACAGCTTGTTTGGCCCGCAAGGCAAAGCGAAAGAGTCCTCATCCCTAGATTCTCTCATAGTCATTGAGTTGCACTTCAGGATTGGGCTATCTGGACTTCACTTGGTTGAGTCTGATGGGAAACTCTTCTTACTATCACAAAATTGGTTATCGGCATATTATACCAATTTGATAAGTCACAAAACCCTTCGACTTGATTTAAAAACTTGGGAATTAAAATTGGTTCTTGCCCAGGAATTAAATTAATTGTGACCTTATAAGGTGTCCTTGGTGATTTTTGACAGTTCAAAACTGAGATTAGTACTATTCTGTGGCTCTTGAAAATGAAGATCAAACACTCTCAGAAACCATTTAATTCAAAAAAAAAATCTCATCAGAGGAAGATACAACCTTGCATTATTATCGTAGTTAAGTGTCCCCTTACAGGAAGGGAAATGGAGACACTGGTGGACAGCATCTAACAAAAAGCCATATAGGGGACCTTTAAATCAGAAGACTTCGAAAATATCATGCAAGAAAATCCACACAATTTCTTCAGTATATCATATCATATCATTTCCATCATCCATCTTCCAATATATTGTAAGAGAACATATCAGAATGCCATGTAGAGGTTGACAATTCTTCTTTCTCTTCGAAGTCCATTAAATATCCCAGGAACTTCATATCTTCCTTAAGCAAATCCAATATAAGGTATATCCATTCTGAATCAAAATGGGACATATCTCCCATAACAAACTCATGGACTTCACTTCCCAACTCAATCCAGCTAGAGCCTCTATTTTTCCTAACCCTGTGCTCTCTAATCAGCGCTCTCACTTTCGCAACACCATCCCATTTTCCTGCAGCAGCATAGATATTGGATAACAAGATATAGTTGCCAGAATTGTCTGGCTCAATCTTGAATAATTCAGATGCGGAAACTTCAGCCAGGTGGACATTGCGATGGACCCTACAGGCTGCAAGTAAAGCACCCCATACAGCTGAAGGAGCTGCAAATGGCATCTTGCATATAAGGTTGTAAGCTTCTTTTAAGCACCCGCCACGACCAAGAAGGTCAACAATGCATGCATAGTGCTTCTCAGAAGGATGAATTCTATATTCAACTGTCATTTGTTTAAAGTACCTCCTGCCCTCTGTGACTAGACCAGCATGATTACAAGCACTCAGAATGCAAAGAAAACTTACACAATCAGGTTTTATGCCTTCCTTTTTCATCTCCTCAAACAAAGAAATGGCATCCTGACCCAATCCATGATTAGCGAAGGCTGAAATCATGGTGCTATAACAAAGCAAATCTTTTTTATGGATCATTTTAAACAGTTGTGTAGCTCTTTCAATGCTTCCACATTTTGCATACATGTCTATCAAACTTGTCACTACTTGTAGATTAGACAGAGTTGATTGTCCAACATAATCACCAACTATCGATTCAGCTGTACCTAGAATTCCTAACTGTGAGCAAGCCGATATGATTCCCAATATAAAAGTCTCATCTGGTCTAACTCCTAGCTCCTTGAAGTGTTTATACATCTCTAAAGCACTGTGAGGCTCCCCATTTCTTGCATAACCCCCAATTATGGTAGACCAAGAAACCAAATTCTTCTCCGGCATCTGATCAAATAAGCTCCTCGCGCTATTGACATTGCCAGATTTTATATAACCATCCATCATTATGGTCCATGAAGCAACATTCTTATTTGGCATCATGTTGAAGAAATCTTCTGCACGTTTAATATCTCCTGCTTTGCAGAGCCCTGAAATCATCAGATTCCAAGTCCCAACATCACGAATTGGCATCACTTCGAATAAACAGAGAGCTTTGTCAACATCACTAGCATTGGTGTACCCAGAAATCATCACATTCCATGACACCAAGTCTTTGGTTGGCAGTTTCTCGAAAAGGACCCTTGCCTCCACCATGTCCCCAGACTTAACATATCCACAAATCATGGTTGTCCATGAAACTGTATTCCTCTCAGGCATCCAATCAAACAGCTGCCTTGCAACATCAACTCTGCCATTACTTCCGTAGCCGGAGATCATCGAGTTCCAAGAAACCACATCTTTTTCATCCATCTGATCAAATATCTGCCTAGCAACATCAACTTTACCGCATCTCATGAACAAGTCCAGTACCGCATTTTGAACAGTCAAGTCAGTACCATATCCAAATTTTAAGACCAACCCATAAATTGTTTCCCCATCTTGAACTCTACCCTCCCGAGCTAAAGCCTTGAGCACAGACGCAATAGTAAAATTCAAAGGCTCAATGGACTCACCATGCATTTGGGTAAATAGAGAAAATGCTTCTTCATATCGACGATTCTCAACATGCCCATGAATTAAGGCTGTCCAAAGAAAGGAATTCGGTTCAGTAATTTCATCAAAAAGCTTGCGGGCATAACTGATAGCTCCGAAGCGCGAGTACAGCCTGAGGAGCTTGTTGAGGATAAGGTTGGACGAGACGACGGAGCTGGTGACTAGAAGATGGGCATGGATCGATTTCAAGGATCGGAGAGTTTGGCATTTATTCACAGTTTTCAATAGCGAGTGATTCATTTCATGGCGCCAAATGGAAGGACGAAATTCTAACGGTCACGGGAAGTATTTAAATTGACGGCGAGATAGAAAAGAAATTGGGCATGGTGAGTGGGACCAAATAAAGTTCAAGCTTGTTTTGCAAAGTAGGAATAATCAAACTTTTCTATAAATGAAAAGAAACAATTTAACAAAAAAGAAAAAGGGAGCAACATCATTCAATTAACTTTAGTGTTGTTGTTTAGGTCAAAAAGGGGTACAACCTCTCTCTTCTTGCTTTTTTATCCATAAAAATGAATTCCTATACTTTTTTCTTTTTTTACACACTTGATTGAGGAGAGAAGGTTTGAACACATGACAATACATGAATAATTGCTCGTAATCACTTGTGTTCAGGTACATGAATAACTGCTCGTAACCACTTGAGCTACAAGCCTCTTATATCACATTTCTTAGCACCACAGTTCAAATAATAGATATGGAAACCAAAAAACATAGAGATTTAAACTACTGTAATTCTTCAAAAAGTTTAAAACATCAGAATCGCCAATCGTCAAAATAGGCACAAGCCCACGAAGAATCAACTCTAACTCAATATGTAAGAGTAAGATCAGCTAGATTAAGCGTCTCTCGCCTGTGTTGTATTTAAGTACATATTGTGAAACTAAGGTCTCTCTCTAAATCAGGGTCCTCTCACATGAGTATCATGAGTGAAAATGTCCAGCCCCTGCTGCCTACACATATTGGACTCTGTTTTCTCAAAGCAGATGACCCCCGCATATAATCAAACTTTTGTGACCTACCAAAAATAAAATAAAAATGTACATAAATTAAGTTACTATGCCAAGTTACATGAGCCTAACAGGTGAAGAAGTGCCGGTGTTCAGGTCTCAGGGGCAGTACTATAACCAGCAAGGCAGATCTCTGACATAGCCTCATTCTTCGTGTTTATATTTCTACCCTAAAGCTCCATGCTCATTCTGTAAGCAATTGCCGCATAATTTATATGAAGGCCGAATTTGAGAATCTCAAGCAGTTCCAAGGCTTCCAATTAACAGCCTCAATCAGTTTGACATGCCAGACCCTTCCCAGAATCATTCTTTTTGTTGATGATCTTTTTAGCAGAAGAATATAGGACGAGCACCGAAGGGGCTGAAATGATTATTCTGAGGCTGCAATTCCAACCAACTACAAAGAAGTTCAATTTAATAAAAAAGACGCCATCATCGTTTTTGAGGTGTATCACTCACTGATCCTCCCTCACTCGATTCGGAGAATTTCTCGTGGTAATTCTTGTTCTCTGATGGTGAATACTCAGAAGTTTGGCCCGGAACAACCACCAGTGAATGGCTCTCTGCAACAGTTGGTTTTCTTTGGTTCCTGGACTCCTCATGAGCTCTGTGGCTTGATGCCACATATGATATACCGAACTTTTGCCCATGAGTTAGTCCTGGGCAAACACCCTGCAAAGAGACAAGAAATTTTCAATAGACTTCAAAGTGATACTTTAATAATGCATAAACTTACGGAGACCTAGCCCCTATACTTATGTAATACTTCGAACTTTATAATGCTTTTAGAGAAATGCCCAGTATGCAATACTCACTTTTATCAATCCTGATATAGGGGTTGAATCAGAAAAAGTGGAGCCTGAAGGAAATCTAGTGCGAACTCTTCCATATAAGCTACCATCATTAGTTTCTTGAGGATTACTTGCAACATCTGATGCATGAGATTCATTTCCCATGTTGCCAGTGTTACAATAAGCCCCAAAATATGAACAATGTTCCTGCACAAGAGATATTTCAGGGGTTGCAGGCAATAAATGGCCTTCAGTACTAAAGATGTACCTGCAGAAGGAGACATTTCCACCACACATGTAAAAAATAGATAAGTTAGCTCTTTTATGGAAATAAGTTATGGCACTAAAGCATAATGATATGGGTGTGCAGAACTTACTTGTATGGCCCATTTTCAACAAGGTTATCTGGTCCCACAGCCAAATCAAAAAGAAGCCACAAGTATTTAACCTAATTGTGTTACAAGTTGTTAATAACAAGTAATGGAAGAGAAGAAAATAAAATAAATGAATGAAAAATGGAACTGAAGACAAACCCGTAGGAAAGCATTGAATGTGTTAGACAAAGGAGTTAAGAAATTAATCCCCAACAACATCTTGTCACAGAGATATATTTGCAAAAATTGAGACCCACCATCCTCAGTCCCACTCCCAACATAAATTCTTAATAAGTTTTATATTCTTACAAATTCGTCTTATAGCAATAACAAAACAATTCAATTAAGATTTTCATATGTATTTTTCCATAATAATCTTACTCTACTGAGAGCCATATGAAGATAAGATATTTGAGTTCTAAGCTTTTACTGTTTCTGCTAGGAAAAAGCTCTCCATATGATCTTCCTGCTTGTGGAACTCAACGTCTGATATATGACAAAATCCACAGGGGCATCGTGCACTGTACTGCAAGCTGGCAACCATGTCTCGTCCAGCATCAAGATATCTACAAAGAAATACATAAGATATGGTTTTAAAATGCCTACTCTGAAGTATACATTTATTTTTGGTAACAGAAGTGTCCCTCTTACACATGTTGTTAACAAAAGACTAAAAAAGGATCCACAAATCAGAGGTATTTCCGAGCTTACTTGGGATCTCTAGTGGCTTTGTAGAGCCAATATGTGCTCTCCATTAACTCTGGACGCAGTGGATAACTTCGTTGCCCATGCTAAAAACGAATGTAGACTTAAACATTACACATGCAATTGATATAATAAAGTGAAATCTAAAATCTATAGTACTATAAACAAAACCATTGATTAGGAAATGTATTCTTGGAAAGTTATTAAAAAGAAAGAAAAGAGAGAGAGAGAGAAAGAAAGACGCTAATTAATTGTTAAATAGGGGGGTTGGCCTAGAGGTTTTCATGGACTGCCCTACTATTCGTACCATCACAGAATGACTCCATACACAGAGGTTTAACTAAGACAAAATGTTCACACCTCAAACTAATACCTGTCTGACCATCTGTTTGGCCAGTGGGATGGAAAGAGGAGTATGGCAATTTTTACCAAACCATTCATGAATAAAAGCTAGACCTCAAGTTCTAATAATAAACTTAAGGTATAAGATTTTATCTAGCATACTTCAAAGTTGCACAGCAGTTTAGTTTTCACTTACGAAAAAATGGATGTAACTAGACGCATAAAACCATTAAATGAGACACCAGCATGCACCCAGTAAAAAAAATCCAACAATTCGAATAAGAGTAAATAAAAATTGTATTAGGGTTCAGAAAAAGTTTATTATGGTACCTGAACACTGAGCGTAGCAATATTAAAGCCCTCTGGAGTGAAACCATATCTTTTCCACACACTAAAGAAGGCAGTATGGGATCGAATTGCAGGATCAATATCTCCCGCTAAAACCTTCCAAAAGATAAGGTAATCAATCTCACTGAAACCTAATGAACAAATTTTCAACCATCCAGTGTCAACTGTATACATATTAATATCTTATGACAAAAAATATTACAAACCTGAAGTCCTGGCCAGAATGCCTGTAAACTGTTAAATAATGGCCAGACAACAGCAGCAGAATCCATATTTACCTCTACATACCTACCAAACAAAAGTACAATTGAAGTTCTATTAAGTTAAAGGGAATGTATAACTACAAAGAATCATATACTAATTAGTAGCATTTACCAAGGATCATTGTAAAGATAGTGCATAGCAGCAGCATACGCTTCTTGAAATATGAATAGATACTCTTCATCTCCAAATAATAAATAAGCCTGAAATGGTAAAGAAAAAGGATAGAAAGAACAAGAAAAAACAAAATCACTATTTGTCACAACTCCCTTTTGTTAGTGAAAATGAATATATCAGATATGCAGAACTTGAAAGTAAAGAAAAATCATAAAATATTCATTCCCCATAAAGAAAGCGAAAGACACTAATCAACAGAGGCATAAAAACCATTAGATGTAGATTTCCAAAAGTTGGGACTATGGTTTCTCTGCTAACATAGTTATGAAAAACAAAGAGTTCTCAATCTCTAAATTGATGGTTATTATTGCAAAGGTCCCAAAGCTAAGAGCCACACCAAATTACTAAGCAAACACTCAAACCTCCCAGCTAACTGATTGCCACAAGACCATAAAACTAGTTAATTGTAGGCAATAATTTTATATGATGTCTCCCTGTTAACCCTGCAAAGCAACAAAACATTCCCACATAACTTTTCAGCACCACTTATCCTTTCTTTCTGATTTAATTTCTAGGAGTTTTTCTCATCAGTCATGCCATAGAGATATCAACTATTTGATCTAGTGCCTGAAAACCCGATACTTCCATTTCAAATAATCTAATTGCATAGCTACAAGAAGGTTTCAACATTCCAAGTGATCTTACAAACCTTTAGAAGATACTCATAGAAAGAGTCAATACTAGTTCCTATTCCAGCATCCTGCAAACAAGTAGTGAAACATAAGTATAGTTAATGCCACACAAAGAACATAGGAGAGAAGAAAATCAACTACTAATTATCCTATCATCTAGGACTTTTTGGAAGGTCGGACTAGAGGGGAAGATAAGATTAAATCCCAGTTCTGCATTTGGCGCATAAGGTAGGTAGCTTAATGGGACTGCGCCAGCCTTGCAAGATTATAATCCCATTTTAGCAGGATGACCAATCCATTTGGTCCACTTAATAGTAATGGATGAACTATAAGCATTGGGTTAGGATGTTCAGTCCAGTGTGAAAAATGGACTAAGGGGGACGCCCTACATAGAAATCAATTATTCGGTAGTAGACCAATAGCTGATTAAAGAAGGTTGATCAGCATTATTCAAATAAAATCTAATGAAGAGGGACAATCATGTTGTTTATAAATATTAAGGTGACGTCGTCTACTATTATAAAATATGCAACTTCCTTCTCTTAAAGCACAGTTATTCACACCTAAATCCTCAAGCCAGAGAGGAATTAACAAGTATGATTATTAGACTCAGCTTTTCAAACTCCAGATAAATCAACTAAAGTTTTATATTTGACTGGCAAAATATATCTTCCGATGATTATAGAAGAACCTGCACATCTAAGACCAAAAAAGTGATGCCTGAAAACTAAAGCAGCAACGAAAGAAGGGGAAAGGAGCATCACCAATCAAATAGAAACCTTAAGACATTTTATTTATCTTCAAAAATCTTAACAATAGAGGAAGAAAATATATTTGAAGTTCATTTGTTGCCTAATATTCAAAACAAGCAATCAAAATCCAAGACCCAGTCAGATAATTCAAAGGCTTGTTTCAGCCCTGGAAAATAGAAACAGCCCACAATTAACATGTAGGTTTTCCTGCTTAGTTTTCAGTATTCCGTTCATGCAAATAAAATTTATGCGGATATTATTATTTATCTTGATAGTAAATCCACTTCCTCAGAGTTGTATGTTTCTCAATGTAATCATGTTAAAGGAATGTTACCTTCTGTGTCCATTCACCTGTAAAAACATTAATATGAGCACCAACTAAATTGAGCCTTGAACGGCGAGCCCAAAGTCCACGAACTGCATTCTTGGTAACTTGTTCAAAAACTGCAATAAGAAAGAAATCGCAAAACCAAAAAGACAAAAAGGAAAAAACCAATCAGATAAGGGAGGAAAAGAAGGGGAAAGTAAGATGCTAAAGAACATCCTACTTCAAGAATCTGCTCTAAAAGATGAACTATGAGGAAAGAGATCACAGTTACAACATCAATACCAAATAAGATTGCAAGTAAAATATAATATAATGTATCTACATGTTTCAGCATGAATTCTGTCCATTTAAGGCTGCAACAAAATGCGTCTTTGTCTACTGGTGAAGTTCAAGAGCATACTTCTTTAGAAGTCAGATCCCCTCAAGTTAGATGGATTATACTTTTAGCTTGAAGGAAAGATAGCTACTACTTACTGGGATCTTTTGTCAATCGGCTGAGCACTCCAAACTCCAAAGTCAAAGTCCCACCACCGGCTGTTGATGTTATCTAGACTAACAAGTAAATTTGAAATCACAAAATGTTTGCCCAAACTAACAAATAACCAGTTGTGGTTAAGATTCTACATCTTCACTTAAAATTTATCCTGAACCTAGAAAATTTACTTCTCATCGGAGGAAAAAAAAAAAAAAGCAGATCTACTCATTAATTGTCCTACAATATGCGTAAAAAACACAGTGAATAGGACAGAAACTTGCACAGAAAAGAGAAAATGTACAGAAGCTTTGCCTTGCTTTCATGTTCATCAACTCCATGCATCAGATTGACAGATCCGAAAGGAATTCCTGCAATGCAAGACCACTTATAAAGGATACTTATACAAGATAGCTTAAAAAGGACACTTGAAATGCCAGCACTTAAATACCTACACTTCAGCAACTAAAAACAAAAAGTTTCTCATTCATGATCTATCTCTACATAATGCTTTTAGGATTTGTTTAGCTACAATATGCTTCCCATCAAGTTAAGTTTCCAAAAAATCCAGTATTCAGTCATTAAAATAGAATAAACTAGAGCCAATAACAACCATATGGATTTATGCCCTTTTAAGCCTTTCCATCACTCCATGGTGTTCTTCAAACATAAACACGTTCTTATCTATTACTATTTGGCTAGGGTAACAAAAGACATCCATAATCATATTCCTGCAGTATCTACCAACAAATGTCACCAGTTTCCTCTGAAACACTGGGAATGACAAAGAATACAAAACAGTGAAAGTTCAGCCAGAAACATCTTGCATAGAGTCTTGTGTATACTAAATGAAAGGGATAATCTAGTAGGCATACCTGAAGGAGTGTCAAATGCAGGCAACAATCTCCGGGCTAGATCCTCAGCTAAGTTAAGTAACTCATTGTTATAGGTTGGAATTTTCATGCCCTGCAATAGAAGATGTACAAATAATTCAACAATGACCTTTAAATATCTATATCCTATAACACTGCACTCCTACCAGACATAAATATTTAACCAAATACCTTCCAGTAAACTCTGATAGCGAAAGAAACATACATGATATTGCTATGTATCCTTTCGTACAAACTAAAACAACCTCTTTTTTTCTTTTTTCTTTTGTCAAAGTTTGGGAGGGGGAGGGGGAGGTGCCATTGGGGTTCGAACCTGAGACCATTGATCTGCAGGCAAATGCTCTTACCACTGAGCTATGGACCCGTTGGCACCTCTTTTTTATTTTTTATCCTTCTAATCTTTTTGTATTTTCTTTTCCCAGAAGCATAGTTAAACCAGGGTCAAATGTGAGGTCAACAAACAAAAATAATATATCTGATCTTATACGGATGCCATATATGATGATAGGGCAGGCGGTAGAGCATTCACCTAGTGTTAAAGATAATCGAGAGTGTCAAGGTATAGTGTCCAAGAAATTGATATTTTAAATCCATATCAATGCACCTAGATTCCTAAAATGTGAAACATGAGCAAAAACTTATTTGTAGTTAGAATTCCAACTCTTTTCTGCCTGGAAGATTTGCTTATAACCAATGCATTGTTAATTTTCCTGGTAATTAGAGAAAAAACAAAGGAAAGCAAAAACTGCAAACCAATTCCTTTCATAACTCATTAGCTTTAATCTGACCAGGTAGCTTTCATTTTTTTACACCCTACTTCTGCTTATATTGGTATGCATATATATCACATAGTTTGGCAAGTTGCAACACAATATGTGCTAGCTCAAACAAAAGGGCACGGTACAATGTTTGCTTATGGCATTAAAAGGTAATTCATGGATTTGTTAAAGATGGGAAAGTTTGAAACATAGAGGTACGCAACTAATTACTACCGTAGCATAATCACTTGCTATAAGATGTGCGGAGAGTAGACCCCCAAGGACACGGATGGTAGTCTCAAAAACAGATACTGTCTTATTCTGCAACATTGCAAATATTCGAAAGTTAGATTGACAATTTCATCTATTATTGCTAAGGAAATATTTAATTGCAAACCGGTGCAATAGTAGCAAAACAAATGAATGTACGATAACAATAAGATAAGGGTCCTAAGGAAACAGAATTCCATGAGCAGGACAAGACTGATATATAAATAAGAGATTTTGAATGACAATCAATATTGACAATACATCATATTAGAATGGGAACATTCTGCCACTGCAATTCATGCTACATTATTACATGACACGTAACATGTCAACAATAATTGTCACATTTCAAATCATGTAACACAGCCTATTTCGGTCTTAAGAACCATACTTTTTGGATAACCTTGATTGGAACTAGTAAGCTCATCAAACTAAAAGCCCTATTGTCGAGTGAAATAGTGAGATATCTACAGCAAAAACAAAACAAAACAAAAAACAAACTTGAAAGTCTACCCATTTATTCCTAAAGATAAAAAAGTTCAATGTGAATGTGAATAATGATCATCACATTTCAAATCATGTAAAACAGTCTTAAGAACCAGACTTTTTGGATAACCTTGATTTGAACTAGTCAGCTCATCAAACTAAAAGCCCTGTTGTCAAGTAAACTAATAAGATATCTTCCACAAAAGCAAAAAAGCTAAAGAAGTTCAATATGAATCTGTGTACATAAGCTAAAACACCACTTGCAATATCTTGAGTTTAAAACACCACTTCAGAGAGAGAAAAAAAAGGAATGAAAAACACTACTCACTATATCAAACTGAAGGTTTTTACCAATCCATTCAACAGAGGCAGCAAAGCGGTCTCGATCACCAAGTAAAGCTAGTGTGTCCAAGGAGTCAATCTGTGATAATGACATGGCAGAAACATCACATAAGAGCTTAACAAAAACACATACTTCAAACATTAAAACAGAAAGTAAAAAAAATAAAAAAAAATACTTGCAGTATAAAATTTTTCATAAAAGAGTTTGTGATTTGTATTACCAAAGTTAAGGCATAACCACCAAGCGAATCTTCACCCCCACAAGACTGAGGCCTTAATTCATCAAGTGGAAAAGCATGCTCCATATATCCATTAAATGCATGATAAAACATTTCCCTAACCTGCATTTGAAAATATATATTATATACATGTCCGAATTGTTATAACACCACATTGTAACTTGCAATACCTGACAAGCAGTATTTTGTGAAATTTACAAATTTTACAAGTAATGAAAAAAAAATATAACCGAAAGAATTCGCTAAATATACTTTGAAGTAGCAAATAGTGAACACCAAAAGTAGGAATCACAACCTACACTGAACATGTAGACTATCAAATACAGAAACCAAGAACCAAAGGCTTCTACTGTGTTGTTGATTCAAATAGAATACAAGACAGTATGAAGTTAGAGATTGTGTTCAACAATACGTAAAACTGCAGAGAAAGTTTGGGGCTATAATAAGAAATTCAATAAAATCTGAAAATTTTCAAAAATGGGAAGTCCTGATTTTAACCTAAGATCCAGAAAATACACTCTCACAGAACCATGGTTGACCTTCCAAATCACCTCAAATCCAAATTTTCACTCAAAGTTACTAACAAGCTAAAACTTCTCGCAAGTGCGTAAGTGAACTACATTACACTTGTACTAAAATGCTTAACAGTCAACAGATTAATTCGAAAAAGGGAAAACATCCCCTGCCTTATGCAAAATTGAAAATTTGGGATTTTCTGAAATGGGGTTTAGAAGACCAAAGGGCCCCAATTTGCTTTAATCAGTACAAACACAGCAACTTTTTCAATCACAAAATAAAGTTAATACTATATAAAACCCAATGGCACTGCCAAATTGAACCCAAACCCTAATCGGACTCAACTTTAGAGGATGATTGGAAACGATAATTGCGAGAACTGGATGGGGATTACCTCGTTCCTGAGCTGTTTAGCTTCCTCGGGAGTGACGCCATCGGCGAGAGCTGTGTGGATGAAAGTGTTGGAATATAGTGAGAGCAAGAAGAAGAACGATAGCATTGGAAGTGAAGGTTTTAGAGCTGCCATTGTCTCTCTTCTCTATCTGTAACTCTGTCTCGATGAGTTTCTGAACTCACCGTTGTTTGTTGTTGCCTGTTGGAGAAGGAAGAGTTGCAGTAGTAATTAACTCCGTTAACTCTGTTAACGTCTGTTTTCCCTCTTTGGCTAACTTTTTGGTGCACTCTGTCTGAGCGCTTGCGGCAGGCAAGCAATACTTATCTAATTAGATATATTTGTTTAAGAAATAATGAAAAATTCAGCCACAAAATGCAGAAGCTTTAAGTTTTATAAATTAATTATTTTTACTTGAAGCTGCTTATAATGTTGTCTTTTTTATTTTATCAGTATGTTCATTATGTTGTCTTTGAAAATAAATAAATATAATTTCATGTACAATTACAAATTAGGCGAAGATACCCGTATTTTTCCGTATTTTTTCTTAGACATTTTTTATATAAAAATTAAATACAGGCAGATGACAATGCATTCCATATGAATGTAAAAGGCAGTACAAATCAAAATCCTAAAAGACAGAAGGATTGTTAAACTCCTTTTACATTTCATCTAGTCCCCTAGATCCTTTGTAAGTTCTTTTGTAACTAAAAAATTTAAGGGTTATTCATAGCAATGGTCTCTCAATTATACCCGTATTTACAGTTTGGTCACTCAATTCAATTATTAGTTGCAAAGGTTACTCAAGTAAGTGTTTTGTTGAACCATTAGTTCTTTCGTTAAGTTTGTGACTTTTTCTATTTAAAATGATGACGTGACAAGCATCTCTTAGATTATTGATGGGCAAATGTGACTTTTCAATTAAGATTATTTGTAGCAATGATCCCTCAACTATACTCAGAGTTACATTTTGGTCACTCAACTCCAAAAAATAGTTACAGAGGTCACTCAATTAGGTGTTGTGTTGCACCATTAGTCCTTACCATTAGAGAGACTTGACGGTAGGGACTAACGGTGCAACACAACACCCAATTGAGTGACCTCTGCAACTAATAATTGAATTGAGTGACCAAACTGTAAATACGGGTATAGTTGAGGGACCATTGCTGCGAATAACCCAAAATTTAAATAAACATATATACAAACATCCCTTCAGAAAAGGGTAAAATTATCATTTTATTACAGTAAACAATTCAACCATCAGAAAAAGGGTCAAGTTCCATTTTATAAACAAGAAAAAGGGTGGTTGGTTGTTGGGTTATATCTCTACCAAACTTAATTGATTATGATCGTTGTGTGCAGCATAAAAACAAGATGGAGATGAATGAAATGCAAGACAAAACATTGCCTAGGCATAGGCAAGAACTTGGCAAAACGGTCCTATGAAAGAAATTCAGTATATTTTCATTTTTGTATCCAAACAAATTGCCTTGCAAAGACACAACTATGTAAACAAACTTGGGCACAATCCAAGATCTCAATCAGTACAAGTCTATGCCATCCAGGGATTGTCACAAGATCTGGCTGAAGTTCGTAAAATTACAGCAGAGAGACATTTTCAAGATAAATCAAGCCTAGGTCGGAGTGACTAGGCATGGAGTAAGACCGATTGTTACAGAGAGCAGTAAGCACAAGCTTCCAACTATTTTACCCATGGAAAAGGGAATTACGCGCTTCAGCGTCAAGACTCAGCTGTAAGAATTTCGCATAAACAACTCAAAGTGATCAAATCGTCAAAACAAGTTCGCATCAGCACCACGCTTCTTCGACTCATCCCTGCAAATATACAAGTAGTTGTTTATGAAAAAATGTTACAATTGTACAACAAACACCAGTAGAAGTGAAATGAGTTCTCACCAAAAAAAAGGGGGGAAGAGAAAGGTATATATTATAATAGAAGAAATCACTTAGCACAGTACAGGGAGATGAAGAATCAAGTATACGAAAAAGTAGATGAAGAATAAAGGGCCCAAGAATGAACAAACAATAACAGTCCATCATTGAGTTTTACTTAACCTCTAGCTTGAATAATTAGCTCAAATCAATCGGGCTGAGATATACATCCAACTTCTTTAAGTAAGCCAAAAAAATGCCCATCCACTCTATTAATGGAGTTGCCTATTAGACTGACCATCACCTCAACTGACACCCTTTGGGGTTGAGTCTTGACCTTGCACCCACCTCATAAACTATCAAATGAATTGAAGCAACACTTATGCCAATATGGCATATCAATTTCACAAATCATGAAAAAAGGAACTTGGAAACTTAGGGCTCGTTTGGGACTGCTTCTCTAGGAAACACTTCTACTTATAAGCACTTCTACCAAAAGCGCTTTTATTATAAAGACATTGAAATTTTCATAAGAAATCGAAGTGCTTCTTGGAAAAGTACTTGGGAGTGCTTCCTGAAGAAGCACATGGCAAGTGCTTCTCCAGAAAGCGCTTCTATGGCCCAAAAGAGCTTCTAAACTTTTCTGCCAAATGCTGTCAAAAACACTTTTGATTGTTAGAAAGCACTTCTAACTGCTCCAGAAGCACTCCCAAAGAGGGCCTTACTATCCAACCGGCCAATTTTGACCCTCTGTGCAAGATGAAACCCAAATCCCCGGGTAATTGTACAATGACAGCATATAATCATCATAGACAGAAATGTAGTGTGGGTAATAAGTGCCATCTATGCATGCTAAACCCAATAACCATACCCCAGTGAGTGGGATAAAGAGCAAATACTCAATCTAGCTCTTGTCAAGCAGCTCTGTAGCTGAAAGTATGACAAGGATGTATATTCTTTTGAAAAATAAAAAACAGAAGCAAAAATCAGGTAGCCTTAGGTCAAACCATGACTATCTAGATAAGTGGCTAATTTCAATGCTTTTTCTTATTATATTAGGAGAATTATACAGTAGGTACACTTTAAAGCATTGTAACAAATTTTCAACAGAATAAACTATAGATCTCATCAAAAGAAAAGCAAACTGTTCAACATATCTAACATTAACAAGTAACTCCAACCTGCTGCTTTTTCTTCTTTGGCCTCCTCTTTCTACGGGGCTTATGAGCATCAGAGTTGGAGCTCAAATTACTACTTTGAGCAGCCGTTGAATTTGAGGATCCCCTAGCTTTGAAGGAAGTTCCACTTCTGCTAGATGATGTACTGAAGGAAGTCCCACTTCGGCTATTTGATGTATTGCTGGATGTAGACATTTCAGCAATCTTTTTTGAGGAATTTTTGCCTGACAAAGGACCAAACCTTGACTGAGCACGAACTGAACTTGTGCAAGAATTGCTAGATGGCCGGGGAGGAGGCATCAAAGCTCTAGCAGAAACCTGTCGCTATTTAAGAAATCCAGGTGAGGAGATAGAAATATAAACAATCAATAAGCAAATATGTGTAATCACAACAGTGCAATAGTTAAAAGATGGAAACCTGATTTCTCTCATCACTGGACATGCCAGAAGTTGCTTTTCCAGAAGCACTGGAAGCCTGTTCTCTGAAAAAACAGATGACAAAATTATGATGCAACTTCCATCATAACAGACCATATTTTTAATACACACATAAAAATGAAAGAACAGTCTACATACTAATTCAAATAGGTTCTTTTAAAATTTTAGCTTCCCTGGCTAAAGTACAAACAGTGGGCTCATGTTAAGAAAAGTGATAATTATTGAAGTGCACTGTCATCTAATTCATGAATGATCCTTCAAAAAAAGAAAAATATATATTCTCAAATATAACATCACTCACGGTTAGATAAATACCTTGTACTCTTATCCGTCCATTCATCGTCTGCATCTGCTTCATCACTTGAACTCCCATTTAGGAAGAAATCATCTTCACTCAGATCCAGAAGCCCATCGTCCTCGCTCCCTGTTTCTGTAAGAAATCCAAGAAAATACAGCATGCTTGTGAGTGTAACAAAATTGTTTGATGATTTGCAACCCTGAGATTATGTTCATAATTGACAACTGCAAGAAGAAAAGAGAGGTGAAAAGCATCCCTCAGAGAAAACATAAACATCATCTACATTTTACAAAGAAAATGGTAGCATGGCAGGAATGCGGAAAGAATAATTTGGTATAATGTTTTGTTTGCTAGGTTTAACATCCATTTTTCTTGCAGTCATTTTTACCTCTACTATTAATTTCATCTGAAGACTAGACAGTTCGCTAGGTATTTATCCTACATTATTTTTTAAGTGGTATATACCTTTATTGAATTTTGAATGAAGGCTGCACCAAGTTGGGCTTTCACCTTTTTATTCAAACAATGACTCAAACAACTTTAGATAACTAAAAAAGATGTATTGTGCATTACAACAGATGGTTATTGCTTATGAAGAATACCTCTATAAGAGATATTTCTGGTGGAAGTAAATAAAGCATAAAAGAAATACCTTCAACATCCTTTCCACTAGCTGCTGCAGCAATTAAATTGGCCTTAATCTTCTCACGCAACTTATTTCTCTTATCAACTATATCTGAAACTTCACCACCAGTAAACAAAGGGACATACTTCTCGGTCTTGGGAAAGAACTGATAGTAAAATAAAAATCAGTCTTTTGACATTATTGGAAACAAGTATGTGTTATTTCAAGAAACAATTCAAAGCCTGTACCAAGTAAAGTAAAATACATTCAGCCCTTCACCATAAGGCACAAGTTCAAGTGGAAGTTCACATTTCAATTCCAATGAAAGCTTATAATATTCTCATGACAGAAAAACATACCAAATTCTCAATTACAAATTCCACAAGCATGCATTCACATAAAACCAGATAGACCAAGGACCACTATATACCACTGTATAGCTTACCCTAACATATTCAAGATCTTCTTTCAATTTGGAAAGTTGCACAGAACTCTCTGCATCTTGTGCCTGACCAGACGAAGAAGCACGTTGGAGTTTCTCCAAACGTCTTATTCTTCTCTCTATTTTTCTTCTCTCTGAAAAAAGTCGGTGTTACTTATATGATTTGAGTAAATCACACTCCACCATGCAATTAAGCCGTAAATCATGCAAGAAATCAACTCTATACATAATAAATATATCAGTAAATCATACCGAAAAACTTAATCTTCCTGTCACGCATAAATATCTTGCGCTCCACAGCAAGACGAAACTGAATCTCCTGCTGTTTCTTGAGTCCTTCTAACTTCTTTTCCTGAGCTTCCTTCATTTCAGCTGATAGATTCTTGGTACAATAATCGTCGTGTTAGGCCATATTTCACAATGATTATGACTTCACCAATAGCTAAAACCACAAAGTTCCCTATTATAATCTTAAGAAATCGACTGAATACTGATTCAAGCTGTATTAGGTCAGAAGACCCATTATAGGAGGAGGAAGGGAGTGGAGTGTTTGCGAGATAAAGTTCAATTTGGGGCATTTCTATGGGCTTCAATTTCCTTTGAAATTCAGTTATGCACCTTTCTCTCTTATTGTGTGTATCACTGATACACAAAAGGGGTAGCAAAGAACTCAACAACATTGAAGCCCCTAAAACCATACAAACCCTAACCCTAAGAATCAACAAGAACTGCAGCAGAATCGAAATGGGCAGTAACACATAACTCAACGAGATGAAATAGTAGATTGTGAAGAAATAGAGAATACCTTACGGAGCAGGCGCTCGATGGAGCGAATCTGCTTTTTGAGGTTGACGGTTTTGGGCTTCTTCTCTGGGCCCAACGCCGACTTGGGCCGTCGTCCTCCCGCCGGACTCACCCTCCGCTTGGCGTAGCCACCGTGAGCCATGGCTTTGCCTCCAAAATAATCGCTAAGACACTTAGACACAGACAGCAAAAACAGCGAACTTCAAGAAGCAACTGGGTTTTGAGTTTTTTGTTTTTGTAAATGTGAAATAAAATAGAAATTTTAAAAATTACCGCAATTAATTCTACGGGCATCCCTAATCTTTAAGGTATTTTTTTATTTTGACCCTACAGTTTCGAAAATTACAATACGATTAGCGAGTTGCAACGATAAACTTCTTTTTTATTTTGAAAAGAAAATACGAATATGTGACAGACCCACTAAATATGAATTATTGTAAGATTGAGTTAGTATCAAACTTAATAACCCACTAAATATGAATTATTGTAAGATTGAGTTAGTGTCGAACTTAATAACTCAGGGTCTAACCCAATAAAGAAGGGCATTGAATTACATACTGTGGTCTCAGGTTGCTTGGTGGTGAAATTTATTTTCTACTCTCGATTTCCATGTACATATAAGCAGAGCACTCTCTCAAGGATATGAGAGAGATGCGCCATAGGCCATTGCCATCTCCATCTCCATATCCAACACCATCTTCAATCACATAGGGGAATTCATGGGTTAGGGGATGAGTAAATGTGTAGGGGCCTCACGATTTGCATCATTCTTTTTAGGTTCTTGCGGTATAATCAAGATAATATGGTGGGCGCTAATGTAGTGGTTTAGAGCAACTACTCCCTTATGAAAGGTCATGCTCATTGTAACTCCCCGTTACAGGCTCCCTGTTAGGTGTACAGACGAAAAGAATTTAGACATTGGCATGAAATATCTAACTCTTCTATTGAGGATTGAGCTAGTCTGCTGATTCTTCCAACTCCCTTCATAGCTCATGGTTTATTGAAAATGGTGTAGTTTATGGCATAACCTCCAGATTTCTTTTATTCCAATTCTCTTGCAGTTTTAATGCCATTTCTGTGGTACAAGCTCAGAGAACACTTTACTGTCAAAACAAATGAGTGCTTCTATTTAAGAAGGGATTTAGATTTTTAAAAGGAAAGTTTGGGTGATAGTTTCAGCTTGAAATCATATAAACATAGCAGCAATGAAAACAATGGGGACAGGCAACAAAGTGAAGACCAAATGTACTTTCTACACGAGGATGGGTTGTTCTCCTTCAAGTTCAGATATAACTATTAATGAATCTGTCAACTCAAGGGAGAGGGGTTCTGACTTGGGATCTGGATTAATAACCTGCAACATCACATAAGACGTGTATGAGAAGTCTAAAGCAATTTCAGAGTCAAATCCAAATCAAGATGTTTTTACCTTCTTGTTGTCTTTCACATAACCTATTGCAACTTCTTTCCGTAATTGCGCTCTTTCGGCAAGCTCAAAGAATGAAGGATTCTCTCCCTCTTTAATATAGAGGCTTATATCCTGTCAGAACAAACACATGCAAAGTATAAAACACAAGGCTGTGATGGATATTCAATCAGGATCTTCTGGCAGGAAAAGAAAAAAAAACGACATCCAATCGGGATGTAACCAAATCAGTATGTCTCTCATTCCGAATGTGACCAAGCCCTCCTAATACTTCATTGCTTTTCTTTTATTTTTCTTGGAAAAATCTATTAAAATTGAGTATTAAAAGCACTTACCTTTACATATATTTCATCACCCTCTGCATTTAGAATGTCTTTCCACACCTCATTTAGTTCACTGTTCTCAGCAACTGTTATGCACAAACAAACAATCACTTGTTATTTTGGAATACGACTGGTATATATGTTACGACAGCTAAGTGTAGTACAATGATTCAAGACCTTGAGCTGTTACAAGGCTCATTACTTCCTCTGCAGCAATGTAAGTCAGGGACGGCTTAATTCTTGTGATCTGCAGAAATTTTCGGTGTATAATATTTCAATAGTAACACTAATGTGAACAAATATCAGTAGAAATCATAAACATCGACAAAAGTCTGCTGAAGTATACTTGTTTGCCCAATTTTGAGTCCACGATCTCAGCAACTAAATTCTGTACCTGCAACGCCACAACCTTGTTACTTTACTTTCTCTAGTGAAGATTATGTCTTAGTTATTGTGAAAGCTATTTAATTAACTAAACTCAGAGTCTGAATTTCACAAATTGAAAATGAAGACTGGTACTGATGTTTAACTGAACTAGACCTACCTTTACATGAAGTTTGTTGCAAATATTCTCAGCAAGAAGAAGAGAATATGCGGATTGCTTGTCTGCCCTGGTTGGATCTGAGGGGAGAATACTTTAATGCAATGCGACCTTAGGCTAATTGAAACAACACAAAACCGAGAAAAAAGGGAGAATTCATGTATGTTCACCTCCAAGAAGCCATTCTCTATCAGATATTACAACGATGGACAAGGGAATATCTTTGTTCTTCAATGACTTCTGGATATTCATTATGGTTTCTTGTAAGGTGTCAAAGTTCATTGGATTCCCAATCTGCAGCATATGGAAATAAATAAATGAAGTTTTAGAAGGGGAAAAGGAGACTTCAACAAAAACTAATTATAAAGCAACAAAGATAACGGCAGAGAAGGTTCAACTCTCTAGGTTGAAAGAGTGACGTAGTACCCTATGAGAAACCTTGACGTTTTTTAGTTTGCCTTGACCAGAAACTTGTCTTGCCCTATTTCTGTCATCTAATGGTACATCCGATAAAATTTCCTGCATGCATAAAGATGATAAATTAAGAGTGATGTTATGTCTAGAAACTTAGCTAAGTGACCAATGAAAATTATCTTTCATCAAGTGTCAGAATTTATAACAATGACAGCTCATGAAGGCATCAGTTTTAACATCCATATACAATTATATATAGAACAACAACCCCGATTGTAAACCAGTTGATGAGGAAATGCATCTTAGGCTACATGCTGAAAAACGTAATAGCAAAAAATATAGGGACACATCTCAAAAGTACTCCAATTAGGCTACATGCCTCTTAGTCTCTGTCATGCTTTCCTCAAGGTGGAGAAAATTTCCCAGAATCCATTAAGTTCCTCAATCCCTTCCCCATTGATTCATTTACAATTTGAAAGCCTTCATCATACATGTACTTGAGTAAGTAGCAAGTAGCTGTGCTAAGTTTTTACAGTTCAAGGCAAGAGTTGCTGAATGCTTACTCAATGCATATAGGACTCACAACAAGATTCCCAACAGATAAGAGCATACCACGACACTGCCAGGTCCAAGATAATTGTCATATTCTTCAATCATTTCTAAGATGTCGGTGCGCCATCCAAGCAGAAGTATAAATTCTTTTGGTCCTAAGGTCCAGTCTGAGCCCTGCATTATAAGAGAAATCAGATTTCGAAACCAAATCTTTCAAGCCCTGGTGGCCTTCAAGCAATTATGTCGTAGTAAAGTTGCACCTTGGAACCTGGTTTATTGGGACGCCTTACAATGTTTTCCAGTCGTGTTTTCAATTGTAAAGCATGCGATTGGGTACTACCATTCTTTTCCTGATCTTCCAAATTTTCATTAGCATTGCCTATTTCTCTCACAACATTTGAATAAGCAACATGTGGTTTCTTAGACCCATTAACAGGTGCAATGAACAATACCTACATGAGGAAAGTGCACAATGTTGAGAATTCACAAATAAAACTACAGGAGGAATTTTAACAGTTTCATCAATGCAGAACATTTAATAAACAGATAGCTGAAAATGATGGTTAACCACAACCCAGTCAGCCAGCAAACAGCATAATGCAAATACCAAAACAAATGAATCAGTCACACAGTGAATCCGGTAAGGCTTCCATGATCCTCTTAGTTCTTTCTTCTATTTTTGTAACTATTAAATTAATAGTAGTTTTGTCTAACTGTCCAGTCATGATAAATAAAATAGGAACTGGTGAAAGTTAAAAATCTAGTTAACCATCAGTTTCTAGAGATATTAACAAAAAGAAACTTTAACTGACATTGTGTTCATGATTCAAATTTTCACAAGTCTTAAGAAATTTCAGAGCTATTGGTTTAAATTAAGTCGAGAACTTCTCATACTTTGTCAGTTTCCTGCAAGATTTCATCGTCATAAGGGTGGAAGTCTATCTTCCCGTTCCTATAAAGCCCACAAACAACTGCCTGAAGGGATATCCAGTCAGAGGGAGAATAAAAATCAGCCAACTGCAATAAATTTTACACTAGCAGAATTACAATAGGCAGGTAATACCTTTTCAAACCCATGCCGTACTCTCCTATACTTAAGCCCTGCTAGACTTGGAAAACTGCAAAGATTAAATACATTTTCTGCAATGAGTAGAAATGATATTAATTAGTGTGCCATCCAGAGCTGAACAGGGAGATGGTTCCAATTACCTAACAATAAAACCAACCTAATGTAAAAATTGCCACCACAAATAAGAACAACTACACGCATCCATGTCTGAGTTGATAGATCAAAGTTCTAGTGCATCGGTTCAAACCAAACATTCCAATTCATGTTTATAAAGATATTAGGGTCTAAAGGTATGGAATTATCCACAGAAGTAAATATATTATGGGAGAAATTATCAACAAAAACTAAGGCATTTCATCAGTAATTTTGCGAATGTTGATTGTTAATCTTTGTCCTTTTACTTAAATAATTTTCACTCTCCCTCTAATGGGAAAATAACATCAAACATATATAAAAACAAGCATACCAAAGCATCACAGGCAGAAGATAACTTAGTGCCACATGGAATAACAAGAGGTTGAGAATTACACAACACCACAATTTCTCTCTCTCTCTCCCTCTCTCTCATGGTTAGATTTTAAGACGAAAATGAGTTAAAAGGTTATGTACAAGCTGGATCTTCATATCCATAATGTTCTGTAAATTCAATAGGGAATGATAAAGAAAATATTTCAAAAATGGTTACAAGAATCTCCCCATTCTCAATATGTCAAAAAAGTCCTAAAATACTTCAAAAAAGTTTACTGAATAAAGCACCAAATGTTTTATTAAACATATCATTAATGGTTCCACCAATATTTAGTTCAAATAAAACTTAAAGAGTAGTTTTATTGGAACTCTCCCATATCCAAAATCTTAAAATATATATTGCTTATGTAACCAATAGTAAAGGACCTACTGCTAATTGCATTCAGTAATCTGAACCAAACCAACACATGAATTTGGAATGGCCATTCTAAATTACCTTGACAATAGCATTCGAGAATGTCTATTATTCTTTATCCTAACAATTCAAAGTTTTGGAAATGTATAATTGAGGAATAAAAAATAGAATGTAGTAAATGTCTAAACGAAAAAACTAGTTTCTCCTTGAAGAGAGACTTGTACCATACTTCGATAATTAAGCAAGTGCCTGTAGATCTTTATCAGTCCCTTTTGACGAGAGCATTGAACAAATAATTTGGATGCACCATTTTCTACAGGCTCTACTTTTAACCCTGAGATTGACTTCAAGAGCTCACATGTATTGGAACTTGAGACCTGCATTCATTGGGGAGGGCAAATGTAACATGATTTTAGCAAACTTCACAATGTAGTTCAGTGCAAAGATTGATTAGTGATATACCTCAACAATTGTGGGGACAGATTCCATATTGGGGATGGGTTGAAGAGCCAGAACAGATAAAAAAGCATCAGTGTCAACTTCATACCTAAACAGTGGAAGATGTCAAGTCAAACAAGTTCAAGAGAGTGGAAATTTTCGATGTGGTAAAAAATTCAATGGCATTTTCAATATAGCTCATAACTGCCAATGGAATGATATACAATTCCAAATAAACTTTGACAAAAACCTTGTATACTCTAAGATGACTTTTCAGATAGAAGTAAATGTTGATCAAGTTCTCACCGATCTCCCTTCGTTGGCAATATAATTATGGCACGCGCCTTGTTGGCAGCGGCTCTTTCAAATGATTTTGTTAAACTAAGGCTGCAACTGTAACAGTACAACCTCAATGTAAGAATCAGAACACAAAGCCCATCATACCAATACTTTGACAACTTTTTATTGCAACATTAGATAGAGATGAATTTTACAAGATTACAGGACTTTAGTTATATGATTTCTAAGTAGTCGTACCTCTTTGTAAGGATATCAATATGAATAAGATCTTTGGCTAAATTGTCAGCTAGCTTGTCCATCTGCTTTCTAGGGAGATCCGACATAAGAAGTATTCTCTGCCTCCTGTGAACATATACACAAGCCAGTAATTTAGCCATGCAATCCTGATATAAGAACCTCTGTTGGCAGTACAGAATTAGATTACCTAGCTGTAGCAGTACCTAAGCGGACGGCAAATTCATGATACTTGTTTAGTTGCTTTAGTATGAAAGAAAGATGACTGTTCACTCCACAAATAATGATATGATCACTCTCCAGAACTTGCATTTGTGCGCCTTCTCTGAGCCTGTACATATTATTCTGTGCAAATGATGGTCATAAGGATGCAATCTACATAATGTTAGATGTACAATAATGTTTATTGATTCAAGAACTTACCCTGAACTGTTCAGTCATTGTGCTCAATAAGCGAGAGTAAAATAATATGCCCCATATTGCAAGAATGAAACCAATAACACGTTCAACGCGTGTTCTTTGCTGCAGAGTACATGGTATTTACAATCATATAACCAAATACGAAAAAAAGTGAAAATTATGACAAATGAACCAAATCAGAAAATCAGAAAACGCCATCACACTTTTAGATGTGTCGATGATGAACACAGACATGCCCAAGCCTCCCAGAAGCAGTCCTCCAAAGACTCATTACTACCCCTGTGTAATTTGAAATGCATTCAGATTGCAAACAAGCATGAGAATTAAATGCAGAAATAATAAATTCACTTGAGAAGACTAGTACCGAAATGGATTGTCAACCAAACAAAGTTGCTCAAGAGATAGATGGATTGATGGGAAAACAAAATATAGCAATCTAATATTCTAGATGCTAGAAGAAAAGAAATTTGGCTAAATAATGAAATACCATAAACCAACATGAAGCAGACAATGCCATTTACCATGTGAAAGTAATTAGAACTGCTGTTAGAAAGGAATATAGGTTACCTAAACTTGAAGAACAGGAAACCACCAATGACAACAAATGAGAAGCATGCTACCAGGAGCACTAGAAAGAACCTAGAAAACATTTACAAAAGAATTCAGTCAAATGAGAACATAAAGGCCAAATAAATTACATGCACGAAATGATGAATTAGAAAAAATACTTTTGAACAATCAGAGGAACAATGTTGACCATTCACAACAGAAATTAACCAGAAGGCTGATTTTATCATTAAACTTTAGATTGTCACAGAAGCATACACAGATCCACGTTGAATAATATACATCTTTTATGGAGCTTCTGCATGATTATATAAGCCCAAGCACAGAATGCTTTTGACCATTTAGTGTCAAAGAACGCACAATTATGTAAACCTACCCTAAGTAAGAATTAGGGGAAAAAGATAAAACATTTATCATTATTATTGTGTGTACACCCTGAGGGCATCATTCGTGGCCTTCTAATCCTACATGATTCTACAAAATTCCAATTTCTTCCCAATCTGCCAAGTTTTAAATAGTACCAAAACAGATAAGTGCACAATCAATAGAGTTGAGCAACTAATAAAATTCAACAGATTAAATTTATAGTGTGGAAAAGAATATGATGCAAACCTTTTAAACTATGTTTTATGGGACAGGATGAAATGGAAGGAAATTTCTGGATCAAAATATCATAATCTATTCTACATAAGTTTTTAATATCACTTTCATTTTTGCCAAAACTAGCTTGAATAAAAGTGAACCTTTTGGATCAAGTGACCCTAATCGTAGTTCACTGGGATACTTGCCTATTCTGGTAACTTACTGAACAAAATGCTTGAAATCTATGCCATTGCATCTTTATTTCAAACAAGAAGGCAATAATGAAGTAGTTCAGTTACCCTATTGTCCACTCATGTTGATGAAATAATGCCAGGTTGATATCTTAACATCTGATGCCACAAAATCTTAAAAAAGAAACCAAAACATGAACTTAACAATTCAACAGCAAAATAACCAGATGATTACAAGGTGAAGGGTTATGAACAAGGGCAAAAACAATTATATAATTCACTTACGTGGCAACATTTTTCTCAAGTTGGATGTTAAATAGATACAATAACCGGGCAAAGCTCCACCTAATATCTTGAAATGAAGGCAAAGACACATCCAACCCAAGAGGCATGGGTTTATTCAAAGAATTAGAAACGCAGGCAAAAGGCAAGTTGGCAGCCCCAAAATTTTGAACAACACTGGGAAGTTTCTCTTGGACAATCTTAATGAAAATGTTAAAAACATTTGACTTTGCCAGTCTAATTGACAAATATAAGGACACCAATCCCATCGCGACTTTAGCAAGGTGAACCTGCACATACAGCAAATTCCATCAAGAAATTTACTAAATACTAACAGCACCATGGCATTAATCAAGTGAAAAATCTGAAGCCAGAAGGTTCTACCAGATTAAAAAGATTCAGATTAGAATGAGTTTGTACAAGTTATCATGGATACAGATACTTTGTAACAGAGAGTAAACAAGTGAATTCACTAAATAGAGGAACATGGAAAGTGGTGTAAGCTTTTATTCGGCTATGAGAGCAATCAAACGAAATATATTCTGGGGACAAGCTTTGTTTAGAAGTTGTTAACGTGACCGAAGACTAAACACGGGTGATACAAAGAGGTTTGGAAAAAAGTATAACTAGTGAATGATAGACTTCAATATGCATTTTCTCACAAATCTAAGAGTCTTACCTTGCATGGGCAAATGAGGAATAATTTAGTAAATAAAAATGCTTAATTCGTATGTATAGCTTGAAGACTAAATTCCAGAAAAAACAGAATACAGACATTTTAGCCATCTTTTACAAGAAGAAGAAAAGGTAGAGTAGGTTGTCACTGCTATGGCATGGTTTTTCTGAAATATTATCAAGCCTTGTAATGATTTGTGCTCAAAATTTAGCCTTTTTTGGTACTATCATTGTTGAAGTGAGAACAATGCAAGGGCCAGCCAGAACACATAAATTATTAAGAGTAGTGAAAAGAGCTTTGCAAGTATCAAGTATCATTGCTCCTTAACTTGTAGTTATCAATTTGTAAGTATTGTGTGCCATTGTAACATCCCTTTGTTACATAGGCATGTTCTCATTATGGTAAAGAGAGATTTCCCAAACATAAAGGAACTTTATTCTTGTGCTTATAGCTATGATTAAACCAAAGATCCCATGCAATATAAAATAATGACAATTTTCTTTAAGCAGATTCATACATCTAATGCTATTGTCATAAATAAAAATAAAAATAAATAAAAAGAAGAATAAGAAGAAAGCTTATATCAAATGCTCACCTGAGAAATATTAATCTGATCTGTACTAGGGAGTTTGTCATTCGAATCATCTGCAACATTTATATACACAGTGGAACCTAACTTATTTCCTGCCCTTTGAGAACTGACCTCACATTTTCCTGTAACAAAAATAATCACAATATGTGTGAAATATAAAAGAACGCAAAATATTCCCTAGGGAATCATCAGAATATAAAGCCAATTAATAGACCTGATCTTTGGCTGTGTTTTGGGTGATTTGGTTGGAAAGAAAAGCGAACTTTGACAGCTGTAGGGGTGAAGAGGTGGAGAATTTGTGAAATAGAGTTCATTTTTGGGGATCATTATGGGCTTCAGTCTCTACAGAATCTCAGGGTATACCTTTCTTTACAATTTTTCCAGATTTGAGGGTTGCTGTTTTTCAAAATAAGTTTCAGTGCAAGTAATACTTTCATCTCTGTTTTCAGTGGACATAATATCCTCTGATCTGTAATCATTTTTTTCAACAAAATTGTGTTCTTGTAAAACAAAAATAGCATCAAATTGTTGAGATTGTTGAGGTAAGTCCTCTACATAGTGATAAACTAATTTAAAAATTAATAATTGGCAAAGTAATCCAACTCCCTTCCTCATGTGAATCATGGACCTCAACTTCATATAAGAAGCTCGACAATTTCTTAAATCAAATATCAATGCTTTCATACTTGATAAAATAAACATACAACATTCCAAAATCTTACTAGTATAGCAGCTTATTCTCACCTCTGTTTTGTACTATGAAATTACTTGCATGTAAAGATGAAGATTTTATCCACCAAAATTGGCATGGCATTGATTTCCTGAGAAGTATCGTGTCAAAGTTAGCATCAAATGGCTCATCTACACTCAAATTCAGGATAACTATACTTCAATACTTGCTCCAGTACGTGTAAACGCATGAGCAAACGCATTCTAAATTAAAATTTCCCTCTGTTACATAACATGGTATTATCACACAATACGCTTCAGACAGAAATAGGAAAGCTTTCATACATAATACTATATAATCAATCACGTCATGCAAAAACTAAATCTGATATTCCTGCATACTGGTTCCTCAACTACCTAGCAGTTTGATCAGCAATTATAAAATGGACCTCAACCATGAGACATTTATGTGTGTAACATCAGACATTAACTAATCATTCTCATCAATAAGTTCCTACTCTACAGGAAGAATGCATACTTCCAAAATCCAAACAGGCAACGATGTGAATGTCACTGTACGGCAGAAACCAAAGCATGCAAATGGCAATTAGTAAACTAGTACTTAGCGAAAATAATAAGTTAGCTTATGCAGAGCATTTCATTCAAGATCCACGGAATAGTAAAACATTTGAGCCAAAATATTTAGATTACCAACGAAATCTAGTATGTCATTCTGCAAAGGAAAGGCGAACCGAAAACTAGAGAAGTCCTCAAGAAATTCATGATGATCACTCCCTTGCCCTTGCCATCATACTTCAGCTCCATCCAGTTAAACTTAGTAACATAAAAAAATTGAAATCCTTCTAGGCAAACCAACACACTCCCTTTGTCTACCAAACTACCAACTCCAACAAGTTCACACTTTTATTTATCACAGAATTTGGCATTACCCAATAGGTAAAAACCTGAAATCTCTTGGTTCGCATAACATTCACCTCACCTGCTAAGAATTCCAAGCACTCCCCAGTTCCCAAATAATTAAGAAGATTAAAATCTACCCAGAACACCAACCAACAACCAAATGATGGGGTTGCAATTAGTTTGGTCAAAGCATAGCAGCAACAAGAAACTAATTCATAAACCAGCAAATAAACCCTTTTAATCTTGAATGTCCAGAAAACCAACCGCACTAAAATTCTCATATGAATGCCAATGCCGTATAATCAAATACCACAAACACACTGTCACAGAAACACACAAAGAAAGCCAAAATGGCATCAAGAAGAACTGCCACTTTGGTAATTGAAAAGATGACGAACAAATACCTCTTTGAGGAAGAAAAACGGTTGGGTGAAGGAGGAACCCGACGAGGCAAAACGCATAGCTGCAAGCTCTGCAACTGGCTCACAACCATTTTTGTGTTTAGTGTCAGAGATGTTTGAGTTTGAGGTTCAGAAGAGAGAAACTGGGGCCGACGAGGAGACAGAACACAAAGGCAGCAGCAACACAAAGAAGAGTGAGAAAAGTGAGAGAAAAGCGAGATTCATTAAAGTCTGAGCTGTCTTTTTCAATATTAACAGGCTTTTGGTAATCTACACGAGGCTCCAACATGAACCACCTGGTCCCTCTCAAAGTCCTCGCAAACTTACATTCCTTGTCAGCCCTTTGGAAACCAACTGCGCTTCAAATTTAAGTAATGACCACCACGCACCTTTGGAAGGTTTTTTTTTTTTTTAATGCCATGATATGTTTGTTGTTTATCCAAGTCTCAGTCAAACAAGAACAGCAAAAAGAGAAATTTTTTTATTTTTGTTTTTGTTTTGTAAAGATAATGTCATGATATGTTTGTTGTTTGAGGATTGGAACAAGGCTCAAGTCAAACGGCGATTACCGGTTCCGGAGGGGCCAACCATTGTACTTCTAGGGGAGGGTCTAACATAGCGGAAGGCCACGGCTTTCGTGATTGCCAATAATAATGGCATGATATTTTCTATTTTATGAGAAGAAGAAAAAATTTACTTATTTGACATGGCAATCCATATATGAACAATTATGTGATTTTATTTTTCACACAAAGATTTCATAGAATATATGATTGAATAAGAAAACTTCAACAAATCTCATATATGGAGTTTTGTTGGACATTTTATTGCATGGAATTTTGGATGCCAATAAGTCTTAAGTGGTTTTTTAATACAAGTGAAGTTAGAGAGAGTGGCTCGAATTTGAGTGCAAGAAAGCGAACTCATTATCCTAACTAACTGATTTAATTCACGCTTGTCCCTTAAGTGGTCTGAGATGGATAAGATTATTATCATTGAACTTTTATATCTTATATAAAACTTATGACCAATCTGCAATTTCACACAAGTCTAATATAAGATACATGTTTGGATCACGTGGCTTATTTTATGAACATTAGAAATCCCTTCTCCTTTTTTGGGGTGTACTAATATTATGAATCTTTGAAACTTTCTTTAATATACGATTGAATCTTCACCCGATGATACATTGAATTGACAAATCAGTCACATGGTTTCTGTTTTCAACTTGTCACTTGTCTCTCTTTATGGTTTTTGTCATTCCACTACTTGATTGACATCACGAAAATGATACATGAAAAGGGTGTACGCAGATAATGGCAACTCAAGTGAGTGGAGGAGGTGAATTGTTGAAGCACGAAGCACGAAGCACGAAGCACGAGGGATAAAGTTACAAAATAATTTTAAAAGACCATTCATAATAAGAAAAGCTTTGATTTGACATGCACGACTAAATTATGCTTTAGTGTTGATAATCATTAATTCCAAGTCAAGCGTATGGTCAAGCCTACATGAGCTATTCATTTTAAATTAAAAAAAGACCTAAGAACTTAATCAAGTTGGCTAGAACGGATATGCTCTCCTATTATATATCCGAGTTCTAATCTCCCTTTGTGTAGTTTAAATTAAATTAAAATATAATATCGTTTGTATAAAATAAAAAATTCTTGGTTAGTTGATGGTACAACAAAATAATCAATTGGGACTCCTCAAATTTTTTTTCCCACACCCATAGAGGATATCAAACTAAGTTAAAAGTCTTAATATGCTTAAGGTCAAAATTTTATGTTGATTTAAGCTTCGAAAAAGGGTTTAATCCAAAGACTTATTTACTCCAATACCCCTTGAAACTACAGTCAAATCTCACATTCCTCTACCCCCCCTCTCTCCCAAAACTTAAAGTGGTTTACTTAGCTCGCTTGACCGTGGTCTGGTGACTCACTTTGCCCCTTACCATTAACTATGTCTAACAATTTGTTAACTATGATGATGTGGCAAGGGTATTTTTGTAATCTCATACATATGGATCAGTATCCACCAATTAAGAGGGTGACGTGCAAGTAGAGCCCACCTCCACATATATAAGAATATAATTAAATATTATGATGATTAAAACTAATTTAAAAATTAAAATAAAACATTAAAAAATAATTTAGACCCCAATCACCCTAATCCTCAACCTCTGTCCAAAGGTATTTGCAGGAGAGGAGAAGGGTGTGTCGAAGGTTGAGGATTTGGGCGGCTGGGGTCTAATTTTTTTTAATTTTTAATTTTAATTTTATAATTAGTTTTAATCATTAGAATATTTAATTATATTTTTATTTATGTGGAGGTGGTCTCTACTTGCCACGTCATCCTTTTAATTGGTGGATAATGATCCATGTGTATGAGATTACAAAAATACAATTGCCACGTCATCATATTTAATAGGCTTTTGGATGGAGTTGATGGCAAAGGGCAAAGTGGGTCACCAAACCACGGTCAAGCAGGGTAAGTAGGCCACTTTAAATTTGGAGGGGCAATGTGAGATTTGACCGTAATTTCAGGGGGCATTGGTATAAATAAGCCTAATCCAAATGTAAAGAATCATATTATTTTATAATCTCATTTGAAAGTTGCAACAAAGGTTATTGTAATAGTCTCCTAATAAGGATGTTTTAGCAGTTAGCTAAAACAGACTAAAATGGAACAAACAAGTTCTCACACTCATTGAAGAACAAGGACCACTGTGACAACCCACTCACTAGGAGTTTCCAGGACCATGCCTTATCTTGTATTAAACATAAACAAAGTGCCAATTGGGGTTTCAGCTTTTTGAAACATGATTGAATGCTAGATTTGTAATTTTGCAAAGTTGATGTGGTTTGAGAGTGACCTCCTATATACTAGCTAGCACAATTGTCTGGTCCAGCGGATGTCTAGTCACACATTGGATCTCACACTTGTCTAATCTCAATACATAAATCTTTTTGTTTGTGTGTGCCGGACAAGTGACGTGATCTAATGGACCAAAGAGTTCTTACTTCCTATACTCTTGCTGTGTTCTTGGTAATTCAATGGGCCTTAAATTAGAATTTTGGCACCTAATGCTTCTCTTTCCCAGCTATTAGGTTCCCCCAACCCTTTTATTTCTTCGCTGATATACACTCAAATCAAGTTAACAGTCGGGGTTTAAGAAGCTGGGAGGCTAGAGCTGGGTCCTGTCCTTTTAACTTTCTTTGCCCCACTTGGTGCATGGGCTGCCGTCAGTTGTTGGATTTGGTCGCTACTCTGACATATTCTCTGCTGCTATAAAGTAAAACACCGCATCCTGTATCACCAGCTACATATGCCACCATGACGAAAATGTTACAAGTAGAAACAGATTTATTTTATTTACAGGTACATAATGTGACTCAAACTTTTACTGCTCATGGTTTTTTATTTTCTTGTACATTGTCTTTACTAGCAAATTCAAATAGGTGCGAAACTATATAGACGATACTACACACTCGTATTTATGATGAGAATTCGACTCTTTTTTTCTTTAAATGAGCAAGGAAAAAAAAACCAAGAAGAAGGAATCGCTTAGTTCATTATGATTCACCTCGCTCGTACTGGGGGAGCCGATGATCCATCATCGGAGATGTCAAAAAACAAATCATCACTCTTGCACAAGGCATAAACAATGTCCACCATACTTGGCCTTTTTGAAGGATCTCTATGCACACAAGCAATGGCAACAGTCACAACATTCACTATGCTTTCCATTGAGCAGGACTCCAAGAAAAGTTCCCTGTCCACCCACTCATGCAATTTCCTTGCCTTCTCTTCCTCATTCCCCTCCAAAATCCTACCAGCGGTTGCCCACAAAACATTTCCATCTTCATCAATGGCCGGCTTCCCCGAAACAAGCTCGAGCAAAACCACCCCGAAAGAGAACACATCCATTTTTGTTGACACCACCCCATCAGCTAGATACTCCGGTGCAATGTAGCCTTGAGTTCCAACAATGTGCATTGTTATGGCATTGCAACCAGTCTTTGCTAGACCAAAATTGGCTATTTTGGCTCTCATGTTTGAGTCTAAAAGAATATTGCTGCTCTTGACGTCTTTGTGCACAACCTTTGGCCTTGTGTGCTCATGAATGTATTGGAGACCATTAGCAACATCAATAGCAACTCGCAGCCTTGTTTTCCAACCCAATTTTTCATTCTGGTTTTCATGCAGCCATGAATATAGAGAACCATTTTCGACAAACTCGTAAATTAGATAGCAACAATCATCCTCATGGTCTATGCAGAATCCCTCTAGCTTCACCAAATTTCCATGGTTTACCTACAAAATTTGAAACCCATTGATTTGTCAATTATAACTCCTAAATTTGGCCAAGAATAGTAAATTAAGGGAAAATAATCTTCAAATTTTGTTGGGTTCTATTTATTTTTTCTGAGAGGGAAATTAGTGGAAGGCCCATACTCATGAAGATTGGGCCTTCAACTCCAAGCCTGGACTTTTATCTAAACATAGAAGGGCAAGGAAATGCCCTCTTTGACCTCAGCCAGACATGAAAAATGATTCCAAGCCAAATACATACCGTCCAACTCCAACTATTGAACCAAAAAGATTGACTATAAAACAAAATTGCAAGGGCACGTTTCGAAGTTTCTGCACATGCTTTAGGAACACAATATTTGACTTCATTAACAGTCCAATGAACACAATATTTGACTTCTTGTTTTATCAACTGGATTATGACCTCATCATCATTTTCTCTTATGTGAAGGTCTGGACTTTGGACATTCTTACCGTGTGGACGCCATGTATTTTCTAAATAAAAAAACATTATATATATGAATATCCCTTTCTCTATTTGAGCATATTCAATGTCGAAATGGACCCAAATGTGACACCACTGACGGCAAACAAATTTTCTAGCATTGCTTTCTTCTGTGGTATGCGTTAAACCTAACTAATATTTCAAAGCTTCCTACCAAATGAGATACAATATTTCAAAACTTTAAATAATAAAACAAAACCCTAATAAACAGAAAAGTGACATTACCAGATTACCTAACCATATTTATATTAGCAGTAAATAATTGAATATTAGCCACCGAGCAATTTTATAATGAGGTTTTTTAACAGCTGTCCTATTCTGCATCCTTCATCTTTTGGAATGATTCAACCATTTCCTTCAAACAATTATGCATCTTCCACTATTTGTGACTTTGTTCTTGTACCTACCAGCCAAAACATGCTTACGAACCCTAATTGTACTACTAATTATTAATCAAAAGATAAACAACTTACATAAACGCCGTGCCTTGCTTAACTGAGCCTTTTTGGTTTAACGTAATGAGAAGAATCATTCAAATGAGCTGACATCGACCACGGTTTATTTTATATAATACGCTTGTTAATAAAGTTTTACGGCAGAGCAGTTCAAATTGGGTGACCTAATTTTTATTATTTCCTACTGGTATTGCTATTGAGTTTAACATTCAGTTTTTTACCAGAGATCTAAAAAACTCAGAGTGGTTAAGAGGAGTTATCCTTACATTTGACGATCTATTTTTCATTCCTTCCTCCCCTAATATCGCAATATTGTTTGTACAAAAATAAATAAAAAAGCTCTAAACCTTAAAACAAAATCTTTTTGGGTCATAAAGCAAAAGGTGGCTAATTTATGTAGAAAAACTTACTTATAACGGGAATAATGCTATTTTGCTATGAACACCAATCATGACATGCATGACGTGATAACTTTTCATGTGTCAGTTGGTGATTGGCTGGGATTTCACACCGTTTTCCGGTGGAAAAGTCCTTGTATCTATGTTTCTATGTGGACCTGTGTGAACCTAACAAAGGGTAAAAAGAAATACAGAAGCAAAAAGTTAAATTACCTTTTGTAAGATCTTGAGCTCCTCATAGGCATTCCACTTCATCTTCTTGATGGCATAGAGCTCTCCATTAATGGAACCTTTGTACACAGAGCCTTCGATCAAGCTATTCTCTCTGAATCCATTTGTAGCCTCTCTCAAGTCTTCAATTCCAAACACTCTGTACTTGTCCAAGCAATCTGAAACATCAGCCATCAAACTCACCTCCATTTCCTTTGACTTCTTAGATCCCTGCTTGCTCCTATACAGAACCTGGTTCTCCTTCTCCTCATCTCCCTTCCTACCTACCCTCTTTTTCAACTTACCATCTCTGTAAATTGAAAACCCAACAACCAAAATCAACAAAAACCCAGTGATCCCCAACCCAATTGCCAATCCTCTTATTAACCCTTTTCTCTCAGTCTTCACAGAAGTTGCAGCAGAAGGAGTAACATCAGGCTGTGAAAGCACTGGAAGCTGAGTCACTGGTACAAAAATGGTGTCAAAAGGCTGAATGTTATTGCCATTAACATCAGTTATAGATTTTGCCTGCACCCCAAACAGTGAAGCAACTGCTGATATGTTATCAGAAGGCTGAAACACATAGGAGATGAGATAATTGACTTGGTTCTGCAACTGGGTTCTGTTTGGGCACTTGCAAAAGATTGGAAAATATGCAGTGACACCAATTGTCAAGTTGGTAGCCACAAGATCAGGGTTAACAAGCTCAACAGATTGGTATGTGGTGAGGTTTTGAAAGCTGCGGCTTGAGAGGCGGAAAAAAGTGTCACCTGATATGATTGTGACTGAGAGATTGGCATAAGAAATGGTCATGGCGGCGTTGGGAGAATTGCAGGAACAAGGGATTGGGATAAAGAGAGGCTGGCCAGGGACGAGAGTTGCGTTTGAGGAGGAGATGTTGCTTGGTTTTGAAATCATGAAGCGGCTAACAGAGAAGAGGTCACCTATGGAGCCAAGGTCAAGGAAGTCAGGAGCCGAGGCTCTGTAAAAGACATAGGTTTGGCATGGATAGCTGCTCTGGTTGGCTGTGCAGGTGTAGCCTTCAGTGACTGGTCTTGATACTATTTGAGCTTGTGAATGGTGAAGAAAGAGATGGTAGCAGAGGAAGAAGAGCAGGGCAGAAGAGACGTACTTGGGTTTGGTACTCATTTTTTTCTTCTTCTTTTTAAGTTCTTGCTCTTTGTTTTGTCTCTGAATTAGATCTCCATGTATATATATAATGTAATGTATTGGTGTTATTTGAAGTGAAAGAAAATTAAGAATTGGAAAACCTTGTCAAGATTGTAGTCAAAAGATGCTTCTGTACAGTGTATTGATCTATTTTCCAATCGTCGGATCAGGGCCCCACCACATAAATTTTTTCCAACTTATACAATTTTCTAGTCAGCCAGGTCAATCCGTCTAGTCATTAATCCATAACCATAATCCAGTGCATTTGTTAATATGATTAGTTTTGTTCAGATCAAGTGGATATAATAAAGTTTGGATTGCTGATCAGAACCTCCTATGATAGTAGAACCACTGAATTGTTAAGACTTAATGGGTTTTGCTAGGACCAGTGGATGTTAGATTTCTTTAATATGCGTGTTCATGATCTTTCACACAATTTGAAATACGTAAAGACATACATGGCGCCATCGTTCTTGAGTACACGACCTCTGAGACTTCTGCTCTCTTTCTGAATCTATTTCAGCTATCTCTTTATGATGAGATTAGGGTTAGAGAACGTGCCAAATGAGAGTAGAGCCTTAAGCTTATATGAGGCTAGGTCAAGTCGTCTCTACTCATCACCGAGGGCCGACTTGACTAATCTTCCAAGTCCACCAAATCGGTTCACGCAAAAAGGGAAATAAATAGGACCCCATAGGCTTCAAAACCTTTCCTTATTCCACAAGGTTTTGGGCCTCAAGTATAACTTAATTTAAACTCTTATCAAAACATGATATAACTTAGCATCTAGTGCACCGATCTAAATAGGAAACATAACAGTTGAGAGTTTGAACGACTGACTGTAGCATACTTCATATTCCATACTAATAGTATGAATTATTTATGCCAGGTGATACTCCATTTGAATGATCCTACTTTCCAAAACACAAAGCAGACGCAAGTTGACTTACTTGACCTACTACTACAGAGGTTTAAATTGGATGACAGGGGTAATACCACAAAGAGCTGGAAAATTTCTGTCATAACGTGCCTTTCAAGCTAATTACAGTTGAGAGAAGAAAAATATCTGTGAGAAATTGAAGTCTTTTTTTGGGGTCAATGTGAGAAATTGAAGTCATGCGTTTGATTATGATTTCACAGGCATTAATGTTGACGGTAGATGCCAAGATAGAGTGCCGTATGGGAGAGGTCGCCAATAGAAGTCTCTCTCTTTGGGGCCAACGGTGGCCACCAGATCCAAAATTCTTACAGAAGATCATTAAGTTTACAGTTGACATTTCCATCCACTGTTTGACTGCTTCTAGATAACATAACAGTCATGGGACATGGGTTTGAATTTAAAAACCAAATAAAAAAATAATATTTGGTACAAATAGTGTTTTGCAAAGCTGAAAACGAAAGACAACATAAACGATATATATGGGTCTTTTTTATGGTTTAGAACACTTTTACCGTGACAGGAAGTAGTGCCCGGCTTGGATTGGATTGGATTGAAGTTGAGTCCAAATCAATTTTCATGAATTCCACCCATTTAGGTGGGACTTATAAGACACAATATATTGGGTTATTGTTCATTTAAAAAAGTTCAGTCTCTACCCACCAAACAATGACCAAAACTCTTATCCATTTTAATTGGAAGAGGACAACATGCACCAGGATGAGCAGCAATATTTGATTTTGTGTCACTTGTTCTTATTCTTAAGGAGAAGCAGAGCTGACAAATAGGTACATGCTGCATAACTTATGTAATTTGTACACCATCCAAGAAAATGTAATAAAATTATGTGTTCTCATTGGCTTCGGAATTTACAATTACAAAGCCTAATATATAAACAAGGAAGTCAAATGGACAATGCAGAAAGAAAGGACAACATAGAGAATTGGAGAATATTAAAAGAGGCCTTAGAAAATTAGCTAACCTTTCATCCACAAGTTGGTTGAGAATTCCCATTATGGTGGGATTTAAAGAACATCAATCATCTCTTCATTATATCTTCCTTCTTCACAGTCACAGTGAAATCCCATAGATCTCCATATTTCTCATTAAAATCCCAAATGTTCATGGTATTGTAGTCAGCAATCAACTTGTCACGAGCTCCCCTCTCCATGGTGTATATCTGAGGCTCAAAGTTGTGGGGTTTATCTGGCTTATCCATCTCAATGATGCAAAATACAATCGTAAACAGACCGGCTCCGATGTACAAGTACTCCCCCTGAAAAACAAAGTAATTGTATAAGATTTCCCACTGACGATGAGCAAAAACATCATATTTAGATGGCCTAAATGACTCCATCCTTCATATATGTCACATCTAAAAGTGGCATTACCGGAACGTGGAGAAACATCCCAGTAGCAATTGCAGGGAGAAAAAGCCATGATATAAGACCTGCCAAAACAATCAAACCAGATGATGTTCATTGTAATGTAAGCTAGTGATTTATCAAAGTTCGGCTGTAAGTTGTTATACCCTGAAAACCCGTAGGGGTTTCTACTGCTTCAATGTCTTCTGCTATGGATCCCCAAAAAGTTCCTGGATCAGAGAGATAGCAGTTTGTGAGAATCTCAACCATAAGGAGGGAAAATTGAACCAAACTCATAGCTCTAAAATGACTCCTTAGATGTTATTGCTCAATAACCTCTTGCATACTACGGTGTTTTGGTTGTCTAATATTCTCTATAACTGGCTCTAGCCGGGGAAAACACTGCGAATTTAATTACCATCCCTTGTAGAGTCCTTAAAATCTTGTTAACATTACATTTTTAGTACAAAAAGACCAAAACATATTTGTCAATCATAACAAAAACACCATATACTCTTAAATGTTATTTTATCAAACGAGCTAATATGTTGCATCTCCGCACTAGTAAACGTCGATTAGAAGAAATCATATCCGATGCGGTTCTAATTCGAAGTTTAACAACATAACATGTCACACTCCCGGCCTAAGTGCTAGCTAAAAGGAATATTACTCATGATTTCATAACTATGCTAATTGTCAAGTTCAACTACTTGTTATGTTTTCCTAATTAGATCGGTGCACTAGATACTAAGTCACATCAGGTTTGATAAGGGTTTAAATTAAGTTGTACCTTGAGGCCCAAAACCTTGTGAAATAAGGAAAGGTTTTAGGGCCTATTAAGGAGTCCTATTTTGTTTCCTTTTGCGTGAACCGATTAAGTGGGCTTGGAAGATTAGTCAAGTCGGCCCTCGATGATGAGTAGAGACGACTTGACCTAGCCCTATATAAGCTTAAGGCCCTGCTCTCATCAGACACGTTCTCTAAACCTATTTCTCATCATAAAGAGAGAGCTGAAACAGATTCTGAGAGAGAGCAGAAGTTCTTGAGCCGTCCCTGATAAATTGCTAGGATTGCTGTGCTCAAGGAAGATGGCTCCAGGTATGTCTTCCATGTCTTTATACGTATTACATGTTTGTGTGAAAGATCTAGATTATATAACTAAGGAAATCTAACACTACTTTTTTATATACAAAATTAAAGTAAGAGTACCTTTGTCCTCGCCTTCGTGGTAAGTGTGGTGCCCATCATACTCACCGAACTTAAAATCTTCCTGAAAAATAAACCACATTTGAATTCTTAATTGATCGTCAATCAAGATAAATTCATCTAATTATACATATATATAGTCTGTGAATGTTTGTACCATGCTGATACTGTTAGTCTCCCAACGATCATGGGGGTCTTCGTTGAGATCAGGCTCAATCTCCGCGAACCCAGCATTCAACCTAGTGAGCCTTTTCTTCCCCAAGTTTCCGTACAATTTGGAGGTTGTGAAACTCTGATCACCTGAGGAAACCCTAACCCTAGTTTTCGATAGCTTGGAGCTGAGTTTGGGCACAGAGCAGGGGCAGACGACTGCGAGGGAGGAGCAAACCGCCATTTCTGGTTTATCTTCGATTTTGTGGCCGTTGTGTGAGGTTCAATTGCGCGCTTCTTTTCTGCAGTGGTAAGGTTTGTTAAGGTCACTTGCAGTGATCTTTAAACCTTGAGAATGACTAATTGTATTTTGCCACGTATTGAGGAAGAAGGATTTCTCGGTATTTTATTGACATATGCGTGCACGGTGGCTCTCTCTGTTGATCTTTCCAGAGTTTGGGTCACAGGATGTAGTCTGATCATGATTTATGTGTATGTGCTTGTTGGGCTGTATATGGATTTGCTTTGCTTTGTGGGCCGGGTGACTATTTGAGTAGTGTTCTATCCAACAATGTTTTTTTTATTTTATAAATAGTATTAATAAATATCCACTTACATTATAATACGTGTACAAAATATATCAAATGACCATACTACGTAGTACCCTTTTATATGAGTGGTGATTTCCCCACTCCAATTTTATCCACTTACACTCTATTTTATAACTAAAAAAGGAGTGTAAGTGGATAAAATTCTCCACACAAGTATCTCTTGTATAAAGTACATATACGGGTCACCCATCATGGAATTGCTCTAGCCCCCAACTCGCTTAACTTCGGAGTTCTCATGTCTCCGAAGCCAGTGAGCTCCCAAAAGGTCTCGTACTAGGAAGAGAAGTGCCAACACATTTAAAGCACTTCACCTTTCCCTCCCCAAGCGATGTGGGATTGCTCACCGTTCTTGTTTCCCCAAGACACGGGTCTTACATATACCCAAAAATAAACTTCAGTTGAGGAATTTCTCAAAATAAAGTATTTGAGGGAAAACATTGTGGGACTTTAATAGAGTAACGCTAATAAAGTTTATTAGCCATTTGCCCATTACAGTACAAGCCTATTTATTTGGTTCACATCTCACATTTGGTATACAACACAGAGCTATATTCCAGTTGCATGCATATATTGAAATAGGAGTGTTAGTTCTTACTTTCCCATTTTTGTCTTCCTCATTCATTTTTGTGCCATGTATATTCTACTTACGCATAAATATATGTTTTTAATACAAAGTACTAAAATTTTGCTTGTAAATAGAATAAACTTTTTTCGAACTTATTAAGGCCCCGTTTGGGATTGCTTTTTTTGGCCAAAAACCTGTTTCACTTTAAAGTTAAGCAGTTTAAGGTGTTTGGTAAAAATAAAATATCCCAATTATTTTAAAAGCAATGCCTTTTGACAGCAGCTTTTAAAAGCAGGCTCTGGGTTGCTTTTCAAAGCTGCTTTCAAAATAAGCAAAGATGAATCTTTAATGAATTTTTTAAATTCCCAAAATACCATAATTTATTTTAAAAAATGACACCACCTCCACTTCCACATCCAACTCCACCACTTGCACCACCACATTCATTACCTCCACAACCACCGCCACTGTCACCACCACCGCCACCACCATCTCTTCCACCACCTCCACCACCACAACCACCACCTCCTCCAAAACCTCCACATCCACCACAACCACCACGACGCTGCCACCGCCACCACCACCACCTCCACAACTGCCATACCCACCATCACCACTAACACAACCACCAACTCCACCTTCATCACCAGCACCACCTCCACTCCATCACAACCACTACCACCACATGATTAGTACATAACACTTTCAACATCATGTCTATTTTAGTCATTATTCACGTGTACAATAATTTTATATTAAAATTTACCAAACGGTTTTGACACTGCTTTTTGTACTAACAGCACTTCAAAAATATTATTTACCAAACATGGAGCTGCTTTACTTTACAGCTAATTATTTTCAAAGCACAGCAGAAGCAACTTTTTTTAAAAGTGACAGCAATCCCAAACTAGGCCTAAGGCCCAATTTGGGATTGCAATCACTTTTTTAAAAAGCTACTTCTGTTGTGCTTTAAAAATAATCTACTGTAAAGTAAAGCAGTTCCTTGTTTAATAAACAATATTTTTAAAGTGTTGTTAGTATAAAAAAAGGGTGTAAAAACCGTTTGGTCAATTTTAATATAAAACTATTATAACTGTGAATAATGACTAAAATGGACATGATGTTGAAAGTGTTATGTGCTAACCATGTGGTGGTGGTGGTTGTGGTGATGGTAGTAGTGGTGGTGAGGTGGATGTGGATGTGCATGTGGTGGTGGAGGTGGATGTAGTGGGTGGTGGTGGGTGGTGGTGGGTGGTGGTAGTTGTAGTGGTAGTGGTAGAGGTGGTGGTTGTGGTGGTGGTGGTAGAGGTGGAGGTGGATGTGGATGTGGTGTGGTGGTAGAGATGGAAGTCGAGGGTAGTGGTGGTGGGTGGAGTGATTGTGGGTGGTGGTGATGAAGGTGGAAGTGAGGTGGTGGGGATGAAGGTGGAAGTGAGGTGGTAGTGGTGGTGATAGAGGTGGAGGTGACGGTGGTGGTGGTGGTAGACAATGTCGTTTTTAAAAATTAATGATATTATTATGAGAATTGAAAAATATTCATTAAAGGCTCTTATTTGCTTCATTTGAAAGGAGCTTTGAAAAGCTACTGTCAAAAGACCATTGCTTTTAAAATAATCAGAATATTTTATTTCTATCAAATACCTTAATAAGTCCAGTGGATTTTAAAAGACTATTTATGGATAAATAAGTCCAGTGAATTTTAAAAGACTATTTAGGAACATAATGACTTGGAAGGACTTTTTTAAAGATTTTTTATATTCAGGATTTTTTTATGTTTGGATTTTAAAGATTTATATCATAAAAATTTATAAGATTGGGAAGGACCACATGGATTTTTTTTATTTGTATGATGCTAACTAATGAGATTGGATTTTCTGCTCATCCTTACATAAAAAGATGAAATTTATTGCATGTCGTTTTCTTCATGACTTTTAAGAAACAGAGTAGTCTTGCCTTGCAAGTTGCAAAGATGAAATTTATTGCATGTCGTTTTCTTCAAAACAGAGTAGTCTTGCCTTGCAAGTTGCAAAGATGGAATTTATTGCATGTCGTTTTCTTCATGACTTTTAAGAAACAGAGTAGTCTTGCTTTGCAAGTTGCAAATATGGAATTTATTGCATGTCGTTTTCTTCATGACTTTTAAGAAACAGAATAGTCAATACTCCTTGACTTAGTGTACATGAAAAGGACAAGAAATAAAAGATGAGATCATATTAACCTCCACCTCACCCCATTTCATAAGCCGCCGGCGGACTTGACTTAGTGTACTTCCAAAGTCAACAACTTGTTCTATCCTCAACTTGTTTGAAGAATATTGCGATATATACTGCTCAAGAGTTTGAGTCTATATCCATCAGTTTCACTTCAATTCTTTCTTAACACTCAAGTCCAAAATCAAGAGTTCCAAAACATACGTTATTTAGTAGCTTTGAATCATGAGCTGAACCCTCCCACCCACTAAGAACTGTACATGAATTCCAAATCAAAGTTACAAGCTACTAATACATTTTGTGATATCTTTCCATGACGATTACGATAACTGCTTACATCTCGTCCCCTCCCTGTTGCCGGAATACGTGTACCATCAATAGCTCCGATGCAATCCTAAAATTATTCATATATCACAATAACCATATTATGAAAAATAAATATTATAATAACAATATTATAATTAGATAATTATCACATACCTTGAAATAAGGGTAAAACCTTGTGCTTTCCCTTATTAGACTTGGGTGAGACTAGCAAAGAACAAATTATTCATTATTAATATATTGCAAATAATATATTGTACTAAACTAGTAAGCTATTAATATATTTAAAAGATTATGAACTAAGCTCACCTTCAAGTAATCTTTCCATACTTCATCACTAGCAGTGAACGTCTTTGCAATTGGGTCCCACCCAAAGCCAGAGTTGTTACGCATAAGCAGTAGACATCTTGTTATATTGCTTCTTAAACCACTTCATTCGGCTCAAGTAATTATTCTAAGTTTTTGGGAACCTAATTTTCGCATTAAGACGAGGAAGTATCAGTCTTTCTACATTTTGCTTGCTAAGTGACCCATTAGCATCACGCAATCCACTATTGATAGCATCCACCAAGAGGTGCAACAACTCATTGGTATCGTGCCATGGTCCAAGATTCATAGTTCTCTTTCTCTTTGCCCTTTCCTTTGTTATTTCCTTGTTGTGAATCCCCCATTAAATTACTACTACAACATATGTAAGAAATTTATTAGTTATTTCACAAGAATACATATCATACCAAACAAGAAAAGAAAAGAAAAGAATTTCACTCATGTTTCCTATTTTCTATTTTCTTTCTAATTGTCCATGTGTATGTCGGGTGTTATATTCCTAAACGAAACTATTGTTTTCAATTTATTTCTAATTGTCCATAAACTAATCACTACAACAATAATAAGCATATGAATTTCAACTAGCTGCTACAATAATAAGCATATGTTGGTATGGATGAAGGATGATAAAATACACCCCCCCTAAAACTCGAAATAAAAATAAAAGACAATCTTGTTGGTCTGCTACAATAATAAGCATATGTTACTGTTGAACTGAAAATACTAACATATGTTGGCAATCCCTGTGGGGGTTAATCTTTGAATTGGAAAATACCTGATTTCCTAGAAACTCATGTATTTGTCGATGAGAATATCAAACTACTGTATTGGTTTGGTCATTCTTGAGTGCTATTATAAAGTCATTGAAGAAATACGAATTCTACTATATTGGACCAGACCTGTTTTGTTTATGCAATATGTAGCAACAATTGTTGCGAGACACAGACCCATGAAGCAATGAAAAGATAGCAGCAACCCACGAAGGGCCATAGACACAGATCATATACAAACATGGCATATAACAAATATATAGACAATAAACGCAAGAAGACATAGCACGAGAAGGAGGCAATACCTTGTTGAAGAGCTGTTTATCTTCACGAAGAGATGTTCGTCTTCTCTAGCAAACAAAAAAAAATCTCACGTGAAAAGTCTGATGGGTTAGTGTGGGATTTTTTATAGGGTTTGGTAGTTATACCTCCCACTAAAAAGTCACACCAATTCCCTATTTAAAAAAAATCCTTCGAAATTAGCAAGTTTTTGAATACCAAAAGACTTTTTGTTACTTGTTTAAAGTCTTGATTGAATACCACTAGATTTGGACACCCTCTTTAAAAAATCCTAATAGTACCTGATTGAATACCACAAGACTTGTTTAGATTATTTAAAAGTCTTAATTGAATACCACAAGACTTATTTATCCCAAAATAGTCTTTTAAAATCCTAATTGAATACACCCCCCAAATCGCTTAACTTTGAAGTGAAGCTGATTTTTGACCCAAAAAAGCAATCCTAAACAGGACCTAAATACATAAATGTATGTGTGAGTGGAATACAGGTAGCACAAGATGAATGAAGAATGTAAGGGGAAAATGTGGCTACATTTCTCAATAAATGGTGAACCCAAATAAAAGATTAAAGGATTAACTACACTTTAGTCCCTGGAGGTTTAGGGTCAGTATCGAAATGGGCCCCAAGGATTCAATTCAATCAATTTCATACCCGACATTTCAAAGTATTACCAATTTACACCCGCCGTTACATTGACCGTCAAAGTCATACGTTAAATGCTGACGTGGTAGTCGTGGGACCCACCTCATAACCAAACAGCAGTTAGAAAGAGACCAATATAGGACAAATAATATTAAAAAATTCTTTATTTTTAAAGTTAATTAAAATCAATTTTTTTTTTTATTAAAAAAACATAATTAAAAAACCCTATTGTTAACCTTTTTAATACATAATTATTCCAAAGTTAACCTTTTAAAAATCAATAATATTGTTAAAATCAATAATAATAATACATAATATTGATTTTAAAAAACCCTATTGTCAAACCTAAATCCAAACCCAGATCTTCACTACCCATCCTTCTTCCTCTTCCTTCTTCTCTCCACCCATCAAACCCTAAATCCAAACCCAGCATCTCCACCACCCATCCTTCTTCTTCCTCCTCCTTCTCTTCCAACATCCCCACCTTCGTTCCTCACCCACCACCCACCACCTCATTCTCCCTCAGTCCTCTCCTCATAGCCCCAACCAATACCAGAGCCCTAGCCAATAGATCTGAGAAGGAGATCTGCGCGTCGTCGGAGACGTATGGCAGATTCGGCATATGGGTTCGCGACGATGTCGCTTAGTTTTCAAGGTTGACGATGACCCAACCACCTGGGTTTTCGAGGTCGACAAAGACCTCTCGATTGCCCGGAAATTCGCACCTCCTGATTGCCTCTCCCGATTGCCCATCGCACCTCCCAATCACCCGGAAATTTCTAGCCACTTGCAGATATGGGTATGGGGCTTGGTGGTGGGAATATGGGTGTATTAGCAAAACTGGATCGAACCAGATGTAAAAGAGAGAGAGAGAGAGAGAGAGAGAGAGAGAGAGAGAGAGAGAGAGAGAGAGAGAGAGAGAGAGAGAGAGAGAGAGAGAGAGAGAGAGAGAGAGAGAGACTAAGAGGGGCGGAGATATTTCAGAGGAGGAGGGAAAGGGGATGGGGCTGGGGCGGGGCTGCGTGGAGAGTAAATTCCCAGAGCAGAGTTACAACCCCGAGGCATATGAAGAGATGATGGAATTTTTGAGTAAAAACTCGTTGAACGATGGAGACCAATTCTGTGCCAACTTGATGCGTGAATCTTCCAGGCATAACGCTCTGGGTATATTCATTTCATTTTATTAAATTGTTTTTTGAAAGATAAGGAGGAGGAAGAAGAAGGGTGGGTGGTGGAGATGCTGGGTTTGGATTTAGGGTTTGATGGGTGGAGAGAAGAAGGAAGAAGGATGGTGGTGGAGATTCTGGGTTTGGATTTAGGTTTGACGGGTGGGGAGTTTGAAGGGTTTTTTAATTATGTATTTTTTTTTGGTTTTAAATAATTGATTTTAATTAACTTTAAAAATAAATAATTTTTTAATATTATTTGTCCCATATTGGTCTCTTTCTAACTACTGTTTGGTTATGAGGTGGGTCCCACAACTGCCACGTCAGCATTTAACGTCTGACTTTGACGATCAATGTAACGGCGGATGTAAATTGGTAATACTTTGAAATGTCGGGTATGAAATTGATTGAATTGAATCCTTGGGGCCCATTTCGATACTGACATTAAACCTCTAGGGGCTAAAGTGTAGTTAATCCAAGATTAAAATTGGGTGAACCCAACAAAAATTATCACAATGCTAATAAACCAAATGACATGAGTGGGTCAATAAGTTGTGGTGGGTTACTCAACCCGGCCACCTGGTTGGGGAGACTGTCACAGTGGCTTAGCCTCGGGGCTTGAGCATGGACATCCTAAAACAGCCCAACCTTACCTTAGCCGTAGAGTAATGTCTACAAATGGCCAGTGCATTATTGAGCAAAACCACCTCGGATTGGTGCTTCAACTTGCTTCGTCCAAGATACCCTTCTCTCCCTCCTCCTATCTTATCTCACCCTCCCACTCTTCTTCTCACTTGGAGACCCTTTCGCTCTTTTTTCTCTACGTGAGCTCTCTCTTTCGCCCTCCCTTTTTTTATTTCCTCTACGCTCTTCTTACTTCAATTCTGTTGACTTTTAGTCATTCAATCTAGTCTTTGTGCTGAACTGCTTAGATGGTAGCTGTTATTTCTTCTTTTCCTTTTTTATCTCTCTTAGCTCAATACTTTGATTCATATTGCTTGTTCTGGTCTTCATTTTTTTTGTTGGGTAGAGTGGAAATCTTTGAATTACACGTTCCTTTGAAATCTTGAAGTAAGATTGTTACTTTGGATTACCATTTTCCCTTTTTCAAGATTATGTGTAGCATATTGTCTCTAGATCGATGGAGGAGCCGCCTTATAGCACATTTGGAATTAGATTCTCAATACCAACATCTCAAAAAGGATCATTGGTTCTGGGCATAACTGAGCAATTCTAAATTTCAAGTTAGTAACAGAATTCCAATAAAACCATTTTGGTCAGATTTGCTAGTAAAGCCTTACTAAATGGAATAATGGTGATGGATATGAAATTTTTTTTGTGGGATTAAATTTTAGCGATTTGTTCTACTTTCCATTATATTTAGTTATTTGAGAACCATGAGGGCCCTTAATCTTGATACTGCTTTCAAATTCTCGTTAACTGTTTGCACAAGGCAACCTTAAAGTTATCAACTGCAAAGTACTTGTTTCTGTTGTTGGAATATGGATCTTCTATATTCTGTTGAAGAAGGAATGACATGCTAATACTCATTGCATCATTGCAATCTACTCTGTAGTAAAAGATTGTCAACATTTTTAGCCATGGACGGTTCTAAAGCTGGTCCATTAAAGGAGCTGCCTCTGGGGATAGATGCAACAACTGAGGAAGAATATGCTTCGCAGTCTAGGTTACTTCAAGAATTCACTAGCATTTCCAGCATTGACAAGGCATGGATTTTTAAATCTGACAGTGGTATGATTTCTCATTTTTCGAACATGCATGTCCTTATACATACATATAATACATACGTATGGACATATCAATATATGAATACAAATTCCTTCAAAAATATATTATGTGTATAATAGTTTATGTTCCTCCCCTCCAATTGAAAGCCAAAAACCCATTTCTGATGAAGATATTTGTACATTAAACTTGGTTACAGGAATTGGCTCCCAGGCAATGTTTTCAATTAGTCAACCAAATCTATTGGCAAACAAGAGGAAGAAATTCATTCTATCCTCTCATATTTCAAGAGGAAGTAACAATTCTGTAAACTTCCAATGGGCCCCATTTCCTGTTGAGATGACAGGAGTCTCTGTAATTGTTCCATCCCCGTCTGGGGCAAAGCTTCTTGTAGTACGCAATCCTGAAAATGAATCTCCCTGTCAATTTGAAATTTGGGGCCGAGCTCAAGTGGAAAAAGAATTCCACATCCCCCAATCTGTTCATGGCTCAGTATATGCTGATGGATGGTAATTAATCATTTGAATGTAGTATTTCCGATGATCACTTTATAGGATATTTGATGTTAGCATTGTGTACTAGACACTTGCCTATGTCTATAGTGATTAGTAGTGGAGATGCACCTCAATTTTGAGCATTACTCCTTTCAATTATCTATATTTTCTCTAAACATAGAAGAGATCAAACTTTCAATTATACAGGTTTCAGGGAATTTCTTGGAACTCTGATGAAACTCTCATTGCTTATGTTGCTGAGGAACCATCTCCCTCCAAGCCCACATTTACAGGCCAGGGCTACAAGAAAGGTAGCTCCACAGAAAAGGACTTCGGTAACTGGAAAGGTCAAGGGGATTGGAAGGAGGAATGGGGGGAAACCTATGCTGGAAAAAGGCAGCCTGCACTTTTTGTCATCAACATTAACAGGTCTTGTGCAATTGGTTTACTTTTTATCATACAGGATTAAAATTAAGGATGTTTTTTCTTAGGATGTGAAACTTATTAAAATATCCTATGATGTACAGTGGAGAGGCACAAGCTGTTAAAGGAATTGAAAAGTCTTTGAGTGTTGGTCAAGTTGTGTGGGCGCCACCAGTTAGAGGTTCACATCAATATTTGGTTTTTGTTGGGTGGTCAGAAGGTACCAGAAAGCTCGGTATCAAGTACTGCTTTAACAGGCCCTGTGCCTTGTATGCAGTTAGGGCACCAAATTTTGAATCAGAAGCTGATGAACCTGAACTCAAGTAAGTTGCTTTGTGCAATGCTAATGTCTCTTTTTTTGGACCCTTATTCATGTCAATGGTTTAGGGAATTCATTGTGCTTAGACATATCATATAACTATCAATTTCTTTAACTGTTCCAGAGATAATTCAACTGAAGATGTTCCTGTGATAAATCTAACTCAAAGCATAAGTAGTGCTTTCTATCCACGGTTCAGGTATTGTGTTTTTCCCCATAGGCACTTAGTTCTGTCTTTGCGTACCCTTTACAGGGGTCTGTAACCTCATGTGTTACTTAAATTTAGTCTGTGATATATCTTATGTGGAATGCTTTTTTAGATTTTAGAGAATTGTTCATAACTCTTTAAATTCTGCCTACTGGAATATATTTTCTTAATGTCAAAGACATTTCCGCTTGAAGTGCTACTCTAGATAGAACTGGAAATTAATTTTTTGGCACTCGTTGCCTTTCTTTCAGTTTCAAAACTGAAATTGATATGTTAATTTCAACAGGAGTTTTATGAACAGCAGAAATGAATGTAATTTTGCCGATTTTTCAAACATTATTTAATAGATTGCTGATTGTTTCAAACATTATCTATTACATGGCTGATTGTATCTGAAGCACAAATGAATGTAATTTTGCCAGCCCAGATGGAAAATTCCTTTCATTTTTATCTGCCAGAAGTTCTGTGGACTCTGGGGCACATTCTGCAACAGATTCTCTTCACAGAATAGATTGGCCAATTGATGGACTGCTATCCTCATCTGCAAAAATTGTTGATGTGGTGAGCTCTTCAACTTGTCTCTTTTTTATTCGAGTATAATAAACTTTCTTTTTATGCGTGTGCAATTCTTGACTTAATTCCTTGTGAATGTAAATTGTGAACAAAGATTAATTTGTTAGCATGTGGATATGAGCATTAAGTGTTTTCCTTGTAAAGATGAAAACTTATACAGCTCACATTCCAGAATTATTAGAATTAAAAATCATGGTTTATGTCTTGCTCTGATCTTTTTCGCTTTTGGTTAGACAAGAATGTGCTGCGTTGCTACTATATACCAGTGGTATGTTGTGTTGTATTTGGAATTTGATGCTGTTATCCTCGGCTTGTTCTCTCTCTCTCTCTCTCTCTCTCTCTCTCTCTCTCTTTTTGGTGCATGATTCTTATGTACATGGTTAGTCTCCTGTTGATGCTTCATTGGTGAAATGTTATATGATCATATAAAATGTACCTTTCTGAAAAAAAAGGGAGGGGAAACATTTGAACTCTAGGTTAACTTTTATTTGACAAAAGGTATAAGTGTCACGAAGTTGATATTTCACAACATAATAATAGAAGATTTAGAACATTTTGTATGAGAGTTTATCTCTTTTATCTCTCTCCCTCCCTATATAACTACACTTAATACACTTCTTGTTTGAAGGTTCCCGTTGTAATGTGTGCTGAGGATGGTTCCTTCCCTGGGCTTTACTGGTCAAGTTTCCTAAGTAATCCATGGCTTTCGGATGGATGCACGATGATCATAACTTCCATATGGGGCAGCTGTCAAGTGATACTTTCTGTGAATGTGTTGAGGTAACTGTAATGATCTATCATATTCTTTCTTGTATTTGAATACCTTTGTTACCTTGATTTTATAATTTACTAATTAGATTTATGAAATTACAGTGGAGAAGTAATACGTATCAGCCCTACTGATTCAAATTCTTCATGGAGTGTTCTGACACTGGATGGGAACAATATCGTTGCTGGTAACATAAACTACCATTTTTTACTGATAACTACTCAGACAATTATACTGAAATATAAACAATTGTACTTCTTGTTTGGTTTCTGAAGTGTCTAGCAGTCCAGTAGATGTACCTCATATCAATTATGGTTATCTTGTTGATAAAGAAAGTAAAAGTACTGCATGGAGTTGGCAAAATGTACCAAGCCCCACAAATGAATGTTCGGAGAAGGTCTGTCAATTCGCTTTTCCAAAGCCAAATATTTCTACATATCAAGATTATCTTCAAACTTTACATCTGTTTACTCAAGTTTCTCCCTGCTACAGGTTAAATCTTTGCTCTCATCTCTTCAATTCAGTATAATGAAGATTCCCCTCAGGGATGTTTCTGATAGCGTAACAAAAGGTATTATAAACAAAATCACTTTCTTGTGTCTCAAAAGATGGTTGATTTTGACGTCCTTTATATGCTTAAAACCTTTCAGGTGCTGCCAAACCAATTGAAGCTATATTTGTGTCTTCCAAAACTAAAAGAAATGATCCATTTGATCCATTAATTGTAATTCTTCATGGAGGCCCGCATGCTGTTTCATTGTCAAGCTTTTCAAAGTCCTTAGGATTTCTCTCTTCAATTGGGTTCAACTTGTTACTTGTAAATTATAGGTAAGTTATGATTCTCCCTTTTCCCATAATTCTGATTTTTCTTAGGAAATAACACAACATCGTTGCAATATTTACCTTGCAGCATATCTGATTGAAGTTGTTCACCTGATGAACCAATTGTATTCTTACTGCACGTGACAACACTCTTGTATTTGTTTTTCATCCTTTGGGATTCTAGCATCCCCTACTTGAAAAAAAAAAGCCTGTTTTATATATTAGCTTCCATCATCAGCTTTTGGCCTGCATTGTTCTGACATATTAGTTTATCTCAGAGGTTCACTGGGCTTTGGTGAAGAAGCACTTCAGTCTGTTCTAGGGAAAGTTGGGTCCCAGGTGCTTACTTATACATATTTACCTCTAATTTGTTTTATAGCAATCTTACTTTTGTTATACTAGCTGGCATTATGCCTTGGGGGTACATACTCTATACCTTCTGTGTGCTTATGTGGCTTTGTGCCCTATGCGGTGCCATTTTATACTAATGTAGTATCATACACAAAACACATGTATATACTTATGTAATTTAAGCATTTACTTTATTAATGCACCTATGGAACTATTATTTACTTTATGTACATGGTATTTCTGGACCCTAATCTCTTAGTTGCTTCTCTACAGGATGTGAATGATGTACTGGTGGCTATAGATCATGTAATTGACTTGGGCCTTGCCAGTCCATCAAAACTTGCAGTTCTTGGTGGTTCTCATGGTGGCTTTCTCACAACCCACTTGATTGGCCAGGTGTGGTAGTTTATCAAAAAGCATGACTGTGTGCCTTTAATTGTACAATGCACAGACATGCAGACTATCTTCATATATATTCTATCTTGTTATTATTATGCATTCCAAGTCCTGGATACCACTAGTTGGTGGTTCAACTTTTGGACAGCTGCTTTTTTGTGTACATAGACTGGTGGTTTGGAGCTTTCATGCGTAAAGTTTTCATTTTTATTTTTAAAGCATCTAACTTATGCAAGGTTGGTAGATGAGTGCTTTAAACGGTGGATAGTATATGTGGTTTTAGGTGTGCTTAAGAATTCAACAATATTATAACTGAAATGCTGCAGGCACCAGATAAATTTGTTGCGGCAGTAGCTAGGAATCCTGTTTGTAACCTCACATTAATGGTTGGTACAACTGACATCCCTGATTGGGTCTATGTCGAGGCCTATGGAAGTGAGGGTAAAAATAGCTTCACAGATGCACCTTCAGCTGAGAATCTGACTCTCTTCCAGAGCAAATCTCCTATTGCACATGTCTCAAAGGTATATGCTTTGTTTAGGCTCCTTTCATATTACAATATTATGATCCTACTCTGGATTTTGAAGCTTTTACAAGAAGTATATTGGAATAGACGGAAAATCTACAGAAACATTTAAAACCAAATAATCTCAAGACAACAGCTCTCCCGACATCGATTAACTGCATGCACTTTCACATTTTAAGCAACCACAAGGATATCATAGCTGCAATTCGCAACCATGCATTGACTTTGGAAAAGCACAGTAGCATTATATTTGCCATTTGCACAGGCAAGATGTGTATTGTCACTGCAAGATGTGAAGAAAAATATTAATTGAAGTAAAAAACAGAAACAGAAAGAGTGAAGAAATGGGAAAGAGTTGGTACATGTCATGATGTCAAATACATCTGTGCAAGTTCAATTCTTGACTCTTGAGAGTGGGTAATTCAAGCGAATCCATTCCAAGGGTTAAGATTGTATCTAGATATTCCCTCCTATGACCACTTTGCTGGGACCAGTACTGAGATTTTTATGTTACTCCACCAGGTTGAAGTTTTCGGTAATATATATATATATATATAATTAACATTCAGTCAAGAAACATGAAACATGCAATTAATTTTCCTTTTCCAAAAACAGCTAATATTTAGAACGATATTATCTAGTAAGGAGTTTGCTATTTCTAACTTTTTGATTTTTGATTCTCTCTGCAGGTCAAAACACCCACCCTCTTTCTTTTGGGTGCTCAGGATCTTCGTGTTCCAGTTTCTACCGGGTTGCAAGTAAGCTAATATTTTCCCCTTCTAATGAACTACACATTGAACACTATATTCTATTTAAATGATTTTACAACAATAACAAGTGCCTGGATAACAATTCTTCTTGGCTGTATTGCAGTAGAAAGTGAATGAAACATAAAATACACAAACAATTGTAATGATGTGAAATTAGAAAAGTGATCTAGATGTTTATTGTTTGTAGTATGCTCGGGCATTGAAAGAAAAAGGAGTTCCTGTCAAAGTCATTGTGTTTCCTAATGATACTCATGCCATTGAGAGGTAAAGTAAACACATGAGCCAAACTTGCTTCTGCGTTGTAGTAGTCTTTCAGTCACTACTACAATCAAGCTCATAAAATTTCATACTTGGGTTTCAATTCCATCTGATTCCAACTCCTGTCTGCAGGCCGCAATCGGACTTTGAGAGCTTTCTGAATATTGGTGTGTGGTTCAAGAAGTATTTATCGTAAATGAGCTGGCATTTCTCCCCTGCTTTTGCCGCCACAATTTGACTTCAAGAGCTTATTTAATATTGCTGTTTTTATGGGCAGTAGAAATCTATAATGCAATGCTGTTCGTTTAAATTACACTTTCACAAATATAAAATAAAATAGTTACACCCAGTAGGTTGGATCTACTTATAACCAAACTCTGGGCTTTGAACTTTTTGAACTGTCCCAGCCTTTGTCCATCATGTATAATCTTCAGTCTGGATGAGATGTTAAAAGTTACAGTTACTGAAATCACTATAGAATTGTGTATTTGTTTCTTTGAATCATACTTCTTGTTGGCTTGTTTACATGCTATATAGAATTGTGCATTTCATGAAAATAATTTAATTGAAAACTACAAAACAAAGTCGGTATAGCTAAGCATGCGTATTGTGAATGTAATCAATAGACCCCAATCATTAGCTAATGTAATTGCTTCTAAATCTCTTATATTCAATGGGGGTGTTAGTTGGATTGACCCGAACTTTTGTTGTGCTCCCAAATGGTCATGGATTCAAATATACGATGTGTGTGAGTTACCCCTTCCCCTTCCTAACTTCACCCAAACCCCCTAAACCTTCTCAGTCAAACCTTTCCTTTCTCTCTCGGGTTTATTTTTTATTTTTATTTTTTGGGTTTCCTCTCAGTTTTGATTTCTCAAGCGTAGCGCAGGCCATCATCCTTCTTAACAAATTCAAATCAATCCTTCACTACTGAGAATTGGCTTTTGCTTTCTCTTGATTTTTGATTTGGGTTCTTCAGAAACAGCTCAAACTCTCTCGCTGAATTTGGGTTTATAATTTCTGCTGAGAAATAGATGGAGCTCATCATTCTCTCCGTGCCCAACTGTTGAATCTGTGCCAACCTCTCATCACCGCCAAAAGCAAACATTCGAACGCCGTCACACGAGGCTGCCACTATAGCCACGAAGCACGCCGCTGCTGGTAATTTCATTCTCTGATTTTTCAAGAATTTATTTGCTTGCTTGTGAGAAAATACGGAAAGGAGAGAAAAACGACATGTCTTCACAAGGATCTTAACAGAGAAGGCTGTGCTGTGCGACTATACTTAATTATTTTTTTAATATTATAGCCGCGCGGCTATATTAATTTTGACATGTGGGCGCCTAATCGCAATTCGGTTTTTTTTTTTAATAAAAGGTTTAGCCGAGCGGCTATACCCGGTTTTCCTATATTTTTTTTTCTAAAAAGGGTATCGCCGAGCGGCTATACTTATTTTGACACGTGGCGTCAAATCGCAAGGAGGGTCCTCTTTTTTTTATATATATATATATAAATAGTATAGCCGCTCGGCTATACACGTTTTTTCAATTTTTTAAAAAAAATAGTATAGCGGCGCGGCTGTACCTATCGCAGGCGGTCCCACTTTTTTATATAAATAGTATAGCCGGCCGGCTATACCAGGTTTTTTCTGATTTTCTTAAAAATTAGTATAGCCGTGCGGCTATACGTATGTTGACACGTGGGCACCGAATCCAAGGAGGGCTCTTTTAAATATATAAATCGTACAGCCGCGTGGCTATACCTGATTTTTTTTTTTAACAAATAGTATAGCCGCACGGCTATACCCAGTTTTAATTAATTTTTCTTACAAAATAGTATAGCCGCGCAGATATACTCAATTTTTTTCTAATATTTTAAAAAAAATAATATAATCGCGCAACTAGACCTTTAAATTATTCCATTCATAGCTATATTCTTTAAAAGAATTTATATACTACATAGAATTGTGCATTTCATGAAAAGAATTTAATTTAAAACTACAAAACAAAGTCGGTATAGCTAAGCATGCGTATTGCCAGATAGACCTCTCTTGACGAAAGTTAAATCTGCAGACGAAATTTCGTTAGGAGAGGTCTAACACTGCCATTTTCGTCGGAATAGATATTTGCCGACGAAATTTTATTGGAAGAGGTTTAAAAAAAAAACTTAGTATGTTTAGGTTAATTAATTAATTTTAATTTTAGTTTTAGTAATTAAATAATATCTTTTGACTTATTTAATTAGTTAAATTAGTAATTATATTTTAATTATTATTTCTTTAGTGAATAATTTGTATTAAATATTTTAATTAACTTAATGAATTATATTACTTGATAAATAGTAATTAAATTTTACTTTTTTTTCTTTAATAAAATATTTAAATACAAATAATTCACTAAATAAATAATAACTAAAACATAACTAAAAATTTAAGTAATTAAAAACGAGAAATCCATATTATGCTACCTAGAGGGTATAGCCGAACGGCTATAATGTTAAAATATTCTATTTTTGAAGTACAGCCGTCGGCGATACTGTTAAAATATTAAATTTATGCAGCTATACCTTTAAAATACTAATTATGGTTGGTTCCTCAACCTGGCTACCTGGTTGTGGAGACAGTGTCACAGTGGCTTAGCCTTGAGGCTTGAGCATGGACATCCTAAAACAGCCCAACCTTACCTTAGCCGTAGAGTAATGTCTGCAAATGGCCAGTGCATTATTGTGCAAAACCTCCTCGGATTGGTGCTTCAACTTGCTTCGTCCAAGATACCCTTCTCTCCCTCCTCCTATCTTATCTCACCCTCCCACTCTTCTTCTCACTTGGAGACCCTTTCGCTCTTTTTTCTCTACGTGAGCTCTCTCTTTCGCCCTCCTTTTTTTTATTTCCACTACGCTCTTCTTACTTCAATTCTGTTGACTTTTAGTCATTCAATCTAGTTTTTGTGCTGAACTGCTTAGATGGTAGCTGTTATTTCTTCTTTTCCTTCTTTATCTCTCTTAGCTCAATACTTTGATTCATATTGCTTGTTCTGGTCTTCATTTTTTTTGTTGGGTAGAGTGGAAATCTTTGAATTACACGTTCCTTTGAAATCTTGAAGTAATGTATAATGTTTTTGATTGTTACTTTGGATTACCATTTTCCCTTTTTCAAGATTATGTGTAGCATATTGTCTCTAGATCGATGGAGGAGCCGCCTTATAGCACATTTGGAATTAGATTCTCAATACCAACATCTCAAAAAGGATCATTGGTTCTGGGCATAACTGAGCAATTCTAAATTTCAAGTTAGTAACAGAATTCCAATAAAACCATTTTGGTCAAATTTGCTAGTAAAGCCTTACTAAATGGAATCATGGTGATGGATATGAATTTTTTTTGTGGGATTAAATTTTAGCGATTTGTTCTACTTTCCATTATATTTAGTTATTTGAGAACCATGAGGGCCCTTACCTTAATCTTGATACTGCTTTCGAATTCTGGTTAACTGTTTGCACAAGGCAACCTTAAAGTTATCAACTGCAAAGTACTTGTTTCTGTTGTTGGAATATGGGTCTTCTATATTCTGTTGAAGAAAGAATAACATGCTAATTCTCATAGCATCATTAAAAGAAAAACAAGAAAACATATTTTCTTTTTGATGCCATTTTCAGTTCTTTTCATCTTATGTGTTAGACTCTCCCCCCAACCCCCTTTTTCCAGAACTTGTTGATTATCTATGTACTTTCATTACCCCTTTTGATTTCATATATTAACAATATCATCCTTGCAATCTACGCTGTAGTAAAAGATTGTCAACATTTTTAGCCATGGACGGTTCTAAAGCTGGTCCATTAAAGGATCTGCCTCTAGGGATAGATGCAACAACTGAGGAAGAATATGCTTCGCAGTCTAGGTTACTTCAAGAATTCACTAGCATTTCCAGCATTGACAAGGCATGGATTTTTAAATCTGACAGTGGTATGGTGTCTCATTTTCGAACATGCATGTCCTTATACATACATATAATACATAAGTATGGACATATCAATATATGTATACAAATTCCTTCAAACATTTATATATGTGTATAAAATTTTATGTTCCTCTCCTCCAATTGAAAGCCAAAAACCCATTTCTGATGAAGATATTTGTACATTAAACTTGGTTACAGGAATTGGCTCCCAGGCAATGTTTTCAATTAGTCAACCAAATCTTTTGGCAAACAAGAGGAAGAAATTCATTCTATCTTCTCATATTTCAAGAGAAAGTAACAATTCTGTAAACTTCCAATGGGCCCCTTTTCCTGTTGAGATGACAGGAGTCTCTGTAATTGTTCCATCCCCATCTGGGGCAAAGCTTCTTGTAGTAAGGAATCCTGAAAATGAATCTCCCTGTCAATTTGAAATTTGGGGCCGAGCTCAAGTGGAAAAAGAATTCCACATCCCCCAATCTGTTCATGGCTCAGTATATGCTGATGGATGGTAATTAATAATGTGAACATAGTCTTTCTGATGATCGCTTTGTTGGATATTTGATGTTAGCATTGTGTACTAGACACTTGCCTATGTCTATAGTTATTAGTAGTGAAGTTGCACCTCAATTTTGAGCATTACTCCTTTCAATTATCTTTATTTTCTCTAAACATAGAAGTGATCAAACTTTCAATGATACAGGTTTCAGGGAATTTCTTGGAACTCTGATGAAACTCTCATTTCTTATGTTGCTGAGGAACCATCTCCCTCCAAGCCCACATTTACAGGCCAAGGCTACAAGAAAGGTAGCTCCACAGAAAAGGACTTCGGTAACTGGAAAGGTCAAGGGGATTGGAAGGAGGAATGGGGGGAAACCTATGCTGGAAAAAGGCAGCCTGCACTTTTTGTCATCAACATTAACAGGTCTTGTACAATTGGTTTACTTTTTATCATAGGATGTGAAACTTATTAAAATATCCTATGATGTACAGTGGAGAGGCACAAGCTGTTAAAGGAATTGAAAAGTCTTTGAGTGTTGGTCAAGTTGTATGGGCGCCACCAGTTAGAGGTTCACATCAATATTTGGTTTTTGTTGGGTGGTCAGAAGGTACCAGAAAGCTCGGTATCAAGTACTGCTTTAACAGGCCCTGTGCATTGTATGTGGTTAGGGCACCAAATTTTGAATCAGAAGCTGATGGACCTGAACTCAAGTGAGTTGCTTTGTGCAATGCTTTGTCTCTTTTTTTGGACCCTTATTCATGTCAATGGTTTAGGGGATTCGTTGTGCTTAGACATATCATATAACTATCAATTTCTTTAATTGTTCCAGAGATAATTCAACTGAAGATTTTCCTGTGGTAAATCTAACTCAAAGCATAAGTAGTGCTTTCTATCCACGGTTCAGGTATTGTGTTTTTCCCCATTAGACACTTACTTCTGTCTTTGTGTACACTTTACAGGGGTCTGTAACCTCATGTGTTACTTAAATTTATTCTGTGATATATCTTATGTGGAATGCTTTTTTAGATTTTAGAGAATTGTTCATAACTCCTTAAATTCTGCCTACTGGAATATATTTTCTTCATGTCAAGGACATTTCCTCTTGAAGTGCTACTCTAGATAGAACTGGAAATTAATTTTTTGGCTCGTTGCCTTTCTTTCAGTTTCAAAACTGAAATTGATGTGTTAATGTCAACAGGAGTTTTATGAACAGCAGAATTGGAATTTTGCTGATTTTTCAAACATTATTTAATGGATTGCTGATTATTTCAAACATTATCTACTAGATGGCTGATTGTATCTGAAACACAAATGAATGTAATTTTTCCAGCCCAGATGGAAAATTCCTTTCGTTTTTATCTGCAAGAAGTTCTGTGGACTCTGGGGCACATTCTGCAACCGATTCTCTTCACAGAATAGATTGGCCAATTGATGGACTGCTATCCTCATCTGCAAAAATTGTTGATGTGGTGAGCTCTTCAGCTTGTCTTTTTTTATTCAAGTATAATCAACTTTCTTTTTATGCGTTCGCAATTCTTGACTTAATTCCTTGTGAATGTAAATTGTGAACAAAGATTAATTTGTTAGCAAGTGGATATGAGCATTAAGTGTTTTCCTTGTAAAGATGAAAACTTATAAAGCTCAAATTCCAGAGTTATTAGAATTAAAAATCATGGTTTATGTCTTGCTCTGATCTTTTTTGCTTTTGGTTAGACAAGAATATACTGCGTAGCTACTATACGAGTGGTACATTGTGTTGTATTTGGAATTTGATGCTGTTATCCTCAGCTTGTTCTCTCTCTCTCTCTCTCTTGGTGCATCATACTTGTGTACATGGGTAGTCTACCATTGATGCTTCATTGGTGAAATTGTATATCATCATATAAAATGTACCTTTCTGAAAAAGAAAAGGGAGGGGACAACATTTGAACTGTAGGTTAATTTCTATTTGACGCAAGGTATTAGTGTCACGACGTTGATATTTCACAACGTAATAATAGAAGATTTAGAACATTTTGTATGAGAGTTTCTCTCTTTATCTCTCCCCCTCCCTATATAACTACACTTAATACACTTATTGTTTGAAGGTTCCTGTTGTAATGTGTGCTGAGGATGGTTCCTTCCCTGGGCTTTACTGGTCAAGTTTCCTTAGTAATCCATGGCTTTCGGATGGATGCACGATGATCATAACTTCCTTCTGGGGCAGCTGTCAAGTGATACTTTCTGTGAATGTGTTGAGGTAAGTGTAACAATCTGTCATATAACCCTCTCTTGTATTTGAATACCTTTGTTACCTTGTTTTTTATAATTTACTAATGAGATTTAGGAAATTACAGTGGAGAAGTATTACGTATCAGCCCTACTGATTCAAATTCTTCATGGAGTGTTCTGACACTGGATGGGGACAATATCGTTGCAGGTAACATAAACTACCATTTTTTACTGATTTACTCAGACCATTATACTGAATTATAAAAAATTTCACTTCTTGTTTGATTTCTGAAGTGTCTAGCAGTCCAGTAGATGTACCTCATATCAATTATGGTTATCTTGTTGATAAAGAAAGTAAAAGTACTGGATGGAGTTGGCTAAATGTGCCAAGCCCCACAAATGAATGTTCCGACAAGGTCTGTCAATTCGCTTTTCCAAAGCCAAATATTTCCACATATTAAGATTATCTTCAAACTTTACATCAGTTTACTCAAGTTTCTCCTTGCTACAGGTTAAATCTTTGCTCTCATCTCTTCAATTTAGTATAATGAAGATTCCCCTCAGGGATGTTTCTGATAGCGTAACAAAAGGTATTATAAACAAAATTATTTTCTTGTGTCTCAAAAGATAGTTGATTTTGACGTCCTGTATATGCTTAAAACCTTTCAGGTGCTGCCAAACCAATTGAAGCTATATTTGTGTCTTCCAAAACTAAAAGAAATGATCCATTTGACCCATTAATTGTAATTCTTCATGGAGGCCCGCATGCTGTTTCATTGTCAAGCTTTTCAAAGTCCTTAGCATTTCTCTCTTCAATTGGGTTCAACTTGTTACTTGTAAATTATAGGTAAGTTATGATTCTCCCTTTTCCCTTCATTCTGATTTTTCTTAGGATATTGGCATATGGATGGGAGAAAAAAGGAACCATTTCTTTTAAGATAGTTTCCTTCATTTTTGTCATGGTGTTGCTTCTGGCCAGAAAAATAAAGACAGGTTGTTGCTTGATGAGTCAATGGGAGGATTATAATACTTAAGAGAAAGTATAGAGAATTAATAATTCTACCTTTAGCAGGAGAACAATTTGGCTCAATGCTTATTAGTCCTTTCTAGTATTATTGAATTTGTGTTGGTTCTGTACCTTGAAATATTTGAAATCATCACATTTTGTATGCAGTGTGATCTGTTTACTATTCTTTTGTACTCTCTTCTCTTCACCACACAATAGGTCAGCGAATAAGAAAATCCCTTACATTGATAATATTATATCTCCAGCTTTTAAATTTATTTAAAAGTGACCTTCAAGTATGGATATTCCCCCTTCATTTGTTTTCTTATACTTTGTCAAAAGCAGTGGATATCACCTAATCTTTGTCAAAAGGGAATGTTTGAAACAAACAAACTCAAATATTTTTTTTAGGTTTTAGTTTTTAGTTTTCATTTTATGTACCATTACATATATGTTTCTTCCTCCTCTCATCACCCATCCTCCCTTCTTTCTCCCCTCTATTTCTAACAAAAACTGATAACCAAACACCAAAAACAAAAAGGTACAAAAAGGTCACCAATCGGACCCTTAGTTTTCACCCTCGGTATTTAAAGGCTGTTTCTTCCATAGGAAATTTGAGAGATAGGTTAGGGCTGAATGTGAATACTATGCATCGAACAAATGAGCTGCTTTGACTGTAAAACCACTTTCAGACAGTTATAGTGATTGCACAAGACTTGTAAGGAAGATTATAAAGTTGGAGAAATAAATCTTTAGTATATGAAGAGTACAGGTATTTGTGGGCGGTTGACCTTTTTTTTCTTCTTTCTTTTGAGTCATCTTTCTGCCCTAAGGCATTTGTTGCTGGGGTTGGGAGCTATAAAGTCAAGATTTTCAAAGTTGTCAATGGAAAAGATAAAAGTATTCCTGAAGTGTAAATGTTCCTTTGGCCTGCTTCAATAAATTTTTCCTGCCCAGCAGAACACCTGATGTACTGATTGTATTCTTACTGCACGTGACAACACCATTGTATTTTTTTTTCATCTTTGGGATTGTAGCATCCCCTACTTGAAAAGAAAATTTAGCCTGTTTTATATATTAGCTTCTATCATCAGCTTTTGGCTTGCATTGTTCTGACATATTAGTTTATCTCAGAGGTTCACTGGGGTTTGGTGAAGAAGCACTTCAGTCTCTTCTAGGGAAAGTTGGGTCCCAGGTGCTTACTTATACTTATTACCTCTAATTTGTTTTACTTGCTGGCATTATGCCTTGGGGGTACATACTCTATACCACCTGTGTGCTTACGTGGCTTTGTGTCCTATGCAGTGCAATTTTATACTAATGTAGTATCATACACAAAACACATATGTATATACTTATGTAATTTAAGCATTTACTTTATTAATGCACCTATAGAACTATTATTTACTTTATGTACATGCTTTAGTATTTCTGGACCCTAATCTCTTAGTTGCTTCTCTACAGGACGTGAATGATGTACTGGTGGCTATAGATCATGTCATTGACTTGGGCCTTGCCAGTCCATCAAAACTTGCAGTTCTTGGTGGTTCTCATGGTGGCTTTCTCACAACCCACTTGATTGGCCAGGTGTGGTAGTTTATCAAGAAGCATGACTGTGTGCCTTTAATGTACAATGCACAGACACGCAGACTATCTTCATATGTATTCTATCTTGTTATTATTATGCATTCCAAGTCCTGGATAACACTAGTTGGTGGTTCAACTTTTGGACAGCTGCTTATTTGTGTACATGGACTGGTGGTTTGGGGCTTTCATGCTTAAAGTTTTCATTTTTATTTTTAAAGCATCTAACTTATGCAAGGTTGGTAGATGAGTGCTCTAAACGGTGGATAGTACATGTAGTTTTAGGTGTACTTAAGAATTCAATAATATTGTAACTGAAATGCTGCAGGCACCAGATAAATTTGTTGCAGCAGCAGCTCTGAATCCTGTTTGTAACCTCGCATTAATGGTGGGTACAACAGACATCCCTGATTGGGTCTATGTCGAGGCCTATGGAAGTGAGGGTAAAAATAGCTTCACAGATGCACCTTCAGCTGAGCATCTGACTCTCTTCCAGAGCAAATCTCCTATTGCACATGTCTCGAAGGTATATGCTTTGTTCAGGATTCTTTCATATTATGATATTATGATCCTACTCTGGATTTTGAAGCTTTTACTAGAAGTATATTGGAATAGACGGAAAATCTACAGAAACATTTAAAACCAAACAATCTCAAGACAACAGCTTTCCCAACATCGATTAACTACATGCACTTTCACATTTGAAGCAACTACAGAGATATCATAGCTGCAATTCGCAACCATGCATTGACTTTGGAAAAGCAGAATAGCATGATATTTGCCATTTCACAGGCAAGATGTGAAGAAAATATTAATTGAAGTAAAAAACAGAAACAGAAAAGAGTGAAGAAATGGGAAAGAGTTGGTACATGTCATGATGTCAAATACATCTGTGCAAGTTCAATTCTTGACTCTTGAGAGTGGGTAATTCAAGCGAATCCATTCCAAGGGTTAAGATTGAATCTAGATATTCCCTCCTATGACCACTTTGGTGGGACTAGTCCTGAGATTTCTGTGTTACTCCACCGGGTTGAAGTTTTCTGTAATATATATAATTAACATTCAGTCAAGAAACGTGAAACATGCAATTAATTTTCCTTTTCCAAAAACAGCTAATATTTAGAACGATTTTATCTAGTAAGGAGTTTGCTATTTCAAACTTTTTGATTTTTCATGCTCTCTGCAGGTCAAAACGCCCACCCTTGTTCTTTTGGGTGCTCAGGATCTTCGTGTTCCAGTTTCTACTGGGTTGCAAGTAAGCTAATATGTTCCCCTCCTAATGAACTACACATTGAACACTATATTCTATTTAAATGATTTTACAACAATAACAAGTGCTTGGATAATAATTCTTCTTGGCTGCATTGCAGCAGAAAGTGAATGAGACATAAAAGACACAAACAATTGGAATCTACAAATTTTTGTTAAAACTCATTTTTTTCTTTTAAAGTGATTTCCTTTGTCCCCCAAGTGGGTGGGAAGAATTTGATGCATACACGGTTACATAATTGTAATAATGTGAAATTAGAAAAGTGATCTGGATGTTTATTGTTTGTAGTATGCTCGGGCATTGAAAGAGAAAGGAGTTCCTGTCAAAGTCATTGTGTTTCCTAATGATACTCATGCCATTGAGAGGTAAAGTAAACACATGAGCCAAACTTGCTTCTGCATTGTAGTAGTCTCTCAGTCACTACTACAATCAAGCTCATAAAATTTCATACTTGGGTTTCAATTCCATCTGATTCCAACTCCTGTTTGCAGGCCGCAATCAGACTTTGAGAGCTTGCTGAATATTGGTGTGTGGTTCAAGAAGTATTTATCGTAAATGAGCCGGCATTTCTCCCTTGCTTTTTACCGCCACAATTCGACTCCGAGAGCTTACTTAATATTGCTGTTTTTATGGGCAGTAGAAATCTATAATACAATGCTGTTCATTAAAGTTACAATCAGTAGGTTTCTCAAAAATAAAATAGATACACTCTGTAGGTTGGATCTACTTATAACCAGACTCTTGACTTTGACCTTTTTGAACTGTCCAAGCCTTTGTCCATCATGTATAATCTTCAGTCTGGATGAGATATTAAAAGTAACAGTTACTGAAATCTTCAGTCTGTATTTTTTTTTTTTTGGGTTTCCTCTCAGTTTTGGTTTCACAAGCGTAGGCCATCATCCTTCTTAACAAATTCAAATCAATCCTTCACTACTGAGGATTGGCTTTTGCTTTCTCTTGATTTTTGATTTGGGTAGAAACAGCTCAAACTCTCGCTGAATTTGGGTTTATAATTTCTGCTGAGAAATAGATGGAGCTCATCATTCTCTCCGTGCCCAACTGTTGAATCTGTGCCAACCTCTCATCACCGCCAAAAGCAAACAATCGAACGCCGTCACACGAGGCTGCCACCATAGCCACGAAGCATGCCGCTGCTGGCAATTTCATTCTCTGATTTTTCAAGAATTTATTTGCTTGCTTGTGAGAAATACGGAAAGGAGAGAAAAACGACATGTCGTCACAAGGATCTTAACAGAGAGCAGAGAAGGCTGTGTCTGTGCGACGAAAATCCAAACGAAGCAGAATAGATTTCAAAGCCATGCAAAGCAAATGCACGAACCTTTTTTCAATCCCATGCCTACCATCGGCTCCTGCTCATCGTTAGCTTCACCCAATAGCTTGCCCAGTTCGTTTTTAGCCTCAATCGCGACTTTGCTCAAAGCCTGTAAAACCCAATACCATCTACAACAAGTTCATGCACAGATTATACACAAGGGATTAGAGCAAGACTGCTTCCTCATAACCCAGTTCATTTGCCTCTCCAACACTCTCTCTTCCCTCTCTTACTCCACCGCCATCTTCGACAGCGTTCACATTCCCTGTACGTTTCTCTGGAACACTTTGATCAAAGGGTACTGCGAAAGGTCGAGTTTTGCCGATACTGTTGGCCTCTTTGTTCGGATGAAGAGAGAGGAGGGTGTTCCCGACAGGTATACGTACCCGTCTCTCGTTAAGGCCTGTGCGAGTGAGGCGAAGGTCTGGGAAGGCAGGGCAATACATGGGTCGGCTGTCAGGTGTGGGGTTGATGGGGATGTGTTTGTGAGCACCAGTTTGATTGACTTGTATGGAAAATGTAGGGAGATTTTGTGCGCTCGCAAGATGTTTGATGGAATGTCTGAGAGAAATGTAGTTTCTTGGACAGCTATGGTTGTTGGGTATGCGAGTGTTGGGGACTTGGATGAGGCCCACAGGCTGTTTGATCAGATGCCGCAGAGAAATGTGGTGTCGTGGAATGTGATAATCAGTGGGTTTGTGAAATTGGGTGATTTGACAAATGCTAGGAGGATCTTTGATCAGATGCCTGAGAAGAATGTGGTTTCTTTTACTACGATGGTTGATGGATATGCCAAGTACGGAGATATGGCGTCTGCAAGGTTTTTGTTTGACCAAGCCCCTAACAAAGATATTGTTGCGTGGTCGGCATTGATATCTGGGTATGCACAAAATGGTCAACCCAACGAGGCTTTGAAGATATTTCTTGAAATGAGTACGAGGAATGTTAAGCCTGATGAGTTTATAATGGTGAGCTTGATGTCAGCTTGTTCCCAATTGGGTTGCTTGCAAGTGGCCAAATGGGTTGATTCTTACCTGAGCCAGAGCTCAATTGATGTTCGTCAGGATCATGTTCTTGCGGCTCTAATTGACATGAATGCAAAGTGTGGTAATATGGAAAGAGCAACAAGTTTGTTCGAAGCGATGCCTAAACAGGACATGATTTCATATTGTTCTATGATACAAGGGTTGTCGGTTCATGGTCGAGGGGATAAAGCTGTTGCCCTCTTCGATAAGATGTTAAATGAAGGTTTGGCTCCGGATGAGGTTGCTTTTACGGTCATCCTGACAGCCTGTAGCCGGGCAGGGCTCGTTGAGGAGGGTTGGCACTTCTTTGAATCAATGAGACGTAAGTACCATTTGACTCCCTCTCCTGATCATTATGCATGTATGGTTGATCTTCTTAGCCGGTTGGGACGGTTAAATGCAGCTTATGACCTTCTAAAATCAATGCCTATGGAGCCTCATGCTGGTGCTTGGGGTGCACTACTTGGAGCCTGTAAGCTAAATGGCAATATAGAGTTAGGAGAATTGGTCGCTAATCGACTTTTTGAGATTGAACCCCTAAATCCTGGTAATTATGTGCTATTGTCCAACATCTATGCAGCAGCGGACCGCTGGTTTGATGTTTCTGCTGTGAGGGACAAAATGGAAGAGCAGGGAATTAAAAAGATAAGCGGTTGCAGTTGGATTAGTTCAAAAGGCTGAGCTTCTTGCTAACTCTCTTAATGCAATGCATGGAGTTTATGCAGATGACAGACAATGTTCCCTGACGTCTACATTGTGGAGTTGGAGTTTGATTAACAAATTTTAGTTGTGACTCCTAGCTTATTAGTGCTTAAGGAACCAAGCTTTTGGCCCTGCCTTTGACGTCGCTCCCACAGATGCAATTTCATGCGTTTCAACAATGCATGAAGGCATTCTGGTAGCTGAAAGTCTAACTTATCACCTCAAGTAAGAGAATGGCGACTTGAATGTTGCTCTTTTGAAATCCTCATACTTGGAGATGTGTAACCCAACGCTTATATAACATGGACTTATCACATGGGGATCCAAATGTGCTTGATCTTTGCACCTGAAATATGTCAAATTAAACTGATTCAATGAAGCTTTTTCGTTGGTTCCTGCAGCAAACAGTTTTGGCCGCCCAACCATGGACATGAATTTCTGTTCCTTGATAGAATAAATTTATCAAATCTTGAATATGGGTGGGTGCCATTTATTCCAGACAGTTATAGTGATTGCACAAGACTTGTAAGGAAGATTATATAAAGTTGGAGAATCAAAAGAGTACAGGTATTTGTGGAAATTGTCAGAATTGAGTCATTTTTCTGCCCTAAGGCATTTGTTGCTGGGGTTGGGATAGGTATAAAGTCAAAATTGTCAATGGAAAAGATAAAAGTATTCCTGAAGTGTAAATGTTCCTTTGGCCTGCTTCAAGAAATTTTTCCTGCCCAGCAGAACACAACATCGTTGCAATATTTACCTCCCAGCATATCTGTTTAAAGTTGTTCACTTGATGTACAGATTGTGTTCTTACTGCACGTGATGACACCATTGTATTTGTTTGCATCCTTTGGGATTCTAGCACCCCCTACTTGAAAAAATAGAAGAGAAACCTGTTTTATATATTTGCTTCTATAATCAACTTTTGGCTTGCATTGTTCTGACATATTAGCTTCTACAAAAAGATTATATGAATAAAGTGAAACTCTGATGAGGTTCATTGTGCACGGATATTTCTGTAACAAGTGTTACAGCTACCATCTTACCATTTTCAGTAGGAAATGCAAGACAATCACTCTAGCAATAAGACGATAACAACTTTGGGCACTTACAGGTATATTTTCCTCAAATGGTGTTGAGTAGGAGTGTTGATCAATGCCTGAAGCTCCCTTTAAGAACCTTTGAGTAAGAAATATAACATCCTAGTTAGTATACACAGATCATTTCACCAACTGTTGAAACATGAAGCTAGTAAATTAATAACTATAAAGTATAAACTGATGGAAGTAGGCTACAAAATTTCAAAATTGCTACGGAAAAGAGAAGCTTTGAGCTCCAAGTGTCACTCTGGCCTACTTGGAAATCGCATAATCTCTAGGTGGGTCTTTTAAAATAATAATATAAAAAAAAATAGTACAACTGCACGACTATACTCTTGAAATATGTTATTATTAAAGCATATAGCCACGTGGTTATACTCCTTAAATATATTATTTTAAAACGTATAGCCGCGAGGCTATACTGGGCTCCTTTAAAAAAAAATCCCTGATTTTCATTTATCGTAAGAGTAGTTTAGAGCATTAACCATTACTATTAGGCCATTACATGAGTCTATAATGTACCCTTTTGATTTTTTATTTTTCTAGACTTATTACCCATATATAGAATTTAGCATTTTCTCCTTTAATACTCGTGTTATACACATACGTATGTATTTTTCATGTTTAATACACGTGTTTTTTTTACAAGAAGACAAAATACACGTATTATACACACTAATTTTCACATATTATACATACAAAATTCACGTATTAATATATATTAAACATAATTTAGTAGCACTAAAAAGAACAAGGTAGATCAAAGGCAAACATTCCCACGAAAAAAGAAGAAGAAAAAATTGAACTCTCATATTGATTTAACATGAAATTCCTCTCCCTTCAATATCTATTTTGCATATATTTAGGCTAGCAAATTAATAACTTTAAAGTATAAACGAATCGAAGTAGGCCAAAAAATTTCATAATTGCTACACAAAAGAAAAGCTTCTAGCTCCAAATGTCACTTTGGGCTACTTGGAAATCGCCTAATCATTAGGCTGGTCCTTTTTTGTTTTTGTTTTATTTTTTAAATTAATAAATAGTATAGCTATGCAGCTATACTCCTAAAATATATTATTATATTTAAAGGGTATTGTCGCTCGGCTATAATGGGGGTCCTTTTTTAAATTTTTTTCCCCTGATTTTCATTTATTGTAAGAGTAGTTTAGAGCATTATCCATTACCGCGTGGCTATACGCCTAAAATATATTATTATATTTAAATGCCACCCAGCTATACCCCTTAAATATATTATTTTAAATAGTATAGCCGCGTGGCGATACTCTTGAAATATATTATTATTTTTTTTTTTGGAAATAATATATTATTATATTTAGAGGGTATAACTGCGCGGATATATTGGGGTCATTTTTAAAAAAAAAATTATCCCTGATTTTCATTTATCGTAAGAGTAGTTTAGAGCATTATCCATTACTATTACTCAAGTCTCTGCTGTCCCCTTCTGATTTTTTATTTTTCCAGACTTATTATACGTATAAAGAATTTAGCATTTTCTCCTTTAATACTTGTGTTATACATACACGTACGTATTTTTCATTTTTAATACACGTTTTTTTATACAAAATTTTCAATAATAGAGACAAAATTCACGTATTTTATACATAATTTTCACATATTATACAAACAAATTCACATATTAATATATATTAAACAAAATTTAGTATCACTCGAGAGAATGAGGTAGATCAAGGGCAAACATTTCCACGAAAAAAAATATTAAAAAATTGAACTCTCATATTGATTTACTGGGACATTTCTCTCCCTTCAATATCTACTTTGCATATGTTGAAAGTAGGAAATTAATAACTATAAAGTATAAACTAATGGAAGTAGGCCACAAAATTTCAAAATTGCTAGGAAAAATAGAAGCTTCGAGCTCCAATTGTCACTTTCGCCTACTTGGAAATCAGCTAATCGCTAGGCAGGTCCTTTTTTTTTCTAAGTTTTTTTTATAATAATTAGTATATCTGCATGGCTATACGCCTTAAATATATTATTATATTTGAAGAGTACAGCCGTGCGGCTATATTGGGGACCTTTTTTTCTTTTAATTTTTTTTCCATGATTTTCATTTATCGTAAGAATAGTTTAGAGTATTATCCATTACTATTAAGCCATAACCCGAGTCTCTACTGTCCCTTTTTATTTTTTACTTTTCAGAGTTATTACTCGTATAAAGAATTTAATATTTTCCAGTTTAATACTCGTATTATACATGTACGTACGTATTTTTCATGTTTAATACACATATTTTTTTACAAAATTTTCAATAATGTTTCAAAATTTTCAATAATGTTTCACATATTATTGAATAAAAATAATATATATTTAAATATTAAAATATATTATATTAAAATATTATATTGTGGCTGAACTTTTCAGTTGTAACTTGCCAAAATTTTGCCAAATAAAACACGTACGTATTTTATTCGTATTTTTCCCATTATGTATTTTATTAACTATAAAAGAATGTGAGAGGCTAAGATTATTGCTTACTTGTTGTAACAGAAATGCAAGATTGTGATTTTACAATCTCTTTACTAACTATGAAAGAATGTGAGAGTCAATATTTAGTTAAGAATAATGTTACTCTTACCACATTTGTCTACCATATTCTCATAACATCTTATGTGGCAGATGAGGTGTATAACCATATTTTACTCGTTAGTTAAATAGCGAGCGATTTGCCCATTTTGATCATATTTAACTGGGCAGATGCCTATTTTGTTCACATCTCACTTTTGGTATATACAATACAAAACTAGAGTCAAGTTGCCAACTTGCATATTTTATTTTTTGGTGAAATGAAATGCCAACATGAATATTTTGAAAACAATGAATCCAATGAAAGACTTCGCTGAACCCAATAGAAAAAGACAGTGGTCACCAGGGAAGAAGACGGTTGCTGAGCCAGATAGCTGGCTTGAACATGAGCCCAACTCTACCTTAACCAGACACAGAAATGTCTAAAAATGGGCAGTGCATGATTAAGCTGTAATTGACATGGAGACCCTCTTGCTCTTTTCTCTCTACGTGAGCTCTCTCTTTCTCTCTCCCTCCTTTTTAGTTCCTGTGTGTTCTTCTTCCTTACATTCTGTTGACTTGACGCTGAATCTAGTTTTTGTGCTAAACTGCTTTGATGGTACATATATATATATGATAAAAAGTTTAAGAGGAGGGGAGGCTACCCATCCTGGGATCAGGGCATACCAAGGCCTCTTTGGTACTAGTCTTTTTTTGGTTTTCACAGATTACCAGCGGAACTCGAACCTATGCCTTAACAGTGAAGATAATGATCTTTACCAACTCAACCAACCCTCCCTCGTTGGCGATGGTATCTATATTTCAAGTTACTTACAGAATTCTTTCGGTTACAATTACTACTGCACATTTCAGCTATATACTTTCTTTCTGTTGTTTGTTTTCTTCTTGTTGATCTTCCTTGCGATCTACTCTGTAGTAAAAGATTGTTAACAGTTTTAGCCATGGACGGTTCAAAAGCTGGTTCGTTTAAAGAGATGCCTCTTGGGATAGATGCAACAACTGAGGAAGAATATGCTTCCCAGTCTAGACTACTTCAAGAATTTACTGGTATTTCCAGCATTGATAAGGCATGGATATTTAAATCTGACAGCGGTACGATTTCTCATATTTCTAACATTCATGTCCTTACTTCACATACAAGCCGTTGAAAGCCAAAGACCCATTTCTGATGAAGATATTTGCACACAAAACTTTGTTATAGGAATTGGCTCCCAGGCAATGTTTTCAATTAGTCAACCAAATCTTTCGGCAAACAAAAGGAAGAAGTTCATTCTGACCTCTCATGTTTTAAGAGAAAGTAACAATTCTGTAAATTTCCAATGGGCCCCATTTCCTGTGGAGATGACAGGAGTCTCTGTGATGGTTCCATCACCATCTGGTGCAAAGCTTCTTGTAGTTCGGGATCCTGAAAAAGAATCTCCCTGTCAATTTGAAATTTGGGGTCGAGCTCAAGTGGAAAAAGAATTCCACATCCCCCAATCTGTTCATGGCTCAGTATATGCTGATGGATGGTAAATTAATCATGTGAATGCAGTTTTCCCAATGATTGCTGTATATGATATTTGATGTTATCATGTGCACAAGATACTTTGTAGGAGAGTCCAAACTTTCAATGAATACAGGTTTCAGGGAATTTCTTGGAACTCTGATGAAACTCTCATTGCTTATGTTGCTGAGGAACCATGTCCTTCCAAGCCCACATTTACAGGACAGGGCTACAAGAATAGTACTTCCGCAGATAAGGACTTCGGTAACTGGACAGGTCAAGGGGATTGGAAGGAAGAGTGGGGGGAAACCTATGCTGCGAAACAGCAGGCTGCACTTTTTGTCATGAACATTAACAGGTCTAGGACAATTGGTTTACTTTTTATCAGTACCAAGATTAAAAGTAAGGGGAATTCTTCTTTAGATGGCCAACTTATTTTTAATTTCCCTATGCATTACAGTGGAGAGACACAAGCTGTTAAAGGAATTGAAAAGTCTTTGAGTGTTGGTCAAGTTGTGTGGGCGCCACCGGTTAGAGGTTCACATCAATATTTGGTTTTTGTTGGGTGGTCAGAAGGTACCAGAAAGCTTGGTATCAAGTACTGCTTTAACAGGCCCTGTGCATTGTATGCGGTTAGGGCACCAAATTTTGAATCCGAAGCTGATGGACCTGAACTCAAGTGAGTTGCTTTGTGCAATGCTCATCCCTTTTTTGGACCCTTATTCTTGTAAATTGTTTTGTGAGGTTCGTTGTGCTTAGACATATCATATAACTATCAATTTCTTTAACTGTTTCAGAGATAGTTCAACTGAAGATTCTCCTGTGGTAAATCTAACTCAAAGCATAACTAGTGCTCTCTATCCACAGTTCAGGTAATGTTTTTTTTCCCCATCAGACATGTAAACTTCACAGGGGTCTATAACCTCATGCATTACTTAAATTGAGTCTCTGATATATCTCATTGGAGCTCTCTTTTTAGATTTTAGAGACTTGTCATTTTCTTCAAGTCTAGGAGAATTCCTCTGGAAATGCTAGTCTAGATAGAACAGCAAATGGAAATTTTTCTAATTACTTCAAACATTACCTAACAGATTGCTGATTGTATTCGAAACATGATGAATGTAAATTTTCCAGTCCAGATGGAAAATTCCTTTTGTTTTTATCTGCAAGAAGTGCTGTGGATTCTGGTGTACACTCTGCAACAGATTCTCTACACATAATAGATTGGCCGATGGATGGAGTACTGTCCTCATCTACAAAAATTGTTGATGTGGTGAGCTCTTCAAATTTTATCTTTTTGGTTTGAGTATGATCAAATTTTTATGAATCACACAACCTAATAATGGAAGATTTAGAACCTTGTATGAGTTTTGCTCCCTCTCTATATAACTATACTTAATACACTTATTTTTTAGATTCCTGTTATAATGTGTGCCGAGGATGGTTACTTCCCTGGGCTTTACTGTTCAAGTTTCCTTAGTAATCCATGGCTTTCTGATGGATGCACGATGATCTTATCCTCCGTCTGGGGCAGTTGTCTAGTCATACTTTCTGTGAATGTGTTGAGGTAACCATAGCGATCAGTCATCCGGATCTCTCTTGTATCTGCACACCTTTTGTTACCTTGTCCTCATTAACTCATGAAATTTATATGAAATTACAGTGGGGAAGTATTACGTATCAGTCCTACTGATTCAAATTTTTCATGGAATGTTCTTACACTGGACGGGGACAATATCATTGCTGGTAACATAAACTGCCTTGTTTAACTGATAACTGGATGAATATATTTACTGAAGTAGAACGAAGTTTCACTTCTTGTTTGATTTCTCAAGTGTCTAGCAGTCCAGTAGATGTACCTCATATCAAGTATGGTTATCTTGTTGATAAAGAAAGTAAAGATACTGCATGGAGTTGGTTAAATGTATCAAGGCCCACAAATGCATGCTCTGAGAAGGTCTGTCAATTTGCTTTTCTTAGTATCGTTATATTATTACTATGTGTCATGAATATCTTCAAAGCTTGCATTTTTTTTCTCAAAATTCTCCTTGCTACAGGTTGAATCTTTGATCTCATCTCTTCAATTCAGTATATTGAAGATTCCCATCAGGGATGTTTCTTATAGCCTGACAAAAGGTATTATAAGCCCTTTTTTTTTCTTTTCTTAGCCATTTTCTTTCTTTTGTCTTAAAAAGTAATTGATTTTGAAGTCCTCTATATGCTGAAAACCTTTCAGGTGCCACCAAACCTTTTGAAGCTATATTTGTATCTTCCAAAACTAAAAGAAGTGATCCATGTGACCCATTAATTGTATTCCTTCATGGAGGACCGCATATTGTTTCATTGTCCAGCTTTTCAAAATCCTTAGCATTTCTCTCTTCAATTGGTTTCAACTTGTTAATTGTAAACTATAGGTAAGTTATGGCTCTCCTTTCTCCCTGCATTTCAATTTTCTTATCAGGGTCAGGGCTCCAAATTTCCAGCTAAAGCACTTGATGCTCAACCAAATTGTGCTCCAATTTTGTTGATCATATATGATGACATTGTCATATGGATGGGGAGAAAAAACAAACACGTCATTTAAGATAGTTCCCTTCATTATTGACATGGTGTTGCTTCTGGCTGAAGGAAAAAAAAAAAAAGACATGCTTTTGTTTGATGAAACAATGGGAGGGTTATAATACCCCAGTGAAAGAAAAGAGAACTAATAAGCATACTTTTTTTTCCTTTTTTCTTATCACCACCTTCTTGGCTTGCATTGCTCTGACATGCTAATTTTATCTCAGAGGTTCACTGGGGTTTGGTGAAGAAGCACTTCAGTCTCTTCCAGGGAACATTGGGTCCCAGGTGCTTATGCATATCTACCTTTAATCGTTTCATAGTAATCTTACTATTCTGTTATGCTAGCTGGTGTTTGCCTTAGAAATGCCTAATCTACCAAATGTGCGCTTAACTAGGGCCTTACCAAATGTGTTTTGAGACCCTGATCTCTTAGTTTCTTCTCTACAGGACGTGAATGATGTACTGGTGGCTATAGATCATGTCATTGACATGGGACTTGCCAGTCCATCAAAAATTGCAGTTCTTGGTGGTTCTCATGGTGGCTTTCTCACAACCCACTTGATTGGCCAGGTGTGGTAATTTGCAAAAAGCACGACTGTTTTAAGCATTTATAAGTATCTTCATGAACATTAGTGGTTTGGGGATTTCATTTGCATAGAGTTTTTCGTTTTTTGTTTTTAGGCATCTATAACTTATGCACGTCTGGTAGATGCTTTAGAAGGTGATATTTCATGTACTTTTAGGTATATTTAAGAATTTAATAATCTTGTAACTGAAATGCTGCAGGCACCAGATAAGTTTGCTGCGGCAGCAACAAGAAATCCTGCTTGTAACCTCGCATTGATGGTGGGCACGACAGACATCCCAGATTGGTGCTATGTGGAGGCCTATGGAAGTGAGGGTAAAAATACATTCACAGAAGCACCTTCAGCTGAGCATCTAACTCTCTTTCACAGGAAATCTCCTATTTCACATAGCTCAAAGGTATATGCTTAGATTGGGTCTTCTTTTTCTGTTACTATAATTTTGAGCCTGTTCTGGACTTTGAAACTAGCAGTATATTGGAATGGAAGGAAAATCTACGAAAATAACTAAAACCAAAAAACAGTTAATATTGAGAGCGATATTATTTACTGAGGAGTCGTCTGCTACTTCTAACTTTTTTATTTTTGATGCTCTCTGCAGGTCAAAACACCAACCCTTTTTCTTTTGGGTGCTCAGGATGTTCGTCTTCCCGTTTTTACTGGATTGCAAGTAAGCTAATATGTTCCCCTCATAATGAACTACAAACTGAACACTTATCCTATCTTGATGGTTTGAAAACAATAACAAGTGCCTGGATAATTATTCTTCTTCGCTGCATTGCAGTAGAAAATTACTCTTTTTCATCTTTTAAAGTGATTTCCTTTGTCCCCAAAGGGGTGGGAAGATTTTGATGCATCCACAGTTACCTAATCAAAATGATGTAAGTAGAAAAGTGATCTAGCACCGAGGCCTTTTGTGATAAAACCTCACACGCGGACTTTACAAGTGGTTAAGTTATCAATAGTATAGGTGTCAGCAGTAGTAGCGGGCCGCTGGTCTGTTTGTTGAAATCTTAACATGGATGTTTATTGTTTGTAGTATGCTCGGGCATTGAAGGAAAAAGGAGTTCCTGTCAAAGTCATTGTGTTTCCTAATGATACTCATGCAATTGAGAGGTAAAGTATGCACATGATCCAAATGTGCTTCTGCATTGTAAACTTGTATTGTCTCAGTCACTACTACAATCAAGCTCATAAAACTTCATACTTGGTTTCATTTCAATCTGATTTGAAATCCTGTTTGCAGGCCACAATCCGACTTTGAGAGCTTTCTGAATATTGGTGTGTGGTTCAAGAAATATTTATCCTAAATGAGCCGGCATTTCTCTCCCCTGCTTTTACTGTACAAATCTTTAATGCAATATTGCTGTCTATTAAAGTTCCACTCAGTAGGTTTGATCCACTTATAACCAAACTCTTCACCTTGAACTTGTTGAAGGTGGATAGCCATGCCTTTGTTCATCGTGTATATATCTCGATTACGAATTATTGGGTTGATTAGTATGAGATTAAATTGCACCGTTTCCATAACGTTTAGTTTAAAATATTGCAACAACAATCATACTCATTCACCAAAATAACAACAATCGAACTCTTATTATTTCATAAAGACATAATAAATTAATAGATGATGAAGTCAGTTCAGTCTTTATTCCACTGAAAGCAAACATCATACGTTTTGTCATACCAGTTAAACCTACATGGACCATTTGGTACTATACTCCACCAACATTTGCTGCAATGCGGTGCGTCTCTCGGGTTATCGTATATATCGAACCATTTAAACGTGTTTGGCCACTGAAAACTGCAGTAGAATTGTGTACTGAATTTCCAGCTAGGTTGAAAATTGAATCCAAAGGAAGCATGAGGAGGAAGCACTTGGACACCCCAATGTCGTCATCCGCTGATTTACAGTGAACTGTAAGGGTCAAGTTTCCACCCAAATCATTTGTGACTCTAACAAATCTTCGTTTTATGAGCAGTGTTCCTTCGCCAGTGTCAGTGTGTCACGTATGTTTATTCGAAACAACGAAAACAGCATTAGCAGCATCATTGCATTTCGAATGAACCAAGCCATGCTTGTTTAATCTTAGTTGGAAAACACACTAGAATGCAATGCATCAGGTTTTCTTATAGTCTAGAATGCATGCAGTTTTAAAAAGGTAACGGATGAGGTACATAGAACCAACCTGGTAACAATTTCCTGGGAATAAATGGAAAAACAGGTAAATAAGCGACTGCTAAATCGTTGTTCGCTCAACGTTCCATATATAACCTTGATAATTGAAAAGAAAATAACATAAACAATTTTTTTATTAGATAAAACGACTAGGTACATTAAATCTGAATTTATTGTTGAAATTCAAGAAGGTTTCCAAATTAATTCCTACATCCATTACAATTAGATATCATGGAGATCTTTTCAAATTCGACATGTGTCATTAGTTACAATCGAAATAAAAATTGTTTCCATATATTGACCCATACATTAATGCAATAATGGCGTAGTTCTGAGTATCTTAGGGATAAATATATAAAATATTTCACATAAGCTTGATTAGGTAAGATTACTTAGTTGGATCATAGTCATCGGACTTTAGTTATAAAAATAAAATAATTAAAACACTGTATAGCCGAGCGGCTGTACTCCTGAAATATATTATTATATATAACGCGTATAGCCGCACGGCTATACTCCTGAAATTTATTATTATATGGGCTATACTAATTAAAAATATTATTATATTAAAAGAGAATAGCCGCGCGGCTATACTGGGGTCCTTTTTAAAAAAATATTTTCATTTATGGTAAGAGTAGTTTAGAGCATTATCCATCATTATTAGGCCCCTTTTGATTTTTTATTATATATACTAGCCTCTCCGCACGCGCTTCCGCGCCTGTGTGAGGCTTTAATTTATTTTTAGAATTAAAAAAGATAATGGGTAGTTGTGTTCCATAAAAATAGGATCCATTATCTGATTTTTCTTTTAATTTTAATTTTTTTAAATATGAAAAAGTGTGAATTTACCATATTATCCTCATTTAATTAATAATTTCAATTCTTAATTCTTGCATTAACCAAGGGCATTTTATGGTATTTTGAATGTTTCACCATTCTCTGCCTTTTGCTTTATATATATAGATTATAGTTGCGCAGCTATACTTCTGAAATATATTATTTTAATTGATGTGGTTGTCCACCTTATGTGGTAGATGAGGTAGACAACCACATCATTTAAAATTATTTAATATTTTCTTTTCTTTTATGATTTATTAACATTTTTAAAAAAACTATTAATTAAACTTTCTTTATTAAAAATATGGTAAGCCTAGCATTTTTCATGTTTCAGAGGACTAAATTATAGCTTGTGCTACATTTAGCCCTATTAAATTGTTAAGTTTTGTAGGGTCTATTATGGTAATTTCACAAAGGAATATACAGTTGTCATTCACAAAAAATAATAGTAATAAAAGAACAATAATAGGTGTGCAAAGACATGTTTTGGGTGGATATAGAACCTGCATCTTGTTTTGATGGGTTGGGTTGGGTTGGGTCGACCCGAGTGTCGTATATGGATGATCCGAATTGTCCGACTGCCTTCAACTTTCTCCTATTTGATTTCTCTGCCTGTCCACTTGAGCCTACCAAAGTTGATACTCTCCGAGTCTCTGCAAATTACTCCAACAACGTTTGGAGGACTCTAACCATGTTATTATCACTATCCTAATACTCAAGAAAAATATAGTATGTTCAGTTTCTGTGAAAACAATGTTTGTGAAGCTCCAGTTGGACACCAGTTGCTTCCCCATTTTGGGTTCCATAAAAACCTCACCCAACGTAAGGCATTCTCCATTAGACAAACTTGAACTAATAAACAAGGAGAGGAAACCCAGAGTGGTTCAGAGCCCCAATGGAGGAGGAGCGGTCAAGAAGGGTTTAAGTGAAGTTCACAGACCCACCCATGATAGATGTGGAAATGGTGCTGTTGTTCATGAGTTTGAGCAGAAGAACCACAGTTTTGTGGGCAACCCAGGTGGGGAAAAGAGGAAAATCACTAAGGGTAGTGGTGCTTATGTGAAAAGCAGGGATTTTGATGTTGAATTGAGGGCGGTGAATGGAAATGGAGTGGTGAAGAAAGTGCCTTCCAAGTGTTCGACGAAAGGGGTCACTTATGGGGGTTGCATACCTGCAATTTTGAAGGCATTGGATGAAGTTGAGGATTTGGATAAGGCTTTGAAGCCATGGGAAGATAGGCTTACTAACAAGGAAAGGAGCATAATTTTGAAGGAGCAGGTGAGTTGGAAAAGGGCTTGGGAGATTTTTGAGTGGTTCAAGAGAAAGGACTTTTTTGAATTGAATGTGATTCACTATAATATACTGCTTAGAATTCTTGGGAAGGCAAGGAAGTGGGCCCATGTAGAGAATCTTTGGGATGAGATGAAGGTTAAAGGAATAGCACCTATCAATTCGACTTATGGAACTTTGATTGATGTTTATAGTAAAGGTGGGCTGAAAGAAGAAGCACTTCTTTGGCTGGAGAAGATGAACGAACAAGGAATGAAACCTGATGAGGTTACTATGGGGATTGTCGTTCATTTGTATAAGAAAGCGGGAGAATTTCAAAAAGCAGAGGATTTTTTCGACAAATGGTCATTGAGCCTATCTTTTAGACAAGAGGGCACTACTACAACAGCTGCTGGTGGATTGGGGAGCTCTTTGCACTCTCATGTTTCTTTGAGCTCACATACATATAACGCATTGATTGACACGTATGGGAAGGCTGGCCAACTTAAAGAAGCGTCTGAAATATTTGCGACGATGCTTAGGGAAGGGATTGCTCCAACTACAGTGACTTTCAATACAATGATGCACATTTGCGGTAACCATGGCCAGCTAGAAGAAGTTGCTTCCCTTATGCAGATGATGGAAGAGCTTCGATGCCCAGCAGACACGAGAACATATAATATTCTAATTTCGCTCCATGCAAAGCATGATAATATAGACATGGCGACAAAATACTTCACAAAGATGAAGGAGGCTCACCTTGAGCCAGACCATGTGAGTTACCGCATCCTTTTGTATGCATACTCATTAAGACACATGGTTACTGAAGCCGAAGATCTCATATCAGAGATGGATGAAAGGGCCCTTGGGATTGATGAATTCACTCAGTCAGCTCTGACTAGGATGTACATAGAAGCTGGGATGCTTGAGAAGTCATGGTTTTGGTTCATGAGGTTTCATCTTTCTGGGAAAATGAGTTCTGAGTGCTGTTCTGCTAATATTGATGCATATGGAGAGCGTGGGCATATTTTGGAAGCTGAGAAAGTTTTCGTTTGCTGTCAAGAAGTGAAGAAATTGAGTGTCCTTGAGTTTAACGTGATGATTAAAGCTTATGGGGTGGGGAAACATTATGGCAAAGCATGTGAGTTGTTTAATAGCATGGAGAGTCATGGTGTAGTTCCAGACAAATGTAGCTATAGTTCTCTCATACAAATTTTGGCTAGTGCTAATATGCCACATATAGCAAAACCCTATCTCAGGAAGATGCAGGAGGCAAGATTGGTAAGTGATTGTATCCCTTATTGTGCTGTGATCTCAAGCTTTGCAAAATTAGGACAATTGGAAATGGCAGAGGGATTATATAAAGAGATGGTTGGATTCAATGTTCAACCAGATGTTATTGTCTTTGGGGTGTTGATAAATGCTTTTGCTGATGTTGGAAGTGTTAAAGAAGCTCTCAGTTATGCTGATGCAATGAAAAAGGCAGGTTTTCCTGGGAACACGGTGATTTACAACTCCTTGATCAAGCTCTATACTAAAGTTGGTTTTTTGAAAGAAGCAGAAGAAACATACAGACTTATTCAATCATCAGAGGATGGTCCTGCCCTATATGCTTCAAATTGTATGATTGATCTTTATAGTGAGCAATCTATGGTTAAACCAGCAGAAGAAATCTTTGATGGCTTGAAGAGAAAGGGAAATGCAAATGAGTTTACATATGCAATGATGTTGTGCATGTATAAAAAAATGGGGAGGTTTGAGGAAGCCATTCAGATTGCAGAGCAGATGAGAGAACTGCGACTTTTAACTGATCTGTTGAGTTATAATAATGTGCTTGGGTTGTATGCGATGTATGGAAGATTCAAAGAGGTTGTGGAAACTTTCAAGGAAATGATGAGAGCTGCCATTCAACCTGATGATTGTACATTCAAATCACTTGGACTTGTTTTGGTGAAATCTGGTATTTCAAAGCAGGCTGTTGCGAAGCTGGAAGTGTCAGTGAAGAAGGATGCCCAGAGTGGTTTGCAAGCATGGATGTCAGCCCTCTATTCTGTTGTGAGAATGAGTGGAAGTGATTATGTGTAGATACTATCTCTGCATCCAGCGTTTTGAGTAATGACCATCTGATCCTGTGCTCCAATTTCTTGCTGATTTATGAAATTCAATGAGGAAACTGGGCTGTGGAACTTCAGTGTAGAAGTTTGCATGTTGTTGTATGTAAAGTTGCGCCCTACTTAGTACATACCACTCAAAGGCACTGAGAAAGGAGGTGGAAATTTTTGACAGGAACACAACGTAGACGGTCTGTCGTTTGACGGGAACAGGACGTGGATGAACCCGTATAGAGCTTATTGCCCAGCACAAGAATTGTATAGCCAACTTTACAGGAACAAGTCCTTGAGCCAAATTGAATATTTTGTAAAATCCTTGCATGACAAATTGTATCTCTTCATATATGGTTGTAATATGCAACCAAGGTTCAAGTACCATGTAAGTTAACTGAAGGTCTCCTCTCATGCTTAATGCAGAACTTTCTCTACCTTTTTGTTTTTCACCTCTCAAGCACATAGAATACATATTTCCTTACAAAAGCATTTCTGTTTTTTTTTAAGACCTTTCCTATTGAGAAGAGTGATAATATACTAAACTCACATATACTACACGAATACTAGGACTCGAACCTAGGATCTTGCATGAGGAATCAATTGCTCCAAACCACTATACTAGCGGGTCCCTTGTAAAGAATATATGTTTAGGAAGACGTATTCTGGACTATGCTCTTTTTCAGTACTTTTAGTTTCTGAATTCACCCTTGGCAAAATTTACAAGCCCGGTACGTTAAATGTTGCTTGAATTAAACCAGTTCTTTCCAAATTGGATATGCCATATGGTATAACGGGATAATGTAATTAAGGGTCCATTTGATTACCACTTCATTTTCATCCCACCACTATTTTTCATCTCTCTTTTTCTCCATGTATTTCCCCTCTATCATTAGGCAACAAAACAATAAAAATAAAAACTAAAAACCAAAAATGAAAAGATTACCAAATGGACTAGAAATTATAACCCATTCTTCATGAGTTCATTTCATTATCTATTTGCCAGGTCGCTTTGGTACAAAAATGCAGCTGTTGCTAATGCAGAAGCTGATTTGATTTGATCATTTTCCTCTCTTTTTGTCTTCCGAAAACAAGGACAGCAGGTTCACATACTCGATAGGATGTTTGATTTCAAACCAGTATAATGGAGAAGAAGACAACAATAATTGTTGAAACTTGATGCCAAATTATCAGTCTCTTATGTTATTCACGCATCACAGGTCTCTCTGTACACCCATTCATATTCATGTTTTGGTGGGGGTTGACAAGTTGACACCCAAACCACCTTTACCTTTTGGCTGACACTCCAAATAATAATAGTTTATTTTGAAAATATCTAACGATTATAGAAGCAGCTCGCACAGCAACACCAAAAAGTCCATAGAGCAACAGAAACAGCACGGAGAAGGGCAGAAACAAACGCTTCCTTAATGCTCTTGTGGTGTAGGTGCTTTTTGTAGACAGTCAGCAGCTGTTAGCATCAATCAAGTATCTTCTGACGCTGAGAAGAATAATGCCCGTGAACCGCCTCTTGTTTTTCTCTTCTTCTCTTCTGTTCAGGCAACTTGCAACAAAGAAGAGATAGAAAGTAGAACCACCTGCCAAATTAGTGAATTATTTTTTGCGTTTTCAGATCTCTTTTTTTATATACACTAGTATGTAAAAAGACAGCAACGATCAGCATGCATGTGTGCATCTTTTCATATTTTCTTGTTCAGATTGATTTGCATGTCGTATGTGGAAGATTTTTACGGATGCACAACACAAGCAACAAATTGAATCCCAGACAAAAAGGGACGGCTTTGCTCTCAACAATCTACAACTTTTTTTCTTCTTTTCTTGCAGGGCAAGGGTCACCAAAGCAACCCTCATATTTTGTGACGAATACAATAATTTGTTTGCTAAAAAAATTGATATTATTGGGTAACTACTCTTAATCACAGCATATGCAATTAGCAGAACTACTACCGGAACTAGACGATCTTATGCTCCATTAGTAAGCACCTCAAATATGCTTCACAAATCGAATCTCAAGAAATTCATATGCTACATAACACTTTTTAATCATTGGATTAACCAATTCACTTCTTTATTTAATAATAGAATTTAGATTGATTTAGATTTTGTGAATCATCGTTGGATCTATTTCGTATGCGATATGACTTCCAACCATAGATGAACTCCTTACAAAGATGAAACTAATTTTGATTAATCATATATTAGTACCAGCAACCACTAATCAAAGCAACATCTCAAGTTTTGATCCAATGTACAAATTCTTAACTCTAAACCCAACTCAACTAATATACCACAAAACCTAAATAAAATAAAACTTATGTCTTAGCCTTAATTAGATCCAAATAATGCACACAAAATCAAACGACGACGTTAAGCCACGAAACGACAAAGTCCTGCAACCCAGCTCTCAACTCCTCCCAAAGCCTAACCTCCTGATCAAGCTCGACCCCGCCACCCTCCGCCATTTTCACTTCCACCAACACCAAACTCAGCGCAACCTCCTTCACCTCAACCGCCATAACCACCTTCGTCATCACCCCCTTCCCTCGTTTCCCCAACCCTACATTCACACCGCTCTTCCCTTTCTCCACTTTATACCCTAACCTCTCCCCAACTTCCGCCACCTTTTCCACCACCGTCTCCGCCGCCGCCTCAGCCGTGAACCGCCTCTCCATCCGGCTCTCCACCTCGAAGAGCCCCGATAGATCCAATCCCGATGACATCGAGATTATATCAAATGCATTCATCCCGCACGGTACGGCGTCGCATTTCGACTTCTCCTCCTCCGGTTCGAAAGCGCCCGTTAGCCCCAAATCCATCGATTTTTTAAACCACGCCTTCTCCATCAGCGCCTCGATCCCCAACCTCGTGTTCGGGTTCGGGTCGAGCAGTTGGTATATGATCCGACCTGCCGGCTTCGAAATCCAACCCGGAATCTCGTACTCTCGCCTCTGAACCTTCTTGTACATGGCAGCCAAATTGCTGTCTTCGAACGGTAGGCGCCCGGCGAGCAAGACGAAGAGGATAACACCGCAGGACCACGCGTCGGCTTTGGAGCCGTCGTAGCCGCGCCGGTAAACCACCTCGGGCGCCGTGTACGCGGGGGTTCCGCAGGCCGTCTGCAGCAGCCCGTTTTTAAGCTGATCGGGCAAGGCCGAGAGCCCGAAATCCGAGACTTTTAAGTTCCCGTTCTTGTCGAGAAGAAGGTTCTGGGGCTTCACGTCGCGGTGAGCGACGCCGTTCTGGTGGCAGAAGTGCAGGGCCGAGACGAGCTGCTGGAAGTACCGGCGGGACAGGGACTCCGGCAATTTACCGTGGCGCGAGATTTTGGCGAATAACTCGCCGCCGGTGGCGAGCTCGACGACGAGGTAGATTTTGGACTTTGTGGCGAGGACCTCGTGGATTTTGAGGATGTTGGGGTGGTGGTGGAGGCGGCGCATGGCGGAGATTTCTCGGAGGATCCGAGGCTCCATGACGGCGTCGATTTGGGTTTTGTCGATGATTTTGATGGCGACGGCGGTATTGTCCACGAGGGATTGCGCCTTGTAGACCTTGGCGAAGCTTCCCCGGCCCAATATCCGGCCCAATTGGTATTTGCCGAGGAGGGTGGTGGTGGTGGTGGTGGTGGTGGTGGTGGTGGCGGCGGTGGAAGGTGGAGGGGTTTGTGGAACCCCTTGGTCCATGGCTCGTAGGTTGGAGAAACCTAAAAGCAGTAGCAGCAACCTAGAGACTGTTGAGGACAAGGGCTAATGTGGTTTTGGGTGTTGGCTTTTATAGCATATTGTTTATGAGCCTGCTAGTTGGCCTTCTACTGTCAAAAATTTTGTTTCCCATACTACCCTTGTATTTTTTGTTTTGATTTTTGTACTTGTAGTTATTTCAACTTTAATTGGAAAAAGAACGTGTTTAAGGGTCAATTGAATTTTCACGCAAGTAAAATTTGACCAGATAGATGTGATATCCGCGGGGTATTCAATTTGTATCCAACTTTTTAAACTCAAAAATATAATTTGAGTCCAAAACAAAGAAAACATGTTTGATAGCCCTATTTTTAAAAATTCAAACTCAAAAACAACTAAAAAACACCACAATTATTTAAAACAAAAAAATTTAGTTTTTTAGTTTTTTTTCGAACAACCCACAAGTTCTCGAATTTTTAAAATTTAAAAACGGTTTTCAAGTTGCATACCAAATAAGTTTTTGAATCTTAAAAATATATTTAAAAACTCCTTGTTTTTAAGAAAAATCAAAGTTTTTGAGTTCCCTATTTGAATAGGATACCAAACGCCACCTTGAGATTTTTTCGTGTATTTAACACTTTGTACATCTTTATGAACTTATTTTTCTCCCTTAGGATTTGTATCCTATGTTGTACGAACACTTGAATTTGTATCCCATAAACATGATCATTTTCTTTATTTAATAAATATATATCTTCTTTTTTTTAATTTTCGTGTCCTACTCATGTCCATGTTCTAGTTTTTTGATATTTTCCGTATCCCTGTGTTCCCGTGTCGCATATTCGTGTCTCCATATCTGTATTCGTGCAACATAATTTGTATCTGTATTTTGATATCATCACCCAAAAGCATATATGATATATATATTTTATTCCATATATGTGCAAATACATGTTTATTAGATTCTATGTCACGCTTAGTTAGGTAGTTATAGATATCCTCTCCAAGTCATACTTACGTGAGGATGAACTTTTTTTTCTCACCAACCAACCTTTAGTCTACTGTTTCTCCATGTTTAGATTCATATCTCATATTTAACTCACATAAATACAAAGACAATATATATTTGTGATGAAGTCAATATCTAATTATTGTTAACTCTATTTGGGACGGTGAATTTTGTTATGAGTGCATTAGTTCGTTTTAGAAGTATCTTTGTAAATTTCCAATATGTTTGCCCAACAAAAACTCTTATCAAAATTAAAACCTTTTTATGGTGACCGCCACGGAATGCTGACATAAACAATGATGTACATGCTTACAATGTTAATACGCGAAAACAATTAAATACGCAGCAAACAAACAGAAGAAATGGGTATTATCTTCTGTCATTAGATACATGTCAAAGTGGGCAATTGGGAATGCAGAAGGAACTTTCTTTTGTAACTTTCTATCGTTCCAAGTTGTGGAGGGTCACAAACATGATTTGAAAACAAAGGCATCAAAGGTGAAAAGTATTTCCACTACCAATTAAGAATATAATGCTAATAAACTAATCAGTGTGCGACAAATGAGATGGCCCCATGCTTAAAGCCTTAAACAAAAGTGTAATTATATATCATTCTCTTTTCAAAGCAAAGCATCTTTTATTTATTTATTTTTTAAAATTTTCTATAGTAACGGGTAATTATATGACAGACTGTAAAATGAAAGGCACCAGCTTCAACAATAAACACGCATAATACATAAGATTAGATCATAGATTCATAATCATAATTATTCATTAATTAATTAATGAATGGAGCGATATGATATGGGAGCAACTTGGCCCCCTCTGATATGATAAGTCAAATTAGGAGGTAATACGACCATTCGTTGTGTCGTTTTCTTGCAAAAGTATCACGGGGTTGGTTCACTTCTGCCTGCCTGGTGCCTGCTCTGAACTTGCGTGGTCAAATTCACATGTATGTATAATGGGAAAAGGGTATTTAGGTCATTTATGCAGGTACAGGAACACACTTTCTCTCAAAGTCTGCACGGCTATGAATTTGGGCACGTTGGGATTACCTGCCAACGACTTATCTCCTGCTCCTCGCCACTGGGGTTGAAGGAGGTTGTTACCGCATTATTGTCTTTGCCTTGCAAAATATCAACTATATATATAAAACACTTTTTTTTTCCATATTGTTTTCATGTTTTCCTTTTCTATTTACTTGATGGGTTGTGTTATGATTTGTATATTTTCTTTGACTTTTTAGGTTGTTGAGAAATTATGGGATTGCATTTATAATTTAGTTTAAAAAAACCACTAGCCACAAATGACCATTACAATAACGAAACGATCTAACATCAAAATTAAGACAATATGGGGGCTCTTCCACTAACGATTACGTCGGATCGAAGAAACTCTGACATAGGCATTCCTACTAAGAGTTCAAACTCAGAACAACCAAAATAAATAAAGCTTGAAAAAATCAAGCCATAACAATACAAATATATGAGATTCAACATTTTGTTTGTTTATTTAAATCCTAGCTCATTTTATTCAAAACTAATATCATTTCATTTACAACCAATTTATTTCAATGTAATATAATATTAAAAGCTCCAATTGACCATTTGACCCCAAAGTAGTGAGTCCGTCATCTTAGGGCTCGTTTGGTTAAAGGTTTAGAAACTTGGGAATGAGTTTCAAATTACATTTCCTAGTCCTCATTTCTTAGCGCTCCCAAACATGGGAATGAACATTCTTTATTTTCAAACATGAAAAGTTAATTCCCAAGAAATTCAATCCGCGAGCCAAACGAGCCCTTACATTAAAGTTTAAATTCCCCCTAATAAATTATTAATTTAAAATAATATAGACTGTCGATGCTATAAAATAAAAAAACTCATTCATACATTTGAATTGTTTTCTTAGTTTTTATATGAGACATGCTAATCCTTTATTTGTTTATTTTTTTCCTTATGGAATATGGAATGATTCCCATATGATTCTTTAAGAATATTACGATTTCTATATAATTTTTTAAAATATTGCAAGTCCTACCTAACTAAAAAGGTGTGAGCCTTATAATCATGTGGAATGAGTCTATATATAAGTTTTAAATTATGCATTATGAGCCCCACTTAATAGAGTATGATATTGTGAATCATAATACAACAAATTCAAATATAATATTTTATTTTACATCAAGTCCACATAAGACTCTGGATCTCATTTTGCTATTGGCCCTGTTTCACGGCCATGGACATGCCACGTCGGCCAGCTCTTGACCTACTTGCTTGCGTAGTAGGGGCCTGCATAGCCGGAGACACTAGAGAGTAAACGGTGGTTGATCACGCATGCTGTAGCATGCCTCCAAAATATAAAAGAATAAAAAGACATTTTAAACCTTTTCCAATTGTACTTTATATTAGTTTTCATTCAATCACATTATTAGGTTGGTTTGTTTTCTACGAGCTTCAATTTAGAATTTACCTTAGAAAATACTTAATAGGCCATGAGTTTTCTTCTTTAAAAAAGAAATCTACTGACATATATATTGAAAAGGGAAATGAAAAGAGTAAAGAGATAGAATGCATATGAGTGAAAAAGATAGAGTATTAGTTTCATCATAAATTAGCATGTAATGACAATCATAAATCAAATTAAAATAAAAATAAAAATAAAAATACAATCGTTATATATCCCCAAAATGATCGTATATAATAATTATAACAATCATATATATACTCTATCATGCTAATTTATGATGAATTAGCATGCTGGGGAGGGACGAGAAAGCGTTTTGGGGGATATATATTGTTGCTGGTTAGTTAAAGTTTGATATTTCCCTTTTTCACTTGTTTTTGTTTTTGTTTTAAATTATTATAATTATTTAAATTTTGTTGTTATGCAAAATAAAAAAGCGTATAAGGCTTCAATGAGACTCAAAGCCGGGCCCTTATATCTAGTGACATGAGCTAGAAAGCCAGCTCCACTACAAACACTTTTCAGTCAATATGTAGCACATTAGAGTATATATACGATCGTTATAATATTAATATTATATAATACAAAGAAAATAAAATTTTGGGGGCCTGTGTAGTGGCGCCACTTGCACCACCCCAAGGCCGCCCCTGTTTGGTCAATGTCTTCTTTTATAACCTCTTACAGTAATATAATATCTAGAATATGCCATTTTGTGACAAAATTTGATAACCTAACATTAGTGTTAAAAGAAGAAGAAGAAAATTATTTGTCCAAGAAACATCGGGTTTGTTTATGCTATTCTCCAGAGACGTAGTGAATCATTTGATTGCATTCAATAATGTTCAAGTAATATGTAGCATATAGTATTTTATGATAGTCTTCATCTTATTTGTGTGGTTATCTGTCATAGTGTTCATCTTATTTTATTAATTATGTTTGGTTATCATATTCTTAAATGAACATAAAGTATTGTCTCCTTGTACGTAACTTTGAAAGTGCCATTTACATTACGACACGAAAATTGAGTGTGAGTCCAAATATTACCAAAATATACAAATAAAACAATGGGTCCTTCATGGGCCAATCCTTCCACTAATTACGTTTAATTACATGGATGTCAATATCATTGTCCGAGCATTATATTTATTCAATTAAAACCTAAACCTCCACAAACAACGGCTTAGATATTTTCCTCAAAAGTTAACTTCAATAATTAAAAATGCAAGTTGAACTACTTTCATTCACGGCTTATTACTCTTACAGCAAGTCATTATTTTTACAGTACAACAATGCCAAAATAATTCTATTCGTGTGAAAATAAATAAAGAAATGATGGGTTCAAATAGAAATACTCTTAATTTTACTAATTAATTAATTAAACAGCATCAAACAAGTGCTCTCTCATCATGAATCAAAATTCAAGATGGCATTTAGAAGAATATAGTCGGTGCCCGTCAAAACTTTTTGAGTATCCTGAGGAGTGACTTTAAAGTAAAGTTAAAAAAAAAATCTTGTTCTCTGTTCATTAAATTTTGATTTTATTATTATTATTTTTGGATACAAACGATATTGAGGGAGGGGAGATTGTAACACAGAACTTCAGGTGCATAAATAAGTACTCTTAATTAACCAATTGAGAGCTACAAGTCCCTTGCTTGAATTTCCATTTTATGAGTATGATCAAAAGAGTAATAAGGGATATATGTGTTTGGAATGGTTAAAATATCTTAATTAAGAAAGTGTTGTTTGAAAACAAGTTGGTAATTTTAACAATGAAATGCTTGGATGTTTTTCTATACATTAGTTGGACCAATAGCCTCGCATAGTTGGATTCTTGTGTGCATCGTTAGACCACAGCAAAGAGGGCGTTAGATTTGCAAATCTACATTAAACTAAGCTGGGTTGGATTTAATGTAAGCCATGGAATTTAAACCAACGACTTATTATTCATTTGTTTATATATATATATATTTTATGAAATTTACAATTTCTAAGTACAAGAAAAGACATGCTAACCGTGGCTGATTATCAATATGGTATCTATTTTGGCAGGGAGCCTGAGGCAAACAAAAATTCATGGCTAGAAATAATTAGGTAGACCTAAGTCTCTATGTGCATTGCATTCCTTACCAATCTCCATCAGTCTACTCTTTTTTCTCGGTCTTCTTTCAAGTGTGATGGTCACATCGTCACCTAGCACTACTCAAGGTTGATTTTGAGATTTTAAGAGTGTAGAACGACTACAAAAGAAGAGGCTCTATATATACTAATAATCTTACACAAAAAATCTTGATTTTATTGTGTTTTACTTTTCTCTAGGAGGTGAGTCTTCTAAGAACGCATTTTTGTGGTATGATATTCTCTCTCGGTTCTTTAATTTTTATTTTCCAACAATATTCAAATGTGGGATATTGATTTGAATGTCAAATTGGAGGGAGAAACACTTGCATAAAACGGGCTGCCACTAATGTTTTTCCACATGAAAAAATTATTACGCGTGTTTATAGCATTAATGGCCGGTGATAACAAAATAATATTATCCCATTGTAACTAAGTTTTTCTCCAAATTAAGTTTGACTTGCAGGCTTGGGTTTGGAGGATTCATTATTAATGTTTTTTCTTTTTTTTTAAAAAAGGCAAAGCCCAGAGGAAGAGGAGACGAAACAAGCCCGGCCCAATTCTACAAACACTGACCCGTAGCACACAAAATCGTTCCACGTATCAAATAGTAGTTTTCTAACTACGATTAATTTCAACTTTAATTTCCTAAACTTCAAGCTTTTGTTTGTTTATGCTTTCTCAGTTGTTTGTTTGAGAACAGTTATTACTTTTAGTTTCCTACGAGAGATGAAAGATTTGGTGTGTCCTTGGCCAATTAGTATGCTGATTTGACAGTGGTACTACATGTGAGAGAGCCGCCATCATAGCTTGGTTTGACAGTTGAAAGAGAACTGACCCAGAAACTCATGAGGTTTTTGAAGATACTTCCATTGAGGCAATCAATAGAAGAGTGGAGAGAACTTAATTACTGCTCTATCTTTGGAAATCTCACAACAGAGATGTCAAGATGAAGATTTTGATCACCTTAAAGGATTTTGTAGAAGGGCATGTAAGAAACAAGATAAGCATCTTCGGTACTCTTTGCATATATCCGGAACAAAAAAGGAAGAAGTGAATATTAGAAATCCGAATTAAGAAAGATTCCCTTCCCTTAATTCTTTTAATTTTCCTCCCTCAATTTGAATTTGTTGAGTATACAATCTATTATTGCATGGTTGGACAAGCTATGAATATTGGTTTACAATTGTAGAATTTCAAGTTTCTAATCCTTCTTTCACCCCAAAGCCAATTGGCAATGAGAAGTAGTTCAACTCCTTATAAGCCCTTTCAAATTTGTTAGTTTTCTAATATGGGACATTTTCTCTTGAGGGTTAGGCGAGCTGAAGTTATAGCACTTGTTTTTATAGATGTTTTTGGTTTTTCTATAAAAAAAGTTGATCTTTTAGTTTTAAGTTGTTATTTACTTTATCATGCGGCATGGGACACAAACTTTTACTCTATCCCGAGTCCAGGGTGTGACAAGGAATTTTGAAACTACTCGCAAAGTTAATTAACCTTCCCACCATCCATATAAGAACAACTCATGAAATAAGTGGTGAATTCTTGATATGATAGAAAGATTCTAATCAGTGTTGGGGACCTAAGTAGTAACTTCAATGAATATGTTAGACATGGATCTATCCTTTCCGAAAGATTTATCAACTTCAATATATATATCGAATTCGAATTTAATATGTGAATATTATGATCAATATAGAATCTGTATATGAAAATCTATGTCAACTTCATTATCCTTATCGAATTCAATTAATATGAATTTGTTTTCAACTTTTTTAAACATGCAATAATATCATAAGAATGGATTGTCCTTGAAGTTATAGAAATTACTAGTTAGATTTCCCACCATCCATCTTTCAAATCTAAGCCTTAATAGCAAAGAGAACGATCCTTACCAACTCAACCAACCCTCGTTGGCAAATTACAGTGTACATTAGCATACTTATAGTATGCTTACTTAAGGGTTTAGGGTATCGGCCGTTATAAGATATTATTCCAAGAAGATAAAATGTATAGAATCTGTATTATGCTCAGGGTATCGACCGTTATAAAATATCTTCTGCTTTTGCGCATGCAAACAACTACTATAAAAGGAGACCAACCATGAGGCAATGAGTTGATCATCAGAGCAAGCACACACCATAACCTAAAAACTAATCAGTGAGGGAGACAATGGCGTGGAATCAAGATCAAAACAACTGCTGCAATGAAGGCTATCCTAAGGGTTTAGGGTTTAGGGATGGGGACGATGAAATCAACCCCAAACCCTATCTTAAAAATCCCAACCCCAAATCTATTGGAATCAAAGCTAAAGGCGGTCCTCAGGTGGAGGGACTTTCCAACTCCAACTTCAACAACAGATTTGATGTGGGCGAATCGCGCCACGCTAAAATCAAAGCTAAGATCTCTGTGGAGGACTTTGACTACTTGAAGGGATTTGCCAACTCCAACAAAAGAATTGATGTGGACGACCCACGCCTCGCTAAAATCAGAGCTAAGATCTCGGAGGAGGACGTTGACTACTTGAAGGGATTTGCCAACTCCAACTTCAAGGAAAGATTTGGTGTGGACAACCCGTGCAACGGAAGCTTTGGATTTTTCGACAACAATAACGGTAAAATCTGTGTAATCCTGTAATGGCAATCTGTCGTTGCAAGCATGCAATTGAACAAGGCCATAATAATATGTGTGTATGTATGTAGTAAAATATCTTACACTAAAATAAGAGCTGATGCGGTATTTGAGGCTCCTTTCTTATCTATAGGCCACGTTTTTATGTAAATGTTCTTCTAATAAATAAATGGAGCTTGACATTAAATATCAAATTCAACATTCAACATTTTAGATTTTTTTGTTTGTCAATATTTAACTTTTAGATTATGTCAGTGGAAACAGATTTTCTCTTATCATAAGTATTTTTTTTGATAGAGAATCTTTTTAAAAAAAATAAAAAATAAAAAATCAGTTGATTAAAAACTATTTATATTGGATGCAATAATGATTTTGGTTAGGAATTTTTTTTAAAGGACTTTTTTTTTATTGAGATGGAGTAATAATATACTAAGTTCACGTACACTACATAAATGCTAGGATTCAATTGTTTCAAACCACTACCCAAGGTAGCACTAGCGAACCCAAGAATTTTTTAGCAGATGTGCAATTTTGAAAGGCTAAAACTCTTTGTTGATTGAACATCTAAGGCTTTTTACCTAGATTGACCTTAGGTCCCTTCATGCATTCATATCATATACGAAAAATTGTTTTATATAAAAATATTGACTAAGTATGAAAATTAGTTTTTTGGAATAATCATTTTCTCAAGATAATTTTTGGCTGCTTTTATTCCTTACACATCAAATAAGAAAACTTGATTTTATGGGATTTTAGTATGAAGTTTATATTGACTTAATGAGTCATCATTTTTAGCCTAAGTCGTATTTTGCACTAGAACCAATTTTTCATATTTTGATTTGGTGGGAATTTGAGTAAATGGAGTAATATAAAATAAATGAAAGTAAAAGGACAAAGACATTTACTTAAATGCTGAAATTGGAAATAAGGTAATTTGTACACCTGGAGTGCACCACCACCAGCTGAGCAAATGGGCAATTTGAAGCACCTACAATGGTTTTTCCGGCGAGGAGAGGTGCAGCTACACCTTCTTGCGCCTTAATAGGTCCGCCACTGCAAGGTAGGTTGCATAAAGTCACAATGAACATTCCACATGCTTAATAAGAGTACACAATGTAACTTTGCGTTTATAATTTGATATCCGACATCAAATAGTCAATACCAACTAGGTCTTAATAATATTATTTCGACATATCCCAAGATCGAATTTCCCTCACTATTTCATTAAAAATAAAAAGTTAGTGTACATTTGTAGCCAATACCAACTAGGTCTTAATAATATTATTTCGACATATCCCAAGATCGAATTTCCTTCACTCTTTCATTAAAAATAAAAAGTTAGTGTACATTTGTAGCTGGAAAAATGTAGATTAGGATCTTTTATATTGTTGTTGACTTTCTCCTGCCCACCAGAAGAATCGTGACATTTGTTTATCAATGAACCAAAGGCATCTTTCCTAATAGTATGAGGGGGCTTTGCCTGGCCAGTAGGTTTTGATATATGAGGAGTTGGCTGAGGGCAAGAATTCTATAGTGAGGGCCTTATATATAGCCCTTAGGTGAGATCATATCTCTTAATCGTTGGATCAAATTCGTTAGCCTGATTCAACGGTTAAGAGATAAGACCTCACCTAAGGACCATATATAAGACCCTCACTATAGAATGACTTTGAATGAGGGCTAGTGACTGTAGTCAGGATCAGGGACGGTCCTATGACTTATACAACCTGGGCTATAGCCCAAGTGAGTTTTTTTTATTTATTTCTTATAGTCAGTGTTAATGTTAATCCCATTTATAGTAGAAATATTAATTTGAACTAATCGGATAATTGTAGTGTTACCTTTAGTTGCCATGTGTCTATCTGACTCTATCTTTGTGATGATAAATTTTCATTTTTGAATTTTCTTATGAATTTTCTTTTCTTTGAATTCATTTTTGTTCCTCATGGTAGACCTTAGTTGGCATTGTTGGTGTGAAATAGGTCATTTAAACAAATAAAATAAAAATAATATGTTCTTACATTATATATATATGATCAATTCCATAAGCCTAAAATCTAACAGTTCAATAAGGTAAATCTAGCCCACCCCATTTTAAAATCCTGGGTCCGTCCCTGGTCAGGATTGAAAGGCCTACATCCAATTTAGGATGATAAAGATTATTTTCAACACACCCGTACTTTTCTTTACATTAAATTTGAACAATTTACATTGATTATCCTTTATCTTCTTTCTCACATATCCGCACGATTCCTCTCCCCACAAGCTCTTTGTGGTATGATATTTCTCACTAGGGTTCTTTAATTTTTATTTTCCAACAATATTCAAATGTGGGCTCTCGATTTGTATGTCAAATTGGGGCCTGAATATGACTTGCAGGCTTTGGTTTGGGAGATATCAATATTAATATTTAAAAAAAATTTAGCAAAGCCTACAGAAAGACGAAACGAAACAAGCCCGGCCCAATTCTACAAACACCGACTCGTAGCTCACAAAATCGTTCCACGTATCGAGTCCCTCATCCGCACACTTCACCCACTAAATCCCTCTCTCTCTCTCTCTCGGCTCTCTCTGAGAAGGTGGATCGTTTTTCTAGGGTTTGTGAGCTGAAACTTCAGTTACCGAACAGCGAGAGTGGCCGTTGATTGATTAGGGAACATGTCTTCTCTGGGAACTTCAAAGGGAATTCTAGAGATCGCGAAGTTTGGGCTCTACGTCTCCGTCCCCATCGTTCTTATGTACACCTTCGCCAACAACACTACGAATCTCCAGAGATTCATGGGAAACGTAATCTCTCTCTCTCTCTCTCTCTCTCTCTCTCTCTCTCTCTCTCTGTGTGTTACTGGTTTTGTATTAGTATTAGCTTTTTGATTTATAATGGAGCAAGCTGTGAATTCAAATTGTTCAAAGTTGAGGTAAGAGTAGATCTGATATTGCAGTATCATTATGGAAAAATTCTGTTTCATATTGAAAAATTTGCTTGAATTCTGATGTGGGTTTTATTAATCTTAGCATGTTGCAGTGATTCAATTGAACCCTTTGAAGTTGAGGTGATAGTGTTGGTAGAATCTGTTAGATACTGAAAAGTTTGCTTGAAATGTGATGCGGGTTTATTGGTTTTGAAATTTATGGTGTGGTTTAATTTAGCCGAGAGGCAATGGATGTGATATTCTAGTTCATGGCATAAAGGGGCTTGCTTTGCTTATATAGATTTTGTTATGATCTGAGCTATTAGGTTTTGGTCTGCAGCATTCTTATGTTGTGTATCCACCTGAAGCGCCGAGACCTCCGTCACCAGAGGAAATGAGAGAGATGGCGCGAGAACTAGCTAGGAAGAACAATGCCCGTTGATGCTTTTTTTGGGGTTCTTTTCTTTTGTAACTTGTAAGTGCCTCCTATAGAGAAAACAAAAAATGCTGTGTGGGTTTTATTTCAAGTTCAAGTGTGGCCTTGTAATGTTCCACAATCGTACTTAAAATTTCAAATCTACTTTGCCCATTTCATGCTGTGTGTGGAGGACGAAGAAGCTTTTGTGACATGGGATGTAAATTATATGTTGTGATACACCATGCATGGATTTGAAAGTGACCAAACATCTACAATAATCCTCATGTACTATTGAACTTTCATTTCGTGTTCTTTGTGGAGCTGGAATCTACTTTAAAGTGAGTTCTTTTGGTTTGCTTTTCTGGGTTGTGCTTGAGTGAAGCTGGAAGGTTGAATATCTGGATTTACTGTTAAATTTCATGCCTTAGCTGTTCTTTAAAAACTATTGATATTGGGTAGCCAAGTTGGCTGTGCACCTGAGTTTGAATCCCACCTAGTTTAGATTATATTAAAATAGAATATGGTTTGTATTGAAGAAAAACTGTTCGTTAAAAAAAAAAAAAACTGTTCATATTGGAGGAAGTGATGATTTTGGTTAGGATTATTTCTAAGATTACAGAATGTGTAAATTGGGTGTGTTGAAAAGAAATTTTTTATTGTCCTAAATTGGATGTAGGCCTTCAAACAAAAAATGAAAAAGGCTTTTTATTACAAATGGTCCTTGAGGTTTGCGATCTCTAATTTTATTTTGTGACACTAATGGTCCCTAAAGTTAGTCTCCACACATCAAAATCGTTACTACCATTAGCTTTCGTCAAATTTTCTATTAAATTGATGACATGGCACATTTGTGAAGTCTACACATCCAATAGTATCCAATAGTATAGAGCCATGTGGTTTTAAATATAATATAATATATTTTTAATATTTTTAAAACTTCAAATCCATAAAAAATATAAATTAAAAGCAACTTTATTTTTTATTTTTTATTTTTAAATATCTTTCTCTCTCCTTCCCCATGTTTTCTCTTTCCATACCCCCTCGCAGACTCTCTCTCTCTCAACAGAGCATGAAAGATACTTAAAAATATAAAAAACAATTTAAGTTGCTTTTAATTTATTTTTTTAATGAATTTTAAGTTTTAAAATATTAATATTATATTTAAAATCATGTGGCTCTAGGCTCTACATATGTGCCACGTCAATAATTTAACAGAAAATTTGACGGAAGCTAACGGCATGGAGCATTTTGATATGTAAAGAATAACCTTAAGGACCATTAGTGTCACAAAAAAAACATTAAAGATGAAAAGTGATAATTTCGTAAACCTCATAGACCATTTGTGATAAAAAGCCAATAATTAAAAAAAAAAAAGGATGTAGGCCTTTCAATATGGGCTGCAGCCACGAGCCCTCATCCAACTCCTCCTGTATCAAAACCTACTGGCCACGCAAAGCTACCAGACCCTCAGACTATTAGGAAAGATTACCTTTTGTTCATTGATAGACAAATGTCGCGATTCTTCTGGTAGTAGAGAGTCAACAATGATATAAATTATCATACTCTACATTTTTCTAGCTACAAATGTATTCTGACTACTTTTATTTTTAATGAAATGGCGAGGAAAATTCCTTCTTGGGATATGTCGAAATAATATTGTTGAGAAAAAAAGTATTACTAAACAAAGAGTTTATATCAACGATTTGATGTCGGATATGAAATTGTAAACGCAAAGTTACATTGCAATACTCTTTTGTTAAGTACGTGGAATTTTCCTCGCCCTTTCATGAAATGCGTTAAATGAACAGTGGTCACTAGTCAAAAACAGAAATTTCCACACCGCGTCTGAATTAATTACTTTGAAATTAATGATAATATAATCGAGCCACAGAATGAATCTTTATTGACTTTCTCAAGTCTTCTTCTTGTCTTCCCTGGTGGTTCTCCTGGCCGCACTGACCGGGGCAAAAGCTTTGATCATTTTCGAGCACTTTGCTCCATCCAGATATATAAACCACAGAGGGCATGTAGCTCATAAAAGTGTAATGACGAACTCTTTTGGCAGGTACCTAAATTCATTACTTGTTCTGGGTTGTTCATGTTTTTACATTTCTGGCTTACTTTTCTTGCTTCTATCTATGTTTGTCTGCAAAAAACCCTGTGAGAGAAACATAAGCCAAAAGAGTACTTTCCAGTTTTACAATCTATGTGGTTTTTGTTTCTTCGTTGATGGAAAACTAGCCTGAGCTGACCCACAGTTGCATTTTCTGGCTTAGCCGATTTCCCAATTTTGCCTTCTGTTGCAGGGGTCTGAGCAAAGAATTATTTATCTCTCCTTTTATCAGTGAGTTAACCAAGCATTTTGGTTTTCTCACTGCGATTTATTTTAACTTTTATTTTATAAATCACTGAACTTCTGGGTTTTGTTTGTTGATGCTTTCGTAGTTGTTTGAGAACATATTTTGCTTTTAGTTTCCTTCGATTTAACAGAGCTTAAAATTGAAAGATTGCTTGTGCATTGCAGTTTGGATTGTGGTTTAAATTTCTGTCCTTCACCAATTAGTTTGCTGATTGGTGTGTGTGTGTGTGTATTTTCCCAAAAGAGATGAAAGATTTGTTAACTCTTCCCTCCTGAAATATGTAGCAATATAGAGGATGTACGTGAACATTTGTGTGTCTTTACTTATGAACAAGATTATTATCTATAATTTGCTCTAAATTTGTACAATTTCATCTTCTTCCCTTTGTTAAATTAATATCTTTCTTCTCTTCTCCATCCCCTTTTACCGGATTAAGCTGATTCTTCGTTTTTCTGTCTTTATAGCTAGATGTTCGATGGTCAGAAGGAGCAATAAAAATAGGAAAGTACTTCAACCAGGGAATACGCTTAACTGATCTAGTCTTCATTTTATAGGCAGTAGGTGAAATCCTTCTTCTGTTCTAATAAAGGATTTGGCAGAGAATATTAGAATGGCATTGGAGCTTATACCTATTGGGACCATCTTGGCCGTGCTAACAAACCAGGTCATTAAAACAGCTCATGCTGCTAAAGATGTTATCGAAAGAGAGAGTTTCAAGGTCCTGTCAAAGCACTTGTTTGACATTGAACTGGTCTTAAAAGAATTGCAGCTTCAAGAACTGAATGATTCTCAAGCTGCTAGGCTTGCTTTGGAGTCCCTTGAAACAGATGTTAAAAGGGCTAATAATCTGGTTGAGAAGTACAAAAATCGAGCTCGTTTCTACTTGCTTGTCAAGTGCCGACATATAGTCAAGGAGGTACAAGACGTTACTAGGGATATTGGTAAGTCATTGGCTGCTCTATCCCTGGCAAATACTGAAGTTTTATCGGGGATATCTGATCAGGTGAATAGGTTACAGAATGAGATGCAAAGAGTGGAATTTGAGGCTTCCCAGTCTCAGCTCCAAGTTTTTGATAAGCTAAACCAGGGTCTTAAAGATCAGAAGCTAAACCAGGATTTTGCAAATGATATGCTTGCAGAAATAGCTATGGCAGTTGGAGTGCCTTTAGAGCCCTCGGAGATAAGCAAAGAGCTAGCAGATTTCAGAAAGGAGAAAGAAGAAGCTGCCAGCAGGAAGGAAAGAGCTGAAGTTTTCTTCTTAGAGCAGATTATTGAGCTGCTTTCTCGAGCTGATGCTGCAAGGGATTATGAAGAAGTCAAGAAGCAATACAAGCAGCGTGTTCAGGCCATAGAGAGATATGACACGAGTGAAGAGTATATTCAACCACTTAAGCCTTTTATTTGCTGTATAAAAGGAACTGTGATGGTTGAACCAGTCAGCCTTTGCACTGGTACTACATGTGAGAGAGCCGCCATCATAGATTGGTTTGACAGTGGAAAGGGAACTGACCCAGAAACACATGAGGTTCTTGAAGATACTTCATGGAGAAGTAACCTTCCATTGAGGCAATCAATAGAAGAGTGGAGAGAACTTAATTACTGCCTCAAGATAAGATCTTCCAAGGCAAAGTTGTTATCAGGTGTTGAGACGTCCATGTTAGATGCCTTAAGCCAAATGCAAGATCTTATGCGAGAGAATTCTATTAACAAGGACTGGATTATGATTGAAGGGCTCACCGATATTATAATCTCTATCCTTGGAAACTCTCACAACAGAGATGTGAAGAGGAAGATTTTGATCACCTTAAAGGATATTGTAGAAGGGCATGCAAGAAACAAGGTAAGCATCTTCGGTACTCTTTGTATACATGGAAGCAAAAAAACCCGAACTAAGAAAGATCCCCTTTCTTTGATTCTTTTAATTTTCCGCCCTCTATTTGAATTTGTTGAGTATACAATATATTATTGCGTAGTTTTACAAAGCTATGAATTGTTTTACGGTCGTTGTAGAATTTCGTGTTTCTAATCCTTCTCAAAACAAATGCAACCCTGAAAAAAATTACTTAACGATTCAATTTTCTTGTTGACCTTACTAAAAAATAAAAAGTTTCAATGTTCTTTTTTATGTCCTGAAAATATAAGAAACGTTTTGGAGTATTCTAAATCTCTTTTGAAAAAAATCTTTTAGGAAAAAGTGGTTGAATCCCAGGGGTGGGATCACATTGTTCCCTGCTTAGGCCGTGACTCAAGCATCTCAAAGGCTGCAATTGAATTGCTATATGAATTGTTGCAAGACAGATCTGGTTGGAATTTGTCTGTCTGCAGGAAACTCTCTGAACAGTGCAGTACAATTCTTTTCCTCGTTTATACCCTTTTAAAGGGTACTGTGAGGGAGTCAGCTGAGATTGCAGAGAAAATCTTGATGAAACTTTTTGACATAGATGAGGAAAACATTTCTTGTGCAGCTAAGTCTGGCTGGTATAAGCCACTTATTGATCGCATAGTTCATGGTAAGAGGATTCATTTACTAGGACTATAAACTTTCTTTATATTCAATTCCTTCGGTGACATAAAAGAATGAAAAGAGGGATGTAATCAGTAGATCTCAAATTCCTTTTACTACATTGTTCTTACCAGAAACAGTAATTGAATTCGAGGGGAAAAAAGATATTGAGGAAATCTGCTAGTCAGTGTGCTTATTTACAAGCCTATTAGGACACCATGGATTCACTCCGTTCCATGATAGCCAGATATGATAGTAGCTTTTCCTTTATGTGTGAGTGTATGGCCAGATGTTTTAACAATTAGTCTCATTCTCTGGTGTTTAAATGAGATATGTCATGTCCTCTGCATGAAATAAAGCTGTAATTCTGAATTGTCTATAATCCTTTTAACGAAAGATTAGTTGATATGCAATTTGTCATTCTAAATGTTTTCAGGGCCTGAAACTTCGAGGGTATCAATGGTGAGAACACTTGTTAACATGGAATTGGTCGACTCAAATTTGAAGCTCCTCGGTGAGGAAGGGGTTATACCTCCTTTGCTTGAAATGGCATCTGGCAATATTGAAGCAAAACAGTTGTCCTTATCTGCCTTGGCTGAATTGTCAAGTTGCAATACCAACAAAGAGCTGGTTGCAGCTTCTGGTGGGGTTCATCTTGTTCTAAAACTAGCGTTCTCTCCCCATGTTCCCTCAATCATTGTTGTTAAATGTTATGAAATCCTGGAAAAATTCGCTTCTGATGCTGCTGGGGTTAAATTCTTTGTTGATGAAAATGGGAGCCAACTCGAGTTAGAGCCAATTGTCACCAATTTGATTGCGTTACAGAAGAATCCCCACTTGGCCTACAAAGTCCGGAGGCCTTCCTTGCGCACACTACTTGGAATCTGCAAGTTTGATGCAGGGTTGGTTAAAAAGGTGGTTGTCACTGGCAATGCCATATCACTGGTCCTTCCTCGTCTTGATGACTCCGACTCCGAGATTCGAGAGATTGCAATAAGTTTGCTTTTCCTCTTCTCCCAGCATGAGCCTCAGGGGGTTGTTGAGTACCTTCTCAAGCCAAGAAGGCTGGAGGTTTTGGTGGGGTTTCTTGAGAATGATGACAAGGATGATGTACAGATGGCTGCTGCTGGCATATTGGCTAATCTGCCGAAATCAGAAAAATCACTAACTACGAAGTTAATTGAATTGGATGGACATACTGCAATCGTAAACATTTTAAGAACAGGGACCATGAAAGCAAAAGAAAATGCTCTAAGTGCTCTTTTTAGGTTCACAGATCCCACAAACCTGGAGTCACAGCGTATACTGGTTGAAGGAGGAGCATACCCTTTGCTTGTAAACTTTCTCAGGTCCAGCTCAGTGACTGCAAAGGCAAGAGCTGCAGCTCTGATTGGGAATCTTTCCACAAGCAGTCAAAAGCTCGCTGTTGTGTCCAAACCATCCGGCTGCTGGTGTTTCAAGCCCTCGGGTGCTCCTGTTTGCCAAGCACATGGTGGCACCTGCAGTGTCACTTCCACATTTTGTGTATTGGAAGCAAAAGCTTTGCCTGACTTGGTAAGGCTCTTATCCGGGGAGGTTTATGAAACTGCCATCGAAGCAATTCAAACTCTCTCCACATTGGTTCTTGAAGCCTCTCCTCAAAGAGGAGCCAATGTCTTGCATGAGGCTGATGCCATAAAGCCTACATTGGAGATCTTGACTTGGGGAACAGATTCTCTCAAGGAGGAGGCATTGAGTCTACTTGAAAAGGTTTTCTTGTCAAAGGAGATGGTTGAATTTTATGGATCAACTGCCAGATTAAGTCTTGCTGGTCTAACTGGCAGTAATTTTCATGAGGATGGTCGTCATAGGAGGAAGGCTGCTAGGGTCTTGTCACTCCTTGAACGTTATTCAAGATCATCATCTATTATTCCTGGGCTGTATGGCTAAAAGTTCTGCTCATCAGATCAGGAAAAAAAAACACTTAAAACTTTGCTTGAGAATTGTGATTACAGTGATCAAGTTGGGAAATTTAGTACATCAATCTCAGTTCATATAGGGTTAGTATACATGATTTGGAACTTTCAGTATACATTGGTCAAGATGGGTGGGCAAAAGATTTTAATGTACAGTTATGTTTTCATTTCAGGCAAAATGCTTATAAAATCATCATTTAGAGCACCATGCCATTACACTCGAATTTGTCAATTGGCATGCTAATCAAAGTTCTCATATAAACACATAAACATAACATGTGCAAATGGGACATGTTTTAAAGCTCAACCAACTAAAGCTGTCATAAAACTAATATCAATATAAAGAACTCGAGTATTTTTCTCTTTTGGTCAAAGAACTTAATAGTTAAAACCAATATTTTTTTTTGTACTGAATAAACAATTTATCATTCTTTTGAAAGAAGTGGCTTGGAAATGAAAAATGAAAACAAATAGCATCTCATGACAACTTCATTTGACATAATAAATTTTTGGGAACATTTTATCGAATTATTTTTATTTTGCATATCTTTAAAAACGCTTCTTTAAACTTCAAAACCAATATTTGAGTTAGAACTCATGGGCTAGTTTCTTGGAGTTTTGAGTTCATATAAGAATTTAACGACGACTTTTGAGCATTTGTTTTACACACAAAAGAAAAACTTTAAATTAATCAAGTACACTGAAAACGCAAAAGATATTATCTTAAGAGACTGCAAGATTGAGGTCAATGTATCGCTTAACTCGTAATATTCAGAGTTGCTAATAATTAAAGAGTACATTTGCGCAACTATACTTTTTAAATATTCGAATACATTTAAAGGGTATAGCCGTGCGGCTATACTATTAAAATATTCAAATATATTCAAATAGTATAGCCGCGCGGCTATACTTTGGCTATACTTTTAAAATATTTAAATATATATTGAAGGATAGGAAATGACGATTTCAGGCCTGCGATTGAGGTCAACTAGTTATCTGGAGAGACCGTGTTGCAAAATCCCCAAATTTATTCGACGAAATACAAAATTCCTAACCCTAAATCTTCAAAACGTCGTCCCGTGCCATAGTCGCCATGGCACCTCTGTCAAATGAGTAACAAGAGGGGAAATGCACTAACATGCTCCCAATTTATCCAAAAGTCGGTAAATTACTAGCTTCTAAACTAGAAATTTTGTGCCTTTTATATTTAAGTGGTTTAGAAGACCGTTTTTTTTTCCCCCAAATATACAAGTTCGTCTTGATTTGGTTTCATTCTTCTTGTCGTTGTTATTTTGGCTATACTTTCTGTGATATAAATTGAATAATTTATTGGAACTATGAAATTAAAGAAAGATTACCCAGTAACACTCCTCATAGCAATGGCAGAACCATGAAATTAAAGAAAGAAAATTAAATTAAAAATATTTGAATTGATGAAACCAAGAAGTGAGTTTTCAGATGACCACTAGGGTCTACTAGTTTGAAGATTGGTATCTCTATTATTTTTATATTGCTCTTACATGTATTTAATTTATCATCTATACATTTGCATGTATTTAATTCGAAGTTTGGTGGTGTGAGTTCTTTCACTTTAGGTTGTCTTCCCTCAATTAGGGTTAGAGACTTCCTTTGTTTTGGTTCCTTGAAAGTTCCCTATTTAAAAGACTGTCACCTTTATCATTTTTGTTCATACTAGAGGAAAACATTCCCATGCTAATGGAGTTTCAAAATGTTTGACATATACATGTTAAGATTCACACGTTGCATTTGACATGCGGCCGTTTCGGGTGGAGTTAATTTTTTTGCAAGTGTCAAATTGCCACATAAGTTATCACATTCAAAATTAACATTTTGCATTTGACATGTCCCTTGGAGATGCTCTAATGAAAATGTTAAATACCAAATATTAAATTTAAATTTGATGGATAATGTGGCAATATGACTTCCTGCACTGTTTTACACTCCACCTTATATGTTAAATTAAAATATTATTTTATTACATTAGTGTTGATTTATTTATTACTTCTTAATCGAATATAATTTTTATATTTTTAATTAAAAAATAAATAAAATACTAAATGAGAATCAATTAATTGAAACTAGAAAGAAATATAATTTACAATTCACCACATCAAAGATTTTTCATTCTAAAGTTGAGAATAATATAGTCTTTATAAAACAAAAATTAACTTGGAATGAAAAAGGTTGTGTGTTTATCAAAAAGATATTGTAACGGTCAAATCATTCAATACTATCCTACTGTGAAGTGACAAGAGAAAAAAAAAAAAGGAAAACAATAAATGAAAGCAGATATTAGAGATGAGTCATCGTTAATTTAATAAGAATAATGACTTCAAGACTTTTACACAATATCTTTTCCTAAATTTATTGTTATAACAACTACCACTATACACGTTTGGTTTGAAGAGGGTCCTCCATGGCTCAATGTGTTTCTTCTAGCTGACCCTAATATTCTGGAGTTGGTCATGAATTTTTGTTTGTAGTCTTTATGGAGCGTGTGGCACTCTTTCCTTCATACTAGGTTTTGTCCCTATGAGTTGTTCTGGACAAGATTTTAATGAGGCCACGTTTGTTCGCTCAAGTCTATAACCTTTCACAAGTTTAATAAAAATTTACTACTTCTTCTTTTTATAAATAAAAAAAAACAAGTACCTCTATAAATGCAACACCATAGCAAAGAGATTTAGTTAACACCAACAACACTTTTATCTGTTCTTTAAGGGTAATGCTAGGCTTACCACATTTTTCATACCACATTGATACCACCTCTCTAATAGAGCTCACCAATACAATGGGCCCCACCTCTATTAGAGAGGTAGTATACAATGTGGTATGAAAAATGTGGTAAACAACACCATCTGTTTGATAATCAAAATGATTTTTGATATCTACCCTTAATTTTTTAGTCAACATTAAGCAAATTTCTTCCCAAGGTCTTAACTTCATAATCTATTCAAATCTTTTGCAAATGTATTTAGTCAATGCTAATTAAGAAAATTTCATACCAACATTTATATCATTTTCGGCGATCTACAAACATATATTTAAGAGTAATTTTTCGATGTGATCATCAAACTCGAGAATTTTTCGACAGCTAGACTCTACCCTAGCACTCTTCTTACCAAACAATATTATTTCTACATTAAACAATCCTTACTTAGTACCCTTTGATGCCGACGGGGCGGACCTATAGCATGTCAAACCTAGGCTATAGGCCAGGTGAGTTTAATTCTTTTCTTATAGTTAGTGTTAATGCTAAGTATATATAATCAATTTTTGTTGGTGTAAAATAAGCCTCTTTAAATAAATAAAATAAAAAAGATATATTCTTAAATTAAATTTATATATTTATAATAAATTCAATCAGCCTCCCTATAAGGATTTAGCTGAGCCTAAACTCTAACATTTCAGTAAGGTAAATCTAGCCTATCCTATTTTGAAATCCTGGGTTTGTCCTGGATACCCAACCACTTATTAAAGTTGACATGAAAAAATTTAGTTTTCAATGAATTTTGTGTGCCCAATTTCTTATTTCTTCGGAAAATATTTTGACAAATTACACGTTTTATTAAATGTTCATTGTGAAAAGACATGTTGACAGCAAGCAACATACTGTTCATACACACAGACGCAGCAGAAAACATATAGCTCCAGCTCATATATCATAACATCTTTATAGAGACTCCATTTAAATAATAATAATAATAATAATAATAATAATAATAAATAAGATCGAAGTATGAAAAATACTTAAACTTAAAGATCTAGTTGCTGACGATTGGTGTGGGCAAAAGAGTTTGGATATATCTCGTGGTTGCTTGCTAAAATTCACGTTGTTGACTTTACACATAGAAGTTGTTATGCATTAATGAACATGTCCTATAGTTATATATTTCTTTTGGCTACCAAAGGAATGCGTGTGGTGGTAAGGAGATTACCCTTTGGTGTGCCTTTTGATGATGATAGAAGAAGAAGAAGAAGAAGAAGAAGAAGACAGATGCTCATTATGCTCTCCACCTACATCCAGTGCAACAATTAATATTGGTGACAGGTTGGGCCCTTTTCCATTGAACCTCATATACCAAGATCAATGCGAACTTTCCTACTTCGTGACAAATTATCTTCTAATTATAGCTTGTGATGCCCGCGGTCTTAAGTTGTGCTACATTTAACATCTAGCAGGTCTCGGTTTGAGACCGGAAGAGAGAAGAAAAACGAGAGCTAGTGTGATCATATATGTATAATTAAGATTTTGTGACACGACATTATTTTAACCCGATATTTTTATTAGAAAAGTAAATTGAATAATGAAACGACATAGTTTAACTTTCAAGACAAGTAAATGTATAGATAAGCAGAGATTTCAACTCATAATTAGTAAAGCTACATGTCATCAAGCAAACCCACGATCACCTGGGCATGCTTATTGGTTAGTTGTTAATTGGTTCAGATTTGTCCTCCTCTCTCTCTCTCTCTCTCTCTCATCTTTTTCAACATCTTACTCTATCATTTAGTCTTTTATCTTTTTTTGAGTTTTTATAACATTATCTGCAACAAAATTTTATATAATTAGTTCAGTCAGCCAGCTACTTAACTATACATCTTGAAAGTTTCTAAGATCAAATTACGTGTTTAGAAAAAAGTAAAAAAGAAATAAGAAGATCAAATTACGTGCAATATACTAAATATATATGAGTCAAGCTACCTATATTGATTCAATTTTCTTAAAAAAGTTGAGGGATCAAAAGTAAACCCTTTCTCGTGAGTATTGAAATCCCTGCCTTTACGTTATATATTTGAATTTTATATCCCTCGTTTCTGGTTGAAAGGCATAGGTTTGGTTGAAGCTGTCAATTGACAGGGTTCGTGTCTCTTATCTTATGTGCCTCCAGTAGTAATAGATGCACAAGTGGGGTATGTATGTGCCTTCATGGAATTCTTTCATTAGAGTGGTCATTTTCTACTTTGAAAAATGTTTGGCTCCTTGCATGCAAGTATTCATTCCTTCTTAATTACAAGTTAATCACAACACCTACGTGCTGACTTAAAATGAGGAATTGTGCCATTAAGGAGTTACTTCTTATAAATCCGAATTCTCTACTTCTACTTTTGGTGTTTGTATTGTGACGATGAAATGGACGTTTGCTCTTTATTTTATTTTTTAAATAAAGAACAGATTGTCGATAGGTTATTGATAATGTATCGATATAATTGTCGTCAACAAAATATACATACATGTTATCGATACAATATTGATGCAGGCATGTTTTGCAAAAAAAGAATTTATGGTTATGCTTATATACTCTAAAACTGCGTTGTTTTAAACCTTCATTTGATTATCCTAAATTTTTCTTTTTATATGTAAAGGCTTCCAAAGTATTTTTAGGTCAAACTAAGATTAGAGTGTTTAAGGAAACTTATAGCCATACAAAAAAAAAGGTACAAGTAGATTAACAACAATCTTCGCATTTTCTTAGTTAACATCACATGCAAAACCCCTAATAACCTAATTGCACCTTTCTTCCATTGTGTATTTTTTTAGGTAAAAAGAGATGTCATTAGGTCCCCACTACTTAATATGAGCTTCATTTCATGTTAACCCCCCCGTATAAGATATCATTGATTTGGACAGAAATGAAGCATTTTTCCAAGAGTAAGACAACAAGACAAGAAGATATGCCCTAGAAGATACCATATACAACCAAGGAAGAAATATTGGGATTATTTCGTGCAAGGCTTATTTTCTCCTCCACCATGACTAACATAAACAGATTAAAGTAGTGCCAACTTTTTTGGCCTGACCCAAATTTTTCACAAAAATATATATATATATATATACCTACCCATTTCCCATTACGTAATTACAAGTGCAAGCGAAATTGATCTTGGTCTGGTCTGGTGGATAATTTGTTGGTGAGAAGTTTGTGCATTTAATTAGAGATGGAAGGGTTAAGTTTGTTGAGAGGAGCTGTCAGAAAAAGAGACACCAAATTAAAGAGAGTGAATGACTTATAAGAAGGTCAAAGCTCGCAATAAATTCTTCTATATATCTGTCACCGCCCTTCTTTTAACTCCAAGCAGCAAAGCCCATCGCGGCTTCTTTCTTTGCTCTTTGTGGTTTTCCAAAACAACCCTAGGGTGTCCAGTAAAACACAGAAATGCCCTAAGACACGTACATCCATGTATGAGCATTTATATCGATCCCACTATATATACTGACGTAACCAGAGTCCAGAGAGCTATATATTTATCTATATTGAATCTGGGTAATGTGTGTTTTGAAATTTGACAGAAACGTAATGAAATCATTTCTTTTTAATTGATATAGACGATATTGAGAGAGAGGATAGTCAAAGATATGCTATATGAATAGATATACTCTTTTAATTATTTGAGCTACAAATCGCTTCCAAATCTTGTGTTTAGTCGAATCAAAACCCTTACGTCTAAGGCTAAGGACAGGTTATTGGTCCCAAAATGTCCATGACTTTAGGGCTGCTGCAAGGTTTAATCAGGCATGGCCCCAACAATATGTTAATTACAAATCAATCCTTGCTGTATACCATCAATATTCGGAGACAGATCAATTTTGATGGCTTTAATCATTAAAATAGTAGCTTTTAGTTAGTTGTCAAACGAGGGTCATCTCAAAAGCAAATATCTAGTGAAGTGAGGCAATGTGACACTGGGTCTCCACTTTGTCAAAGTATATTTGGGGTTCAAACTTTATGGAGGAGATTTGGATATTGTCATGTAATGCTCTTTATATCAACCCCTTTACTGACATATTCCTCAAATAATTTTATTGACATAATCGTATAACAATTTTACATTATACCCATATTTCCTTTCCATCGACATAACCACTTTAATTAATTCCCTATAATTAATAATGTTTGTTGGATTGTTAAATCAATATTTGTAGTTGTAGATATAGAATTCCAAATATATAAATTTGAAAAAACTCTCAGCTAATAAGGATTGGTTCAGTTAGTAAGTAAGGTCTTCACACTGTGTGTAGTTCTATCAGTGTTCGAATTCTTCTGCCAACAATCTTCATTGGTGCGAGATCTGTAATTTTCTACATAAATTCATATCGGTAGCAGCTAGCAATTGGGTGCCACGTGTAAGTCTTTTTCCCTTGCGGTTGTAAGTCTGCCATGATGCTGGTGGTGAGAGTAGCCAATCTCTCCCTTTAACTTTTCTTCATTAAAAAAAAAAAAAGCTCAAAATAAAATTGTGGAGGAGGAGCTACGTAGTTCACCAAACGCAGGCACGAACTCATTGCTTGCACCACGCATCAATTGACACGTACCCACCTGAGGTATACAGTGCACACTGACACTGGTGGTGCAGAGCGTAGGGATGCACAAAGTGTACAGACTACCAGACCCTAACAACAAATGGCAAACCAGTAAATACTGGACAACCAGTGGTCAAACTCGGTAACCCCCAATCAAAGTCCGCCATTTTCCCGGTTGGCGAAAATTCAATGCCCCCGCGTTTCACAATTAAAAGTTCGTTGGGGTAGTTGCATCCTCCCGGCCCCCTATCCCCTCCTTCCCTCTCCTCACGCCCTTTAAAACCACCTCACAACTCTCCCTTCCTCTCTACGTTCTCCCACCAACACTTATATATATATATATACAAGTTATATTTCTCATTTCCACCATCAAAACTTCTTAGAGAGTTTCTTTGCCTCTTGCAACTTGTTAAATTTAGTGTTCTGACTGCGTAAAATGGCGGTACAGGATCAGAACCAGGAAGGGAAGTCGAACTTAGGACCTGAATCGTCGGGAGGGCGTAAAGCTCTTCCGAACTTTCTTTTATCAGTGAGGCTAAAGTATGTCAAACTTGGGTACCACTACTTGATCTCTAATGCCGTCTACTTCTTACTAGTCCCTTTGATGGCCGTAGTGTCGGCCCATCTCTCAACTCTAACCCTTGAGGACTTTGTCCAATTATGGCACCAACTCAAGTTCAACTTTGTGTCAGTCACTTTGTGCTCAGGCCTCTTGGTTTTCTTAACCACCCTCTACTTCACCACCCGCCCAAGAAAAGTTTACTTGATGAACTTCGCTTGTTACAAGCCCGAGCAGGCTCGCACGTGCACACGTGAGCTGTTCATGGAGAGGTCTAAGCTGACAGGCAGCTTCTCTGATGAGAACTTAGCTTTTCAGCAGAAGATTCTTGAGAGGGCCGGGCTGGGGCAGAACACCTACATGCCCGAGGCCGTGATGCGGGTCCCGCCGAACCCGTGTATGGACGAGGCGAGGAAGGAGGCGGAAATGGTGATGTTTGGTGCCATTGACGAGTTGCTGGAGAAGACTGGGGTGAAGCCTAAGGATATTGGGATTTTGGTGGTGAACTGCAGCTTGTTCAATCCGACGCCGTCTTTGTCCGCCATGGTTGTGAATCACTACAAGCTTAGAGGGAATATTGTGAGCTACAATCTTGGTGGGATGGGTTGCAGTGCTGGCCTTATTTCTATCGACCTTGCCAAACAGCTTCTCCAGGTATGTTATTTGTGGCCTTTGCTATTTATTTTTTGGTTAATTAAAAATAAAATATTTGTTTAGTTTAATTACAATGGATAATTAGGTTATCTTAGAAATATCAACTAAATACTAACAAAATATCGTCAAGTATCAAATACAATCTTTTAATATGTATATATATATTAAAGAACATAAGAATAGAAATTGAAAAAATTGAAAAAAATTATGAAATATGAAATATTACCAAAAAATTAAGAATATTTTTTTCTATACATATCTAGTAATTTTTTTATTATTATTGATCTCGTACATATAAATAAAATTTATCCTATGTGAATAGTATATTGCTCTTGAGTTGTCATGACAATGGGTGGAAAAGCAACAAAAATATTGCTAGAGCAGATACTATTGACGTGAACAGTAATCAGTTGAAGTGCTCTAAATGTGGTAGTAAATGTTATACATGTAACAACCAACATTTGAACCATTTTTTTAAAGTGGGGGTGCACAACTTGCCCACATGTCCAGCTGGTACATGGGATGTCATTAAAAGGACGTTTTGGTGTGCAATTGGCATCATAAATAGATAATTAATGGACTTGCAACTGAAATATACACAAAACTAAACACAAGGATTTAATTTTCCTGGCCTACCTTTTACGTATCTTCATATTTATATAGATTAAAATCAAAATTGTAAATTAGATCAAATCATGTCTAAAGTATGTCATTTGTTTGCAACCTAAACTGATGTAAAAGGCATGTTGTGTAACAGGTGCACCCAAACTCTTATGCCCTAGTGGTAAGCATGGAGAACATCACCCTCAATTGGTACTTCGGCAATGACCGCTCAATGCTTCTCTCCAACTGCCTCTTCCGATTGGGCGGTGCTGCCATCCTCCTCTCCAACCGTTCCTCTGACCGCCGCCGCTCAAAGTACCAACTCATGCATACTGTCCGCACCCATAAAGGTTCAGATGACAAAGCATACAGCTGTGTTTTCCAAAAGGAAGATGACACAAAAAGAGTCGGTGTTGCTCTCTCAAAAGACTTGATGGCTGTTGCTGGAGAAGCCCTTAAAACCAACATCACCACACTTGGCCCAATAGTCCTACCCATGTCAGAGCAACTCCTCTTCTTTGTTACTTTGGTGGCAAGAAAGGTGTTCAAGATGAAGAATATCAAACCCTACATCCCGGATTTCAAGCTGGCGTTTGAACACTTCTGCATTCACGCCGGTGGGAGAGCAGTGCTGGATGAGATGGAGAAGAACCTTGAGCTCAGTGACTGGCACATGGAGCCTTCGAGAATGACACTGTATAGGTTTGGGAACACTTCAAGCAGCTCTTTGTGGTATGAACTGGCTTACTCTGAGGCCAAGGGAAGAGTGAGGAGGGGTGATAGGATGTGGCAGATTGCATTCGGGTCGGGTTTCAAGTGTAACAGTGCTGTGTGGAGGGCTTTGAGGACTGTTAATCCAGCTAAAGAGCAGAACCCTTGGATTGATGAGATAGATCAATTTCCTGTTGATGTGCCTAAAGTGGCAAAATGCAAGGCTTCGTAATGAACTAAAACCTCATTCTTTGGGGGAAGAAACTGTTAACTGTATGAGTACTATAGGTCTATAACTCATACAGCGTTTGGTGTTTCTTTGTGATGCTGATTCATTTAATGTAATTTTTTCATAATGTTTGGTTGTTACGAAAACATAACAATACAAATGCCTTGAGATCCGAAACCAGGTCCCCCAAGTTCTGTAGCAACAGAGCAATGAACAGGGGTGATAGAGTTTACAACAGATTACAAGTGTCTCAGATCAAAACTGTAAACTTAATAAATAAACTAAGAACTTGTAAGACGATGAAGTTTTCTTCTTTGTTTATTTTAGGTAGTGTTCATACTTTATGATCAACAAAATAGTGTTACTAATTCTACGGTTACGTCGCCTATGATAATTTTTAACAATCTCCCGGACAAGAGAGAATATCGCAGTCACTATTGTTTGTGGGTTCCATCAAACAAGCCCGAAAATAAATATGCAAGTCTCAATCTAAGATCAGACCAAAAAAACCAAAAAAGTCTCAATCTAAGAAAGTTCACTGGGTAGAGACGTTCAAACACATTAAATATAGTATACATAAAATCAGAACCAAAACATATGTACAGATACACTAGTGTATGTAGACCCTGATTCACACAACTGCACTTCCAAATTACTACACCACATAAGAGAGCATTTGAATAACCACTTGAGATTCTTACTAATTATTGCTACATCATCGGGTACATAGATTAGATCCTAGACTTGTTAGCAGAGGAACAATCCAATAACTTTATAAAGAGGCAAATCACTGGAGGATACAATATTTGGTTACATTCCCCAAACACCACGGGCTGCTGCCACTTTGTTGTTTGGTCTAGACGTCAGTTCATACAAAATCCTGGCAAAGGTATCGGAATACCTGGCATCTGTGAATAGTATTTCAGCAAATGCATTCTCATAAGCTAGCAGCAAGGCTCGGTTTTGTGGCTCAGACACAAGACTTTCCAATATCATAGCAGCTTTCCTGCAAACTTCGGGAACTGGATGGGGTGCCTTGATAACTTTTAGCAGTCTATCAATTGCCCTGCAATTTTGTAAAGTTTAAACAGAAATGTCCTTTCAGCAACAAATTTTCATTTCCATACTCGTGATCGAAATTCTTGATCTAGAATTATTTATTATGTGGATATTTTTTGGTGGAAGAAGAGCCCTCACCATCGCTCACTAGCTAGTTTTAGCCTGCAGTCCATATTAACTTCAGCGAGGTTGTAGAGTGCGCCAACTGCAGCCGCTTGTGCCCCATGTGCTGTTTGTGCATCTACGGATGGTAAGCTCATAAGATCAACCAGTCGCTTATGTATCTGCAGTGTTCATTTAGCCTCAGATACAATCTTTGCACAATGTATAAACACGTTTATAACAGGGGACTTTCTGAATATTAACCTGTGGAACAAAGGGAAGAAGGAAAGGTTCATTATCAGGGTTTATGATCAGACGCCCAAGTAACTCAGCTGCAGCACAATGCCAGGTTTTGACTACAGATCCCAGCATCCCCATGATGGCTTGAACTGCTCGTTTCCCTCTGTTTGATAGAAAATTAATTAATTTATCAAACAGAATTTGGAAACAAAGGGAGCTTAAGCTAGAATAACAAAATAAAATAAAAGTAGATCAGAATTCTAACGTTATCTTGATGTAGGATGGCTTTGATGAGCTGAAAATTCCAAGATCAAGCAACGGAGCCAAATTTACAATTGTCTCAAGAGCATTTGTCACAAGTTCCTCATCCTCTGTTAACATAGGGTGCATTAGAGTCATTCCATTATAAAAGCATAACCACAGATGCATTGAAGAAATATTTAGCATCATTTCATACTCGAAGGTTGCTAGTTCCTTTGTTCTGAAAAGTATCTCAAATAGGAAAAAAGATATGAATCCCCAAATATGAAAGAAGTATACAAGCAGAAAAGCTCCAAACCAAATTTCAAAATGAATTACGCCTACAAGATTAACACTGCCAGTCAAATATGTCCGTAACAGAAAGAGTTTAACATAACCCTTTTTATTAAGCTACAACATTGGAAAGTTGAATGCAAATAAGAGCTATACATTCTTATCAGTGAGCCGGCTTAAAAGGATATTGTGGTACTTGTATAAGTGATTACCCACAATAAAATCACACCATTAAGTTTTGTAACTGGACATTACTTTGAACTTTTTAAAACATCTCACATATAGATAATTATACTGAATAATGGAAAGTTGAGCTAAGAAATTATATACTGATGACAAACTGCATTCAAGAAATAAATAATGCTTTACAAGACAATGTTTCTCACCTGTAAGGTAATCTTCTATGCATTGGAACACTGTTTCCAGACAATGGCGATGCTGGGCCATAATGACTTCATTATCTGGCATGAAAGAGAAGTTGCGAATGATATTGGAAGCAGCAACAGCACACTGCTGTCTTTCTGCTCGACCTTCTTCATCTAGATTAAACAGACCATCTTCATCAAGCCACCACTCTGAAGAAGAACGAAGTTTGGTCACATTACTCAGCACCGATGCTTCTTGAGAACTGGATCCCAAGCTGCCATGTGAATATTGCCAAAATCAGGTCTAGAATTACTCATATCAAAGATGATTTTAGACATTCAAACTGGAAATTCACACATGAGAAGACCATAAACCTGTAGGGCTTACCCAGGAAGTGGGAGAGTGCCATTTGAACCTAATGCCTCGTACTCATTTCCAAACCCAGTTACAAGCAAATTTGCACCCAAATTTCTGACTCTTGGCGCCTTTACATGTTCCTTTGGAAGGGCTATATCACGCCAATCATCAATCTGTTAATCACAACAATGTAGTGTCAATAGATATTGTCAGGAACAAGATAATGCAAAACTTGGGCAATGCTATTCCCACTCCTAATTGTTCATCTGCACTCCTTGATTTGTGTGCTTTAAAGTAATAATATTATTGAATTTAAAGTGCAGGATGACCAACTGAGAGCTGCCCAAAACTTCAGCATAAAAATTAAATTGCAGATATCAGAAATTAAAGGAGTGCAAGACATACAACACTGAGGAGAGCATCAAGCAAGCCAGGAATCTTTGCAAGAGGGGTTGTGTCTTTGCGCATGTCATCTTTTTCTTTGAAAGAGAGTAATGTGAGAGTGTTCAATGCCCATGTCAACTCACTCTTCAGCCCACTCTGAAGAGCCAGAACTATCCTTTTATTGTTCTGATCTGCAATGTGGATGATATGTATAGGTAAGAAGGTCCAACAATACTCAAAAGCAAACTTTTCACCTCCTGTGATTGATACCCTTTTCAATAAGTTTACATATTTCCATGCTGTGCTACCCAGTTCCCCAAAAATTGTTACTTCACTTTTATTTTTCTTTTCGTTTACAATTTGGCAATTCAATTACGGAATATATGGTTTGTTTATAGCCAAAATAACTTAAAAATTACAAATATCTACAACTTCTAAACAAATTGCAAACAATTTTAGACTGAAATGCAATGCGGTTTAGGGTTTTGATAAACTGACCGGCGAAGGAACTGTGGACGTGGAGGGAAGGACCGAGGAGAGTCGACGGAGCTGCCGTTTCGGCGGCGGCGGCAGCCGCAGCTGCGGCGCTATTCCCGCCGCTTCCAAATGGGCGGCCTCTTTTCGCCGGCGGCGCCGAGGCTCCGCCACCCACTCCACCCGACTTGCTCTGCTCCCTCTTCTGCATCTCTCTCTCTCTCCCTCTCTCGCTGGTATTTTGCTTGCTTGATTTTGGATCGTATTTTAATTTTAGGGCAGGTAAAATAATTTTGACCCGTGTCCGCCCCGTTATTTATTGGGCCTAAATGGGTTGTTGGGCTATGTTTTGACTTGGCCGTGACCCACTGAGTAAAGTTTTCAATAAAAAAGGTGCGCAAGCACTTTTCATGGCTTTTTGTTTTTGTTTTTATTTTTATACTAGCCTCTCCGCATGCGTTTTCGCATTTGAAATAAGCTTTTTTTAAAAAAATTAAATTTATTTTAGAATTAAAAAAGATAATGGGTAGTTGTGTTCCATAAAAAAAGGATCCATTATCTGATTTTTTTTTTCATTTAAAATTTTTTTAATATGAAAAAGTGTGAATTTACCATATTATCCTCATTTAATTAATAATTTCAATTCTTAATGTTTGCGTTAAGAATAATGGTATCTCACATTAAGAATTGAAATACCATGATCAAAGCCTGAGATTAAATCAGGGAAAAAAAACAGAAAGAAAGAGAGCAGAAAACACGTAGTAGTAGAGCCAAGTCTAATTTTGTGAAGGAATTTTGAGGGAACCCAAAAGAAAAAAAAATGTCAATAAAACAAAATGAAGAAACATTAACCTAAAAGTTATCTTTGCTTCTTTGCTTCAGTTATTGCTTATACGTCAAAGAGGTGAGAGACGATTGAATCTATTCAATCTAGCACCAAATAGCTTTGAGCATCTTGGTACTTTGAGATAATCTTGATTTGGGTCTTTTCGCAACAGGTAGATATCTGAGGGGTAAGTGGTGAGGTTTGTCAATAACAAAATGTTGTTCTGAAATGTAAAGGGTAGGCTCTGGTTGATGCATATATTCTTATGAGTCAGAAAACAAAAGGGTACCTAGAGATGCATTCACTGCCAATATTAAGGGTTTTTACTCTCAATAACAATTAATCACGTGCGCTACGTGCGACTTACAAAGTTTAGTTTTATTTTTTTTGCAATTGTATTTATATAGATGTCCGTTTCAACAGTTTCATATATAGATGTCCGATCAAAGTTGAAAGTACTTTTATTTGAAGAAGCATATTCACATTTTATCAACAACAAAAAAACCTACGTGTCTTTATAACAGAGTACATTTTTAAAATTTTCTGTTAAATAATGCCATAAGTACTTTTAATTATAGAGTTTCACCGCTTTACAAGAAATTGTAAGACACGATATTTTGGACTATTGTACAATTTAATAAGTTCACTCCAAATATTTATAAATTCATCAAACATCAGTCATGATACTAGGTTTTTTTGTCTTTTCAAGGTCATGATATTAGTTCAATCTAATTGAAATCCACCAATTCATTCCGCCAAACTGCCCAAAAATCTTATTATGCATAAATTACGATGGATTACAGGACCGACGACCTCAAAAGGTCTCATTGGTCTTTGCCGAATGGGAAAAAAAAAACAAATCAGGTCTCTTTCTTCTCTGGTTTTTTCCCATTTGGCAGGGCAGGCATAAAAAATTTGCTCAACCACAAATACACACATCATCATCCCTTTAGAGTCTACCATTAGCAATAAAAGGAACGTTGGAAGCTTGCATTGCACCACCGCTAGTTTTGCAAATCTGAGTTAGACAGCAACTGCAACGATTTAGCATTCTTGAACATAAAATTCACATCAAGGACTGGATTGTTCTAGCTCGATGTGAAAGTTTGATGACCAAATCAATCCACAGTTCTAGCCGAACACAGTAGCGAATTAAGGATTGTTAGAGTTTTGAATAGGTTGAGAGAGAAGAAAAGAATTCAGAGAGAAGAGAGAGCTGAGAATGAATCAATTCGTGTGTATTTTTCTATTGCACTGTTCTGTCAAAAATAGAGCCAGCTGCGTGAGCTAAAAAACTGTTTAGAAAGAATAGCTGGATTCTCTTACATCACTGAGAATCACAGCCTTACGTCCAAAACTGCTCTCTAGGATTTTTACACGTGGCTATAACCACTTAACATGACTAATGCCTAACACTTGTCTAATTTAGAGACTAAGTGAATACACCATTTAGCTTAGAGGCCTAATTACATTCTTATCAGCTCACCACTTATATTTCAACACTCCCCTTTAAGTTGTGAGCTGATTTCACACCAAGTTTCTCTCTGAGATAGCAGAAACGATCCTTAGCCAAAGCCTTTGTAAAGATATCTGCCAATTGCTCATTTGTGGGACAATAAATCAGATCCACAGTTCCTTCTTGCAAAGCATCTTTAATAAAATGATACCTCCGATCAATATGCTTGGTTTTCTGATGGAAAACAGGATTCCTTGTAATGGCAATAGCTGAAATGTTGTCACAGTGGAGAGGTGTAGCTTATGTTTGAAGTTCTCCAAAGTCTTCTAGGACAAATCTCAACCAAATAGCTTGTGTTGTTGCTTCAGAGGCACTGATGTATTCAGCTTCTGCAGTAGAGAGTGCAACACAATTTTGCTTGACTGAGGCCCAAGCAAACACTCCACTCCCAAAAGAAAAAGCGTATCCAGATGTGCTCTTGCTATCATCCACTGAGCCACTCCAATCGCTGTCACAATAGCCAATTAGAACTGCCCCTTTTCCTTTCACATACTCCAGACCATAATCCAAGGTTCCTTTTACATATCTAAGGACACGTTTTGCTGTTCCAAGGTGTTTGCTAGTGGGACAATGCATAAACCTTGCGAGCAAACTAGCTGCAAACATAATGTCGGGTCTAGTAGCTGTGAGATACAGCAGACTCCCAACAATCCTTCTATATTGCTCTTCACTTGCCAAACCACTCCCATCATCCTTACTTAGTTTCTCCGAGGTAACTAGTGGAATAGACACCGGTTTACACTCACTCAAACCAAATCTGTTTAACAGAGTTGTTGCATATTTCTTCTGATGAATGAATATGCTTGTTGGTGTTTGAATGACTCCCATTCCCAAGAAGTGATGCAAGAGCCCCAGATCAGTCATTTCATATTTCTCCTTCATGTTCTTCTTGAAGTCTTCTAACATCTCTTGATCATTTCCAGTGTAGACAATATCATCTACATAAATGGATACTATCAATATGCTTGCTTCACCTCTTGCTTTGACATAAAGAGTAGCTTCACTTTGGCTCTTTGTGAAACCACACTCAGCAAAATAACCATCAATTTCACTATACCAAGCTCTTGGCGCCTGTTTCAAGCCATAGAGAGCTTTGTGCAGCTTGTAAACCTTGCTTTCACTCCCCTTCATCACAAATCCCTCCGGCTGATCTACATACACTTCTTCCTCTAAGACACCATTTAGAAAGGCTGACTTGACGTCTAATTGATACAGCTGCCAACCCTTCTGAGCTGCAAGTGCAATTAGAGTCCGGATTGTGTCTAATCTAGCCACAGGTGCGAATGTTTCATTGTAGTCCACCCCTGGTTTTTGTGAGTATCCTTTAGCCACCAATCTTGCCTTATTCTTCTGTATTGAACCGTCCAGATTTAGCTTAGTTTTAAACACCCATTTAACCCCAATCACTGGTTTATCCATAGGTCTGTCAACAAGCTCCCATGTATCATTCTTTTCTATCATGTTCAACTCATCTTTCATTGCCTTCATCCATGACTCATCCTTCACAGCTTCTTCAAACTTCTCAGGCTCCATTGTGCACAGATTGCATTGTGCCAAAATGTCATCCAACTTCCTCCATTTCAAAGGAGTGTGATCAAAGTTCTGAGTGTCTTCCAATCTGCTGCTTGCCTTGCTTGATCCTCCACAAGAAACTGAGTCTAAAGGTTTGAAACCAGAATTTCTATTTCCTGCAGGTGTCTCAAACACTTCCACTTGAGTATTCCTAGGCTGCACTTCTTCATTCACCATTATCACAGAATTTTCAGTTGCTTCCTTCCAATTCCAGGTTGCTCCTTCATCAAAAACAATATCTCTTGACAATATAAGTTTTCTAGTGGCAGGGTCAAACACTCTATAACCCTTCTCACATGTTGCATATCCAACAAACACTCCCCTTGTGCTTTTGGCATCCAACTTTTGTCTACTTTCTTCTGGTTTATGCACAAAACACACACTGCCAAATACCTTCAAATGAGCAACACCTGGTTTTCTTGTGCTATATGCTTCAAAAGGAGTCTTGTCTCTAAGAGCCTTGGTAGGACACCTGTTCAGAATATACACTGCAGTGTGTACAGCTTCTGCCCATAAGTAATAAGGCAGCCCCTTCTCATGAAGCATAGCCTTAGCCATCTCCACCACTGTCCTATTCTTCCTTTCTACCACTCCATTCTGCTGGGGTGTGTAAGCCATGGTGAACTGTCTTTGAATTCCTCCATCTTCACACAATTTATTGAATTCACTAGATGTGAACTCACCCCCTCTATCACTTCGAACACATTTCACTTTGTAACTACTCTGCAACTCCACCATAGACTTGAATTTTCGAAAACAATTTAGTGAATCCGACTTGTATCTCAAGAAGTAGACCCAAGTCATCCTTGTAAAATCGTCTATGAGCAGCATAAAATATTTATTACCTGCCAGGGACTCAGTTTGCATTGGTCCACACAAGTCCATGTGTATTAGCTCAAGGGGTGTACTTGCCCTCCATGCTTGGTTCTTAGGAAACCATTCTCTATGTTGTTTCCCAAACTGACAGCCTTCACAGACTCCATCCACAGCTTCCAGATGTGGCAGACCATGCACCATCTCCTTTTCCTTGAGCTGGTTCAGCCCTTTTAAATGTAAATGCCCCATTCTCTTGTGCCAAATCCAGGTAGAGTGAGATACACCAGCTCTTAATGCAACATAGGTATTTGAAGACAAAGACAATGGATAACATCTATTCTTTCTCATTTCCACCTTCATAATAAGGTTTTCCAGTGAAGCATCATCAAAAATACTGCACATATTGCTTCCAAACACCAAATGGTAACCATGTTCATCCATTTGACCCACACTTAACAAGTTCTCTCTCAAACCAGGCAGATACATGACCTCCTTGATAAACTTTGTACCAGAGTTTATGTCAAGCACTAAAGTGCCCATGCCAGCTATGCTTACAAGCTCCCCTGTTGGCATTTGTACCTTGCCTGTGACACTTGGGTTTATGTCAATTAACAGCTCCTTGTTCCCAGTCATATGATTACTGCAGCCACTGTCTACATACCATTCTCCATTTGCACTCTTCTCTGAAATTGCACAATTAGCAAAAAACAGATTTCCTCTTACTTCTACTTGACTTGCATTGTTTGCTTTCTGCACTCCTTTGTTTGCAGTACAATCTCTAGCCCAATGTCCAAATCTATCACACTTATAGCACTTAGATTGGCCCTTATATCTACATTCCCCAAAATGGAATTTCGAGCAAACTTTGCATTAAGGCTTCACTCCATCTTGATGCACATATTGTGATCCATTTGAGGTCTGTGCAGCACCAGCTTGCTGTGGCTTTTGCCTAGACTCCCATGGTTTGTTGTTAGACTTCCAATGTGTCTGAGACTTAGCAGGACCAGTTTGGGCATTGTTCTTGTTCTGATTCTTTGTATTGACTGAGAAGGAGGCAAATGCCTTCTCAGCTGAGTCCACATTCTGCATCTCAAACCGCTGCTCTTGACTCTTCAATATTGCAATAACCTCCTGCAATTCAATAGTTTCCAAACTCTTTGTATTTTCAATAACCAAACAGATGGGATCATACACTCTACTAAGACTGATTAACACCTTTTGAACCAGCCTCTCGTTTGATAACACTTCTCCAAACGTTTTCATTTGATTTATCAAATCATTTAACCGAGTAAGATATGCAGATAGTTGTTCACCTTCACGCATTCTCATATACTCAAATTCTCGTCTGAGATTTTGGAGTTTTACAGATCTAACCTGATCACCACCGTGGTACTCACTGTAGAGCAGATTCCATGCCATTTTAGCTGAGTCAGCGTTTGCAATCCGAGGGAAGATCTGGTCAGAAACTGCATTTTGGATGATGCCCAGAGCCTTTGCATCCTTCATGAGCACAACAGTCATCTCTGCATCAGCTTCTTCTTCCTCCAATGATTCTTCAAGCTTCTTCGTCTTCTTCTTCGAATCAGGGGTTGGAATCCCCTTTTCTACCAGATTCCATAGCCCAAGAGATTTGAAGATCGTCACCATCGTAATCCTCCAGAACTCGTAGTTCTCACCGGAGAAAATCGGAGTTCGAACTTCTGAGCTTCCAGATCCAGCCATATTTTGGTCCGAATCAAGCAATTCCTCTTCTCAGATGTTTAGCTGAGCTTCGATTGAGCTCAGTGACCCACAGATTACGCCCAGATCAAAAGACCCAACCTGGCTCTGAGGCCATGTTAGAGTTTTGAATAGGTTGAGAGAGAAGAAAAGAATTCAGAGAGAAGAGAGAGCTGAGAATGAATCAATTCGTGTGTATTTTTCTATTGCACTGTTCTGTCAAAAATAGAGCCAGCTGCGTGAGCTAAAAAACTGTTTAGAAAGAATAGCTGGATTCTCTTACATCACTGAGAATCACAGCCTTACATCCAAAACTGCTCTCTAGGATTTTTACACGTGGCTATAACCACTTAACATGACTAATGCCTAACACTTGTCTAATTTAGAGACTAAGTGAATACACCATTTAGCTTAGAGGCCTAATTACATTCTTATCAGCTCACCACTTATATTTCAACAAGGATTGGGGACCGGATCAACTTGGTACAGTTTTTAGTCACATCTCAAAAATTAAGGCTGAAACTCCTCCACAAAATGGTATGCTGGTATTGTACTGATTACATCAAGAGGTGGCCCATTAATTAATGAAGATGACAATAATTAAAGCTTGGCTGCCTGCATACTGAACACCACCATTTGGAGTTCTTCGCATACAAATTGTTAGAACTTGGCTGCATGCTGATCATCTTCTATATAAACCCACGATAGTATGCTTTGCTTCTTCACAGCTAGCTTTCCAATATCACTACTTAAAACCTAAGCCAATATTACTTTGCGAACAATGGCTTTTGAGAAAAACCTTGTGGTCATTGCCATATTCATCGTCTTGGGGACTTTGGCATCTCAAGCCACATCCCGCACACTGTCCGAAGCTTCCATTGCTGCAAAACATGATCAATGGATGACAAAGTATGGCCGTGTTTATGTGGACAATGCAGAGAAGGAAAGGCGTTTTGCCATATTCAAGAACAACGTGCAGTTTGTGGAGAAGTTCAACGCTGAAGGGAACAAGACTTACAAGTTAGGACTGAATGAACATTCTGATTTGAGCGATGAAGAATTCCTCCGGCAGCGTACTGGATACAAAAGGGCCACTGAATTCACCTCATCCGATAACATGTCCTTCAGGTACAAAGACCTCAGCCCGACTGATGTCCCGCCTAGCATTGACTGGAGTAAGAAAGGGGCTGTCACCCCCATAAAGGATCAAGGACTCTGCGGTAAGAGATCCACCTTCCTTATATTAATTACCTTCTTAACTCATCCATATTATTTACTAAGTATTGATGTTTTTGTTTTTGTATTATGTATGTAGGCTGTTGCTGGGCATTTTCTGCAGTGGCAGCAGTGGAAGGGATTATCCAAATCAAAAGTGGGACACTGATCTCACTGTCCGAGCAACAACTTCTGGACTGTACCATCAGCTATGGCAACCAAGGCTGCGGTGGTGGTTGGATGCATTCTTCCTTTGAATACATCCAACAAAATGGAGGAATTGCCAGCGAAGAAAACTACCCGTACCAGGCTATGCAGGGAACATGTAACGCTAATCAGCCTGCTGTCCAGATCACTGGTTATGAACAGGTGCCTGCCAATAGTGAAGAAGACCTACTCAAGGCTGTGTCCATGCAGCCAGTCTCAATAACCATCGATGCTTCTTCGGACGAGTTTAAGCATTACGAATTTAGGCATTACCAAAGTGGGGTTTTCTCGCCCACATATTGTGGGACGGAACACAACCATGCTGTTACCGTCATTGGGTACGGGACGACTGATGACGGCATTAAGTATTGGTTACTCAAGAATCAATGGGGTAAAAGCTGGGGTGAAAATGGCTATATGAAAATTCTTAGGGATGCTGGTGGCCCAGAAGGTGTCTGTGGCCTTGCTAAGTACGCTTGCTATCCGACTGCATAATCTATGTTGAAGTGAGTCTCCTAATTAATCAAGGAGATTTATTTCCTTGATTAATTAAGGGATTTACTTTCCTATTTTATATAGTTGTCAAATCATTGTATAATTAGGAGATACTTTCCTAATCCTTTACTGTATCTAATTCCTTGCAAAGCACTCATGTAAATTCTTATATATACCTCCTTCTGGAGAAGAATAAAACATAACCTAATATATTCAAACAAAATATCATATAATAGCATGGTATCAGAGCCTGGTTCTCTTGTAACCTGTGCTACGAATTTCATGACTCACTTACCAAGTTGGGCATTTTTGACGTATATGCACCAACTTGAGGAGAAGTGTTGAAGTGAGTCTCCTAATTAATCAAGGAGATTTATTTCCTTGATTAATTAAGGGATTTACTTTCCTATTTTATGTAGTTGTCAAATCATTGTATAATTAGGAGATACTTTCCTAATCCTTTACTGTATCTAATTCCTTGTAAAGCACTCATGTAAATTCTTATATATACCTCCTTATAGAGAAGAATAAAACATAACCTAATATATTCAAACAAAATATCATATTATAGCAATATATATATATATATATATATATATATATATATATATATATATATATATATATATATATATATATATAGGCTATTATGGAATCCATATCTAAGTGAGTGTATTATCATTAATGATTGGCTGTGAAAATGCCTGTATCGGCTAGGCAGGAGCTAACAAATATATTTATCTGGAGCCCTTGTTAAAAGTAAACTATGTATGTAATGCATTAGATTGATATAATACATAATATGTAATGCGATAAATAAAACACTATTGCATAAGTTGGTATTCAAAAATTGGTGTATATAGGAAACATATGGTGGAGTTTTGAAATTTTCCCGTACATACATTTTTAAATCAACAACCAAGAAGAATATGGATTAATGTTTTATATAGTTCTTGTACTTGATGAAATTGACACTCCAAGAACTAATAACATGGGTTAGTACTTGTAGCCTTGTTGATTTTGATCCACGGGCTAGAATTAAGACTTATTTTCGTTGGTGCTTTGACTGACCCATGTCACTTTATAGTCCCGTTTGAAAATATTTCTGTAGGAAGTATATTGTTGGCGGACTTTTGTTGAAAGTACTTTTATTTGAAGAAGCATATTCACATTTAATCAACAACAACAAAAACCTACGTGTCTTTATAACAGAGTACATTTTTAAAATTTTCTGTTAAATAATGCCATAAGTACTTTTAACTATAGAGTTTCACCGCTTTACAAGAAATTGTAAGACACGATATTTTGGACTATTGTACAATTTAATAAGTTCACTCCAAATATTTATAAATTCATCAAACATCAGTCATGATACTAGTTTTTTTTGTCTTTTCAAGGTCAAGATATTAGTTCAATCTAATTGAAATCCTCCAATTCATTCCGCCAAACTGCCCAAAAATCTTATTATGCATAAATTACGATGGATTACAGGACCGACGACCTCAAAAGGTCTCATTGGTCTTTGCCGAATAGGAAAAAACAAATCAGGTCTCTTTCTTCTCTGGTTTTTTCCCATTTGGCAGGGCAAGCATAAAAAATTTGCTCAACCACAAATACACACATCATCATCCCTTTAGAGTCTACCATTAGCAATAAAAGGAACGTTGGAAGCTTGCATTGCACCACCGCTAGTTTTGCAAATCTGAGTTAGACAGCAACTGCAACGATTTAGCATTCTTGAACATCAAATTCACATCAAGGACTGGATTGTTCTAGCTCGATGTGAAAGTTTGATGACCAAATCAATCCACAGTTCTAGCCGAACACAGTAGCGAATTAAGGATTGGGGACCGGATCAACTTGGTACAGTGTTTAGTCACATCTCAAAAATTAAGGCTGAAACTCCTCCACAAAATGGTATGCTGGTATTGTACTGATTACATCAAGAGGTGGCCCATTAATTAATGAAGATGACAATAATTAAAGCTTGGCTGTCTGCATACTGAACACCACCATTTGGAGTTCTTCGCATACAAATTGTTAGAACTTGGCTGCATGCTCAAGTTGGACTTCTTTATTTTCCACAAGACAACATATCAACTTCTAGAAGGAACGTGCCTAGAATTTAGCTCCCTTCCCAATTCGGCCACTTACATCATCACTGTGTGCAGTGCACATGCAAACATATGCTGATCATCTTCTAAATAAACCCTCGATACTATGCTCTACTCCTTCACAGCTAGCTTTCCACTCACTACCTTGTGGTGTTTGCCGTATTCATTGTGGGAGCAAATTTCCCCACAAGAATATTCGATTGTGAAGATTTCTCTTTCTTCTTCGCCGCCTCTTTCTCTCTGCAAAATAGAACAAATGAGAGGACCACACCCGGGGGCTATTGGCCAAAGGCCCTCCGATGCCTAAATTAGTTTAAGAGTTTATGAGAAAAACACTAGCTAACTAGGGTACGGAGATATATGTGTTTATGGTGTAAACCGGGCGGCCGGAGCCTTTTGTAAGAGAGGGGGAGAGAGGAGGCGGCTTGGGTTTGTGGGAAATAATTTCTGCAGAGACTTGAGTAGTAATTTTGACGTACCTCAACCCCTGTGTGTGGCCATCCTTTTATAGAGGTCTCGGGAGCTAGGGTTTCAGAGGAATAATTCCGTAGATGGAAGGGAATTATTCCTCTCCAATTTGGGAATGATTTGATTAATTGGGGATTTGATTTATTAGGGTAAATCAAATCCCTAATTTTGGTAGGTATTAAATCAATTCCTAATTTAATTAGGTAACTCCTCCTTTAATTGGGAATTGTCGTAGGAATCAAATCAATTCTTAACCTAATTAGGTAACATTCCATTTAATTAGGTAATCCCCAATTAAATTGAGTAACTCCCAATTAGGTTGATTAATTCCCAATTAGGTCAAATAATCCCCAAATTGAAGGAATTATTTGACCTAGGGTTATGAATTAATTCGGTTCCCACATTCATCATCTTAGGGACTTCGGCATTGTTGAAGAATATAAGTCCCACATTGGAAATTTGAATAAATAAAAATACAATATATAATGAATTGTTCCACTATTAATACAGTAATTCATTTAAATTCCTTCATAGGTATAATAGTTCCACTACTATTCGAATGATTAAGTTCCACTACTAAGACAGTAATTCATCTTATGAGCTTACCAACGAAGCTTTGACAATATATAATGAATGGTTCCACTACTAATACAACATAAGTCCTTCACAGCTAGCTTTCCACTCACAACCTTGTGCTGCAGCCGCTTGTGCCCCATGTGCTGTTTGTGCATCTACGGATGGTAAGCTCATAAGATCAACCAGTCGCTTATGTATCTGCAGTGTTCATTTAGCCTCAGATACAATCTTTGCACAATGTATAAACACGTTTATAACAGGGGACTTTCTGAATATTAACCTGTGGAACAAAGGGAAGAAGGAAAGGTTCATTATTAGGGTTTATGATCAGACGCCCAAGTAACTCAGCTGCAGCACAATGCCAGGTTTTGACTACAGATCCCAGCATCCCCATGATGGCTTGAACTGCTCGTTTTCCTCTGTTTGATAGAAAATTAATTAATTTATCAAACAGAATTTGGAAACAAAGGGAGCTTAAGCTAGAATAACAAAATAAAATAAAAGTAGATCAGAATTCTAACGTTATCTTGATGTAGGATGGCTTTGATGAGCTGAAAATTCCAAGATCAAGCAACGGAGCCAAATTTACAATTGTCTCAAGAGCATTTGTCACAAGTTCCTCATCCTCTGTTAACATAGGGTGCATTAGAGTCATTCCATTATAAAAGCATAACCACAGATGCATTGAAGAAATATTTAGCATCATTTCATACTCGAAGGTTGCTATTTCCTTTGTTCTGAAAAGTATCTCAAATAGGAAAAAAGATATGAATCCCCAAATATGAAAGAAGTATACAAGCAGAAAAGCTCCAAACCAAATTTCAAAATGAATTACGCCTACAAGATTAACACTGCCAGTCAAATATGTCCGTAACAGAAAGAAGTTTAACATAACCCTTTTTATTAAGCTACAACATTGGAAAGTTGAATGCAAATAAGAGCTATACATTCTTATCAGTGAGCCGGCTTAAAAGGATATTGTGGTACTTGTATAAGTGATAACCCACAATAAAATCACACCATTAAGTTTTGTAACTGGACATTACTTTGAACTTTTTAAAACATCTCACATATAGATAATTATACTGAATAATGGAAAGTTGAGCTAAGAAATTATATACTGATGACTAACTGCATTCAAGAAATAAATAATGCTTTACAAGACAATGTTTCTCACCTGTAAGGTAATCTTCTATGCATTGGAACACTGTTTCCAGACAATGGCGATGCTGGGCCATAATGACTTCATTATCTGGCATGAAAGAGAAGTTGCGAATGATATTGGAAGCAGCAACAGCACACTGCTGTCTTTCTGCTCGATCTTCTTCATCTAGATTAAACAGACCATCTTCATCAAGCCACCACTCACATTACTCAGCACCGATGCTTCTTGAGAACCGGATCCCAAGCTGCCATGTGAATATTGCCAAAATCAGGTCTAGAATTACTCGTATCAAAGATGATTTTAGACATTCAAACTGGAAATTCACACATGAGAAAACCATAAACCTGTAGGGCTTACCCAGGAAGTGGGAGAGTGCCATTTGAACCTAATGCCTCGTACTCATTTCCAAACCCAGTTACAAGCAAATTTGCACCCAAATTTCTGACTCTTGGCGCCTTTACATGTTCCTTTGGAAGGGCTATATCACACCAATCATCAATCTGTTAATCACAACAATGTAGTGTCAATAGATATCGTCAGGAACAAGATAATGCAAAACTTGGGCAATGCTATTCCCACTCCTAATTGTTCATCTGCACTCCTTAATTTGTGTGCTTTAAAGTAATAATATTATTGAATTTAAAGTGCAGGATGACCAACTGAGAGCTGCCCAAAACTTCAGCATAAAAATTAAATTGCAGATATCAGAAATTAAAGGAGTGCAAGACATACAACACTGAGGAGAGCATCAAGCAAGCCAGGAATCTTTGCAAGAGGGGTTGTGTCTTTGCGCATGTCATCTTTTTCTTTGAAAGAGAGTAATGTGAGAGTGTTCAATGCCCATGTCAACTCACTCTTCAGCCCACTCTGAAGAGCCAGAACTATCCTTTTATTGTTCTGATCTGCAATGTGGATGATATGTATAGGTAAGAAGGTCCAACAATACTCAAAAGCAAACTTTTCACCTCCTGTGATTGATACCCTTTTCAATAAGTTTACATATTTCCATGCTGTGCTACCCAGTTCCCCAAAAATTGTTACTTCACTTTTATTTTTCTTTTCGTTTACAATTTGGCAATTCAATTACGGAATATATGGTTTGTTTATAGCCAAAATAACTTAAAAATTACAAATATCTACAACTTCTAAACAAATTGCAAACAATTTTAGACTGAAATGCAATGCGGTTTAGGGTTTTGATAAACTGACCGGCGAAGGAACTGTGGACGTGGAGGGAAGGACCGAGGAGAGTCGACGGAGCTGCCGTTTCGGCAGCGGCGGCAGCCGCAGCTGCGGCGCTATTCCCGCCGCTTCCAAATGGGCGGCCTCTTTTCGCCGGCGGCGCCGAGGCCCCGCCACCCACTCCACCCGACTTGCTCTGCTCCCTCTTCTGCATCTCTCTCTCTCTCCCTCTCTCTCGCTGGTATTTTGCTTGCTTGATTTTGGATCGTATTTTATTTGAGTTTTTCTATTTAAAGAACGCACTTCTCTTTGTTCACCCCATATTCTAAGTTCACCCCAATTTCTAATTCAAATTTTCACAATTTCTAAACAAACCCCACTATCTTTCCAAATTACCCCTAAATACACACTCAGTAAAAAAAAAATTATTAAAAAACTCATCAACCTCACACCCCAAATCCCACAGCCAACTATCTTGCCCCTCACCACTCGAACTTTACCTCAACCTCACATTACTTAAAGAGATAAAAACATTTTTGTTAAATGTGTAGCAATATTATTTTATTATTATGGGTTTAGGGTTTTAATGAAGATATTTGATTAATTCTGTTGTTCTTGTTATTGGGTTTTAATGATTTTGCTTGCAGGGTTCACTTACTGCTCCTGTTGGAAGCGATTTTTCTATCAGAAGATCAGTGTTCAAGGTGCGCCTTTCTTCTGTTGGGGTGTTAATAATTTTGTATATTAGCGTTTGTTTTTTAATTGGACACAAGATTGAGGCTTGTTTGGTTACTGTCATTATAAACTATGTGGCTTCGGAGTCTCGAAGATTTTCAAATTTGTTGTAAAATGAGAAGGTTCCGAAATTCTCCTTTTTGTAGTGGAGGATTAGCTATTGTGATCTTGATACCATTTTTTGGGTCTTCAAAGGATAAACTGCTTGTTTCATTTTTATAATTTCCCATTTTCTTCTTTTGAGGATCTTATAATCTTAATGGCATTGTAACATTAATTATATCTCTAAGCAACATACCTCAATTGACGACTCACAAGCCACTATTTGCATATTATATTTAGGGTTTGTGAAGAGAAGATGAGAGTGTAGTAGGTTTCTTAGATTTAAAGAGAAGAGTAATTTGGCAATAGGGTGTAGAGGAGTTTGTGTTTTTCTAAAACTTAATATGAAGATTGGTGAGGTGTGTGGGGTGTGTGTATAGATGTACTATGGTTAAATATTAAGTTGGATGACCATTTTTGTCTTTTTACACAATAATAAAACTTAAGAGCTTAATGATTTAAGTATTGGGGTGAACAAAGAAAAGTGTTGGATTTAAATAGAAAAACTCTTTTAATTTTAGGGCAGGTAAAATAATTTTGACCCGTGTCCGCCCCGTTATTTATTGGGCCTAAATGGGCTGTTGGGCTATGTTTTGACTTGGCCGTGACCCACTGAGTAAAGTTTTCAATAAAAAAGGTGCGCAAGAACTTTTCATGGCTTTTTGTTTTTTTTTTTTTTTTTTAATATAAATATTTTTTGATACAAGCTATAAATACTCTTGACGACTTGAACCACAAATAGCTTGCAGCTACTTCTTTTGAAGAGCCTTGCAAGTTTCAGCCAGCCATGCCAGACATCCCTGTACATGTGTGTCCAAAGCGTGGAATGCCACAATCCATGATCAATAGTTCGCCAAAGCCCATCTCCAACGCAGCAATGGCGGACCTATTAAGACGCAAAGAGTTGCATCTGCACCTCCTCTCGTTGGAAAAACCATTATAGGTGCTGCATATTGCACATCTACTCAGCTTGGGAGATGCACTCTAGATGTTCGACGAAAAGCCTAAACAAAGTCAATCTGCTGATGTGCTGCACTGTGCGCAGCGCTGTGCTGCATTGTTGCGCGATGCGCAGTGTTGCATTATAATGCTGCATATTGTACCTCTGCTCAGCTTGGGAGATGCACTCTAGGTGTTCGACGAAAAGCCTAAACAAAGTCAGTATGCTGATGTGCTGCGTTGCGGCGTGTTGCATTATATTGCTGCGCGGAGCGCGGTGTTGCGTTGTTACACGCTGCGGTGTGTTGCGTTGCTAACTTATTTGTTTTTATATTACTCAATTTACTTAAGTTTATAATGTAAATAAGGAAGTACCCCCCATTTAGATTCAAATAAAAATACTAGAAAATTAAATTCCCACCAAATCAAAATATGAAAAATCGGTTTTAGTGCAAAATATGATTTATGCTAAAAATGATGACTCATTAAGTCAATATATACTTCATACTAAAATCCCATAAAATTATGTTTTTTTTATTTGATGTGTAAGGAATAAAAGCCGCCAAAAATTATCTTGAGAAAATGACTATTCCGAAAAACCATTTTTCATACTTAGCCAATATTTATACATAAAACAATTCTCTAGGTAAAAAACCTTAGATGTTCAATCCACAAAGAGTTTTACAAGACTAACCTAACTCTTAGGATTGAAAAAATATTTGCTTGAATAAGTTCCCCCAAAGAGCTGGCATTGGGCGCTTGCGAAGACGTCGATAGGCATTTATGGTATGATATAGAGAAAAGGAGTGTCAAACAAGTTGAAATTAGTGGTCTTCCCAGTCGATTCACAACAACCATTTGTTGGGAGTGCCTTTGTCTTCTTCTTTATGGCGATCCTGTTATTGCTGAGAGCACTAGCTAATACTTTAATTTGATATTTTCTGAGCATACTGTTCTACTACTGCACCATGGACTTTTAACTCATCTTGACAGATTGCTCCCGAGCGATATGAATTTAAGATAACTAAGTAAACGACAACGTTTTAATTCACTTGCTCGTGCAATTGCAATTGATCTCTGTAATGAATTAGCCAATGATGACTATAAACTCCTGGGGATTTTGGAGCTTGCTAATAGCGACGATGTTATCTTGAGTTCTCAAGTCCATGTTTATAGCCTAAAATCCCACTCATGGTAAAGGATCCAAAACATGCCTTGCGATTGTTATGGTTTTTCAGAAGATTCAGATTAGCATCGTGTTTCTCGATGGTGCTCTAAGTTGGCTCATGTCTAAAGAGTCAGATGATGCAGATAAGTACATGATCGTAACCCTTGATCTTGCCAGTGAGAAATGTCGGGAGTTTCCCATCCCAGTGGACAGGATTTCTAGCCTGGATTTGGAGGTCTTAGGGGACTATCTGTGTATTTCTGTTAATTGTTTCGGGTCTCGAAGTGAGGCTTGGATTATGAAGGAATATGGGGTGACAGAATCTTGGAGCCTTCTTTATTCTATTGACCTGGGACCGAGGTATGACTCCTGCAAACCTCTGGTGTTTTCAAAGAATGGAAAAATGGTTCTTTTGAAAATGGAGTGCAACGACGCCAATAGGTTTTTTCGGGTATGATTTAGAGATAAAGAGTGTCAAACAAGTTGAAACTAGTGGTCTGCCTCGCCGCTTAGATGCAACCATTTGGTCGGGGGGAGCCTTTGTCTTCTTGATGGCGATTCCTGTTATTGCTGAGAGTCACCCACTACCTCTAAGAAAAGGAAATATTCAAGCAGTGAAGACGAAGCAACAGATGATGATTGGAACTAGAGAGGAAAGTAGTTAATTGGCGTGCGTGACACTGACAAGGGTGAATTTGCTTATACGCGTGTGTTAGTTTTTTAGCTCATATCAGTACAAATCAATCACCTGTGTCTGTTTCGGTAGTTTTGTTGTGTTTCCTGCTACATTTTATTGACCTACTACAACTTTTCTGATATGAGTGTGCTGCATCAATGGTTTAAGTCCTCTTGCCATCCTACGCAAAAATCTATTTTTCTTCAAGATTCTATTATTACAAAAGTGTAACTTTACATACACCCAAGTATAACAAGGGAGAGTCTCTAGGTCACTCCTCACGCGTTTACCTAGGTTTAATGTATAGAAAAATATCACAACAAGCAAACAAGAGTTGTCTTTAAATCATGGACAGAAGTATTCACAGATTGCTACAGAGCAATATGAAGTCAAGATATCTACTCTTATTTCAAAGAACTATAAACTCTATATCAATTCATCTAATTATCCACGTACCTTAAACTTTCAATATATATTTATAAATCAAGTGAGTAACTAGACGGAATAGGGGAACGGAGGATACAAGCATAAAGCACAAGGGGTAAATTGAGATTTTTGGTAAAGCACATTAGGCCTTCATCTAATTATCCATGTACCTTTACCTTTCAATATACATTATAAATCAAATCCTTTTATCCAAAATCTCAAAGAATGCCCACGGTCATGAAGCGATGATTGAGTACAGCCTGTGCAATTGGCCGTTTTCGGAAGTCAGGATTCAGCATTGCCTACAACCAAGTGAAATAACACTGTTTTAATAAAACAATATGGAAGTGACAATTGGAAGATATATCTTACATTCCGTTGAATGATTAAAGGCTTCTTTATGCTAGCCCCTCCTGCTTCTTCCAATTGGAAGATGTATCTTACTCAAACAGTATAACCAATTCAATGCCTAAAAAGAGCTATCTTCTTCTACTCACCAAAATGAGACTGGAAAACAGTACTCTTTTCTTCGACATGGTATATTCGGGCTGTTTAGGATATGCTAAGATACCACATTGCATATGTAAAAGGACCCTAAATATACTAAGGGCCCATTTCATAACCATTTCAATTTTAGTTTTTAGTTTTTAGTTTTCATTTTTTGTGCTAGAATATAGAGGAAAATGAGAGTGAGAATTGGGGTGAGGATGAGATTGAGAGAGAGGATGAGAGGGGAGGATGGGAGAGGGGAGTAACAAAAGTGAAAACAATTTGAAATAGACTTCAGTTTTTAGTTTTTGTTTTCACTTTGTTACTCATCCCTACCATCCTCCCCTCTCATCTTCTATCTCAATCTCATCTCCACTATCATTCTCAGTTCCATTCAACCTCTTTTTCCTCTATACTCTAACACAAAAAATGAAAACTAAAAACTAAAATTGAAATGGTTATCAAACGGACCCCTAAGTGTTTAAAGTGAGTGCCAAAAAAGATAATCAATTTATGCTAACTTCGACTATATTAGCTCATCATATGCTGAAATGATGCTGAGATTAGCAAATATAGTTGTGAAAAAAGAAAAAATACAACCCAACCTGGAGTAACTCCCAACCAGCACCATCTCCAAGATCCAGGAACTTCACAGCATTTAATAGCCGGTCATCTGCTAAACAGTACCTGCCAAAAGGGGTCAAAGGGAAGAAAATAAGCACCTGAGGTAGAAACATCCCAAAACCTGCAAAGAAGATCTTAACTTTAAAAGTAAGAAAAAATTCAAAAAGTATAATACAAATGTAACACGAGCACACTTTTTTCTTATTCTACATAGACTCAATGAAAAATAAAGACAAAGAATCAAAGATAATTAATGTTTAAAAGGTCTTTACCAGTCCATTGATACATTTTAACCCCTGCATTGTTCATCTTTTATATTGTAGTGCAGCAAATCTCCCTAAACATAACTATTATTCCAGCAACGAAGCAGATTAGCAACAAGACTCCATTGGACATACAGAAAATGGTAGCTCCATCAGATCAGACTGTAGAACAACTGAGATCAGGCTAAAATTATTCAACACTAAAAAAGGAGCCGTAGATGGGAATTTTAACTCATAATTGATGTGACTCATATATTGGCTTGATGAGGGTCAGGTCACAATGGATAAATTATGCTTCATCCTAGTGTAGTCTGTCTACCATTAAATTTACCCTATAAATCATTGTGATTAAGCTTCAGTGAGGCCGGACCACATATGTGTAATTTCAGTAACTCAATTCCATGAAAACAAAGCCCTAAACAACAGAAACAAAGATAGTGAGGTATGAAGCCCCTACAAGAGCTAAAGGAAGTTCTTTAAACAAAATTTTAAGTGTTTACTACTATTATATAGACGAACTAATAATCATTATGAGTACTTTATGATATCAATGATATCTTACTCTCTTGTTGCTCCAAGATCAAGTTGGAAAGTGCTCTCCAAAAGCCTCTGCAAGTTCACAACATAAACAATTATGTCTAAAAGACTTGCGAATATCACTATATCTGATGTAGTAGCAACAACAGGGTTAGAAACGAAATATCCTGTTAGCGAATGTCACTATAACTGATGTAGTAGCAACAACAGGGTTAGAAACGAAATATCCTGTTTGCGAATATCACTATAACTAATGTAGTAGCAACAACAGAGTTAGAAAAAAAAAAATTTGGAATCTCAATACTAAGCTCATTCTCCCAAATTTGTGACTAGAAGCTTCTTTTCCCAAAGAGAACTGTTAATGGTAATCAAGGGAGTTGGACCATTTATTTCATTTTTTCTATTGTTACTCAAGAGTTAGTCAAACAGTTAACCTAAGAATCAATGTCAATAGTTTTAAGAGTCAATCTATTTGGGGTTTAGAAAACTGTGTCCTGTATGTTTTCCAAGTCTTCAACTCTTTAATGTCATTTAGCATTTTGTGGATTCTTTTCAGATTTAAGTATTTGTTCGAAGGCTTGCTGCCTTAGTATCTTCGTCTATAATTTCTCCTCTTCTTTTCTGTATTTTTTTCTCTCTAATTTCTCTGCATTCCTAGCAGTTTTTCTTTTTTTCTCTAAAGTTCTTCTGATTACTAAAATTTGTACCACCTACAGTACACCATAATATAAGTAGCACCCACCTTGTGTTGTCCTATATCAATTTGGAAAAGAATGGAGGATGTTGAAGAGCTTGCTGCCTTGATATCTCCATCTACACTTTCTCCTCCTTATTTTTCTCTGTAATGTCTCTGCATTACACCAATCCCTACTCTTCTTCTTTTTTTCTCAGGTTGTTCTACCAACTATTAACTTTGTCTATCTACAACCCACCACAAACATAGCAGTATCCACTTTGCGTTTTCCCACAACAATCACTCATATGAGAAAAAGGAAACTATCAACTAAAATCAAAAGAAAAGGTATGGTAACATTATAGCTTACTTGCAAGGAAAGTCCGTCCATTATGCCTGCTTCACAGAATGGAACAAATGCTAAGTATGCCAAGAGAAGACCTGCTTCATATCTGCATGGAGATCATAAAAAGATAGCGTAATGAATATGAGGTGGATTCGAACTTCTGAAATGAAGCCAAAGTGCAACAAATTACATGTCATCTGATATTCCAAAGGCTCTTTTTTCCATAGGAGTGAAGGCACCGGCAGTAGATGCTCGTCTCCAAAGTCCCTCCGATAGTAATCCAGGATCCCCTTCTAGATTTGAATACCTAGAAAACAATGTGTTTGGATATGCAACTGTTAAGGTACAGATGACCCGCTGATATTCAATAAATCCTCATATGCCTTTCTTTAATAAAATAGATAATTGTAATGTAACCTGCAGTGAATCATGAATAAATAATGGCATTTGGATTCACAAATAAATTAGATTATACAAACTAATTGGAGTGTTGAGAAAAAAAAAAAAAAAAAAAAGACTCCACGTTTATATCCTTACTTTAAAAATATTATTAATTAACCTTTAAAAATTACTATTTTCCTTTTGATAAATTGAAGAGACTCAACAACGACATTTCCTTCTGCATGCTCCTTTGTTACCTCCTCCTTTGTCCATTGGTAGATTAAAAGACAGGACCTCAACAATTAAAATATTCAAAGAATCACTTGGCCAAGGATTGAAATTTTGGCCAAAGCACCAAAAATTTGGTTACGCATAGATTACACATACAAAAAATATTACAAAAGCAAATATATTATATGACAGTTAGCATACCCAATGTCAACAGAAAAGGCTAGATCCCGAAGTCGTGGGACCAAGTAAGCAGCATCTCTCTCTGTAATTGTGCTGCCAGCAATTGAAAAGTTTGAGCAGATTATAGCAGAGAGAAAATTCATAAACTAATTATTTAGATGAAGCACTGTCTTGAACAAAATTAGATATCTCTAAGCAACATACTTCAGAATAACAGAAGCTGGTCCAAGACTCTGGTGCAACCTGTCATGATCATGCATGTAAGCCAGACCTCTCATAATACCCTGAAGCAGCTTGGTAACAAAATATCTTCTGCGTTTGATTGTTTCCTCTTGCTCAAATTTATTCCAAACTCCCGCTGCACGGTTTCTTGACACTTTTTCACTCATAACTTTAGCATAATCTGCGGCACTAGATTTCCCATGATTACGAAAAGCAAGCCACTGCACATGATAAATTTCTTCATTCATTCATTGTCGCTACCAAAAGAATTAATAAACACTTTGTATAAGCAAAGTCTTGAGAAATAATTTCACATAACAAACCTGCTCTCCAGTTTTCGTTTCAAACCCACCTACGAGTGTTGCAAGATTCTGACAGATGCCACTTGAACTGTTCTGAAAAACATAAAACAAAAGGACAACACTAAAAAACAGGAAAAGGAAACGCTTTTGGTATTGATATTGATTGTAAGTAATTGGGAAACGTTGCATGCATATGCAATCATTTATAGGGTAATTTAAGTAACATCTTGTATTACTTGAAGGAATAGGTGAGCATTTAGCTCATTAGCAGCCATCATATCCGCCTCATTCCCACCAGCTCGTTGTCCAGGATAAACCTTCATGCTTAAAAATGTTACTGTTCAATAGAAATTATGAGCCTATAAAAGTGAATTGAACTAAAGAGGATGGCATTGACAACAATATTACCTTAAAAACAACCGGAGTCCCTTTCAGCGGACCCTGAGAGACTCTCCCATCATATAGCCTGCAAAAGAACTGCCATGAGTACTATTAGCATCAGAAGGATAACAATTTAGAGATATCTTGTTCACAATATAGATTTCCTTTGAGTTAATTTCCTCAAACTGATAAGACCAGTAATTGTGTGCCTAAGCATACCATACATATATCCTTTAGAATGTACCTGATCTTTACACTGCCTTCTCCTACATCTTGAACTCTCAACCGCCCCAAATCACCCGATGAGTATTCAGTATCTTCGCCCAATGGAGACCCGGAAGAGCTGTTTCAGGCAGAGAAAAGGAGAAAAAATAAGATCAAATAAAAGAAAGAATAATGTATTAATAAAGTATAAACCAATGAATCAAGCAGAGGGTGATTATCTAAATTAATAAGAACATACAGCACTTTTTTTTTCCTCCAATTTCTCGGCCACCAAACACAGAAAACAAGTTCAACAACTATCAAACAAAATTTAACTCTAATTAACAAGAATACTGATAACTGCCCAATCAACAACCTAACCTTCGTTCCAATTGTTTAATCAGAAAAACAAAAACCCAAAACAGAGACAAATTCATAGGACATTATGACCCCAAAAAAATCTCATAAAAGCTTCCCTATTTATTAGGACATACAACTGCAGCTCTATATAGAAAACTTTTCTTCTTCTTTTTTTTCCTTTCATTTTCCTATAAAGCAAACAGAAAGTTAAGCAGCGTTGACAAAAGGATACCTGGTGATGTTCATGAAGCCATAGCTCCCAATGAGTCGACCCACCTCGAACGAGTCAGAGTTTGTGATAAGACTTGCTTTGCAACAAAACCGAGCTGTCCGAGTTCTGAGTAGTGAGTTGGGTTTGTGAATGTAACGAAGCGGAAAGAGGGAATCAGGTGGTGCGCGGAGCATGGTCGTTTGCTCAGCTTCCTTTCGATCTTTCTTTCAGTGTCCTTCTGTAGAAATGGCGCCAAGTGGTTGTTAGAGAAAGTTTGGGGAGGAGAGGATAAGGGGGTTTTGTTTTGGGGATGGAATTCCGTACGGCTATTCAATGAACAGTTATTTTATTTTATTTTTATTTTATTTTATTTATTTATTTATTTATAAATTTTATTTATTAAAATGTCCAATTATGAGGTGCCACCTCAACATCAAAATAATTTGGACCAATACCACCACAAAATGTTTAGGGGATTTTCTCTCTATTTAGTTGCTTTGCCTTTAATTTTATCCATGGGTGAAATTGGTTCTTTTGGAAAAGAAAAGAAAAATATATTGAAAAATGCTAGTGTTAGGGATGGCAAAAATTCCTGCGTGGGCGAGTCCCTATCGGATCCCTGACTCTAACGGGAGAAGATTTCGGGGCCAAACGGGTATCGGGTACCGGGATCCCCGAACTTGAAAAATCCCCAATGGGTTTGGGGAGGGGATGGTATTGGCGTTCCCATCCCCGAACCTGACCCGAAAATATATATGTTTATATTTAAATAAATAAATAAATAATTCTATCATTATAATATTTATGTTTAACCTTAAGTTAACCTCCCTCTCCTAATTCTTCCTAATCTTCTTTGGAATTTCATATTGATGTGATTGAATAGTTGAGTTAAACTTTATAGTTAATTTGGATGTGTTGAATGATAATTTAATATGAAACTTAATGTTAAAATGTATGATAAATATTTTTTACGCAAAAAAAATCGGGGATTTGGTGCGGGTATGGGGGATAGTCCCCCGACGGGGATGGGGACGGGGATGGGGACGGGGATTCCCCGAAACCTATTAAACGGGGATGGGTTAGGGGACGGGGATGATATTGTCATACCCAGCCCCTACTCGACCCGTTGCCATCCCTAAGTGTGAGCAGCATATGACATATGAGAATTGTCATGTACGCCACATATGACTTACATTAGCATGTCTCAAAACTATTTAAGGAGCATTGAGAACTTTTGGCAATCAACTTCATCATTAGGGTTTTTTCATCAATGGGACACCAATATTTTAAATGGCCAATGTCACTTAAAAGGTTTTGTGGAGAATGTTGAAGTGAGTCTCCTAATTAATCAAGGAGATTTATTTCCTTGATTAATTAAGGGATTTACTTTCCTATTTTATAGATTTATTTCCTTGGTTAATTAAGGGATTTACTTTCCTATTTTTATATAGTTGTCAAATCATTGTATAATTAGGAGATACTTTCCTAATTCTTTATTGGATCTAATTCCTTGTAAAGCACTCATGTAAACTCTTATATATACCTCCTTATGGAGAAGAATAAAAAAGAACCTAACATATTCGAAACCCAAATATCATATTTTAGCATGGTATCAGAGCAATCGATCCTCGGTTGTCTCTAAATTCTCATATCAAATTTTCTCCTCCCCTCCTCTTCAAGGGGGGGAAGGGGGGGAGGGGGAGTGAAAAAGGATATGTTTCTCATTATCATGGAGATTTTGCCTCTTTCTTGACTCTGACATACCCTTCTCTTCAGGGGGAGAAGAGAATTGAAGAGAAGTTTCTATGTTCTTAAGCCGTGTTCACAGGGTTTCTGTGTTCTTAGCCGTGTTCACAGGGTTTCTGTGTCCTTTAGCCGTGTTCACAGGGTTTCTGTGTCCTTTAACCGAATTCACAGGGTTTCTGTGTTCTCTAAATCCTCGTATCGAATTTTCTTGAAACACAAATCGTATTCCTCGTATCAAACTCCTCATATCCTCGTATCGTATCCTCGTATCCTAAATCAAATTCCTTGTTCAGATTCAGATCTTCATACCCACATCCTCATATCCTCTTATCCTGAAACCCTAAACACATCTTTTTTCTTTTATTCTTCAAATCATTCTGTTGCCATGGAAATCGTTTCCAAATTCATACTCAAATCTCAAATTTCTCATACTCAAATCAAATCCCTCAAATCTAAAGTCCTCAAATGCCTTATCTCAAATTTCTCATACTCAAATCAAATCCCTCAAATCTAAAGTCCTCAAATGCTTTATCTCAAATTTCTCATACTCAAATCAAATTCCTCAAATCTTATACACATACCTCTCAAATCCAATTCCTACATCAAATTCATACATCAAATTCCTCCAATCAAAATCCCTCACATTCTCATATCACTTTTTACTTCTCTTATTGCATACTCAAAACGAACGGTCGCCCGAAGCAAGCGACCGGACGCCCGAAGCAAGCGACCGGTCGCCCGAAGCAAACGACCGGTCGCCAGAGACTCTGCCTGAACTGCATGGATTATCGACTTTGGTGCTACGAATTTCATGACTCACTTACCAAGTTGGGCATTTGTGACGTATATGCACCAACTTGAGGAGGAGTGTTGAAGTGAGTCTCCTAATTAATCAAGGAGATTTATTTCCTTGATTAATTAAGGGATTTACTTTCCTATTTTATAGATTTATTTCCTTGGTTAATTAAGGGATTTACTTTCCTATTTTTATATAGTTGTCAAATCATTGTATAATTAGGAGATACTTTTCTAATTCTTTATTGGATCTAATTCCTTGTAAAGCACTCATGTAAACTCTTATATATACCTCCTTATGGAGAAGAATAAAAAAGAACCTAACATATTCGAAACCCAAATATCATATTTTAGCAGAGAAGATTTAAACTATTTAAGGACTTAGCATCTCCAACAGATTCTCTATCCTCTCATCCCTAACTACTTTGGCTAAAAAAAAGGAAAATCCTCCTCCAACAGACTCCCTACTTGGCTCTCTATTTTGGAGAACCAGCTTTTGGCTCTCTACATGTAGAGAGGAGGAGAGAGAAAAAGGGAAAGAGAGATAGAGACATTTGGGAGGTTGGTGGGGTTGGGTTTCTACTTTTTTTATAAATATATTTGATTTGTAAGAGAAAGAAGGAGAAAGAGAAAGAGAAAATAATAATAAAATATTTCAGATTAGCTAAATAGAGAACATTGCTGGAGGAAACAAATTTTAAGTGGTTTGCTATAATAGCTTTCTAGCTATTTTAGCTAGAATTTGGCTAAAATTTGGAGACTCTCCTGGAGATGCTCTAAGGGGTTGAGGGATTTTTCACCAGTGAAACACAAAGGTGTCATTACTTGTATTGTACGACAATATCATATTTCATTTTATTGAGAAAAAAATGTAAGTTGCTATTTCTAATCCGAGACCCACCCTCACTAGTGTCTTCCAATTTTTTGGTAGTTTTACAATTGAGAGGGTTATGTTGAGGGGTTCTAACAATAGCTCTACAATTGATATACCTCTTCATTATAACCTCTCGTCATTGGTGTCTCGCTTGGTGAAGGAATGGTTAGATGGAACAAGACTATCATTTTCTGTATGGGCTTCGTGGAGATATGGAGGAGACTGATCCAAAGGTTTAAAGGACATTATATGCTGATGGGCTTTACCAAGCTGGGACATGACTTTCGACCAAAAAAGACCTAACACATGATGACGTGATGAATCATGGAGTCCACCAGTTTGATACACATTTGGCCCATGTATGAAGTAGACAAGCACACAAGTTATCAAATTGATGGATGAAAAAAAGAGACCAAAAGAACAAAAACAATACTATTAGTATTATCGCTTAAATAAAATAAAAAGTGAAAAGGAACGACCACATCGCCACAGTGGATTGAAAACAAACAAGCAAACAAAACAAAAAAAGCGAAGAATATTTGTTTACCTATGCGCTTGTCTCCACAGAAGGATTCTAAAAAAATGATTGAGAAGAGCCTGTGCAGTCTGTCTCTACTGTGGACCCATATGTGCCTGTGATCTTACTTTCTTGAGGTAATATTCCCTTAAGATCTCTTGTTTAGTCGTGTCAGATGTTTTCTTTCCGGCAATCAAGTTTGTCAAAAAAAGTTTATTATAATTGCATGGAAGTACCACGTGTGTAAAATGTGACTAAGGTTAATCTCCTTGCGCTCCATGTTCTCTCTTCGAATCTCTTTTTCTAATGTCGCTTGCCCAAAGAAAAAAGTTTTAAGATTAAATATGTTGAGGGAGTGCATAATTTGGTTAGATTTAAAAATGCTGGGTGTCATATTGATATAGATTTTACACTCCTTCAAACAAAAAAGAAAAACAATAAAGTCCAACAACTGCATAAAGTGTGTCGGTCCTCACTAATTTGTTTTGTTTTCCATAAAAATAGGAAGCCCAATAAATTAAGATAAATATGGAAAACTAAATAACATTAGAATTTTATAAGGAGGACGCTTGAGCTTGCTTTTGTTCACTTCTATTTATAGTACTGGGCATTCCTGCTGGAATTCTATTCGAAATCTTCCAAACTCTCGTTCACACTGCAATATCATCATCTTATTACATCTCTCAGCTTGCAAGGTTCGTAATCAACTATTTTGATTGAAAATAATTTCTGGGCGTGCTGCTTTGATTTCTTTCTTTTTTTTTACTGCCTTTTCCATTCATCGTCTCGTCTGCCTCCAGTTCGATAATTTTGCCTATGGGTATTTTTTACTTTATGCAAGTGTTGTGATTTTCAGGTTATTTTGATTATTGGGTTGTCTTTATTTCCTTGTTTCTTGAGGGTTCAGAGGATGCTCCGTTTCACTAATTTTGATTTTCTGTTGTTTATTTAAATTCATTTGTTTATTATTCCGCATTGAGTGTTTTAAAGTGATGCTGTGGCATGGAGTTATGTGAATGTTTTTCAATTAACGTACAGTTTTTGTGTACCCTGTTATGTTTGCCTTTATTTGGCTGCCGGGAATGTGTAGATAAGATTATAAGAAAATGTAAGCAGTATCTGAAAATAGCATTCCTACATTATCAACCTCGGCATTAATTTTAGATGGCACCCTATTAACAATAAGCAACTTCATTGGCATTGGCAAGGCACTTATTCGATTTGTTTAGATGTTAAAATGCTTAATTAATCATGGATGCTGAAAAGTGTTCACTACAAACTCTTCACTTTTTTTTTTTGTTATGTTTATTGTTGCAGAATGGGAACTACTGGGGGAAGTCAATACGGTGAATACACATATGAGAACCTGGAGAGGGAACAGTACTGGCCTTCTGAAAAGCTTCGGGTTTCCATAACGGGGGCTGGTGGTTTCATTGCTTCGCATATTGCCAGGCGACTGAAGAGTGAAGGTCACTACATTATTGCTTCTGACTGGAAGAAAAATGAACACATGACAGAGGACATGTTTTGTAATGAGTTCCATCTTGTTGATCTGAGGGTGATGGATAACTGTTTGAAGGTCACTTCTGGTGTTGACCATGTGTTCAACCTTGCCGCTGACATGGGAGGTATGGGTTTTATTCAGTCCAACCATTCCGTCATTATGTATAACAACACAATGATCAGCTTCAACATGCTCGAGGCAGCGAGGATCAATGGAGTTAAGAGGTTTGTTTGCCTTGGATTTGTTATCTGTTTTTAGACATTTCAGTTAACTTATTCCACTTGGTTTCGGCAATGTTTAAGGGTCTATTGATCCACACTAGTCACCTAAATACCTTCCACTTCGTTTTTTTTTTTTTAATTTTACAAAACAACTGAAATGGTTCTTTTATCTGTTTATTCTGTTTTTGAAGTCTTTTTTTCTTCACGATATCACATATGATTTCAAACTTCTGTTTTTTTTTTGGCTGGTTGAAAATCTGCTAACTTGATTTCTCATCATGGTTTGCAGGTTCTTTTATGCATCTAGTGCTTGCATTTACCCTGAATTTAAACAGTTGGACACTAGTAATGTGAGCTTGAAGGAGTCTGATGCTTGGCCTGCGCAGGTTTCTGCTGAGTTCTTTGCATTCAAATATGTTAATTATGAAATGTGTTTTCATCATTTTTGAATTCCTTTGCTTGTGTAATAGCCTCAAGATGCTTATGGCTTGGAGAAGCTCATGACTGAAGAATTATGCAAGCACTATAATAAGGATTTTGGTATTGAGTGTCGGATCGGGCGGTTCCACAATATTTATGGACCCTTTGGAACTTGGAAAGGTCAGCCTCCAGTTGTGAGTTCTGTTATGACTTGATACACACTGCATATTTATGTATTTTGGCATATTCATTGTTGCATATTGTTTGTGATCTGTTTTGCAGGTGGTAGAGAGAAGGCCCCTGCTGCGTTTTGTCGAAAAACCCTCACTTCCACTGATAAGTTTGAGATGTGGGGAGATGGGCTACAAACACGGTCTTTCACCTTCATTGATGAATGTGTAGAAGGTGTCCTAAGGTAATAATTCCTTCAAATGAAAACATTTGTTGCTACAATTTGATATTTTGTGGCACTCAAGATTCTGTTGCTTTCATTGCACATCAATTGGTTTAATGTCTAGTTTACTGTGGAAATCGTAATACTCTTCTATCAATCCCTCCATCATAGGAAAAATAACTGCTTTTTAAGCTTCATTTGAAAATTAATAAGTTGGATTTTGAAAAGGGATAATGGATGCATACTGATTTGACATTCAAATGCATTCAGATTGACGAAGTCTGACTTCCGGGAGCCGGTAAATATTGGAAGTGATGAGATGGTTAGCATGAATGAGATGGCTGAGATAGTCCTAAGCTTTGAGAACCAGAAGCTCCCCATCCATCATATCCCTGGCCCTGAGGGTGTTCGCGGACGAAACTCAGACAACACTCTGATTAAGGAGAAGCTTGGCTGGGCCCCTACCATGAAGTTGAAGGTACAATTTTTCAGGAGTGATTTGTTTTCTTGACTGAATCTCACTTCTACTGAATGAACTAATGTGTGTTTAACTCTGATTTTAATAGGATGGATTGAGAATTACGTACTTTTGGATTAAGGAACAGTTAGAGAAAGAGAAGGCTCAAGGCCTGAATTTGTCAGGTTATGGGTCATCAAAAGTAGTGGGAACCCAAGCACCTGTTCAACTGGGCTCTCTTAGAGCTGCTGATGGGAAAGAGTTGCTCTAAACTACCAAGACATATATGATGAAGATGACTTTATAATTTGCTTACCCAGCATGTCTGGATATGACAGATTTTCATACATAAAGCAACTGCATGGATTTGGTCTTAAATATTCTTCAGCTTTTCGAACAGCAGCCATTTCATGAATATGTAGTATCTAGGGTAGAATAATGTTCTGCGCTTTCTTTTACTGATGAAAGCTTTCGATCAAATCATAGGTTTGGAATGTCATTATATCAATGACAATTAGTAGCGATGAGTGTTTGTTGTCCAGCTAGAAGATGTGAACTCTTGAACAAAAGAAGAAACAAGGGTTTAAAAGCTCAAGTATGCGTATTGGTCATTCTAATATCTATACTTGTGTGAATAAAGTGATTTTATACAACAAAATACACGAGACTCCAGAATAGTGCATTATGAAAGAAAAAAATGGGGCAAAGATCAAACTGCAATCTCTGGGGCTTTCACCTGTTTTTATTTGGTTGTCATAATTTTCCTAAAAGAAGAGCAACATAAACTTTCCCTCGATTTCTCGCCATCCAATCAATCCTCGAATGGGCAACAAGCCCCTTGCCTGTTTGTTTTTAATATTAGAAATTAGAATAGGCAATCTAATAGAATATTGATTCCTCGATATAACCATGTAAGTTTTTATGACTCCTAACTTACTTGTAAAGCAAGAATATTTGAAACCTTGGGGTTTCCTAGGATTACTAGGATTTAATTATGCGTCATATTTTATCAATGAACATAAAACTTTAGCTACCAGATCCCAGAACCTCAAACCCTAAACCCAACCTTTCTAGTTTCAACCATGTCAAACATCCCACAGGAGCTAATCTTTGACATCCTTTCACGGCTTGAGCCAAAGGATTTGATCCGACACACGTGTGTTTCCAAAGCTTGGTATGCTTTGATCCACAACCAAGACTTCATCAAAGCGCATCATGAACGCTCCATCAAAACCAACTCTACTCGCAACATTTTATTCCATAATCGTTGTACTAATTATACCTTAGATTTCCTTTCATTGCCTTTTGACAACGATGAGATGCTCGGGACAGCCACGAAACTCGGGAGTCCGATGCCGTCAAAATACTCATGGGATATAGTTGGCTACGCCAATGGTCTGGTTTGCGTACGCAACTTTATGGAAGGGGGTATTGCTTTGTGGAACCCGTCAATTCAAAAGTTGAAAAAGATTCCCGAACCGTACGCCCAGCCGCCACCACCAGAATTAGACTATGGATTCGGGTACGATTCAACCAATGATGACTATAAACTAGTGCAGATTGTGGAGCTTGCTAATGAGGAAGACATTGTTGTGAGTCATCAAGTTAGTGTTTATAGCCTAAAAGCCAACTCATGGAAAAGGAGCCAGGACATTCCTTCCAGTGGTTATGTCTTTTCAGTAGGTTTTTGTGACATCGTATTTCTCAATGGTGCTCTAGGTTGGCTGATGTGGTATTAGATCCTCAGTGCAAAATCGTAACCCTTGATCTTGCGAGTGAGAAATATCGGGTGTTTCCCATCCCAGTGGATAGGGTTGACATTGAAGATCTTTATAAGCCGGACTTAAAGATCTTGGGAGACTATCTGTGTATTTGTCTTAATTTCAGGTCTCGAAGGGATGTTTGGATTATGAAGGAATTTGGAGAGACAGAATCGTGGAGCCTGCTTTATTCTATTGACAGGCAACCGAATGTTTATGTGAAGCCTTTGGCTTTTTCAAAGAAAGGCGAAATGGTTCTTTTGGAAATGCTGGGCAACGGATACAGTAGGCTTTCTTGGTATGATTTGGAGAAAAAGAGTGTCAAACAAGTTGAAATTAGTGGTCTGCTTCCTTTGCGTTATTACTTAACAACCATCTGTTGGGGGAGCCTTTGTCTTCTTGATGGCGATCCTGTTATTGCTAAGAGCTCTAACAAGAGGAAAACTTCAAGCTCTAAGAAGAGGAAAATTTCAAGCAGCGTGAAGCCTTTCAAGCTCTGGTAGTCGAAGCAAAAAAAGAAAAAAGTTGATCTGAATATTTGCTTATGATCTATGTGATCTTTGTACGTAATGATCCTTTTTTCATTATTGTAACAGTGTTAGCTAGTTTGTTAGTCTGCAGTTTTAACTCTTATCAGCATATAGCTTTTCATTTATGCCAGATCAGTATAATAAGAGGTGAGAGTCTCTAGGTCGCTCTTCACCCTTTTACCTAGTCAGCAATTTTGTTTTGAACTCTTATCAAATTCTACATATATGGGAACATCTGGATATGATAGATTTCATACAGGAAGCTACTGCATGGACTTGGTCCTAATTAATTATTTCAAGGTTGAATAATTCTGCTTGTGTTCTTCAGCTTTTCGGACAGCTGCCGTCATTTAGTATCCTGAACATGAAACATTATACTGTTCTGCAATTTCGTTTTGCTGATGAAAGCTTTCCTGCAAATCATAATTTTGGTATTAATATTGTATTTGAAGAAATATCTCGTTAAGTTTTTCTCATTGTGTCTTCCAGCCTATTGGCGTGTATTTGGCACGTTCCATAAGTAGGAGGATAGGATAGGATATAACATCCTTTAGAAAAGATATCAATTGATCAGGTTTAACTGGTCCATGAGGAAGCTGGTGAAGCCAAGTATTGGCAACATCAAACTCATACAGTAAGCCACACATATGGCCAAATATAGTTTGGCATTGTTGAAATTAATGCACATTTGTGCTAAAGAAATGTGTGGAAAAATCTAGAAGCTTTGAGATGAGCCTAAACTATTGGAGAATTATCTAGAGAAAGCCACACAATTATGGAGTAAAGAGATCAAGTTGGTGGAAGAATCTAGAGTTGTGGAGAAAAAAATAAGGAGGTGGAACAAAAGTAAGTTTGAAGAACTTTCTAGAACAAGAGAATGCCTATAAATAGGCATGCAACCACAATGAAATGTGGAGTGAACCAATCAACTCCCAATCTATGTGGGAGTGTAACAAGAGAACTCCCAAACCATTAGGGAGCCAAGAGCTACCCAAAGGAAGCTATGTTGAGAGCCAATAAGCTCACCAATCAAAGTGTAAGGGCCAAATAGCCCAAACTATTCTAAGTCAAGTGTGATGGCCAATTAGCCAAAATACTAAGGAGGCCAATAAGCCAATAAGCTATGAAGAAGGCCAATTAGCCTATACCTCACCTATGTACTATTCTCCTCCAAATATAATAAAATCACTTTGTTTCTCCTTCAATCTAATAGTGGTATCAGAGCAACACACATCACATATCACACCTCCTACAAACTAACATGGTATCAGAGCTGGTTCGATCGCATTGGGTGTCAGAGCTGGTTCGATCAACTATGGGCGCATGGACCGATTCTAAGGAAGCAAAGGAAGCAAGGTACGTGCTATCAATACTTAATTCAAGAAGTTTCAAGAAATCTAGAGAAGGGGAAGGAGATCTAGAGAAAGTTCTAAAGGAGGAGATAGTGAAAATAAAAGAAATGGCATGAGAGGAAAAACTTTCCTCCATGTGGGGTGTGCAAAAAAGAAGCCCAAATGTTGAAACTAAAAATTGGGCGTTATGAAGAATGAAGAATATTGCCGGCGAAGAACAATCAAGGTAACTATGAATGAAAGAAAGTGCCACACAAGCACGGAGTTGCAGCATCAATAAGAGCTTCATCAATATCAGCTTCAGAAGGAGCATGCTTGGAGAAACACAAATATGCATTAAGGAGGAGTGTTGAAATTAATGCACATTTGTGCTAAAGAAATGTGTGGAAAAATCTAGAAGCTTTGAGATGAGCCTAAACTATTGGAGAATTATCTAGAGAAAGCCACACACTTATGGAGTAAAGAGATCAAGTTGGTGGAAGAATCTAGAGTTGTGGAGAAAAGAATAAGGAGGTGGAACAAAAGCAGGCTTGAAGAACTTTCTAGAACAAGAGAATGCCTATAAATAGGCATGCAACCACAATGAAATGTGGAGTGAACCAATCAACTCCCAATCTATGTGGGAGTGTAACAAGAGAACTCCCAAACCATTAGGGAGCCAAGAGCTACCCAAAGGAAGCTATGTTGAGAGCCAATAAGCTCACCAATCAAAGTGTAAGGGCCAAATAGCCCAAACTATTCTAAGTCAAGTGTGATGGCCAATTAGCCAAAATACTAAGGAGGCCAATAAGCCAATAAGCTATGAAGAAGGCCAATTAGCATATACCTCACCTATGTACTATTCTCCTCCAAATATAATAAAATCACTTTGTTTCTCCTTCAATCTAATAGTGGTATCAGAGCAACACACATCACATATCACACCTCCTACAAACTAACAGGCATAGACGCGTGTCTGGAAAAGCCAAGTATAGCATCCACAATTCTGACTTCCGGGAGCCGGTAAATATTGGACGTGATGAGATGGCTGAAATAGTCCTAAGCTTTGAAAACAAGGAGCTCCCCATCCACCATATCCCTAGCCCTGAGGGTGCTCGCAGTCGAAACTCAGGCAATACTCTGATTAAGGAGAAGCTTGGCTGGGCTCCTACCATGAAGTTGAAGGTATAATTTTTCAGGAGTGATTTGTTTTCTTGACTGAATCTCACTTTTACTGAATGAACTAATGTGTGTTTAACTCTGCTTTTAACAGTATGGACTGAGAATTACGTACTTTTGGATAAAGGAACAGTTAGAGAAAGAGAAGGCTCAAGGCATGAGTTTGTCAGTCTATGGGTCATCAAAAGTAGTGGGGGGAACCCAAGCACCTGTTCAACTGGGCTCTCTTAGAGCTGCTGATGGCAAAGAGTTGCTCTAAACTACCAACTCATATATGATGAAGATGACTATATAATTTGTCGGCCTGGAACATCTGGATATGACAGATTTTCATACAGGAAGCGACTGCCTGGATTTGGCCCTAATTACTACAAGGTTGAATAGCTCTGTTTGTATTCTTCAGATTTTGGGACAGCAGCCATTTCATGATTATGTAGTATATGGAGTTGAATACTGTTCTGCACTTTCTTTTTACTAATGAAAGCTTTCCTGCAAAGCATAGGTTTGGAATGTCATCATATCAATTGAAAATAAGTAGCAATGAGCGTTTGTTGTCTAGCTAGAAGATGTGAACTGTAGAACAAAAGAAGAAACAAGGGTTTAAAAAGCATTAATTGGTCATTCTAATATCTATAGAGACTCCAGAATAGTGCAATATGAAAGAAAAAAATGGGCTGCGAGATCAAACTGGATTGGGACGATATATCAAGGGCTTCTTAGATATAGGTCCAATTTCATTAAGATATAATGGAGGCAGGACATCAATTCAATGGGTTTGTCCTTCCTTTTTAGCATAATTACTTCCAGTGCCAATATACAACAAAAGGAAAACAGAAGCGACACATCCCAATCCATGCTGATTTCTTGCTTGATTAATTTCAATTGTCTTACAAGGTTTGTTAAAGCAGCAACACAACAGGACGTTTCTTTGAGTGTTGAATTATCAGAATTGAGTGTTAAGGCAATGGCCACAGTTGCTGTTAGTATGACGTTTCTTTGCTTGCTTCATTTTACTTTGTTGAAACAATTCAGATTTGAAGGTCCGAAACTACATTGAATTATAGTTTATTTGCAGTTTAAATTATATATGCAATCTCTTTCCCAGATATTATGTTCTCCAATTTTGAAAGCGTACAAAGAAAACTTATCACACAACCAGAATGAGAATATCCGAATACATGATTACAGAGCAACCTACGCAGATTAAGTTTTCTTCTATATAAGGAGTTACCTGTCCACTAGGTGGCATAATTACCTATATTAAAAAGGGTTACCTATAACCGAGGAACAAAACAATGCAACACACCAACATGGTTTGTTTTCATTGAGGTTCACCTTGTTAAAGTAGTAACAAATTAAAATGTACTCACGCAAGAGTTAAAATCTTTCACAAATACTATGTTACCCTCTTGAATAGGGTTCAAAGAACACTTATTTATTTCAAAGCGAAATTGAGAAACCAAAATACAGGAATGTAGATCAACATAGCATAGCATGAAAAGTGTCCAACAAAACTGAAAACCATGAGGAGTTACCTGTCGAATAGGTAGTTGAGTCCTATTATACCTATAGCACACATAGTCTCCCTAGTAATTGATCCTAGAAAATCTTATATAACACAGGAAATTAATAACAAAACGTGATGTCCAAAAAAAAAAAAATATATATATATATATATATATATATATATATATATATATATATTAGCCTCTCTGTACACGCTTCCGCACCTGAGAAAGGCTTTTTTTAATAAAAAAAATTTTAATTTATTTTAGAATTAAAAAAGATAATAGATAGTTGTATTCCATAAAAATATGATCCATTATCTGATTTTTCTTTTAATTTTAATTTTTTAAAATATGAAAATGTGTGAATTTACCATATTATCCTCATTTAATTAATCATTTCAATTCTTAATGTTTGCATTAACCAAGGGCATTTTCTGGTATTTTGAATGTTTCACCATTTTCTACCTTTTGCTTTATATATATAGATATAGTAACAAAACATGATTTTGGGGAAATGTATGTTGTATTTGCCTTTTCTATTTAATGCCACACGTTGAAAATGGCTAATTGTTAAGACATAAATCACTATTACCCAATCAAGTCATAAGGGATATAATTGGTACAAAAAAAAATATTTTTAAAATAAATAATAAAAAAGATTACATCAGAAAATTTAAAAAAGGAAACTAATTCTATGTGGCACAAAAGTTAAAGGACTTGGATCAAAGTCACAAACTCCGTGGATTAATCCAACTCCTAAATGGGAATTTGAATCTATATTAAATATGAGGCTTTCACCTGTTATTATTTGGCTTGCATAATTTTCCTAAAAAGAACAGCAACTTACACGAGACAACAAAATAGTCGAGACTCCAAATCCTTTTTCCCCTAAGTGCCGCAACACAAACTTTCCCTCTCCGCAAGGGCATCAAGCCCCTTGCCTTTTTGTTGTTTATTTTAGAATAGGTAAATCTAATAGAATATTGATTTCCTCGATATAATTAATTTAATTCATGTTACCTTTTATAGTAAATTGAGCTTAGACTCATAAAATTCATTTTAAATCACCTACAACCTTTCCTTTTATTTTTCTATTTAAAATACCCAATTTTTTAAAATAATACCCGATGAGTAAGATCCAACCAAGCAAGTTACCTAATATAATTTAAAATCTAATTTATTGTATTTTTCGGATTCCAAAACTACCCCTATTTATAAGTTAATGTGTTATGAGGGGTGTAACTAATGACACACGTTGAATTTAGAAAGATATCTAAATGGTTGTAATGGATGTAGGAATTAATTTAGAAACTTATTTGAAATTAAATATTGAATTCAACATTAACGTATTAGTAATCTACGGGTGGTTAGCGTTTGGTTTATTTAATAAAAAAATTATGTTGTTTTCCTTTTATGAATTATACAACTAGTAATCTATTTTATTATAGTTTTATGAATAATAGTGTACATTCTAATTATGTTGAAAAATAATTTGATAATCTATTTATTGTTTGTTTTTTGAAAAATATTTTTTTAAAATGAACCTATTTTTTCTCTAAATAAAGCATCTATTACTTGTTTTATGAAAAATAATTTGATCATTTTTTTATTATTTGTTTTATGAAAGCATTTTTTTTAAAAAAAATGAACCTATTTTTTCTATCCAAATAATGCACCTATTTTTTTCTCTAATAATGTACCTAGTAAAACAATTTACCTGCTATAATGAACCTATTTTTCCCCTAAATTTTACATCTTTTTTTTTCTCTAAATAATGTACCTATTACTTGTTTTATGAAAAATAATTTGATAATCTATTTATTTTTTGTTTTATGAATTTTTTTTAATTGAACCTATTTCTTTTCTCTAAATAATGTACCTTTTTTTTTTTCTCTAATAATGTACCTTTTTTTTTTCTCTAATAATGTATACCTAGTAAAACAATTTACCTAGTATAATGAACTTATTTTTTTCTTCTAAATAATGTACCTTTTTTATCTCTAATAATGTATACATAGTAAAACAATTTACCTAGTATAATGAATTTTTTTTTTGTTCTAAATAATGTAATTTATAATTTATAAAAAAATGTGCATAAATTTCAATTATACAACATGCCTATTTTCTATAAATTATTGTGTACTTATTTTTATTTTATGAAAAATGTACGGAAATTTCAATTACAAAGTAATTGACCTAGTTTTTTTTTAATTATTTTGGTAAATAATATACCTATATTTTTATACATATATATTTATATTTATATTTTTCATATGCACATTATTGGATATATAATTTACTCTTCTTTTTTTTTTTTGCAATTTTAGGGTGCCATATGTTAGAGGGAATGGCAACCAAAAGAAATGGCGTGATTGATATGCTATTAATAGGGAGTTTTAATTTTAATTATGGCAGTTAATCAAATGCTTGGAATAAATCTATATATATAAAGCAAAAGGCAGAGAATGGTGAAACATTCAAAATACCAGAAAATGCCCTTGGTTAATGCAAACATTAAGAATTGAAATTATTAATTAAATGAGGATAATATGGTAAATTCACACTTTTTTATATTTAAAAAAATTAAAATTAAAAGAAAAATCGGATAATGGATCCAATTTTTATGAAAAACAACTACCCATTATCTTTTTTAATTCTAAAATAAAATTTAAATTTTTTTTAAAAAAAGCCTCTCGCAAGCGCGTGCGAAGAGGCTAGTTATAAATAAAGAGTGCTGCTATTTCCACCCACCTGTCCTATTTTCCCACCCACTTTGTTTTCAAAATTTTAAAGACCAATTTATCCCTTTGTAAAATTACTTCTAAGGACTTGAAAAAAACATGTTTAAAAATTCATATAAAGTAAATTTATTTTCTTTCACAACACAATATATTAGTTTTATAAAAAAGGAAAAAAGGAAAAGAAGGCACGCTCAGGGAACTTGCAAGATAGGAGAAAACAATTGCTTATGCAAACCTGCACAACTGCAACATCAAGGAAGCAATGCGATGAACTCACCATTCATCAACTTATGGCAATGCCCATTTAGAATAAAATTTTAAAAACGAAACGACATAAAAAAAAAAAAAAAAGAACCCTCCCACCCCAACCCCGATGGCAATTCCCCTTCATGGCCGCCACTGCCGCCTCCCTCTTTGTTTCTATTCCTTCTTCCATCTCTCTTTCATGTACAAAGAACTATCTTATTTAACATCTGTTGTTCGTTTTCAAATTTTACCCTTTTCTTCCTTAACATCAACAATGTAATCTCTCCATCTTCCTCAAAATTAAAAGAATCAAAAAATCAACTTATGTATTCCTTGTTTTCTAAAGAGAGAGAGAGCGAGAGAGAAAAGAAGAGAAACAAAGAGGAAGAGGGAGGGGTGGTGGGCGGTGGTTGATGGTTGATGGTTCTTTTTCTTTTCGATTTTTTATTTTTAATTGTTTGAATTAATAATTAAAGGGTATTTTAGAAATAATGGTGGGTGTGAAAATAGGATTATGTTTTTTCAAATTTATATGGTGGGTGAAAAGATAAGGTGGGTGGGAAAATAGAACAAGGGGGTGGAAATAGCAGCACTCTAAATAAAATATGAAGTATAATGGCAACGATGTAAAAACATAGGAATACTATGACCTCTTATAACCTACTAGTCTTATAAGTTTGAAATTGGGTCTCAAACCCTAAACCCAACCTTTCAAGTTTCAACCATGTCAAACATCCCACATGAGCTAATCTTTGACATCCTTTCCCGTCTCAAGCCGAAGGATTTGATCCGATATATGTGTGTTTCCAAAGCTTGGTATGCTTTGATCCACAACCAAGACTTCATCAAAGCGCATGGTGAACGCTCCATCAAAACCAACTCTACTCGCACCATTTTATTGCAGGTTGCTACTTGTCCCTTAGATTTCATTTCATTACCTTTTGACAACGATGAGATGCTCGGCACAGCCACGAAAGTTGGGCGTCCGATGATTACAAAATACCATCTTACTAACACAGTTGGCTACGCCAATGGTCTGGTTGCCATCTGCAACTACACCGATAAGTATATTGCCTTGTGGAACCCGTCGATTCAAAAGTTGAAGAAGATTCCCTTCACAACCCATGAACCGCATGCGCATCCGCCATCACCAGATTTCAGGATGATCCATAACTATGGATTCGGGTACGATTCAACCAATGATGACTATAAACTAGTGGCGATTGTGCACTTTGGTGATGGCGAGGATGTTACCTTGAGTTTTCAAGTCAGTGTTTATAGCCTAAAAGCTAACTCATGGAAAACGATCCAGAACATGCCTTGCGGTGGTTTTTCGTTATATTCAGATTACCTGATGTTTTCAAACGGCGCTCTAAGTTGGCTCATGTCTAAATTAGATGGTGAAGATCAGTACAAGATCCTAACTCTTGATCTTGCCAGTGAGAAATATCGGGAGTTTCCCATCCCAGACCCAGTCGATGGGGGTGACATTGAAGATTATACGCCGGATTTGGGGGTCTTGGGAGACTATCTGTGTATTTGTCTTACATTATACGACTATCGAAGGGATGTTTGGATTATGAAGGGAAATGGAGTGACAGAATCTTGGAGCCTGCTTTGTTCTATTTACCTGCTTGGGAAGCCTTTGTTGTTTTCAGAGAATGGGGAAATGGTTCTTTTGATGATGGAGCGCAAAGGATACAACAGACTATATTGGTATCATTTGGAGAAAAAGAATTTCAAAAAAGCTTGTCGGCTCCGTCGGCGTCCACTCACAGCAACCATCTGTCGGGAGAGCCTTTGTCTTCTTCTTGATGACGATCCTATTAAGAGCTCTAAGAAGAGAAAATTTTCAAATGAGTGAAGGCTTTCAAGCTCTTTATTGTAACAGTGTTAGCTAGTTTGTTAGTCTGCTGTTTTGTTTTGAACTCCTATCAAATTCTACAGGAAGCTACTGCATGGATTTGGTCCTAATTATTTACGGTTGAATAATTCTGCTTGTGTGTTCTTCAGCTTTTCGGACAGCCCCCGTTGTGTGCTATCTAGATTCTAGAATAGAATCCCGAACATGAATCATTATACTCTTCTTCAATTTCGTTTTGCTAATGAAAGCTTTCCTCATAAATTTGGAAGCAAAACCTCGTTATAACTTATACCAATGACAATAAGTAGCATTGCAATGAGTGTTTTTTGTCTATCTCTCTCTACAAATAAAGAAGAAACAAAGGGTTTAATAGCTTTAAGTGTTTAAGTGAGGTTAGATTTAAATAAACACTTTCAAATAAAGAAAAATCTTGATTTGTTTTCATCTCCGACACGATAAGGACCTCAAACCTAATATCTTGTATCCATTCACTCATCAAAAAATTATGTAGTTTCCACTTTAAAATTCGTAATTCAATACTTAAGAAATTAATATATAAAAAAGTAAATTTAGGTTTTAGCCACAAAAAAAATTTCACTTTTGTGGAAAAAGCCAAAGCTTTTTCAAAAAAGACAGAAAAACCTTTCAACTTTCAAACAAAAGACATGCAAATGTAAAGGATTCCTTAGGAAATCCAAAAATAAATAAGAGCAATTTTGTCCATTTTGGCTTCTTTTAAAAAATTTCTCTCTCCTTTGGCCTTTTCCAAAGTCGCGATTGATAGACTTTTCCTGTTCTAAATAAATAATATGTCGTAAATGTAATTTGGATTTTCTTTTTTTACTAGCAATATTGAGGGAGAAAATTTCCAACACAAAATTAAAGGTTTTTATCAATCCTTGTGTTAACTGGGGTATATTTTCCAACCATCAGATTCGACATCAACAGTCAAACATCATAAAACAAAAACAAAAATGGAGCCAAGTCGGTGGCCCTGGCCTATAAAAACTCTTTGCAATTGAAAATCAAACACACGAGACGAGACAACAAAATAGTCGAGACTCCAGATCCTTCTTTTCCTTCACTTTTTCCCCCAAAGAAAAACTTTCCCTCGCTTTCCCGCCCTCCAAACAATCCCCGAATGGCCGCAATCAGTCTCCGAAAGGGCAACACTCGTCTGCCCCCGGAAGTCAATCGGGTTCTCTACGTCCGCAATCTCCCCTTCAACATCTCCAGCGAGGAGATGTACGACATCTTCGGAAAATATGGCGCCATACGACAGATACGCATCGGCACCAACAAGGATACCAGAGGCACCGCCTTTGTCGTTTACGAGGACATCTACGACGCCAAAACGGCGGTGGATCACCTCTCCGGCTTCAACGTCGCCAACCGCTACCTGATCGTGCTTTATTACCAGCAGGCGAAGATGGGCAAGAAGCTTGATCAGAGGAAGAAGGAGGAAGAAATCGCCAAGATGCAGGAGAAGTACGGCGTCTCCACCAAAGATAAGTAGTTAATTTTGTGTGATTAACTCTTCTTCTGGTTGGAAATCGTTGGGTTTATGTGTTTGTATATGTTGAGGGTTATATCTATGCTCTGGATTTTGTAATCTAACTATTTGGGATTTGGAGGGTTTTTTTAATGCTCTAATTGGCTCTAATTGGCTCTAATTGATTTGTTTTGTAATTTCTTCCGCTTTGATTTGTTTTGGTTTGTGAATGTAGATGTGATGAATTTGAAAACAATGGTAGATTTTGAGGAATGCATTGTTGAATGAGATTAGTGATTGAACGCTTTTGATTTTTTTGGTTTTAGAATTTTGAGGCGAGGTATAGTATTTGATGCAAAATCAAGTTTTGTCACTGATAATAAACGTGATATGTAAGGTGGCATGTTTGTGTGCATGTGTTGTGTCTATGGATTGCAATGTGAACAAATATTGTATAAGCTCAATGTGCAAGTCTCTACATTAGGAATACTGGTATGGAGAGTTAAATTTTCTTAGGAAAGTGCTGAAATTGAAGAAATATCTCGTTAAGTTTTTCTCGTAGTGTCTACCAGTCCATTGGCGTGTATTTGGCACGTCCCATAAGTAAGAGGAGAGGTTAGGATATAACATCCTTTAGAAAGGATATCAACTTTTTGTAAGATTTCGCATGTTTAGTTGGTCCATGAGGTAGCTACTAGCTGGTGAAATCCTATATGGCATTATCCCTTTCTTTTGTAGATTTTTGGTGGAGAGGGGGGGGGGGGGGGGGGGGGGGGTGTGTTGTCCTGCTATAGTGGGCTACAAATTCCACTGGGATGGCTTTGATCCGGTTGTTAGTGCTCACTGCTCACCAAATATCCTATCCTCATCCAATGTGCCAAACACAAACCTTAATACACAGAATGCTTGTAGCTGCTTTCTATTCTTTGGTTTGGATTGGATTGTAGATTTGGGGAGACGTGATGGGATTTGAGCACGAAGAGACAATATACAATTAAGAGACTGAAGAAAGCCCGTGGATGAATTTGATTTCTACTTACTAGTTCCATCTATGCTTGCTGATTTTGCAAAACTCAAGGACTGGCACGGGGAAGAATTCATCTTTCCCGGCAGTAGATTAGTGGATTTGTTAAAGGATGTATCTTGAGTAGCCTAAATGTGTAATTAAGGGAGTAGCTGTTGCAGAGGCAAATTCTATAAATAAATAAAAACAGAATTGTCTATAATAGAAAACAAATTCTGCTGCAGTTTTGGTGATGCACCAGAAATAGAAATCAAAGCAATGGGCTTACAGTGAATATAGCTTAATAATTGAATCAGGAATGATTAATCTATGAAGGGCTAAGCTTAAGAACACTTTTTTAGTTCAGATTTGATTTTCATTGAATCGATAGGGAATTTTATTTAAAAGAACTTTTATACTGCTATAGCAACCTTGGAATCCCCTTCATTACATATGTTTTCATGAAATCTTAGCCATACAAGCTCATTTAAAAGTCACATGACAAGAACTTCTAGAGCTTTTAGTCTATAGTTATAACATAATATAAAGCAACGTAATTCTCATAACATGACGATTACGAACTTGATACATAATAATAACCAGTATGTAGGTCTGAAGGCTGGGCCTACTTGGGCTTAGAAGTCTTCTTAGGTGCCCTGCTTCCAGGAGAATTGTCTAGACTTTGTGGGTGTAAGATGGCGGTCAACTTATTTTGACTTATTTGAGATTGCATACATTGGAAGTTGGAAGATTGGAATATTTACCTATTGCTTGGAGAACACTGCAATTGAAGCTTACTTTTTACTTTTTCAAGATCCATACACATAGCCTTCCCCCTCCGAACGCCATCCCCCCATGTGTGGTGGAACTCAAGACCTGCTATTAGAGAAGTGCACCATCTTGGTGGCAGTGATAATGACAGATGATTAAGGGTAAAGTGAATGGGATATTAACAGTAAGGGATGCACTTTGTGATAGGTTCCTGTTTCCAGGTAAAACTAGTTTTGTCTACCTATTAAAGAATACTCTAAACTTGACTTACAGTTCCAATTACCATCTTTCCCCTCTACTTGTTTGTGTGGTTTTTTTTTATATTTTTTATTTATGTTTTTGTGGTTGGCCTTGAAAGCTTTGTGGAAAGGAAGGGTTTTTGATGTCACTATTTCTTCTACTGTTTTTGTGGTTGGCCTCAAGTTCTTTAATGTAGTCATTGTGTCCTTACTGGTTAGGATTATAAAAACATGAGAAGGTGCAAGTAATAGTGTTAGCTTTCAACTCTCTGACCCATAAACATGAGAATATTTTGAAATTGTTTGCTGCCTTGTTTAATGGAAGGGCCGAGATTCTGTCTGCGAGTAGACGTTCTAGATGATGTTATAACACCACCCAACTACCAAACAACTTGACCGTAGCCCTGCTTGTCGACACCAAACATCGGAGATACTGGTTAACATTGTCATAAAATGACACTGCATATGCATTTCATTATAATAAAGTTTCTCTAAAAAGAGACTGAAATGATATTTCTCTACAAATTAGCAAAAGAAAATTCATTTCTAGCTCGCCCCTTGCATTATTTATTTATTTATTTATAAATAATTTTATTTAATTTTCACCCATTAATTATTATGATACTTGAACAACCAGTTGTACATGTCTCAATGAGAATCATAGAGATTTGATTATTTCTCTTTTTTGGTTTGGTAGGCCAACGACAGCCTTCTGGCCTTTGTTTGAATGATTTTTTCTCAAACCGAAGAAGAAATATTTCTCCTCATTCCAATGTTTCCATGAGTGGATTCAAGTTCAAATGTCCCTTTCCAAACTTTTCATGACTTATCAAATAGATTTGTTCAAATTATTATCACTGTGAATTTATCTATTTTACTAACCCGAGAATTCAATTCAAGCTCCATAAGTGGGTTATGCCAATTGATCAGGGTAGTGAGTCCGCTCATTATGTGCCTACTCGTAAATTAGATTTATTTGAAGTTATTTATACTATCGTTTATAATATCAATCCAAGCCAAACCTCTCCCCCAACTCAACATAAGTAAATAATAATAATGAAGTGAGACTACTTACAGTTTGAAGACCAACAAGTCACGCAAAATGTCAACATGAAATGACAGCATAAATCAACCTATCTTTCCCAAGAAAAAAGGGCACAACTGAGATCGAAGGATTAAAATGGAAAGTGACTTTTGAACGTAATGCAAGTGAAAGTATAAGCATTTGAAATACGGCAATAAACTTTCTTGAAAGCTCTTTGCAGCTGAGAATGGCCTGCGAATAGACATGATGAATTAAGAACAAAGTTGCTAAATTCTTTTTTTTTTGGTCAATAGTTTGCTAAATTTAATTCCAAGTCGCTTCGCCTGCCAAATTGCCAATGGTCATGAACTAAAAACAAAGCTTGCGAGGTTCAATACCAGGTCACTCTGCTGACTATTTAGATACTCTGTTTTGAACCCAATTACAGGATTCATAGATATTTATTTATTTATTTCATATTTCTAAATTTTATGTTTATTTTTTTGAATTTTCTATATATTTTTTTTTAATACAAGCAATAGTCTAAATTACAAGGGACTAAAGATTCTCTAACACACGCTATCAAGGTTGAGTCATGGCCACTAGTATATAAATTAAGATCTATTTTCATTGTGTTAGACCTCGTTGGTTTAATTCTTTATAATGACAGCCGAAGTCGAAATCCAATTAGAATGAGTGGCATAAAATGGTTTGGCTATATCCTACTGGAAATCCAATGGGAACCTTCTTGAATTGGTCATACTAGAATGCATCCCGAATCCAAAAAATAAATAAATAATCTATAAATATTAAAAATAAAAAATATATAATAAATAAGTAAAAACCCCACTAAAAAAATATGGTACTAGAATTTGCTTATAAAACAGCAACAGAATGTCGACATCAATTCAAGCCTGTCGAATACAAACAATCAAGTGCATCATTTAAGCAAAGATTTTGGCCAATTTTTTATTGTTGGGTATAATTAATTCCTCATTCAAGTTTGAAGTACCTGTACAATAATTACTGGTTGTAATTCAAATCTAAAAATATCCCTTCGCCTCAGTAAATAAATATTAATAAGAGGTGATTTCACAGGCTGCATCATATATCATTTATGAAGCCTTGGCTCAGGCTCAGGTAATTTCACAGGCTTTCTGAGGATCCTCCAGATAAACACTAGCATCTGCAATATCTCATCACCTCAATTTTCTCTTCTTTTTTTTTTTCTTTTTTTCTGATTCTCTAACAGTTAATTTAATTTTTTCCTCAAATGGTTCACAAAACTGTCCTCTTTTGAAAGAATTAATTGGGGTTTTTTGGCCATTTGTAATTTCCTGTATTAAATTTGAGTCAGTAAAATAAATGCAAGTATTTATGTTTAATTGGCTCAAAAGGGTTGCATAGTAAAGCCCATCTAGAAAGTGCCAAGCCAATCAAGATCATTTCTTTTTCTTTTTCTTTTTCTTTTTCCTTTTCTTTTTTTTGATAGATAATACAAGGATTATGACTTCATGAATTTGGGTAATTTTGTGGGAAATGTTCATTTGGAAAGCAACAATCCGCCAAATGCAACCTATTGGTCACGCCAAAGACAATCAAAAAAATTTATTGGTGGTCGCACAAAATGCCGGGGTTTCCGCATAAACCTGTTTTGGCCATTTAGCTTGAAGAATATGTTGAATCTTATTAGAAAAAAAAAACAAACAAACAAACAAACAAAGCAAATGTGACCATTAATTTTGTATGTGGCTAATTGTTTTTGTTTTTGGGTCCAATTATAATCCCCCTCTCTTTTTCAAGTCTTTTCACTTTGTCGCAAATGAAATATTGAGACGGAATAGAATTGGTTGTTGTTATAGGTCTTAGGGCATTTCCTTTCATGATTTTTAAAATTATTGTTTTTGTGTGGAATATTATTTGTCAACTTATTGAGTCTAAATTTCATGCTACAATGCGCATGATTCATTTTTAGTCGTTGATGTATGTGTCATCACCTAATTTGATGTGTAAAATTCTCCTATATTAATATCAAAAATAATCCATATATGTGTGCGTGATCGACCAAACAATATTGACCAGGCATTCACGCTTTATACTGAAGATTTAACAAATATACCATCAAGTGACATTCGTTTGATTATAAGCATAATATCAACCCAAAATTTAATATATGTAGAAGATCTAAACACTAAAAAAATACCAATAAAATCAAATGGTGTGCTAACAAATAATTGAAGTTTATCTTCCTTAGCAGTTTATAAGGATGTTATCCATCCATGTCCAAACTTGGATAAACCCTAGAAATTAGTGGATTTTATTGGATTTTCCCCTAAATACAAAATAATCAAATTGGGTTGTTTTTATTATAGTCTAGTCTAAGCAAGGAAAAAAAAACAGTTTATTTTAGTTCCTTATAAAAGTCATGAAACATTAATTTCTACGGAGTTTGAATGAGACCATTTTGTCTTGACCATGGCTCAGCTGCTACGTGCATCTTCATGAATGGTTTTGGTTCACACAATAAAACAGTTGACGTGAAAATATTAATTGTTTTTGTGACAGCAATTGTGAATCACATACTGATTTTAGGTTGAAAAAACAAATTATTATTTTTTATAAAATTTATTGATGGTGAGTTTTGATTTGAAGCCTAAAAGTCAAGCAAGAAGCATTCAACTCCATTGAAATCATCTGTACCCATTAAAGCGATGGGAGATTTGCTAAATCAATTTATAAAAAAAATTACTTCTCCGTGATTTGTCATATAAATTTGTGGACTGTATGTTTCAAAAGTGACCTCAATTTATATTCTCATTATGTTTTTTGAGTGTGATGGATGGATGGCCACACCATTATGCTATGCGTGCACATAGTGTTACAAGAAACACACAGTTGTTAAGTTTTAACTTTTTACCATTGATCCACGTCATCCTCCGTGGACACCTGTCGTGCATTCATGTCTCAAGCAGGACAAGAAAGAGAAAAAATAATAAAAGGTTGGCTTTGTGTTATAATTTGACATCTTATACTGTTAAACCTTTTTAGACTTTAATATAGAATGGATAAATTTATAAGGTGTTGATATTTTACCAGTTTTTGGGAATTGGATCAAATAAATTTCTTTCATGAGTAAACCATCACCTACCGGATAAAATTTCTTCAGTTCCTCCTTCAACATAACCTCAAATCGAATCGAATGAGTTATCCAATTCAGTTTAGTTCTAGACAACAACAAAAATCATGAAGACATTATATTATTAAGAATTGGGTAGATTCAAAACATTTCTGTGCACGTCTAGATAATAGTGTTGTGGATGAAAATGTGTACATACATTGTACTCATTCATTCATATTCATACTCCTCTGGCTGGGCAGTGAAAGAATCTTCTTCTGATAATATGAAGCCCCTTGTGAAAGTATATGGTGACAGAATATATTTGTAAATGAATAAAGAAATTGATCAGAAGCAGAAAGAGGAAAAAAGCAAAAAAATGAGGGACCTGAGAGCACCACATGTCATCTAAACACTGGGTCTATATTTCGTACAGGATAGAGAATGCATGAATGAAGAGCAGGCCAGTGGCAGTGGCACAGCACAGCCATGTCAAATCATGATTGGATAAGAGTGAAGGAGCCCTAGACTTTTCGTGAACCCCTCACAGGGTTTTTGGGGTTGGTACATTCCTCAAATTTTGTGCTATCAAAAAACAGAAAAAGAAAAAGAAAGCACAAAACCTGAAAAGCATATGTCCAAGAGAATATCCTAATCCCACACCCAAACAGTGTAGAATCCACTACTGTACAGATGGGGATGGGTGCACCTTATCCTCTCTCCCCATTTTCCAATATCCAAACACTTGATTTCGTGTGGTGTGGGCAAACTTGGGTGAAAGAATGAAATCAAATTTGCACATCACAAGCAATCTCTCGCTCGTTGAGAGAGGAGAGAGAGAGAGGGTAGGTGGGAAGTTGCTTTCACAAGGGTATTTATTTTTTTTATTTTAAAACTTTGTGGCAATTTATTTTTTTGCTTTGAACAAAAAAGAAAGCCCCAGCATCAGACATATCACCCCCAAAAAAAATAAAATAAAATAAAATAAAAAGGAAAGGGACCCCACAACCACAACCCCCACTTTTGGAGCCTTTGTAGTTCTTGAGAGCATTGTAACCGACCCTACCCACTTGATAAAATTATAAGATATAAATGAGCATAGCAATAATAATATGAACATATATTTTACACAGCATAATGGATTGCAAAGCCCCCACCACAATCATTTCTAAGCAAAAAGATTGTAAATTGGTTGAGAGGATCACATTTTTTAATCATACTAATAAATCCTTTCATATGATAATTGACGCGTTAAAATAATTTCTGATTATAATAATAATTGATGTAATAAGTACACATTGAAATGATATCCATTATAAGTAATAGTCAGGTCGCATTAGTTAACACGTAGTCGGAAATGAACTTATGGTCCCATTGAAAAGAAAATTTGGGGCAAATCTATCACTAATGTAGCACAACAATAGAAGGGAGGGAGGTTTGTGGCATGAAAAGCCAACAAGGTCGGTTTTGTCTGTAGATAGCCATGATGCACATGTCTGAAAGCGTGTGTTTGAATTGAACCAGTAAAGAGGAAGGTGGATTTATAAGGTTTTCAACCCTCCAAGAGCCTTGAAATTTGTCAAACACTCCACTGTTTTGATCATGTATTAAGTATGACACTTTTAAAATATGCAGCACACTCCACTTCTCCTATTATTATGGAACAAACTGTTCAAAGCTAATCAAATTTAGTAAGAGATTATACAATCAAATATATTGACATCAACTTAGCTGAAATTAAATTCGTGCAGTGAGACTCAACGCATTCGTTATCTTTCGCGAACAAAAAATACAATCGAATAGAGAAAGATACCGTATTCTTACCTTCGGTTGATGTTTCCATTATACCTAATTGTCAATTTGAATCACAAATTACCCCTAATTATCAGTTTTACCCAAAAAAATACAGCAAGCAATGCACAATGAACATCTTAAAGAAAAGGAGATGAGTTCTAAATTCTTGCAGCAAGCACTAGGGTTGTGGGTCTCACTCGAGCTTCATTTGCCCAAAAAACACAAAAATCTTTATCTTCTTCACCGCCCAGTCAAATTGTTCCACGTGTTGGAGAGTAGCTTGTTGTGAGTCGTGAGAGCAGAGAGTCCTCAGTCAAACTAACACTTCCACACACAAAAATGAAGTTTCCCTCATTTCTGGTGGGTCGTGGATGAACAGAATGAAACTCGTTTACTGGTTTTCACTTTTCACGAGCAAATAAATAATAAAATAAACACACCCAAAATAATAAAATTGCAGGGAATATCACGCAATCCTAACGAGTTTTATTCATTTTTTTATTATTATTATTAACCCCTCACGCCCTTCGAGATTCCACGAGCCCCCCCTTCCCGTCTGCCGTCATCTTCATCATCATTTTCTCTCTCTTTTTTCTTTAATGATTTTAATTTTTTTCGAAAAAAGTAAAAATGCCCTAAAAAGATGAGAAAATTGAGAAAAGAAACTCTCATCCCACTTTGTTCCCCTTTCAAGAAACCGTCACTGCAGAGAGTACATTGCCTCAAAATACCCACCACCAAACTGCTTAGTAATTATTATTAATAAATTAGATGCATAAATAAATAAATTACTAATTTAAATACCAGGTGCTAAATATTATATATTTTTTCTATTTTTAAAACTATTTTTATTACATAAAGATCATGGTGCATAGATTTACTTGCTTCTCTTACATTGGGGTGCCCTTGCTAACAAAAAAGGAAGGGGAAACTGGGAAAAAGACACAAGTTCAAAAGCCTGTACCAGTACACTCCTACTATTCCAACTGCCATTTATATATTTTCACTTATATTTTTATATTTTATATCTTTTTTTTTTGTCCGTGGATTTTCAAAATTTAAAAAAAAAGGAAAAAAACCAAAATTTGCCTCAAGGTTTCTCCTTGAGCAGCGAGGCCAATCCGGTCACGACTCTCGCTCCTCTCTCGACGCTCTTCGGCTTTATCGCCGGCGGCTGCCACTTCACCGCCGCCTTCTCGCCGGATATTGGATTTTCCGCAGGCGACGGCAGAGGTGTATCCGGCGGTGACGGGCTCTTGCCGAAGATCAACTCGAGTTCGCCGCAATCGCTGAGATTGTCGGTCTCGGTCGGAGAATCGGACACTACGGTTGGGACCTCCGGCGCCGGAGTGGCGTCGTTTTGGGGATTGGTTGCGGTGGCTCGGGTGTAGGTAGAGAGCCACTTGGCGCGCATGTACTCGGCTTTCCGCCATGGAGGGAAGTGCATGCCCTTCTTCTTCAGGCTCTGTTTGGCTGCCTCCGATACGATGGAGACGATCTGGCCAAGACGGTCCGATTTTCCAACAAAAATGTACGGCAGGGATTGAAGGACGGCCTTGTAGGGCCCAGTGGATCGAGCGACCTCAAATTCCGATCGGAAATCTATGTCAATCAACAACCTGTCGCCCTCTACCATCACATCGATATACTCGTATTCACCTGAAGCCCAAAAGCCAGAACCAAAATTATTATTTTTAATTCTTGTATTTTTTTTTCTCAGAAAATCTGTTTGGATGCTCGGAAAGTGAGAGAGAATTTTAAGTACCGGCAGGGAAAGAGGACGATTTCTCCCATTTCGATTTGCAGATGGAGGAATCGTAGCCGAGAGAGTTGAGTCCGTCGGTGACGACCTTCCTCCAATCGTCTTTCTGTTTCTGATTCTTGTTTGCTTCGACGATCTTCGCTGTATCGGCTAAGAGGTTTCTCTCCGCCACACTCACGCATGGAATCAGACTCTAATTTTACAAAAAAGCAACAATCAATCATCTAAATACTCTGTTTGGTTGCCAGGAAACCGCGAGAAAATGAACAGCTACAGTAATAAAAACGTAAAAAGAAGTAAAGGCAGAATTGAGGCGACGAATATACCTTCAGAATATCGGAGGCGTCGCCGCCGAACGAACCCGAGGGGATTGAATCGCCAAAACCACCACCGAAGACGTCAAGCTCGTCGTCGGAGCTGTCATTGCTGTTGCCGTGAAAGCAATTGCAGCGGTTGCGGCCACATTTCTGCGGTGGCTGCTTCTCGTTGCTTTCTTCGATGAAATTCTGAACCATCTTCGCCAAGCAAACCGAGCTCGGCTCGAACTCCGTGGTAGCAGCGGCGTTGCCTCCGTCCTTGCTGTTGTTGAAGCTCTGCTGCGGTGACTCAGTACCACTGCTAGGCTTCTCCTGAGCCGAAGAAATTCTAAGCACGCTCGGGAACTGCCGGTCAAACAGCCTCCTGAGCCGCGATTTCAAGACCGGTTTCGCCGAGTCGACCCTGGCCGGTTCGATCAAGGCCTCGGAGTCGACATCTATCGGCTGGATCTTCATCGGAAATGGCATAGAAGAGGGAAGCTCCGGGAATTTCTTAAGGATTTTAGTGCTTTTTTTGGCTGTGGTTTTACAAATTACAAGTAACTAGGTTGGCGCACCGCCTATCTATATCTCAGTTCTGCTCAATTTTCAGAGCCTCATTAAACTTTGGGATCCAAAATCAAAATCCACAGACACACAGACTCTTCGCATTTACACCGCTACGAAATTACCCAAAATTTTCTACAAAAATGAACTCTATTCTGAAATCAACGTTTTCTTCATCCACATTCACTCTCCTCCTCAACTACCAAAAACACTCAAAAATCTCAACGCGTTCTCTCCGACTACAAGGTGAATCCGGTCCAAAAGCTCAAAAATTAAGATTGAACAGAAAAATTAGTACCTCTCTCTAGAAACTGTTAATGTTTTTGTTTTTTTGGGGAAAACTTGAGCTAAAAGAGTATGGCTTCCGATGAGGGTTCTTCGTGGAAAACGTGATGGCGATGATCGAAGATACGAACATTTCGTATGCATATGAGTAGTAACGTCGCCGGAATATTCATTTCCGGCGATCTATTCTCGCCGGCGACGATGCTGGTGGTGGTGGTGACAGGTGAGCTGATGAGGAAGAAGAGAAGAGAGTTTTGAGTAATCAGTGGGTGAGGCAAATGGGTTTTGTGAAGAAAAGAGGTTGGATGGGTTTGGGTTTTATATAGGGGGAAGCTGAGGGGTCTGCTTACCAGGATCGGGTCTGCCACGTTGGATATTACGTGGAAGAAATTATCCCGAAAAAGCAGTTTCCAGCGTGGCGTGGTGGATCATGATATATGGATGAAATGACCATCGTGCCCTTCGTAAGCAGACGACATCGAAAACTGGCACAAGGGAGGGGATCGTGGGGTCGTAAGTCGTGTGAGAGATGGGTGGGGAACGAGGGGGAAGTGTTAGGGTGTGAGGTGCTCGGACGTTTTTCGAGAGGTGCGCGGCTAAAAGGTTGTGCGACACGTAGTTTGCGTTGGTTCGAGCGCGGGGTCTGTTTTGGAATTTCGTGATTTTAAACTGACTGCAACGCAAGGACATCATTTTGGCCCGTTTTAGATTCCTACCCCCGCCCCTCCTCCCTCTCTTTTTGAGCTTTGAGCTACATAACTCCCCCTTTCTTGTATTTAATAACTGAGCTCAGTAACTCCCTTTTCTTTTGGAAAAAGAAAAGTGAAGAAAATTCAAGTTCATTTATTTATTTTAATTTTCACTTTATGACAATTGTCCATTACAACAAAAATTAACGTGCCTATTTTATTAAAAAAACAAAACAAAAATTAATGTGACACGATGTGTATCTTAGTATTAAATAAATGTACATGAACTCTTGGCTTGTTTTTATTAGTATTATTCTTAAATTCATCAAATAATGTATGAAAGTGTAAAATATTAGAATTAATTAGACAAACATTGTCCAGCCAAAATAAAAGACTATAAATACCAATGCTTGGTCTTGTCTAGATAAACATTGATTGTTGCTTATTTAAAAAGAATCAACTTTGGCGTGACTATATACACTGAAAAACTATGCTCTTTACTTAGTCAAAATTACTATCAATGCTTCTATCTCTAATAATATTTTCTTTTATCTATAATCACACGCACTTCGTGCGTGACGTCTTTTATTAATTTTATTTTTACAATAGCATTTGTCAAAAATTATATTTGTGAAATGTCACTTTATATGTTGGCATATATAGGACAAAAAACCAATTGAAGGAATCCCCTTTAGTAAAAAAGACACTTAAGTTGTTCCCATATATATAATCGATTAGTGCCCATTGTGGGGAGCCAATTATGCTTTTTACTGTTTCATTTCAAATCATGATTTCTCATATTTTTCACAATATCAATCCAATTATGATCCATGAGTGCAGCAATGTTTCCTTATTGCCCTGTGTCAGGTGGAGTCTCGCAATTCATCTAGAGATGCTTAATTGATTTTCGATTGTGAAAAACATGTGACATTATACTTTCTTATTGAGTGATAGAACACGTATCGATCAATCGCTCGTACAAATGTCTACTTGAATTTTCTGATAAACGTAGCTACCATAATTAATTTAAATGAGATCCAATGCAATTTCACAACTTATTTTTGTTGCTCTATACAAACATAAATTTTGGCCATCTATGTCGACGAATCAATCTCTTTGACTAGTCCAACTCCAAGAAATGATGGTGATGCAAAAGACAACGAAGAAACAATAATGACCTAAAATTATATTGGTCTAGACAAGCATGAATTTCACTCATCAGTATTGGCAAATCTTGGCAATTTATATTTTGGTGTCCCCGTGAGTGAATGACCAATGAAGGGTTAAACGAGTTGGACCGTTAGGTTGATAGAGCTATGTTTGAATTGAAAACAATGATGGACAAATTGGTTTATTAGCAGTAAAAAAATAAAGATTTACAGTGAGGGTACGACTCTTATATTGTACGCTTGTCTGGTCAATTCTCATCGGAGTTAATAATGAAGAGGACACACAGGAGTTATAATTTTGTGTACAAAATATTGGGTACATTTCGAAACTGAGAAGTGATCGTATTAAAAGCAGAGGGGGACAAAGCTAAAATCAGTATGTCAAACCATATGAACCAATGAAGAATAGAATAGGCCTGTATTTTACCAATGAGGGTTGGTCAGAGTGGAAGGGGCTCTAGTCGCTTAATCAAGTGGTCTCGAGTTCGAGCCCTTGTGGATGCAGAAAACTTTCTTGGGAGAGGTCCTCGCATATGCGACCGACAGTACCTCGGAGGATTAGACCTGGGACATGCCTGGGGATACCTTGAGAAACCAAAAAAAAGAATAGGCCTGTATTTTTCATGCTGAAGATATGCTCTACCAACATGCCTTCCTCTTTGGGCAATCACTTCTCTCCACGTACGTACTGCTTTTTTTTTTTTTTTTTTTCCGGCTTCGTGCTACATATTTTGTGGCTTTTAGGTTAAATACAAAGCATTATTATATACTATGGAACGCAATGCTTGGGTTAAACCAACTCAAACGGCATGTATATTCCTGAAATATCGTATTTTAGTCATATACACTTTGAAACTGAAATTTTTTAAAAAGTTTTAATCATTCATGGGTAGAAACTATGACGCTAAAACGTGAGCGTTAAAGAGTTATTTTGCTCCTATCTATCATGTGTTGCTCATTGCCGTCAAAGAGTCATTTTTGATCCATTATATGATAGTTTAAGTTTTTGGAGTCCGAAACAATTAATCTAATTTGGTATTAGAGCTTTCTTTGCAAATGTATGATCTTCTTGAGTTTGATTCTTATTCTCCACTTCATGAGGGAGGGAGAGTGTAAGTTTGATGTACATTATTAGCCAGTTATACGACAATTCACATTTACGAGTGGATATTATTATTCTTTAATGATTTGTTTTTACTATTTTGCCTTCGTATAATAACTGATGAGATTTTATATTTAAACCCTGCACTTCTCTTTGTTCACCCCAATACTTAAATCATTAAGCTGTAAGTTTTATTATTGTGTAAAAAGACAAAAAAAGTCATCCAACTTAATAATTAACCCTAGTACATCTATACACACACCCCACCACTCTTCATATCAAGTTTTGGAAAAATACAAACTCCTTTACATCATATTGCCAGATTACTCTTCTCTTTTAAAGACATAGAAAATTGACAAGCCTACCTCTTTAAATATGCGTGGGAGTTGATGGAAAGGCTTTTTGATTATCAACTCAACAATACCCAAGTATGGAATTTCAGTTACAGTTCTTTGAGAGATGTAAAGTTGTTCTCTTTCTCTAGAAAGTATTAAATTTCAAGTTTAGGGTTCTATTTGTTTGTGTTTTTTTTGCTGGGAACAAAGAAAATTGTGAGGTTTAAATAGAAAATATCTTTTATTTCTTTTTTTCAGTTTGGGGTGTATTTAAGGGTAGTGTGGGAAGATAGTGGGGTTTTCTTAGAAATTGTGAAAATTTAAATTAGAACATGGGGTGAACTAAGAGAATAGTGGGGTTTAAATAGAAAATCTCTAACTGATTACATCTTTAGCAATAATGTAATTATATTACTCCATACACTTGTCATTAATATATGTTTTAGTTTGCATAACAAAAGCTGGTCTAGTCTGGTTCTAAGGAAGTAGCATCCCAGAGATTATAATGCGAATCCTTTCGCATCATTTGAAATTCCAAAGCTGTAAAATTGTTGCCCCAACATTTAATACCTAAATTCTTGTGCAAGTAACCAAGTGCCAAAGTTTTCAAATACCTGCAGCCTCCTCGGCATCTCCTTTCTCCAAAGTCCAAACATCAAATGAGGAGGCCTGTGTGCTTTCCTTCATGCATACCAAAGTTTCCCCATTGTCAAAAACTGCAAGCAACTTTTTCTTCTTTTGTGCTTTAGATGATGAAAAAGTGATCTCTTTAAAGAATTAGAGAAACAAAATTATGTCCCAAAGATAATTAGCAATTCATCACTAAACTAAACACCCCCTTTGGGTTTAATTAATTAAATTATTTATGTGGTATGACTTTAATGAGGCAAGACTATTGATGTCACTTTAGTGAACTTCTTTTGATGATGGCCAAATGCAATTATTTAATTTCTTTTCTTGAGACTCATTATTCTCTCTTTAAAAAGCTTTTGGGAACATGGGCTTGTTATTAGCTTTTGGGGACTCAAGTGCTTTTAATTTACAATTAAGTGTATTTTGGACTTAATCAGAAAAAGCAACAGATTAATTAAAGAAGTTCTTTTTTTTGGTGACATGCTTTAAAATTTGCATTAGTACTTAGGAGGGCCCCTACCTTCATAATTTGAAAGGAGTATTTTCTTCTTTGAATTTATGCGAGGATAAGCCTCATCACAAAGTTGATTTTCGTACCACTTATTTGGCCGAAAGAATTCACTGTTTGGATACTAATCAATGTTGAAGCTAGATGTCCGTTACTATTTGTGCTTCTTTTTTCTTTCGCAAATATTCTACTTCTTTTGGCTATTTGGGTTTTTTTGGGGGCCATTTAGTTGTTTTCGACTCAAATTTTTATTTTTATTTTTTTGGGGGTTTAATGGACTCAAATAATTTAATAAATAATAAATTTTTTGAATTCAACATCAATCTAATTCCATGATTCAGTAAGAAATAGAAAATTTTAGATAAGTTTCAAACTAAGTTATACAACTAAAAACAAGTAAAGCAATGCAAAATAATAAAAATATTATTATGAGGAACAAATAATAAAAATATAATTGGCTGTAAAAACAAATAAAAGTACCATTCAAAATGCTACGGTATTATTATTAAAAAGGATAAACTTAAAAAAGAAAAGAAAAGTAAAGTAAAGCAAAGGGTTGATGAAGATGAATCCTAGTGAATTCCCCCCGCACATATTGAAGTATTCATTGCAATCATACCCGTCGACATCCAGAGATTGAAATTGAACATATAATTCAGATTTTAATGATAAAGTATTTTGCAAATATTAATATGCGGATTGCGTAATGTATATATATAATTCTTTCAATGGAGAGTGGGGAAAACATGTGGGTTGAGTTTTTTATATTTATTTTTTATTTTAGTAAAAGTGATAGTCTAAACTACAGATAGAGGTGCCAAACGGGCCGTGGCGGGAATCATTTTATGATTATGTGGGAATCATTACCAACAACACTTTTAACAAAAAGTTTGCCAAACGCCAAACTGTTTTCTCTCACAGCAAATCTAACAACGATTATTTTCACAGCCCAACAATGTCAAACTGGCCATAACAAGATTTATTATTTGTTGAAAAAAGTGGCAAATAACTTTTTTAAAAAGTACATTTAAATAGAAAATGAGTAGATTATTGTTTGGATTTAAAAAATTGAAACTTGAAAAACAAATCATTATTTTATATATAAAGAAAACATTAAATTTTAATATATATTATTATAGAAAATAAATAGACTTGGATTTAAGATATAAATGTAATAATATTATGTATTATTTTTCTATAAAATAAATATAATTTAATAAGAGATTTTCTATTTAAACCCCACACTTCTCTTTGTTCACCCCAATACTTAAATTATTAAGCTGTAAGTTTTATTATTGTGTAAAAAGACAAAAAAGGTCATCCAACTTAATAATTAACCCTAGTACATCTATACACACACCCCACACACCCCAACTTCCTGTTTACAAACTCACTCTCTCTCTCTCTCTCTCTCTCTCTCTCTCTCTCAAGTTCTCAACTCAACAATACCTAAGTGTTGGAATTCCAGTTACAGTTCTTGGAGAGAGGTAAAGTTGTTCTCTTTCTTTAGAAAGTATTAAATTTCGGGTTTGGGGTTCCATTTGTTTGTGTTTTTTTTCTGCTAGGATCAAAGAAAATTGTGGGGTTTAAATAGAAAATCTCTTTTATTTCTTATTTTTTCAGTTTGTGGTGTATTTAAGGGTAGTTTGGGAAGATAATGGGGTTTTCTTAGAAATTGTGAAAATTTAAATTAAAAGATGGGGTGAACTTAGAACATGGGGTGAACTAAGAGAAGCGTGGGGTTTAAATAGAAAATCTCTTTAATAAATGGGCTTTAAAAGGGAGGGCATTTCACACACAACTAAGATGTCATAGGGTTTCGAATCTAAAATCTCTAATTTACAAGTTAATGCCCTTTTTCACTAGGCTAGAACCCGTTGGGGTGAATAAAGCATTTTAAGTTTGGTAAATAATAGCACTATATAAAGGCGCTTCTATGGTTTCCCTAATATACCATGCCAATTTATGTAAACTATTTCAAGAAGTATAGCAAACAATATCAAAATGACTAAAAATGTCAGAAAAATCTTTTATAAGCAAAACCATAATAAAAGATTTCTGTAGTTGTAGCTTGAATCTAATTTAAGGTAGCTCTATTTATCATAATAAAGACAAAATTAAGCCACCAAATTTTATTTTATTTTTATTATGGCAAGAAGTAACAACAAAAAATTGAACAATTAGGAGCAAATAAATAAGCTTGAGAAAAGTTTTATTTGATACAGTTGGAATTAAAGAATTTTGGAAATTTGCTAGATAAAAGAAAATAAAGTTGGATATGATCTGACTTAATTAATGGCAATGCCGATAAATAAATTTTTGTTCCATGCGTCACTTTCCAATTTCCATTTAGTCATGACAGTTGAAGAAGGTATCAATGAGTGGTTTATGAAGTGGGCCTCTGTGTGTTTATGTATTGGTGGTAGATGAGAGGTCTAAGTCCTTCTGCAGAACCCTACAATAATGCAACTACTAAACTACTGATTTAGATATATGCAAATCTGGGTTTTGGAAAACCTAGTAGTATCACAAACTTGGCCATGTTTTCTCCAAGCTTTTGCGTTAATTGAAAAGGTTTAGATGGAAGAATCATATTAGGTACGAAATAGCAAATTCCAACTTGAATATAAGGAGGTGGACATACTGTTTCTGACTAACTGTCATCAGGGATGGTCCTTAGAAGGGACTAACCTGAGCTATAGCCAAGGTGAGTTATTATTTTATCAGTCTAAAATTTAATTTAACCCACCCATTCTTACGAATAACAATCATGCCACGCTTACATCCAAAGACTCATAGGTTCATCGCTCATCCAATAATACACTTAAGGAAAAGAAGATGAGACAAACTAATGAATTAAATTATCTTTGACTATTCCATAACATTCTTGTGTAGGATATCTCTATAAAATTCTCTCTAAAATGAAAAGTATTTCCATCTTGTTATTACTTTTTTAGTCTATTGCCAACTTCTTTTTGTTTATATATATATATATATATATATTATTTATTTTTTTTGAACAGTCTATTGCTAATTTTCCTTTCACTAATAACCCTCTTCACACATAATCTCTTTAAGTGAAAAAAAATTAAATAAATAAAAGAACGAATTGTCACGCTGCAGTAACTGCACCTTTATGTTCCACTCTCTGGTGTGTATATAAGGTAAATTTAGCCCACTCCATTTTAAAATCCTGGATCCGTCCCTGACTGTCCTAACTCAGATGTTGAATTCATTTCCATTTTGAAATAAAATTAATTTAAAATTAAATAGGATCATATGCTACATCACAATGTTTCTTCAATATCAACGAGGTGTCATTTTCTGTTGTATTTAAGATTTAGTTTTTCTAATAATTTGCCATAATGTATGAAAAAGTAAATGATGGGGCATGCATTTTAAAAACCTAAATTAATATTATATAATGAAAATTGGACATTATCGTTTTCTAAGATTGAAACTTTGGTGAACACAAAATAATTAGATTCATTGTCCCAATTTGCAACAAGAAACGATGGTTCATTGATTTAGCAACTGACAGCAAAGGGAGATGATCAAAACATGAATTATATAAGACATTATATATGCTCCCTTTTGATGGTAAATCTAGTGATATTATTAGGAAAGGTTGATCTAATCCGCTACTTTGGCGGACTCAGAAATGTTTTAGTGGAGGTGCAATATTGACTAAGTATGAAAAATGGTTTTTTGGAATAATCATTTTCTCAAGATAATTTTTGGCGGCTTTTATTCCTTATACATCAAATAAGAAAACTTGATTTTATAGGATTTTAGTATGAAGTATATATTGACTTAATGAGCCATCATTTTTAGCCTAAATCGTATTTTGCACTAAAACGGATTTTTCATATTTTGATTTGGTGGGAATTTGATTTTCTAGTATTTTTATTTGAATCCAAATATGGGGTACTTCCTTATTAACATTGTAAACTTAAGTAAATTGAGTAATATAAAAATAAATGAAAGTAAAAGGACAAAGACATTTACTTAAATGTTGAAAATGGAAATAAGGTAATTTGTACACCAGTTGAGCAAATGGGCAATTTGAAACACCTACAATGGTTTTTCCAGCAAGATAGATCCGCCACTGCTTTCTTGTATAGATCATGATATTATTTTGGATTTGTTGCTAAGGTTTAGCTATCTATATAGGTGATTTTCAAGGCTGTGTTTGTGACGTCGTACGGCTAACTAGTTAATGGCACTCAAACTTGACCCATTCCTCTAACCCACTTTCATTTTCAATTATGGGATGATGATTTATTAAACCATAGCTATGTTAAATAATGCTATGATTTAACATCTAATATTGTCAAGTCATATATATATATATATATATATATATTATAATATGGTATGTTGTCAAGACTCGATGACCACTCATATCAACCATAAAAAACATAAAAATAAATCTACCCTTGAATGATGATTTAAATTAATAGTTTGATAATATAATAACATGTTAAATTACTTGGTGAAAAATTATGTGCGGTAACCGAAGTGGTTAGTGTGAGTGGTTCGGCACTCTCATTCCTTAAGAAAGGTCAGGGGTTCGATCTCTGCTCTTGTATGGAGTCACTACTTTGGCCAGCACTTTACCCCTTACGGGCCGCTCCGGTGTGAGCGGGGATTAGTCTGGATTGTGGTTAAGGCTTAAAGGTGCCACCCATAGTTGAGGCCCATCCAGAACCACCTCGTGGTTCAGACAAAAAAAAAATAAAAAATTATGTGCGGCATTTATATTTTCATTCTTGAAAAAAAACCTCTGGTCGATTTCGGTCTTTCTGTGTTAGATGCATTATCATAAATACATATTCTTATAAATTGAGCAAATTTAATATACATCAACATGCCATGCAAGTTGCAACGTATTAGATACACACAATAATTTCTCATATCACAAGAGTAGATTTATTTGGAAATCTGTAGAGTGACAACTTAAGAAAGGAGAAAGGCAGGGAAGAGGACAATCCGTTGAGATATTTTAGCCATTTAACCAAAGATTACGTCTCAGTTTTCCTACTAAAAGTTGGATCTATATATGCAATACCAATTGAATTGCATTATGAGAGAGAGAGAGAGAGAGAGAGAGAGAGAGAGAGATTGGGTGTCATGATCAACGACGATATTAAAATAGCAACATTGGTGACCATCCCGCAGAAGCTACCTACTAAAAAAGCCCCATCTACTATTTAACCACCTAAAGTAGTACTAAATAGACTGCATATGTCACTCACATGTACTACATTAGTGTTACTGCTCTATCTTTCTCCCAAGGACCACATCTGTTGGCCTACCAAACCTCCTATTCCCTATTAAACTACTCACATCTTTCTTATTTAGCTAGCTAATCAAAATTATTTAGGGCTATTTTATTTTAATAAACAAGAGACTCTCAAAAGTGAATCTTATGTTCAATACATAATTTTATAAAATTAACGACATCTCGGATAGAATTGTTAGAAATATGACGGTGAGGATGCATTAACTAGTTATGTATAATTCAGCAAGAAAATTGCCCGAAAAATCCCTAGATGGATAAATTTACATTATTGATGATATATTTTAAAGCGAACAATACATGCTAGATTTATAATGATATGCATTACTTTGCCTACCCGTAATTATTCTAGTACTTTTGAGTCGTAGGCGACTGTATGATGATGATAATTCATGTAAGTTTTACAATGTATCAACGATTGATAGTTACTCATGAGCACAACTATCTTCCGCATCATCATCATTTCATACATTGGATGGGATGATCCCATTACAATTCAAATGAAAGAACTTCTATGGATCAATTACCATTAGAGAACAATCTACACCATCATAAACCTTGACCTCATTTAATTATGAGAGATAAGAAATATTAATGTGATGCAGTACATATGTCTAGGATAAGGTCCTTCGCTTGACTTTGTCAATAGATCTGACGGCGTAGGACATTCATCCCTGATGAGAAGGTACATACATCATCTTAATGCAGTACAACAAGTCATAAAATAAGAAAGATAAGTTTGCCTTGTTTGTTTGTATCAATTACAACAAAGTTGGTGCCTCAACAATTAAAATTGTTTTAGCTTTTTTTTAATTAATTTTGACAGATGATGATTGATGAGGACATAAAGGCGCTCGGGCAAGGAAAGCTATAGATGATATGATGGCTTTGTCTTTGTCCACCCAACACCAGAACCCATCTGCTTGGACTATTTGGGGTTATATTCTTCAGCTGGGGCCTTCTTTTTTTCTTCTTTTTGCTCTTTCTTTCTGTTTTTTTATTTTTCTGGGTAAAAGCCGACCTGAGCAAATGCCCTGATATTGTTTATAATTATGATGAGGTTTAGGTTACTATTTAACAATAATTGCATAATTAACTGCTTCATGATGGTGTTTAGCTTATGGGTTGATTCGTTGAAGCAGTCCAGACTGATAAAGATAATGGGGGATATGTGGGTTTTGATACAGTAGGGCCCATCCGTGATGATGCCAAGATATCATCAAGTGTTAAATCCACCACACATTTTCTTAATATGTTCCTATTGCACAAACATTGTTTTCTTTTTTTACTTCTTATTTTGTGTTTAACGAGGATCTCCAACTCACATTGGCAGTGATAGCCCATTTTGTCCAATAGCTATGCCAACTTTATATAAATTAACCCAAAAGACTTTGATAGGACCAACTTATATAATACCAATAAATCGTGTGATGAGAGAGATAAACACATATTGTTGTTATTCTTCCGTTTTATTCAAGTTTTTCTCCCTTAAAGCGAGGTAATAACCGCTGCTATATTTGGTGGCACAAGCCTTCCTCAGTCAGACTCAGACCCCTCCCAAAAAATTAAAAATTAAAAATTAAAAAAGAAAAAAAATAGTGAAAGGTCTGCATATAATTGCCAATGTAGCAGGTATTATATGGGCTTTCAAGTCACCTCAAGATAAGCAACTGGGCATCATAAGTGGACCCATATGAAGTTGGAATGTGATAGTTCGAGCCCACCTTGTAGCTTGCACTTGGGAGAAAGCTGAAGGCAAACTACTGTATGATTATGTCATTGACTCATTGTCTTGTGTTTAGCTCAGCCAATTCCCATGAAAGATTATTATTATGCCTCCTCTTCTATTGAAATACAGTATCAAGTGGGCAAATCGAAGTTTAGTCGACAGATTGATTTGAAAAATTCAACAAATAAAAGAGAAAAAAAGAAGAAACAACAAGGAGAGGACAAAAATGGTGCCCATCCAAGTGCAAATGGAAAAGTGTTAAAAGCGCTAAGTAGGGTTGTTAGAGATTTTCGTCCTGACCTTAGGCCTGCAACACCACATATTCCATCTTCTCCAAAAGCTCTTTCATATTATGATTATTGTATGCTGATTATATATAACTTTCCTCTCACAACATGTACGTGATTCACTAAGTCACACTAATATTATGAGGTGGATTTCACTCTTACGTGGATGTCGTGAGAGAAAAATGATAAATAACAGGCGCATATAAAAATTCATTCATGGTAGAAGGTAACAAAAAAAGCACAAATACTGACTGTTGATATCTTTTTTCCCTTTTACTTTTGAGGCATAATGTTAAGTAAGTTTAGAGATGATGTGTTTGGGTGAGTTTCAGTAACATTAGCCTTTGTCTTTTTAATGCATTACAAGTGATTTGGACAAATTGGACTTGTAGGAATTTAATTTGTATGTTTCCCTTTAATGAATATATAGGCTTTGATATATACAACTTACATTTACACCCAATGCTTGATCATTCAACCAGAATTGTTTCTGTATCAGGGAAACAATTCTGGTTGTATTTTCACCCACAAAGGCTACTGCAATGTGAGTGCCGGCCAAATGTCATTAGGCCCATAGCCCCATACTTAGAACTGACTCCTGCAAAACTGGCTTGCAAGGAAAGCATGCCAAAGAAAGAACTTCATTCCAGTTGATTTGGCCCAATAATAGGTGTCACCCACTACTAGTATTCTTAATCCATATTAATTATACAAGGCCCTGTCTCATGGAATTTAATCCCATTGATTTACAGGGTAGTTTGGTGGTAAATAGTATTTACAAAAAATTCTTTCGTCAAAAGAACCACTTCATCATTTATCAGCAAGTGAATTAAACGTTGACGTTTACACTGTTAGCTTGAATTCATATTGTTCGGGAGTTCAAGTCCATGGTGCAGTAGAACAGTATGCTGATAAGAGGGAGACTAAAAGATCATTCAAAGTGGGGATTCGGTACATCAAGCTCTTCTCACATGGGAATTTTATCTCATATGCGTAGGCGGAAACATAAGAAACCACCAAAGTTGAAACATCATCAGCAATTTTATCTTCAATGTAGTACTACTGAATGTAATTCTCTTCGTTTCTCAACTTCTATGTTTTTCACAGAACTGTCATAAAATCTATACCATATGCCAAAAGATCATCAGCCAGACAAAAAAAACATAGAATTATTGGACCGCCTAAACAAACTAATACTGTTAGTGTTACCATAAAACGAAAAAAGATTAATGAAAATGATCAATAAGGCCAGTGTAAGGGAAGGAGCATAAGTTCACTTGCTCAAACAAAATCCACAGAATTTGATTTATGGTATATTTTGAACGGTAAAAGTATATTAGATGAATTGAAATTTACTCAAACAAAGAAAGATCATGATTCATTCTCAAAAGAAAATATGAAACAGCATGTAACAGTATGCTGATAGGAGGGACTAAATTATCAATCATTCAGAAGGTTTTACTTCTTGAAGCCTCATTGCAAAGATAACCAAAGATGCTCCTCATGGCATGGCATGGCATGGTTTACTTCTTGAAGCCTCTATTGCCTTCATATCTGTTGGAGCAGAAATTCTTACAATAAGAATAGCTTCCACAGGTTCTTGGCTTTACTCCGCACTCAAGATCGGTAAATCTCCAAGCAACACTCCTCCAAAATCAAATGAGTGAGGGTTGGGTACCTGCAAAAGATACTCCGACGCTCAAGTCAATTTTTGTGTGTGTTTTTAGTGCTTCAATTAATTGGAAAATCCCCCATTCATCTGGTTGTGAAGCTTTGCATTTATACCTGATGCCAACCTTGGGATGCAAGCTTCACTAAACACGTCTTATGTCCGCGAACCCACCAACTGATAGTCATGCGTTACCGACTCCCAATTGTGTTCACGTTATCCCTCGATTTACGCGGGTTGGGGAGTGCGGGTGTTTGTACATGCCCACGAACCCACGTCAAGTCGCATGTATACGAGTCCATATGGGATAATGCGCCTGTGAACCCACGTTGAGTGGTGCACATCCGAACCCGTGTTGGGCGGTGCACATCCGAACTCGCATTGGGTTTACGCGCATGCGAACCGGTATTGGGCCAATGCCCATATGAATTTTTGTTGGGCTTATGCGCATATGAACTCACATTGGATCGACGCCAATCCGAGCTCGTGTTTTGCGCATGCGAACCCGCATTGGGCCACTGCCCATCCAAATCTATGTTGGGTTGTGCCTCAGTCCGATCCCGTGACGTGGCGGATCGGTAGGAAATTATTCTGCTCCCACATTGCCCCCTTTTTTCCTCTTCCCCCTTGCGCCTAGCACGTGGGTTGAGGGAAAAACTCAACTTAACTCACACTCTCTCTGGGATACTATCCTTGCCCCCTTAGACCACTGGACAAACGTTTGTGTCTAACTTGACAATCAATCAAGACAACAGCGACAGTCACCAATCTCATGAAAAGATCACTAGGGTACATGCATATCTACGTGAATAGTGTGTAATGTGTCAGATTCAACAAGACAAGAAGTGTTTATTAACTACTATCGAAAATGGGAGAAGGCACTTTTCCTTGAGTATAGACATGGGCATACTTGAATGAGTTACAGCTGGCAACGTAGTTAAGTATTCTGCTTCAGCTCTAGCAAATGCATGCCAATCACTTTGACAAGATGTCTCATATAATCTACCATGCACTCAGGGATCTCCAAAAAGATAATGGATTTCTATGACCTGACAATTTAGCTTTTCAAAACTTGCTCCTTACATCAATTTAGTACTCTTCCTTCTCCTTTAGAATTTTGCACTTCCCTCTTCACTTATAAAAGAAGGTGAATATGCTACAGAGGCAACATGAGTGAAAACAAAAGAAAAGAGAAAGAGAAAAATGGGGGAAAGGAGAAGAGGGAAGATCACCCATAATCTGCGTTGGCTCCTTGCTTAATCGCGTGTCAACGATGCTTAGGTAATTTTCTTGTGGCTGGTCTGTTACACAAGTCCACACCTGGGTACTGCTTTCCTTCTACAACTTGCACTCTGCCAGATCTATCACCAGCCGCCCCTATTCTTTGAGGTTTCCTTCATCACCAATAACTTCTTTGTCTAGGTACCAACTAAGTGTGCAATAGTCCATGCACTTCTATTCATACTAACTCAATAGCGATGAGCGTGTATATCTGTATGTTTATGTGCTACAGTGCTCGTATTCAAGTAAAGAGCATGGCATGCATGAAAGAGATACGGCGCATGTGTATACATTATTATTCATATATATATATATATATATTATATGTTGATAGTGGTACGTAGGTACTGGTACTTTGTAGTTTTGCATGTGCATATATTAATATACATATACGTTCCTTGGATTGCTATATATGTATATCTGCATATAAAAAGTCTGTGCATGGCAAATGTTAATATAAGTCTATGCATGGTATGCGTATTATATATAATATATAGTATATAATAATTCTGATGTAGACCTTACGTTGATATCTACTACACCGTGTGCGTTGTACCCACCATCAGTACTTCCCAAAAACACACAGACTGGTCTGCTAAGGGCTGAAGCTACTGGCAGCAAAGCAACCCACATAAATACTCACCCACAGACTTACAAAATTAATAAAGAAGATGAAGTTGACGTGACCACAACTCAACTTATTTAATTATAATATGTTCTAGGTGCACTTGACTTAGTAGACTTATAAACTAAGTCCAATTGACACATGCACACTGTGCACTTTCCTAATGTGTAGTTAACCCGCGCGTGTGATGCATAAGGGAATGATAATAGCAACGGTGCATCAAAGCTTAACGCACATGCCTTATGTCTCTGTAATTGTTTTGGTATGTCTAAACTTAGAGTCTACACTCTTTAATTGCTTCGTAGTTACCATGCTCCTACCATTTACGAGTCTATGTGGGTAACCAACTTGCCTTCTTTTAACAATGGCTTTCCTTAGTCACGCTTACTTGAAGCTATGGTTGACTTCTGATTTTGTTTTTGATTTCTTAGCGGATTTTTTACTCATCTCGAGCCTTTCATTCCGGGGTTACGTTTCGACTAAGCTGAACCCCCTCAAGTCTTACTTATCCAGTTCGGGTTGCGTCGATCCCTGAACCCAACTCGAATTCAAATTGACTTCGCGGTACGCATCCCCTTCTCAAGTTGCCTCTTTCTTTCAACTTTCGTTTCACCTGCTTGCCTTCTAATTACTTCGATGCCGAGACTTAGCCTTTGGGGGAAGTCAAAGGTGGGACATCCCTCGAAGCCTGAGATAAATAAAATGCGGGAGAAATTCCGTGTTCCTGATGATGTCACTATTGGTCGAATACCTAAGGGAGCGGATATGTACACGGGGGTTGGAATCCCGGAGGGAGCCTTGGTGCTCTCACCATCTCACCTAGAGTTTATTAGGTTTCCGCTTCACCCCTTATTTCATCTTGTGTTGAATTCTCTGAACCTCCACCCTATGCAATTAAATCCGAACTCATACTTATTGATTAGTGGTATGCTAGCAGTTGGCCTCAAATGGGGGGTGTCACTAGGTTTCTTAGATTTCTTTTACCACCATTACGTTGCCACGGTTAGATGTGAGACTGAGTACTTCTACCTAACCCCTCGACCTAATCGTAAATTTTTTGGCTACAAACCGCCTTCCGCGAAAGACTGGAAGATTCGACCCTTGATGATTACTGGGAATTGGGCGGCCCCTGAGATGTCTTGTGTTTCTATTCCTTCATCATTCGGGCCCGAACCTGGTATTCTTGATTATGTCTATTCCACTGATACTGATTCTGATATGAATTTTCAGATGAAGCTTATTGAATGGTTTCTTTGTCTTGCAGTGCCCAACCCAACCCGTTCGGAGATCGTTCTTGCTCACCAGCGGATTCAGTGGTTGAACCGCCACTTGGTGGGTCGAGATTGGGATGTTCAGCACTTCCCCGATCCCAGCACACTTCTTCGTATTTCTCAAGATCGAGATAGCATCATTTACCGATCTTATCTCAGGGTTGATCTTAGTGCGGATCTACATGGGACGGACCTAGTAGGTCACATAGTCAGCTTTGATCGAGATCTCCAATTCGAGGAGGATTCTTCACACCGCATTCGAAGGAGTTACGCAGAGAGACAGGCTCAGGAGGAAGAAGATAGCAGTGGTTACTCCCCTGACGAATCCGAGCTGTCCGACATGTCGGGCCCATTACCCAACCCATCAAAACGTGCTTCTCGACCAGGTCCAGGGCAGAGATCATCCGTTGATCAACAGACAAAGAGGTCCAAGCGTGTTCCAAATGCTGGGATTAGTTCAGATCTTGCAGACGCATGCATTCCTGGTTCATCCTTAGGCCGATCCCATCATGATGCGCCTCGACGGGTCGGTTTGGGCATCTCTGTTCCGCCTTTGGATGCTGAGGATATTGATCTAGATAATGAACCCATCATTCCTACTGATGGTGAGATATGGAGGCCCAAGTTTCAAAGGCCAGACGGGAAGCGTCTTATGACAAATGAAGGACTCTTGCATGATCCTGAGGCATGCGACGCCGTTTTGGGTGGTCTCCTTCATCCACGAGACATTAAGGAACTGATAGATATGGATGATCGTGACATTGCGCTTCAGCAGGCTCACCACTTAATCTCGGTATGTTTTGTCTTTGCACTCCTCATTTTTCAGTTGAATTTTGTTTCACCTAACTAATTTTTACAAGTGCCTTGCAGATGGCTGAACTTCGCTTGGTTGAACTATCCAGGGCTCAAGGGCGCAAGGACGAGTTAGACAACTTGAGCAAGTCCCACGAACACTTAGGACAACGACTTAAGGCAAGTGAGGCTGCATCAGCGAAAGAGAAGGGTGAGATTTCCCGTCTCTCTGACAAAATCGAAGCCCTCAGCCTTGAGCGCAAGGAAGATCTACTGAGAATGGAGCAGCTGAAGAATGATATGGGACGTGTAGAAAAGGAGAAAAAAGATCAGTATGATGCATGTTGCTCTCAGATTTTCAAGGAATCCGCCAAACATTTTCGGTTCGGTTGGGTACAGGGGCAGCAGCCTACCCACCATAGGGTCGTGGCTGATCCTGACGCCTATGACGGAGAGATGGGAATTGGTGTTGCAGACTATGAGTTCATATTCGGGATGATACCCACAGACATTCCTCCTCCCGAATCTGTAGAGCATCATGCGCCTCCTGACTCTGGTGATGCCGCGCCTTCCGCCGTGAGTCACGACATTTCTGTTCGCGACTACGAGATCGGGGAGTAGGCTTTTGGGTTGGTGTAGCGAATTTTGGTGTGAGACACCTATTCTGTTTAGTATTTACTTATGTGGCATGTATTTTATTTTGAGGTTGAACTTATGTACTGAACCTTATGTGAATGTACCGGATTTGGGTGGACTTGACTTACTTCCTTTTGACACCCAAGCTTGGGTTTACTTTGATTACGTGCTTAATTCACTTCTCCTATTTGGGTGAGTACGAAAAATGAGCACAACCATCCTCACCTTGGGTTCCCTCAGATGTGATTCGTCTGGGTCATTCTAAGTTTCAAATCTATTCCGATCCTATCTTATATTACGTGTTGAGTTCGTCAGGATAACGCCATCCTTTTTTCAAAAATCAGATAGGGTTGGAGTTTTGGTTTCTCAGATAAAACTACTTTTTGAATTTGAAAATCTACACAATTATCTAAACCAATGGTATTTCAACTGATGCTATAAAATGAACGCTTGAGGACGGGGTTCAAGTACCTGGATGCTATGGCTCACAAGCGTAGGCTAAAACTTCGCTTCCGCCTTTGCGCTGATATCCCAAAAAATGGTTGTTCTCCCAAGAGAAGAGGTGCTAGAGTAGAGATCCGCTCTGGTGGGGGTTCTTCAACTGGTTCGCCAGCAAAGTCATCTGACTGCTCCGAAGTTCCGAACTCGTTGCCTAGTCGTGAATGTAAATCCAGGACTCGGTCGAGATCTGACAACAGATGCGGATTCCATTCTGGCTCTCCCTCTGTTCGTTGTGGGCACCCACCAGATTGCGTTAGAAGAGAAAGAGAAAGTCCCAAACTTTCTCGCTTGAACAGAGGTGATGCTGGCCCTTCATACTCTACGAGGGACGACCCTGGGCCGTCACGTTTCGGACATCGTCACCTGCATCCTGATAGGGATAGAGAAGCTTCCCCGTGGACAAGTTATTATCAGATGGAGAGGGAAAGAGACTTACTAATGGAAACCTTGACTCGCCTTAGAAGGGAACTGGCAAATGTGGACCGTGTCGTGGCTCACGCTCACTCTGAAGGGATTCGCGACGGCTTCCAGCAAGGGGTCAGCTACTTTCGTGATAAAGCCAAAGCAGCTTATTCGTTTGTTGATTGGGATAACTTCCCAAGAGGGACAAATTGAGTTTAGGGAGTTGTAATAAATTGGGTTTCAATGCCCAACCCTCACTAGGGTTCTAGTGGGGTAAATCCAACTAGTTAATTGTCTAATCTTTTGCGTCGGCCCACGGCCTGTTATGATTTCTTGTACCTTTGAGTTTTTGAATAAAATCAGAAGGATTTTACTTCCCATTCGGTTTCCCACAATGTGTGCAAGTTTAAGTGTATTTAAATTCATTTAGGGCGATCTTGGAATCGGCATGGTCCCAACTAACTAACCCTAGAGGACTGACGACCTTAGGGAAATGTTAGGATTCGCACGGATCCTATCGACTTGCCCTAGAGGATCAGTAACTTCTTAGTGATGTTGGGATCGGCATGGATCCAACTGACTGCCCCCAGAGGATTGGTCACCTCAGGGTAGTGTTGCGATCGACATGGACCTTATTGATTGCCCCCAGAGGATTGGTAACCTCTGGGTGATGTTGGGATCGGCATGGATCCAATTGACTGCCCCCAGAGGATTGGTTACCTCGGGGTAGTGTTGCGATCGGCATGAACCCTATTAATTGTCTCCAGAGGATTGGTAACCTCTGGGTGATGTTGAGATCGGCATGGATCCAATTGACTGCCCCCAGAGGATTGGTAACCTCGGGGTAGTGTTGCGATCGGCATGGACCCCGATGATAAGTTAAACACAATTGAGTTTTCAACAGATTTAAGCCAAGTGCATGAATCAGCATTTGAATGGGAAGTGCGGATTTTATTTAATAAATATAAATGGGGTGATGAACAAGTAGATTAATTTAAACATAATATTTCTTCAGGTGAATTGCATTCCAAGGGCGTGGCATATACTGACCAGTCTCAACCCGTTTTAGCTTGTAGGCGCCCTTTCCGTATGCTTCGGTGATTTCGAACGGTCCTTCCCATGAGCGACCAAACTTGCCTACGTTTAGATCTTTGGTGTTTTCCATTACTTTCTTGAGAACCCACTCACCGACTTTGAACCTTCTCGGGTGGACCCGCTTGTTGAAGTAATTAGCGACCTGGTTCTGATAGTTTGCTAGTCGTAATGCTGCGACCTCTCAATATTCCTCAATTAAGTCTAGGTTGCGAGCAATCTGTTGGTCGTTATCTCCACCATCCACCACCAATGTTCGAATTGTGGGCAGTCCGATCTCAGTTGGGATAACAGCTTCGCTTCCGTAGGCTAAGGAAAAAGGACTTTCCCCCGTTGGCTTTCGCTTTGTGGTTCGGTACGCCCATAACACATTTGGGAGTTCCTCAAACCATTTACCCTTGCGCTGCTCAAGCTTTTTCTTAAGACAATCGAATATGGTTCGGTTTGTCTTTTCCGCTTGTCCGTTTCCTTGGGGATAGCTGCGGGACGAGAACTGTTGAATGATCCCTTTCTCCATGCAATATTTCTTGAACTTCCGATTGTTGAATTGAGTCCCATTATCTGAAATGATGGCTCTGGGTATCCCAAACCTACAAATGATGTTGCGCCAGACGAACTTTATCACATCAGTCTGGGATACTGTCCCATATGCTTCAGCCTCCACCCACTTGGTAAAGTAGTCTGGGGCCAAGAGAACGTATTTTTTGCCCCCAGGTGCAGTTGGCAATGGTCCTACGATATCCATCCCCCATCGGGCGAATGGCCACGGTCCCACGATCGGACTAAGTTCTTCTGCAGGTCGCCTAATCATAGGCGCATGTTTCTGGCACTTATCACATTTCCGCACGAATTGTTCAGCCTCTCGAGCCATGTAAGGCCAAAAGTAGCCTTGCGTTACCGCCTTGTGTGCCAAGCTCCTCCCTCCAGAATGATTGCCACAAGTTCCCTCGTGTAGTTCTTTCAGGGTCCACTCTGCTTCGGATGGGCTTAGGCAACGTAGATAAGGACCTGAAAAAGACTTCCTGAAGAGGACGTTTTCTATAAGTGCGTACCTGGCAGCTTTCATCCGAAGTTTTCTGGCTTCAACTGGATCTGCGGGTTGCGTCCCTGCCGTTAGGTAATTTTCTATTGGCGTCATCCACGTCACTTCTGAGTGAACTTGCATAACTCGAGGTTCAGCAACATCTAGGCTGGGGCTCTCCAAACATTCCACAGATACGACCCTTGTGGAGTCCTCTCCTGAAGCCGAGGCTGATGCCGCACACGCCAACCGGTCCGCCCGTTCATTTAGCTCTCTCGGAATCTGCTTTAGTTCGAACTTCTTGAATTGTTGAGACAGACACTTTGACAACCGTTGATACGCCTGCATCCTTTCATCTCTAGTCGCATATTCCTCATTTGCTTGATTGACTATGAGCTGGGAATCACTGTACACCTTCAAGTTATCTATTTTCAATAGTCCGGCAATTTTCAATCCCAATACCAAGGCTTCATATTCGGCAACATTGTTTGAGGCAGGGAAATCTAGTCTAACAGAGTATTCTAGCTCTATTCCTTCTGGGGAAGAGAGGACAATCCCGACCCCAGCCCCTGCTCGGTTGGATGAGCCGTCTGCATATAATTCCCACGGTGTTGCCTCGTTACACCCTGCTTCCGTCGTATCACTCTGTTTCTCATGCGTTCCTTCTATGGGATAACATTCGACGAGAAAATCAGCAATTACCTGTCCTTTTTTAGATGTCCTTGGTTGGTATCTGATGTCAAATGCTCCTAACTCGATTGCCCATTTTGTGACTCTTCCCGACAGATCTGGCTTGGACATGATTGCTTTAATGGGCTGGTTTGTGAGCACTGTTATAGTATGAGCTTCGAAATATTGTCGAAGCTTCCTCTTGGCTACTACCAATGCCAAGACAAGTTTTTCTGCAGGAGTATATCTCTTTTCAGCATCAATCAGGCTCTTGCTGACATAGAAAACAGGTTGTTGGAGGTAGCTCTCTTCTCGGAACAATGCTGCGCTTACTGCCACTTCAGTTACGGCAAGGTACATATACAACATCTCTCCATGCTTTGGTATAGTTAGGATCGGGGGACTTGTCAAGTATCGTTTCAGTTGATCAAAAGCTTCCACCTGCTCTGGCCCCCAAACCTCATTTTTCCTATTCTGGATTGCTCGAAAGAACGGTTTGCATCGATCTGACAGACGTGAGATGAATCGGCTCAATGCCGCTACCCGCCCTGTCAGCACTTGTACTTCTCTTGGAGTCTTCAGGCTTGGCATGCCTCGTAATGCCTCCACCTTCTCCTGGTTTGGCTCAATGCCCTGCCTATTCACGATGTGCCCCAAAAATTGGCCTGATGAGACACCGAAAGCACATTTGGTCGGGTTCAGCCTCATCCGATATCGCCTCAGCACCCCGAAGGTTTCCTGAAGATGACCTATGTGCTGGGTTTTCACCGCGCTTTTGACAACCATGTCATCTATATAAACTTCCATTGTCTTTCCAATTTGATCCTTGAACATCTGATTCACCAACCGTTGATACGTTGAGCCTGCATTCTTCAAACCGAATGGCATCACCGTATAACAATACAAGCCACGCTCGGTGATGAAAGTTGTTTTTTCCTGATCTTCGATTGCCATTGGGATTTGGTTGTACCCTGAGTAAGCATCAAGAAAAGTTAGAAGTTCATACCCGGCCGTGGCGTCCACCATCTGATCAATTTTAGGCAGAGGGTAACAGTCTTTCGGGCAGGCTTTGTTTAGATTGATGTAATCGACACAAACTCGCCATTTTCCTTTCTTCTTAGCCACGACCACCACATTAGAAATCCATGTCGGGCACCACACGTCGCGGATGAACCCAACTTCCAGAAGTCTGTCCACTTCGTCGCTAATGATCTGATTTCTTTCTGGCGCGAACCTCCTTTGCCTCTGCTGGTGCGGTGGGTGGTTAGGGTCCACATTCAGGCGGTGACACGTGACACTAGGATCGATTCCAGGCATATCCACATGTGACCATGCGAACACATCCTTATTATTCCTTAAGAACTCAATGAGATGCTCCCTTTCGGCGTTGGATAGGAGGGAGCCCACCAATACTTTTCTATTGGGATCAGAAGGATCCAGTATTTCTTCCCTTAATGGTTCAGTTGTGGGGGGCTTTGGATCATCTTCCTGCTCCGCTGGTGGGTCCTCCATTAATTGCTATAATTGCTGGTTCTGTTGCGGCTGTGCCTCGGCTGCATTCTTGAGGTCAGTCGCTATGTTGTAACACTTTTTGGCTTCGAGTTGATCCCCTTTGATATCGATAGTACCAGCACCGTCGTCAGTTAAACATCTCATTACTTGGCACCTAGTTGATGCCTCTCCATCCATTCTAAGGATCCAATCTCTTCCCATGATCACATTATAGGCACTCGGAGCGTCTACCACTACGAAAGTCACTAAAAGGGTTTTCCCAGCGGCGATGACGGGTAATGTCACGTCTCCTATTACCCGTGCCTTGCTGCCGTCAAATGCGAAGAGCGGTGCAGGATTGGGCCTGATCCCCTTTTCATCCAATTTCATTCTCTTGAAAGTGTTCAAAAACATTACCTCTGCGCTGCTTCCACCGTCGATCATAACCCTTTTGACTTTCGAGTTCCCAATTTGAAGAGTTATGACCAGTGCGTCGTTGTGAGGAAATTGGATTCCTTCGAGATCTCGTTGGGTGAATGAGATGATCCCGACCTTCTCCAATGACTGGGCCGATTGTGGTGCTGAAGCTATTCCACAAACACGTCTTATCTTTTCAGCTTGTCTTTTCTCGGTTCGGGCTCGAGCTAGCTGACCTTCTGGCGGTTGAGGTCGGCCATGTATAGCATTGATTTCCAACAATCCCTCCTCAGTGGCGACGTTGTTGGTCACTGGATCGGCCGCGCGCTCCTCCTTCAACTTATCTTCTGGTTGGGCCCGATATTGCGAAAGCATACCCTTTTTTAGCATTGCTTCAATTTGATACCTAAGATTTCGGCAATCGTTGGTGGTGTGGCCAAAGTCGTTGTGGTGTGCACAAGTCTTGCTCCGGTCTCGTTTCTCTGGTGGTTCACGTAATGTCGGAGGCGTTCGGAAAATCCCTTTCCCCTTATTTTCGTGGAAAAGTTTAGCCAGACTAACAGTAAGTTTGGTTGGGGGAGAATTGGTCCTTGCTTGATTGCGGAGACTTCCATTTGGAAAATTTGTCCTCGGCCCTTGGATCATCTCATACGGGTGCTTTGGTGCTGAAATGGCTGCGGCGGTGCGTTTTGACAAAGCGAGGTCTTCCTCTTCAAGTCTGATGATTCCATCAGCTCGAGCCAAAACCTCCCTCATGTCGAGGGGTGGTGTCTTGACCAAGGACTTATGCATTTTTGTTCCTGGCGTCACCCCTTCGCGGAATGCCAGTGATGCAGTGTGAGAGTCGTAAGTCTCCAAAGTAGACATTTCCTCCGTGAATCGCTTCAGATAATCTTTGAGACTTTCACCTGCCTTTTGCTTTGTGCTGAATAGCGTTGTGATGTCTTTCTTTCTCCTTTGATTGCACACGTATTGGGATATGAAAGCTTCGCAAAGCTCAGTGAAGCTACCGATGGATCTTGGCTTCAACTGCCTAAACCATGTCAAGGCCGACCCTGACAGGCTAGATGGGAATAGTTTGCATAGCAGCGCTTCGTCTTCGCTTTCGAGGACCATTTGCTGCTGGAAGTGATAGATATGCTCAATGGGATCGGCCACGCCTTCAAATAACTTGAATTTGGGTTGAGTAAACTTCGCAGGCTTCTTAGCTTTCAGAATATCACTGGTGAAGGGTGATTTGCAAATTCCTTTCGCAGCTTCAACAGCCAATTCGGCAGGTGTTTGTGGTTTGTACCCTTTCACAATCTTTTCAATTTGTCTTCGCAGCTCGCTGTCTTTGGACTTTTTCAATTCCCTCCTCTGGTCCTGGTGGTCTTCATGGTCATTCTGCTGATCATCGGAATGGATACTTTCGGTGGAACTTCCATCTGATAATTCTATCCTCTCCTTCCTTTTGCTCCCCCCGAGGCCCTCCGGACGCGATGCATGGTTGCCCTTGGACTTCTCCAAAGCTTCGGCTGCCATCTTCCTCGTTTCACGCAACTCTTTCATTATCTTCTTAAACTGGATGGCTGCGAGACTGGGCTCTGCTTCCTGGGAATTAGATCTGACATCTGCGGATCGAGGACGAGACCGGGATGGAGTGTCTTGTGCGGATTCAGCCATTGATTAATTTTGCGAGAGTTCCCACAGACGGCGCCAACTGTTGGAGCAGAAATTCTTACAATAAGAATAGCTTCCACAGGTTCTTGGCTTTACTCCGCACTCAAGATCGGTAAATCTCCAAGCAACACTCCTCCAAAATCAAATGAGTGAGGGTTGGGTACCTGCAAAAGATACTCCGACGCTCAAGTCAATTTTTGTGTGTGTTTTTAGTGCTTCAATTAATTGGAAAATCCCCCATTCATCTGGTTGTGAAGCTTTGCATTTATACCTGATGCCAACCTTGGGATGCAAGCTTCACTAAACACGTCTTATGTCCGCGAACCCACCAACTGATAGTCATGCGTTACCGACTCCCAATTGTGTTCACGTTATCCCTCGATTTACGCGGGTTGGGGAGTGCGGGTGTTTGTACATGCCCACGAACCCACGTCAAGTCGCATGTATACGAGTCCATATGGGATAATGCGCCTGTGAACCCACGTTGAGTGGTGCACATCCGAACCCGTGTTGGGCGGTGCACATCCGAACTCGCATTGGGTTTACGCGCATGCGAACCGGTATTGGGCCAATGCCCATATGAATTTTTGTTGGGCTTATGCGCATATGAACTCACATTGGATCGACGCCAATCCGAGCTCGTGTTTTGCGCATGCGAACCCGCATTGGGCCACTGCCCATCCAAATCTATGTTGGGTTGTGCCTCAGTCCGATCCCGTGACGTGGCGGATCGGTAGGAAATTATTCTGCTCCCACAATATCAGAAAAGGTGTAGGTCAATAAATAAAACGAAGCAGGAAGGAAACACAACAAAACCACGAATGCTATTAGGTTGCTTTGGTCACAATCCAACCCAGTTGGAACAACGCCAAACACCACAAATTCCAGTCCAAGAACCCAACATCGCTTGCTTCTTCTTCTTCTTCTTTCGATTCAGCACGCAGGCCCAAAGAGGTCCAGATAGAAAAAGTTAACAACATAGAGAGGGAGACAACATTCCCAAACCAAAGATTTATCTCAGCCAGACCAACAAATAAAAATAAAAATATTTCGACTAACGAAAAGGAGTTGATTTGTAATGATATGAGTTAAAAACAATCTGCAGACTAACAAACAAACTAACGTTGTTACAATAAACAGAAAAATAATGATTACAAAGATTAATAAGCCTAGTAGTCTAAAGGACTCCTTAGCAAATTCACCATTGTTGCGCCAGTGAACTACTTTTCTCCCTAATTCTGATCATCATCCTTTTATTTTTGGGCGTTGACTACAGATCGAGAAACCCTTCACTGCTTGAAGTTTTCCTCTTCTCAGAGGTAGGGGGGACTTGCTGCTGGCCTCTAAACAATAACAGGATCGCCATCAAGAAGACAAAGGCTCCCCCAGCAAATGGTTGGTTGGAAATTGAATACACCGGGCAGCCCACTAATTTCAACTTGTTTGAAACTCTTTTTCTCTAAATCATACCAAACAAGACTATCGGACTCGAAATATTTGCTCATCTTCAAAAGAACCGTTTTGCCATTCTTTGAAAACACCACAGGTTTGTAGGTCTGAAACTCCGCAGCATAAAGCATGTCAATAGAATAAACCGTGTCAATAGAATAAAGCAGGCTCCAAGATTCTGTCACTCCATATTCCTTCATAATCCAAGCCTCACATCGATTCATGAAACGATTGACACAAATACACAGATGGTCTCCCAAGGCATCCAATTCCAGCCAAGAATTTTCAATTTCATCAATCCTATCCACTGGGAATGGAAACTCCCGATATTTCTCACTGGCAAGATCAAGGGTTACGATCATGTACTGAAGTTCATGGTGTAACTTTTTCCACATGAGCCAACTTAGAGCGCCCTTTGAAAATACCATGTGATTGTTATGTAACGAAAAACCACTGCAAGGCATGTTCTGGATCCTTTTCCATGAGTTGGCTTTTAGGCTATAAACACTGACTTCATACTCATTAGCAGGCTTCCTAATAATCCCCACTAATTTATAGTCGTCATTGGTTGAATTGTACCCGAATCCATATATATCCAACATCTCTGATTTTGGTGATGGCTGTGCACGCGGTTCATGTGTTCTGATGGGAATTTTCTTCAGCTTTTGAATTGACGGGTTCCACAAAGCAATATAAGAAATATCCTCATCGATATAGTTGCATATGCAAACCAGACCATTGGCATAGCCCACTGTCACAGTAGTTTCCCTTACTGGGTCTTTTGACGGAATCGAAAACCCGACTGTCGTGGCTGTCCCGAGCTTCTCATCGTTGTCAAAAGGCAACGAAAAGAAATATGAGGGAGTAGTGGAGAGTAAAATGGTGCGAGAAGAGTTGGTTTTGATGGAGCGTTCGAGATGCGGTTTGATGAAGTCTTGGTTGTGGATCAAAGCATACCAAGCTTTGGAAACACATCTGTATCGGATCAAATCCTTCGGCTGGAGCCGTAAAAGGATGTCCCAGATTAGCTCCCGTGGGATGTTTAACATGGTTGGGTTTGGGGGTTTAAGATTAGGGTTTAGGGTATAGGGGTTATTATTGTGCTCTTGGGCGTAGGTTTTTTTATTATATATTTTTGGGACAAACGATAGCAGAGCTAGGATAATCGTCAATTGTTTTAGGAGGAGTGCTATTTATAGGGTTTATTGTCCTAGTAAACCTAGGAAACTTACTAACAATGTAACAATAAAGAGAAAAATAATAATCATTACAAAGATTAATAATAAGCCTAGTAGTCTAAAGGAGCATTAGCTCACATACTCATAAGCAAATTCACCATTGTCGCCCTAATTCCGATAAGAGGAATGCTAGCAACCTTCTCTTTTAGCTTTGACTACCAGATCGAGCATATAGGAAGAGGGGCCTTGCTGCTTCATCTCAGCTAAAACAGTCAGCTTAATGTATTCTTGCATAGAAACTTGTATATTTTCACCCCAAAGGCAACTGCAATTTGAGTGCTTAATGTCATTAGGCCCACAGCCCCCTTACTTAGAACTCACTCCTGCAAAACTAGCTTGCAAGGAAAGCATGCCAAAAAAGAAGTCTTATTCCAACAGAATTGGCCTGCAAACTAACAAACAAACTAAAAGTTCACTTTGCTTTTGATTACACCAGAATTTGATTTATCGTATATATATATATATTAAAAGGTAAAAAAAAAAAGTACATGGGTAATTGGATTAAGTAAAATTTACTTAAACAAGGAAAAATCATGATGCATTCTCAAAAGAAAATATAAACATCATGCAACCGTATGCTGATAAGAGGGATTAAACCATCAATGACTCAGAATGTTTACTTCTTGAAGCCTCATTGGTGTGGAAGGTTCTACCTTACAATAGATAACCAAAGGTATTTCTCATGGCAAGTTGAAACAACACCAAACACCACAATTCCATTCACTCAGTCAACTTGTATGTTTTGCACAATACTCTCCTACCAAACACCAGAAGACCAGCCAGACCTAAAAAAATAGAAATATTTTGAGTAATGAAACGGAGGTGATATGTAATGATATGAGCTAAAAACAAAACTCACCTATATGATAGTTCGAGCCCACCCTGTGGCTGGCTTGCATTTCCGCAGTGAATTTCTAAAGATTATAGTTTTATCTTCCCATCAAAACCCACCTCCTTATGCACTAAGAGACTCTCCTCATTCTGCTGATTTCGGCCTATTTCAAATGGTCCCTAAAAGGTACCTTCATATGGTCAAGTTATAACTTATTCAAGTGAAAACAAACAAGATCGAAAGCCCACTAATAGTAATAGGTATTGGATCATATAGGAAGATCATGATGCATAGGAAGTTCACTTGCTTTTGATTACACCAGAATTTGATATCATTTATTGTATATATTGAAAGGTAAACAAAGTACAGGGGTAATTAGATGAATTGAAAGTTACTTAAACAACGAAAGATCATGATGCATTCTCAAAAGAAAATATGAAACACCATGAAACAGTATGCTGATAAGACCATCATTCACTTAGAAGGTTTACTTCTTGAAGCCTCATTGGTGTGGAAGGTCAATAAAATGTAGCAGGAAGGAAACACAACGAAACCACCGAAAACAGAGGTGATTTGTAATGATATGAGCTAAAAAACTGACAAACTAACTCACACTTATAAGCAAATTCACCCTTGTCACGCACACCAATTAACTAATTTCCTCTCTAGTACCAACCATCATCATCATATGTTTCTTCGTCTTCACTACTTGAATATTTCCTTTTTGTAGAGGTAGTGGGGACTTGCAACTGCCTCTCAGTCTCAGGCTCAGCAATAACAGGATCGCCATCAAGAAGACAAAGGCTCCCCCAGCAAACAACTGTCCTTTCATATGAATAGGGCCGACCATGAAATTTAGCTCGTTTGAAACTCCTCTTCTTTAAATCATACCAAAAAACAGTGTTGTTATCCGACAAAAGAGCCATTTCACCATTCTTTGAGAACAACAAAGGTGTGAAGAGAAAATCAAATGACCAAAGTAAATCTTCCCCCTTGATAGAATAAAGCAGGGTCCAAGATTCTGTGACTCCATATTCTTTCATAATCCAAACATCATGTTGGGTCTCCTAAAAAGTATCATAAAGGATTAGCCTAGACTCGTTAACCGGATCGACTGGGATCCGAAACTGGCAATATTTCTCACTGGCAAGACTAAGGTTTAGAATTATGAGCCGATTTTTATCCAACCTGTTCTGCACAAGGCAACTCAGAGCACCGTTGCAAAACATGAGATAAGTTGGATGAACTCCATAACAATTGCAAGGCATGTCTTGGATCCTTTTCCATGAGTTAGATTTTAGGCTATAAATGTGAACTTGAGAACCCACAATTCTGCCTTCATTAGCAAACTCTACAATTCGCACAAGTTTATAGTCATCATGAACAGAATCATACCCGAAGCCATAACAGGGGGGCATGGTTCTCTTCGTTGCTCCATCTCTGAACCAGAAGTTGATGATGCCTCCGGTTCGAAGGTCGGGACGTGAATCTTCTTGAACTTTTGAATTGAAGGGTTCCACAAAGCCATATCGCTTTCGTCATCATTGTGAATCCAAACCAGACCATGAACAGAGTAGCCCAACAATATGTCAGTGTTTTCTTCAGGGCATTTCAGCGGCTGCTCGGTTTTCACGGCTGTTCCGATCGTCTCGTTGTCGCTGAAGGACAGTGAAAAGAAATGTGATGGACATTCGGGGCTAAATTTCCTGAGTAAAATGGTTAGAGGAGCAGAGTTGGTTTCAATGGAGCGCTGGAGATGGGTTTTGACGAAGAATTGGTCGTGGATTAAAGCATACCAAGCTTTGGAAACACAGAGGAATCGCATCAAATCCTTGAGCGGAACCCATGAAAGAATGTCGAAGATTAGCTCCGGTGGGAGGAAGGACATTGCTCTGATCATCCCCTAACTCTGTAAACAAGTCTGCAAAGCAAACTAAAATATACTGTTACCAATTAAAAAGAAAAAAAATTCATTAAAATGATCATCCCCTAACTCTGTTTCGCACCAATTAACTCTGATCATCTTTTGTTGAATTGACTACCAGATCGAGAGACCCTTCGCTGCTTAAAAGTTTCCTCTTCTTAGAGGTAGAGGGGACTTGTTGATCCCTTCCAACAATAACAGAATCAAGAAGACAAAGGCTCCCGACACCACTAACTGCCACTTTAGATACACGGGGATGACCACGAAATTCAACTTGTTTGAAACTCTTTTTCTTTAAATCATACCAAAAGAACACAGAATTGTGGTACTTGTACGTCAAAAGGACCATTTCTCCATTCTTTGACAACACCAGCGGTTTGAAAGAATGAACATGCACCCAAAGCACAGCTTCTGGCTCAATAGAAAAAAGCAGGGTCCAAGATTCTGTCATTCCATACTCCTTCATAACCCAAACATCATGTGCGGCCCCGAAACGATCAACACAGAGACATAAACAGCCCCCCAAGACCTCCAAAGACAGCGTAGGCGTATGCATGTTATACATGTCATCCAGAACAACCGGGGTGGAAAACTGGCAATATTCCTCACTGGCAAGATTAAGAGTTTGAATTATGTGCGGGGTTTCATCTAACACCGGGTGCATCAGCCAATTTAGAGCACCGTTGAAGAACACGATATAATCTGAATGAAAATCAAAATGATTGCAAGGCATGTTTTGGATCCTTTCCCATGAGTTAGATTTTAGGCTATAAATATGAACTTCACGACTCTCAGTATAGCAATCCACTATTCCCACAACTTTATAGTCATCATGAACAGAATCGTACCCGAATCCATAGTACGCAAGTCTTTCGAATCGCGGCGTCTCGAAGGTTGGGAAGGGAATCTTCTTCAACTTTTGAATTGACGGGTTCCACAAAGCAATTTCCCAATCGACATAGTTGCGTATGCAAACCAGACCGTGTACAGAGTTGCCCAATATGTGTGTGTAATTGTCAGCGTATTTGAACGGCTGCTCAGTTCTCACGGCTGCCCCGATCGTATCGTTGTCGCTAAAGGTCAATGAAAAGAAACCCGAGGGAGCATCTTCGGGGTTATCTGACCAAATTAAAATGGATAGAGGAGCAGAGTTGGTTTCAATGGAGCGTTGGAGATGGGCTTTGATGAAGCGTTGGTCGTGGATGAAAGCATACCAAGCTTTCGAAACGCACAGGGATCGTATCAAATCCTTGGGCGGAAGCCGTAAAAGGATGTCCAAGATTAGCTCCGGTGGGAGGATCGACATGGTTGGTTGAATCTTGAAATATTGGGTTCTTATTAGGGTTTTTAATTAGGGTTTAGAGGCTGGCTCAACTCTGAATGAGGCCTGAAATCTCTTTTTTCATCTTTTAAAACAAACGAAAAAAAATCTCTATAAAAAAAAAACTACAAGCCAAACTTAGAACGGATTCTTTAAAAAAAAAAAAACTTGGAACTAGTGGAACGTTTTTTGGTTTTCCTAATGTGATAATTTGATACAATTTTACCTTGACTTGTCATCTTTTGGGTTCATGGAATTTTATGGAGGTTTGAATGCTTGAAGTTCACTAAATATAGACAATTAAAGATGCTTCTAGCAAGATTAATGTCCCCGAAACCACCTCCCTTCCGGACCCAAACCTCCTACTACCCACTGTCTGCCATGGCTGCCTCCCAGCAATATCTCTCACCCAAGGATTTATTCTTATTCATATGTGAAGTGATCTAATTGGTGTTGAATCCTACAGGAAGATGCTAATCTAGTGCATTACAATTTGATTAGAGAAGGTCTTGAGTATAAAGGCCAAGAGCCAACACATATTTGGTACATTTCACACGAAGATTGACCATGAGGCTTTGGTTTTGGTTAAATATTGAGTGGTGCAATTTATACAAATTCAATGGAAACAAACACCAAATACTCTCTGTCTAGGTATTGGATCATATAGGAAGATCATGATGCATAGGAAGTTCACTTGCTTTTGATTACACCAGAATTTGATATCATTTATTGAAAGGTAAACAAAACAACGAAAGATCATGATGCATTCTCAATAGAAATATGAAACAGTATGCTGATAAGACCATCATTCACTCAGAAGGTTTACTTCTTGAAGCCTCATTGGCGTGGAAGGTCAATAAAATGTAGCAGGAAACACAACAAAACTACCGAAAACAGAGGTGATTTGTAATGATATGAGCTAAAAAACTGACAAACTAACTCACACTTACAAGCAATCATCATATGTTTCTTCGTCTTCGCCGCTTGAATATTTCCTTTTCGTAGAGGTAGTGGGGACTTTCTGCTGCCTCCCAGTCTCAGGCTCAGCAATAACAGGATCGCCATCAAGAAGACAAAGGCTCCCCCAACAAACAACTGTCATTTCATATGCACAGGGCCGACCATGAAATTTAGCTCGTTTAAAACTCTTCTCCTTTAAATCATACCAAAAAAATATAGTGTTGTTGTCCGACAAAAGAACCATTTCACCATTCCTTGAGAACACCAAAGGTACGCACATAAAATCAATCCACCAGGGCAAATCTCCCCTCTCAATAGAATAAAGCAGGGTCCAAGATTCTGCGACTCCATATTCTTTCATAATCCAAACATCATGTTGGGTCTCCAAAAAAGTATCACAAAGACATAAACAGCCCCCTAAGACCCTCAAAGTCAGCCTAGACTCATTAATATTCAGATGATGGACCGGGTTGCGAAACTGGCAATATTTCTCACTGGCGAGACTAAGGGTTAGAATTGTGACCTGATTTTTGCATAACCTGTTATAAACGAGGCAACTCAGAGCACCGTTGCAAAACATGAGATAATCGTGATGAATTCCAAAACAATTCCGAGGCATGTCTTGGATCCTTTTCCATGAGTTAGATTTTAGGCTATAAATGTGAACTTGAGAACCCACAATTCTGCCTTCTTTTGCAAACTCTACAATTCGCACAAGTTTATGGTCATCATGAACAGAATCATACCCGAAGCCATAACAGGCGTCCCATGGTTCCCTTCGTTGCTCCATCTCTGAACCAGAAGATGATGATGCCTCCGGTTCAAAGGTCGGGACGTGAATCTTCTTGAACTTTTGAATTGAAGGGTTCCACAAAGCCATATCGCTCTCGTCATCGTTGTGAATCCAAACCAGACCATGAACAGAGTAGCCCAATAAAATGTCAGTGTATTCGTCAGGACATTTCAGCGGCTGCTCGGTTTTCACGGCTGTCCCGGTCGTCTCGTTGTCGCTGAAGGACAATGAAAAGAAATGTGATGGAGGACATTCGGGACTAAATTTCCTGAGTAAAATGGTTAGAGGAGCAGAGTTGGTTTCAATGGAGCGCTGGAGATGGGCTTTGATGAAGATTTGGTCGTGGATTAAAGCATACCAAGCTTCGGAAACACAGAGGAATCGCATCAAATCCTTGGGCGGAAGCCGTGAAAGAATGTCGAAGATTAGCTCCGGTGGGAGGAAGGACATTGCTGGGTGAATCTTGGAAGATTTGGGTCGAAAGAAAGATTGGGTTTTTAGGAGGTTATTTGTGAATTTGGGGCCGAAAGAAAGATTGAGTTTTTAGGGTTTAGAGATTATTTGTACATTTGGGATTGAAAGAAAGATTTGTTAGCTTAGCTTTCCTCCAAGAAATGTCAGTTGCTCAACTCTGTTTTCGTTTTGCCTACAACTGGAAATGGAGGGAGATTGGCTTCTTTAGAAGTAGCGGTTAGACTTGCATACGTGGCAGCTTTTTGACTGGTTTAGCTTAGTCAAAACTTTCACCTCATGGGTTAAGGCTTGGCAATAACTTTTTTTTCTCTTCATATATAATATATTTTAATATATTTAAAAGTTATAGCCACACGGCTATACTTTGTAAGTATTTTAATACATTTAAAGAGTATAGCCGAGCGGCTATACTTTAAAATATTTCTAAAAGAAAATATGAAAAACGTGTACAATGGAATTCTTTATAAGAGTTGACGCATAACCTCATGGGTCAAGGCTTGCATACGTGGCAGATTTTTGATTGCTTTAGCTTAGTCAAAACTTTCTTCACCTCATGGGTCAAGGCTTGGCAAGAACTTTTTAAATTTATTTTTATTTTTTTATAAATGTTGGGCAAAAGATTTTGGGTTTATTTATACCCTAACACTTTTAATCTTCTTTGAAGTCCCAAATTATAAATGAATAGAGAAAAGAAATTGTTGTTGGCACTCCAATAGGATCATCATCCATTCCTCAATTGGCAATTTCTTCACAATATTATTATAAGAGGAATGCTATTCACAATCGCTCAAAAGCGATTGTCAAAGGACTTGCTATACACGTGTACACGTTCTCAGGCCTTCCCAAAAAAAAATGATTTTTTCTCTTTCTTCTCTCGGTTGCCTCCCTCTCTCTCCCCCTTTCTGTTTTTAATTAGTTTTTCTCTCTCTCTCTCCTTCTTTTTTCTCTCCGCCTGTCTCCATCTCTTTTTCCATCGCTCTCCCTCTTCTTCTCTCTGTTGCCTCCCTCCTCCTGCTTCTTCTATTCTCTCTCTCCCTCTCTTCTTCTCTCCGTCTGTCGCCATCTCCCTTCTTTTTTTTTCCCATCGCTCTCCCTCTCTTCTCTCCTCCTCCTGCTTCTTCTACTTCTTATTTTCTTTTTCCCCTCCGTCTTCTTCTCTGTGTCTGTCTCCATCGATGGGTTGTAAAAACCCAAACTTTTTGTAACACAAAAACAAAAACCCCAAGCTTTAAAAACCCAAACTTCTTCCTCTCTGTGTCTGTCTTCCCCCAAATCACAGTTCTCTCCCTCAGATTTCTTAATTTTCTTCTCCTTTTTTGTGTTCATTTGATGGGTAATGATTAAATCAGCAGGAGAGAAACGCAGAAATTGTGGGAATCAGAAACACAAAAACTCAAGGAGAGAAACACAGAAATTTGCAGCGTCATAGAGAAAAGGAGAGAAACACATAAATTTTTTTGGAGAAACGAAGGGAAAAAACAAGACTAATAGGAAGAAGGAGAGAGAAAAGGAAGACAATAACTCGCGGAGAAAATAAAATAACTAGCCTAGATTGATTTGTGTTTAGTTGTTGTCTGGGCTTAGCCCCCGTTTGTTAAGAAGTAGAAGAAGCAGGAGGAGGGAGGCAACAGAGAGAAGAAGATGGAGAGCGATGGAAAAAGAGATGGAGACAGGCGGAGAGAAAAACTAATAAAAAACAGAAAGGGAGAGAGAGAGGGAGTCCACCGAGAGAAGAAAGAGAAAAAATCTTTTTTTTTTGGGAAGGCATGAGAACGTGTACACGTGTATAGCAAGTCCTTTGACAATCGCTTTTGAGCGATTGTGAATAGCATTCCTCTTATTATAAAGTAGAAGTGTACAACTACTTTTTGGTGAAACTGGTTATCAATAACATGATGTGAAGAGTTAGAATTGTACCATGCATATTTTAATAATTTATTTATAGGCCAAAGTTTTATTGTACAAATAATAGATTTTGTTGCACCTTTTCTTGTTCCTATCAAGCCAGAGAGGAATGTATGTGGCTTGCAATTTTAGGTTATGATCGAAGAGTAATGTTGCATTTTATATCTCTATAGAGAAGACACTCTATCATTTGAATGTTTCTAGCTTTATTTCAGGAATTTTACGTCAATCGTTTAAATTTCTGAGGGAGAACATAGACAACAAGTGGAAAAGAAAAGTACCCCATAGCAAGGAATATCAAATGACTCTTGTTTCATTTATTGAAATTGAAACGAAATACAATATTCCTTTCTAATCATAACTCCAAAGTGCAAGTCAAAGACTGTTTTTGTACGATAAAGAAAAAAGATTTGCAAGCCGCATCGCATTTTTAAAAAAATAGAAAAAAAAAATAGAGAGGACTTCATATAACATACTGATGTGGTGTATCGAATTCACTCCAACTAATACACAGTAATTAATAAAACTTTAAAAATAAAATATACGACTAATGTGCCTATCCCTTAGAACTGTTCCACATAATTTGGTGGTAGATGGGATACGGAGGAAAACAGATTGAAAGGTCGCCATATAATTGCACAGGGATCGTATCAAATCCTTGGGCGGAAGCCGTAAAAGGATGTCCAAGATTAGCTCCGGTGGCAGGGTAGACATGGTTGGTATTGATTCTTGAAATATTGGGTGTCTAGGGTTCTTATTAGGGTTTTTAGGGTTTAGAGGCTCTGCTCCCTCCCTCAATTGCTCAACTCTGAATGAGGCTTGAAATCTCTTTTTTCAGCTTTAAATAAGCCCAAGCTTTCCTAATGTGATAAGGAATGGTAAAACTACAAACCTAAACTTCGAACTAATGGAAAGTTTTTTGTTTTCCTAATGTGGTAAGGAATTGTAATGAATTTCCTATTATTTCCTATTCGTTTAAGGAAAGGCCAAGCACTGCTTTCTCAGTTGGAGAAGGACTCAACAGAACTCTATAAATACCAAAGACGCCAGAAGGAGCCAGGCCATACCAAGTTCGAAGTAAAACTACGTACTAGCATAAGTGGATTGCGCCAATTTAGAATATCGCATTGTTAGAAAGCTAAAACTACTGCAAACGATCTCAGCTACACAATAATGATGATTGAAGAATCACCACTGATGGCCATGATAACTTTACCAATAATATTTTTTCTAGCATTCTATGGAATCTCCAATCTTTCATTGCTCATCGTGTACCTCATACTTCGGTTCTGCAGAGGTGGAAGGCACGTTGATGATCTTGAAGCGCAATTAACAAACCGACGGCCGTCAAATCTTTATCATCGAGCTCCTTATTCAAATTACCATGCCAGATATATTGCAGTTGTGGCTGAGGAGACACCGCCACCGCAGGCGTCAACGGTCTTCACGTATATAACTGATCAAAGCTTCTCTACTACTACTACTGCTGCTGCTGCTGAGTGTGTAATTTGCTTGGACGAGTTTATGGAGGGGCAAAAGTGCAGGTTGCTTGCTAACTGTAACCATTCGTTTCACAAGCCATGCATTGATGAATGGTTAAGCACCTGGAAAAGCCGCTGTCCCCTTTGCCGTGCTTTTGTTCAAAATATATCTTAGTTATATGTTTTTATGTTATTTCTTAAAGGGCCTTTTGTATATCTTTGTACGGAAATTGTGGCAATTACATGAAAAATATATGAAATATGTTTTTATTTTTTTTGGGAAATATGTTTTATTTGAGTCATGGGTTATATACTTTAATTTCCTAATTTGAACTTGATTCGTCATCTTGGGTTTGAAGGCTTGAAGCTCACTAAATATAGATAATTAAGGATACTTCTAGTGTTGCTTGCTTGGCTTTCTGATGCAAGCTTTTGTCGAGTTTTCAGAGAAACCAATGTTGTGGTGTAAGGTTGGCTCCATTTGCTTTATTAGTGAATGAGGCATCCTCATGCTGTCAAGATCGCTTGTTCCAAAAATACTAATAATGATAATTAAGGATAATTGATTTTTTGCCTTCTGGTATGACCAAGCTCACGGATTTACCAACGAGTCTTTACGTCTTTAGTCTAGTGATAATTGTCTCCACTTGTGCTATCGACGACCCTCTCCACAAAATGGGGATAGAATGGATTTTCTGAGTCTAGGTTCCTAGCTAAATTTGATCTCACGAGAGAAGTGTGTCCAAGAACTCATAATAATATTACTAGGCTAACACCTGCAACAATCAGTCTTGGCCTACCAAGACCAAAAGCGAATAAGTTATAAGAATGCAATTCACCGCTTAACATTAAACAGTAACTTGAAAATGGTTATTGTTGATCTTGCTTGATGCAATCTCAGAAACACATCAAAACACATATATTTAAAAGTTGAACAAGACAATACAATGCATAAGATAAACTATTTGTGCAATGCCAAAACATAAAGATACAGGCCTTTCAAGGACACAGTTCTTGTCATATCTCACCCTAACACAAAATTAATGTCACAAGGTACTATCGTGAACTAAAAAACAAAAAACAAAAAACCAAGCAGCTCAAGCAGGCATAAACCTAACAAATTCCATGCTGGATCTTGAAGCAAGGCCCCGGTGAGATCAATAAGGGAAAATTTGATTTTCTCCAGATTACCCCCCTTTTCTTTCAACCGAGAACCAAATTGTAGAACTGACAGCAATGAACATAGCAGTTCGATAGACATAACCAATCTAGAAGGATCAAGAAAACACTTGCAATCCAAATGAAATCCAGTTTTTAAGGAACATTCATAACTTGGATGGACTGCAAGATGTCCGAGACAGCAATAACAAGGTCACCTGATTTGATCAAATTCCTGGCCTTGAGCAGTGAGAAGGTTTTATTCAGGTTGCTTTCCATATCATCAGAGAAGCTCACCCGAAATGGTATCAGACCCCACTGTAGGTTCAGACGCCTCCTCACAGATGTTGTGTTAGTAAAAGCAAAGATTGGGCAGTCAGGCCGGCAGCGTGACAGGAGAGATGCCATGTGTCCCGTCTTTGTATAGACAAAAAGAGCATCTACCCCTAAATTGTTAGCTGCAAAATCACAATTCACATTAAGATATGGTTCGACATGCAACAAAAAACAATGATGAAAACAAGTATACAATCCAACAGCAAGGGATGATAATAAAAAAATTTCAATCATTTGCATTACATTAACCAGCTTAGTAGGTCGCCAAGGGCCAAGAGACAAGTGAGGCCAAACATAACAAACACAAGGAGAAAAAAGAGCACACATCGTCATTATATGAAAACTTCTCATTTTATTGAACCCTATTCTGGATGCACTTTTTGACGAAACTCTTGATGCAATATCCAGATTAGTATACTACAACTGCGGTATCTAATACATACAGTAACAAGTTTTTTAAACAACTTTTCTGAAAACAGATAACATAAGTATATGCACTACTGGACTCAGAGTCTCATGAAACGAACTAGTATGTACCATAACATAAGTTCCTATAGAGGAGGACAAGAATCAATCAAGACATGAACGAACAAAAAATGTACAAATACATAGATGAAGCTGAAATGCTGTTTAAAAAACACAATTTAGAAATAGAGGAAAAACATCATATTTATGTCATTGGACATTTTCATTCAGCTTCTCAACAACTAGGACAATCAGTGCATTTTCAACAATATATAAAAGGAAAACAGGTCGGAAATTAATTAATCAAAACATTATCTGGCAACCAAAATGTACAAAATCACATATAGAACACTAGATGATTATCTCAACATTGCTTTGTGTGTGGGGGTATGTGCTTGGTATAAATGGCATTGTTGCTTTTGTTATTTTCTTAGAACGACTGATTTAGATGACACGTATTGTACATCCTGGTGTAAAATCCGTACTAGCAGAATACTGAAGCTTCATATATCAAGACTCTCTCTGCAGATCTGCTATATGCATTTTACGTAACACATGGACAATTGCTAAGCTTATGTCACTTAGAAACGCATTTAGTAAAACTACTGATAGTTATCAATCAAATAATGCTTACCCATCTTGGCAGCAGAAATGCAAAGCTCCTCTGAAATACTATCTGAAAATGACGATCCAACGCCTGGGAGTTCCATAGCTTCATGATGTTTCTCTTCCCTCCACCATCTCTCAATCCTCAAACTAACACTTCTGAGAACAGCCAATGACTTCTCCGGGAACTGGCCCATAGCAGACTCACCAGAGAGCATCAAAGCATCAGCTCGCTGCCTCACTGCTTCAGAAACATCAGCCACTTCAGCTCTAGTTGGTGTAGGATATTCAATCATAGATTCGAGTAGTTGAGAAGCCACAATGACTGGCTTATTTAGCTGCCGACAAACTTGAACAATCCTGTGCTGGGCTGCTGGGACCTGTTCTAGTGGTATCTGAGCACCTAGATCTCCTCTTGCTACCATTGCTCCATCTGATGCTAGAATGATTTCTTCCAAGTTCTTTAGTGAGTCAATACTCTCTATCTTTGCAATGACAGCAATATCGCTGCACCAACATGATTAAAAAATGAATATTATCAGCTTAAATGAGAAACACACATTAACCATATTGGATATTGGATATAAAGACAATTCCCAAAATAGACCAAAAATTAATCAAAAGTGGAATGATATTAATCTCAGTAGATCTAATTAAGTGGCAGATAGGTACATTGATCTTTAATTATTCAATTAAACTAATTGCACAGCCAACACATTAAGAGAACTTTGACCAACCACAAGTCTCACAAAATGCACACGGAAGTTGAAAACATGTCAAATCACTTAACAATGAGAGAACCAACAAGAGCAGTCCATAGTAACAATTGAAAGGAGGTTTCATGATGACGTGATAACATATGACCAAGAAATATAATATATATATATATATATATATATATATATATATATATATATATATATATATATATATATATATATATATATATATATATATATATATATATATATATATATATATATATATATATATATATATATATATATATATATGTAGATGTACTTCTATACAACATAAAACGTCTGAGTATGCACACATATTCAGGACTTTACTTTACCTATCTCGAGACCGTGCAGCAATATAGCTTTTAAGATGATTAATCACTTCAGCAGACTTGACAAAAGATACAGCGATAAAATCAACACCCTCTGCAATCCCAAAATCAATGTCCAACCAATCCTGAATAAATTGAAAGCTCGAGTATGAGACCAAAAGATAAGCTTTGACACTCACAAAAATGCTACTGTAAAAGCAAACACGTAGATTATAGCAGCACAAATGATATACACTTTTTAAAGTTAAGAGTTGCCAATTCATGATATGCTTTTGAGAAAGATTCGAAGTTTGACCAGACAATACTCCAGACAGGGTTAATGGAGTATAGGATTGGCTTTACAACCAAGTTGAACCATAACCTAATCCATGTTGGGATTGTCAAAAGAATTAATCTTTATGCAAATATTCAAAATTTGGGCTTTTTGCAATTTACTCAATATGGTCACTACCATGCAACACTTAGGTTAAGCCATTCTAACCATTTAGCAATTTAATATTCACATCAAACGATAAGTCCCTAAATGTTTTTTCTTTTATCTAGGAGGAGGAAAAGAATGAGCAAACCTTAGAAGAAATTGTAGGAAGCATGGCATTACGTTCTCGCACTAAACTCCCATCCCTCCAGAAAGTCAAATTAGCCCGAGGCAGCAACAACCCTGGGTCCGTGCATCTACATTTAACATCGGGACCAAGCTTCTCAACCACCTCAAACCTCACCATGCCACCATCCACAAGCAGTTCATCCCCCACTTTCACATCTGCCAGCATAATATCACATCAAGTTTCACCATTTCAATCAAGAAAAGGAAAAAGCTTAAAATTTTGAATAAAAATTGGTAATTTGTTAAGTTTAATTTAATTGCCTTCAGCAAAACCATCATAATTCACATTGATGGTGCGTTCGGGGAGAGTGGAGCCGAAAGCTCTGACACTAAAAGTCCATATCTCATCATCCTGCACATAACGAAATCAAGCTAACCAGTTGTCAGTATTCAGCATCAAAACATGCACACAAACTGTTCGAGAAAATGCCACAGAAAACAAACGAACCTCGGCTTTTGCAGAAGAGGCGCCACCGAAATCGCCCATGTGAATCTCGCTGCCTTCGGTGTCCATCATGATGGCGACGGCGTACCCCTTCTCCTCGTTGAGCTTCCTGACGCGTTGTATGACCTCGCGGTGCCATTCGCGAGTGCCGTGGCACATGTTGATGCGAGCGACGTTCATGCCGCCAACAGCGAGCGACTCGAGCTGTTCGAAGCCGGAGGTGGCTGGGCCGATGGTGCAGATGAGCTTGGTGCGCCTTGTGCTACGGAATCCGTTCTCTCTGAGCTCCGCTTCGGTGACGGCGTCGACCTCGATGGAGCTGGAGAGAGCATGGTCGGGCTGCGAAGTAGGGGGTTGGAGCCCCAAAGAGGAAGTACCGTTGTCGGTGACGATAACGAAAGGCTCGCGATCGGATGAGGCGGCTCTGATCGAAAGCTTCGGGAAGACGTAGACGGCGGTTGTGGAGGTGGTGGTGGTGACCGGTAGCCGGCGATTGAAGGTGGAGAGGAAGGAGGTGTTGTGTTTGGGGACGGCGAGGTTCGATGGGGTGAGGAGATGCACAGACTGTGACATTGTGATTGGGGGTGACCGGAGATGTACGGTCAGAGAGTGAGAAGGTTGGGGGATTTAAAAGAGAGGTGGGCGGAGTTGCCGAAGAGGAGAGAGAGAGCTTTGGAGGTGTTTCCAAAGTGAGCAGCAATGAGGGGGCAAAAACCGCTGAGACTGAGAAGAACAGGGGATACGGTGTCGTTTTCAGTTTGTGCGTAGTTGGGTGACGTGGCTGAGGTGAGTGGTGGAATTTGGTGATGTTTACCAACCTGCCTGTGTTGATGATTGTTGGAAAGTTGGTGGGACTCGAGAGTCTTCAATACAAGAAGACTAGATTGGCAAGTATTTGGTGATTTTCAAGTTAAATTGTTAAGTTTTTTTTGCCCTTTTTTTGAGAAAAAGCGATATTTATTGATAGATAAACATTACAAACTATCTTCAACTGAGACATCCTCAAGAGAATCCTCATAATACATTAGATGCATCAGTTAAAATTATAACAAAACGAGCTAGTTTATGAATAAAAATTCTGATTTGCGAGTTATTTCAATTTTTTTAAAAGAGAATTATTATTAAATTGAGAGTTAGTTAATTAATTTAGTAATTATGTCAAAGTAATATTAAAATCATATAATCTTCCCCCCCAAAAAAAAAGTAAAATTAGGATGCTTAAAAAAGAGGAGCAGTTTCTTATTTCTTTGAAAATAGCCAAGTACATACCCATTATTTCTCTTCCTAAATCTTGACTTTCTCAATTGATGACTTCATTCAAAATAAATAAACCTACCTACCACTAATGTGAATAGGAAGTGTTAGTTTGGTTTGGGCCTTGGTGTTTCTTATAGGCCCTTTTAATTTAGCTACATCTTTTCATTTTGGTCAAGAAAATTTGCGAAAACATTTTTGAAACAATAAAACATAAGAGTATGTAATTCTAAGGATATTCCTCATCTTTCTTTCTCTTTTGATTTGATTCCCACTCTTCTTTCTCTTTGAGCAAGAGAGAGAGAGGGGGACATAAGGTGGGGTGGCGGGTAAAGCTAGCGGAGTTGGGGTATCTTCAAATGTTGTATTTTAGTTTTATTTTTTCGTTTAAAAAATTGTACAAAAAAGTTGTTTAAAATTATATAAATTAGACAGATATAAATAAAATATAAAAGTTGTGCTTGCGGTTTTCCATCGTCAAGTCCCAAATAGGCAGTGGTCTCCGACACCACTTGAACGAATAAATATTTTTGGTGGGTGCTTCAACGACTAATATTAACAACCCATTACAATAAAATACACAAATACAAAGGCGCTTCCTTTATCGCCTTCCTCCACACAACAAACCAAAGCTTTCCCATACAGATCGGATTCGCAGCGACGCCGCCTCAGAATTTCTGAAACCCCAAAACTTGGTTTCTAAATACAAACCCAAATTCACTTTTGGGGTTTCTCTTGGTTCCAAACCTCTGCGTCCCGAACCATCGGAAAACCTCCCATCCCGATCAACCTCACCCTCCATCTCTGACCCTTCCGCCAATATCCAAGTCCAGGTTCGATCAATTTCCTTTTTCCTTTTTTTAGTTCTTGAAAATTTTACTTCGTCGATCTACTAATTTCGGATCGAACCCACGTGAATTAGTTGATTCTTGATTATTATTATTTGGATCTTGATTTAATTTATTTATCAACCGTCACGTATGTTTATGATGTATGCAGGTATTTTATTTATATTCTGGGTTGGGCTCTATTTAATTTCAAATTTATTGGGTAATATTGCTTTCTTATGAATTTTGGGTCTTGTAGGTAAAGTTTGGATTTTTGGTTTGGGGATAGAAGATGGGGGCATTCATTTCGAAGTTTTGGTTCATGTTGTTCCCTGCAAAAGAGTATAAGATAGTGGTAGTTGGGTTGGATAATGCTGGGAAGACCACTACCCTTTACAAATTACACTTGGGAGAGGTTGTCACAACGAACCCAACTGTAGGCAGCAACGTTGAAGAGCTTGTATACAAGAACATTCGCTTTGAGGTACCATAACCAATCCCATCTCTCCCTCTTCTATTTTCTGCTTTTGTTATTTTGGTTACTGGATGATTATCCACTTTAGGATGGATGAGTTTCTTGATCAAGTTAGGACATTTCTTGTCACTATTGTTTGTTGGCTTTAGTTGGTTTCTGATAACCCATTTGCGGGATTTTCTAGTTCTGTATATTTGGCAATTGGACTTGATTTTCTCACATAATTTTTTTTCTCTTCATAAAGAGCTATGCAGTCTGTAGGTATAGGAGTCTTTAAAGAAATCATCTTTCTCATTTTCTTTGGTTTCTTAGTACTACACGAAGGATTTGATTTCCCTCTATTTATCTTGGCATCCAAAATACCTTGCTGGCCGTTTCTGTCATCCTCTGTAGCAATGATCTTGAGGTTACTCTCCGTCTTTCACCTGCAATTTCCTCACAGCTATTTAGAATCTTTTCCATGGCAGTGCCACTTAATCCTGACGTAGTTATTAATCCCACACCCAGCAAACGCATTCCCATGAATTGTTTAGTTAAACAATTATCATTGTGAGCATTGAGGGGATGAAATCATTGGGTAAAGTTGTTGCTTTAGTCCTAACACAAAATTAATGCTGTATTGGAAGATTCACATCAGCATGAGTCTTTTGCCCTTGCACAAAATCTTACCAACCATGCTTTAGGTGCTTGAACATTCTTTTGTGTATGTGTTTGCGTGTGTGTGCATTTCTAATTTTTATGAATTGCATGTGTATGTGGAAGGATGATAAACTTCTATTAAGTTTTAAGTTAACATATTCTTGGCCCTGTATAAGAGAATCATGTATTAATTAGTATCATGAATTTACATAAGACTGAAGAAACTAATATTCATAATGCGAGATGGATGGAAGAGAACATATAGTTAGTTGTAATAGTAACTTTTAATTGGAAGGTTCTCATCATTGCTACTTATTAGAGCCATGTATATATATAATTGTTTGTACATAGAAAATGGCATAGATAATGGTTTTGTTATGTCTGGAGGATAAGCTTTTGGCTAGGGCAAATCACATTGTGATTCCCTATATATCAATGAACTTTACTGCATTAGCATGCCAAGGAACAATATGAAGTATTTGTTGGCTTGACACAGATTTAACGTTGCTTGCCAACTGAGCATGATAACTGTGACTTTAATGCTTATGATGGTCAGAAGTGTAGAAATGAAGTTGAATGTTTACAAGATACTTGCCCAGCTTTGTGTATGTTGACCTTGTTGGTCTGGCTACGAGTCTGTCATTTGAACTCATTGAATATTTTTAGCTACTGCATTTATAAGGCCTCTCTATACCTTAACTCAATCGAATGTCAGTCATGCTCACAATATTCTTTTCCATGTTTCTTTCATTTCATTTTCTGTCCTTGAAGGCATTATGTCATGCTTAGAGTTATTTATTGTTAGATGATAAGAGCTAAAGATTATGCCAATCATGACAGGTATGGGATCTTGGCGGACAAGAAAGACTAAGGACTTCGTGGGCAACATATTACCGTGGAACTCATGCTATCATTGCAGTAATAGACAGTACGGATAGGGCCAGGATTTCTATTATGAAAGATGAACTCTTCAGGTTGCTGGCACATGAGGACCTTCAAAATTCCGTTGTACTGGTATTTGCAAATAAACAAGACCTCAAGGATGCCATGACCCCAGCCGAGATCACTGACACCCTTTCTCTTCACAGCATTAAGAATCATGACTGGCACATCCAAGCCTGTTGTGCCCTCACAGGAGATGGCCTGTATGATGGTCTAGGTTGGATTGCCCAGCGGGTTACAGGGAAAGCACCCAGTTGAAGATAGAGAGAGAGAGACAAAGAAAAGAGATTTTTCATATATTTGGGGTTTCAAGGATGAGTGATGTAAAAGTGTCAGTTGTGTATCATCAATGTTATTTGCTCTGAGCAAATTTGTAGATTGTTTCCAATTTCAAATGCTTGAAATATTTTACATTTTGAATCATTAAGCATTTCGTTAAACAATATGATATGCCTGGAAAATTGTTACGCTCTGCCAAAACACTGAAGCATTTAATTGAAAACTTGCTACACTCTGCACAACTGCCCTAAATTAAAGGCACACGAATGAAAGTGTTGCCATAAATTGTCATCTGCACAATGAAGCATCTAGTAAAACATTCGTGAATAACAGCAACAATCGAAATCTGTGATACATCTGAATCGTAGCCTCTGTGAACGAATGATAATGGAAGCCTGGAACTGAGCAATGATCATCACAATATCCAGCATCTGCAACCTTTTGAATCTTTGGGGCCTTCAAACCATCGATCCCAGAATGGATTAAGAGGGCCATGTGTTCTGTTAATCAAGAGTAAATTACAATAAGAAAAGGGCCGTGAATTTAGAAATTGAACCAAAGAACTAGAATAGAGGTGTTACACTGGGAGTAATGGATCAGGCCTTGTTTCTGCATTGTTCAGTATTCTGAAGTACAAAACAAAAGTCGCTTAACAAATTGATCATTGGAAAAACAAGCGTTCTAGATAAAACTCAAATAATTTAAGGATCTATCATGCTTACTCCTTGCATGCAGCTGAGGCCTTGTCCATCTTTTCCAGTTGTTCCAACTCTTCCTGTGGAAACAACATAAAAGAATAAATCCATTAGCAGTCTGAATACTCAAGTCGTGCTGATAAATCATGACATACATGAAATCTCAAACGACCATCCTATTAAATTCTGGGTTATTCAACCCAAACACACACACACAACATGCCGGTGAGTCACTTTTCAGGTGCCTTTTGGATACCAAATCACACAACTAGTTCATGGAAACTCCTTCCCACCAAAAAGAGAGGAAAGCAATTAAAGCAATGAACATACTCAAAAGCTCCAAGTCCTAATCAATCCAAATGTGAATAATGTCCCAAGATGCTTGGCCATAAAAATTCAGGATCATGGGAAGCTGAAACATGCCACTAGATGCTTGACCATGTGCATCATGGGTGTGTTAGTTAAGATGTATTATAGAAAGACTCGAGAAGCCAATTACTTCCAAAAGGGAAAAGGTTAACAAAATGACACACAAGGGCATGCTACTTATCATAACAAGAGAAGGTTACACTACACAGTTCAATGACATTGACATCCAACTTTCCCCAATTCCCCTGAGAAAGGCATTCTATGCCTCACTCTCCTCAAGGTGCCCTACCTCTTTGGTGGTAGAGGATATGGAGTTGCAATTATTAAAAGAACGTGAGTCTTGTAAAGGAATATGGCATTGATCGAGCTAAATGCAGTTGATGGCAAGTTTCAATGTACTCCACTTCCTATTTTTTCAGTCTTAATCTATATCTTACTTCGAAAGTAGTCACTCAGTTGTGTTTTTAAAACTGGAAACGAATTAAATGTAATCTGAAAGATTCTAATACGGTATGTTGGTTAAATTAATTCCTAGGAAGAGCTAAAGAAAGAACTGGTTACTTCATAGTTTGTTGTCTTATATAATTTTACAGAAGGATAAAATTTTCCTCATATTTTTTTGAAAAGGGTTGGTGGGAGCATTTTGGAACTGTAAATAGAAGCATTCTTCATTACACTACTTCTACAGGGGTCAAGAGTGAATCAGCATACTATTACTTAACTAAGTAGGTTCAGGAAATTGATTCAATGAAGGTTATGCTGAGAAAAATAATGTTGTAAAGTACCCAAAGGATAACAACTTTTAGCTCCAGTCCACATGACTGATCACACTGATATATCTGGTTGCTCCTAGGTCGGGAAGTTGAGGGTGTTTTAACAGTTAAAGTCCCGAGAGTTTAAAAAACCCTAACATAAATGTAACAAATTCATAATTTTCTACTCGGCATAAGAGAAGTCATCTTTCCAACCACCCAGCAACAAATTTAAGAGCCTTTATGAAATTCTACAGCTGAAAAGTAAAATGCTTAGGGGTCAACGTACATTGACTCTGGGTAACTCTGATCAACTTTAACCATTACACAACTCCTGTTGTTAATACACCCTCAAGTAACTTGTAGATATTGCTTGATTCAACTGAATATTCTGCTATTTGAGCTAATTTCTTTTTTTTTCTTTTTTTTAAAGTTTCAGTTATCAACAATTTGATAGGTCACACATTTTTACAATACAGCATATATTTGAACCTTATTATTGCACTTTCTTCAGCAACACCCCATGTCATCTTTTCAACCTAATGAAGTTTTGTCTTCAAGGAACAGCTTAAAGACAAAAAGTCCACAGGCCTTGCACGGCATTTGACCATATGACAATCATCAAGAACACTAACTTCAAGCTTGGCGCCTATGAAGCCTGAAATACGTATACAGACACAGGCAAAAGGAGTGGGGAAAGTATGTCACTGTATAATGTGTAAACTCAATGACTCACTTCTCATAAGCTAAAAACGAGTGATTAAAACAACTTTCCTACATGGAAGCAGTAAAAACCATCCTGCTTTCACCAACAACAAATCCAATCAGTTGTCCTGCAGGAAACATGCACCCACTCAAAGCAAGACAACTAAACACCAAAATGTCCTGGACCGTCTACTTCCATTATTATCTATCTGCTGCAAATCAGTTTGTCCTTCTGCACAATAAACTATAACAACCGAGAAGGCAATCAAATTACGCCTAAGCACAAAGCTACATAATAACTGGACCTGAACTAACTAAATGACTGATAACTCCAAAAACTCTAGAAGTGTGAAAAAGACATGGTTGCAATCACAAAGCAAATCACCGAAGTTCAATTCATAAAAATCCATTTCCACAAAAGGACACCAACTTTTAATAAACAACCACCCTAATGAATTTTAGCTAACAGTGAATAAGATGGTCACATGACCGCAATAGGCAAAGCTCAGACGGTCACACTCAAAAGGGGCAGCATAGAACTTCCCAAACTCTCAAATTACACTATACAACTAGGAAACCAAACCCACCGATCAATAAAACAGGACCACAATCTAGCAAACAACTAAACCAAACCATTTCAAACTCTGCACCCAGTTCAACACATTCACCACTCAGCTAAATTTTCTAATAAATTCCAAACGTAGATTTTCAAACAGAAAATTCGGTGACCGTACAAAGCCAGCAACTAATTGAATTCAAAATTGAAATTGGAAATTTCACTGTCTGATTGACACATGCATCCAATCAAAACCGGAAATGAGATATAAAACAATCAAAATTCGACATAGAATGCAACAGCAACAACATCAAAAGGACAAAATTCCCAGCATCAGGATCAAAGTAAAAGCATCACTGACCTCTAAGAATCTAGCTTCTTGCTCGAGCCGTTTCAACTCGGCCTGTATCCTATGCTTCCCTCTGGTATCAGCGGCTGACAAAGACTGTAGCCTTTGGGTTGTTGGGCTCAATGATTCTGACCCATCCGATTGCATCTTATCACAGATAGCACTAAAGTACTTCACAACTAATACTCAGTTGCAAAACCAACTTTTTTCACAAAGAAACAAATTGATCATCGCCGCCAGGCCATTGGACTGAAACTTAAGGACGACCCAGAAATCTTCATGGACCCCACAATGAATTTCACACCAAAAACGCAAAGCCCTTTTGCAAAGGAGCGGATCTATAACAGAGAGAGAGTGTTTTTGTGTGTTGGGTTTTTGGGTTTGGCTGTTTTAAGAACCTTTTTAAAGGGAATGGCTGGAGAAAGGAAGAAACTTTCTTCTTTGTGTTTGTTTGGTTTGTTTGGTAGTGGAGAGTGTTGGTGAAAGCTGGTTTTCTTTTCTGTTTTCTAATTTTCTGTGTCTTTTTTGTCTCTCTCTCTCTCTCTCTCTCTCTCTCTCTCTGTGCAGACCCAAGAGTCTATCAAGATTCCTACTTTGTAGAGCCCCATGCGATGTTTCATCGTCACACTTTGCACCCCGAAACTGTGGATTGTGGAAGCGCATGGTACCATGGGCTCAGACAGGACAAAATTCAGCTCAGGTCTTCTAGTACTATACAAAGTAAGGCTGAAGAGGAAGTCCGTAACTTGTAAAATGATTAGCTAGGCTTGTGTGGTAGGGTATTGTCACTGACGAGAAATTTTGTGTGTGCGGGACAATAACATCACGTCACATGTGACCAAAATATAATAAACTAACCGTAATTATAATAAGTGTACATAAACATTCCATGTGATATTCTTATCAAATAAACAACACTTACCTTCAGTGGGTAAGTGATGGATGCGTGACAATTGTGAGAACTTATAACATTAGTTTATATGAACGTTATGCTATAGCTATTTTAGAGCGTCTCTAGGAGAATCTCCAAATTTTAGCTAAATTAGCTAAAAATTCATTATAACAAACTACTTAAAAAGTGATTCATACATCAATGTTCTCTATTTTGGCTAATCTTGAATATTTTATCATTTCTTAAAATCTAAACATTTGATTATTCTAGTTTAGAATAAAGGGATAGAAACAGAGACACACGTAGTGAAAGAGAGCCGGCAAAGAAAAGAGGAAGAAGGCTTTGAATTTTTTAATTTGAATTTTTTGACTGTTGCAAGACGAATGCAAGGCTTCAATTTCTCTCTCCTTCTTGTTAGATGCAGTGAGCCATCAGATTCCAAAAGTGTGTTTTCCAAATTGGAGAGCCAAGTAGCGAACTTGGTGGAGCTGTGGTTTTCCCTCCTTGTCACCAAAATTGGTAAAATAGGGTATAACAATTCTATGGGAGATGTTTTTACACTATTTACCTAACCTTTTGTTTTTCATGCGCAATAAATTTTTAAAATTATACATCATTAAAGTTTGATCCTTATCTTTCTCAATAATTGAAAGTGTGTATTCGATTCCAAAGATCATAATGAAGTAATTGTGGAGGGATTAGGGTTAGGGGTTATAGTTGAAGATTGGAATGATACTTTCTTGGCTGCTACTATGTCCAAGAGGGGCCTAATGAGGTCTTTTTATGAGCTAATCAAGTGGCTGGCAGGGATAGAAGAATAGTTGCCCTTAACTAATGATTTGGGTGATTTATGGCAATGGCTTTGCTCTTTTATACACATCATGTCACATAGAAAACACCGAAAGGTGTTGTGAGAGAGATGGAGATGCTTGTTTTGGCATGTCAAGCATAGAAAACATTTTATTCTTGGCAAAATGATTAGATTTCTAGTATCATTTAACATGAGTACAGAAATCAAAATATGCATCAACTTGATCTCTGAGTTTGTGGCACGTCGTTGTCTTTGTAAGCGACAAGCGCGTTTACTGTTTCTTAGAGCAGAGCGGGTGTGCTGTCATTTCATGATTTTGACCGAGTTGGGATTCCTTTCTTTTGTGCGACGGCCACGTGTTCACATTGGGCCAAATCCTCGTAAGGTAACAGTAAAACATCTCTCTCACTGTCTGTCAATCGTGTCTCTCTTGGTCGGAAGAAGAACTATTCCACAAATCCAGAGTTTACGCATTTAGGGGCCGTTTGGTTCATGGGAAAGGAGGCATGACAATGGGAATTCACTTGCTTTCCCATGTTTGGTAAGTCCGGGAATGGGAAACGGATTCCTGGCACATGGGAAAGTAGGGGGGAAAGTGATGCCCCCCTCTTAACTTGGGTTTTGTTTTCCCTCCTCATGGGAAAGTTTGGGAAAATGTGCCAACATTCAATGCACAATTTTCATGACTATTTTGTCCCTATGAACAATTTATAATTACAACGTATCATTAAATGCATTCTTTTTTTATTTGATTTAATATTGGTATAATTGGAAAATTATACAAATTTTGTTTTCCATTCCCACTCAAAACAAACATGGGAAAGGAAACAAAGTGAAATCTCCCGATTACTTTCCCAACATTACCAAACGTGGGAAAGGAATCTTTCATTCCCATTCCTTGGGAAATGACATGGGAATTGATTTCCCCTCAAATCCATTCCGTGAACCAAACGGGGCCTTAGAGCTTCCGCTTTTACATGCATTTCATAGAATTTGGAGCGCTCAAATAATTCAATGACTTTGAATAGGCCACATCAGCTAGCATAACTTTTTTGTTTTAATCACAAAATTGACGGTAACGTGTTTCCGTTACCTCTCTGCATCTCTCTATCTATAAGCTCCTATCTAATCTATATCATTTGTATTTGGCACAAAGCTATTCAGCTACTGTTTCAGCCAAAACCCATCATTTTCTTTAGCAACTTATCAATATTTCTCCAATTGATAACTTTCAATTTTCATGAAAATACCCAATAATTACAGCCACTACCCATCAATTGATTGTCATTTGGAATTCAGCCAAAATTCATGAAAAGAAGCTGCACTCTATATTTGAATTCAGGGATGAAATGATAAACTATAGAATGGAAAATTACAAAAATGAGCGTTGCAAGAAATTGGTTCATCCTCAAGAGCGTCGACCAGTAGTGTAATAGCCGCTTGACGCGATTTATCGGCTTCACTAGACACTTGAATTCCTAAATTCATTTAGCTCGTCGGCCACCATATCTGTGGCCTCGACGGAGGAGCCTCCATCACAGTCAAGCAAGAAACATGAGTGCTCTGTTTCAAATACCACGATTTTGAATGCATTTTATGAATTTTGATAAGAAATTTATGTCGATTTGTTTGTCGAGTTTTAATTAGCATGTATGGAGTTATGGCTTTTGAGTTTTGATTATGATTTGGTTGAGTCGGAACAAGAGGGAAGAGAAATGAGGTAGTGTTGTTATTGTGGTGGAGTTCATGTTTGGATGGAGAGAAACTAATGCCAAGCGGAAAAGAAACACCGGAAACGTCACAAAGAGAGAAGTAAGGGAGTTAATTAACGTCGTTTTAGAAAAATAAAAAAGAATACTCTTTATTAGCTTAGGTGTCTTGTTTTGAGTTGTTGGATTATTACAATGGCTCAGATCAAGCAAAATGCGGATAAATACGAAGGCTCTAAATGCAAAGGCTCGAAATCTCTATTCCACACCTCCAATGGTTGATCTTGATTGAGTCAAAGTAGACTCATATTGTGCCCCAATGGAGAGGTTGGGGTGATATGGCCCCTTGGATTTGAATAAACCACAGTCTCACTAAATTTGGCTCTTAGGTTAAATTTCAAATCAACTGTAATACTTGAATTCAGAACATGGAAAGCTAATGCTAAATTCAAACTCTTTGTTTCTTAGCAAAGTTTCTTGGCAAATCAAAAGACAAAGGCTCCGTTTTTTCTCCCTTTCTTAATGGTAAGAGTCGAGTGCCTAGGTTTTGCAAGATTTTCAGTGAATTAGGTCATGAAAACGCATCTGCAATAATTATAAATGTATTGATTGAAAATGGTACAATGTTCATAAATTTGGAATTTCATACTTATTCATTGTATTTTTGAAAATTCTAAGTTCCATTTTGAATAAGTAGGCGAGTTTTGTATTGAAAGAGAGACTTTAAGATTGGACAAGTTACCTATTTCTGGTTCAGTCTCCTCTTTGCTACGTTATGATGTGTACAAACGGCTGATGAAATCGAGCAAGACCAGCTCGCCCTATACCACCACTGCGGACGTGTCAATCCAAAATAAACCTGACTATTCAAAACCATTTCTCATCCACACGCACAGGTGTCAACTCCCTCTGCCACCTGCATACATGTGTCACCCACATGCAATACCAAAACCTCAACTACGTCAATACATAAACTTTCTCTTCCATCATTCATCTCTCAGACTCAGACAGAGCCTAAAAAAAATTTCTCAATCTTGTTTTCGAACAGAACATAATAATAATGTCGTCCTCCATCTCTTCATTCTCATCAACTCTCATCAGACGAACAATCCCATTTTGTTCATCCATCACCTCTACTACTTCTGCAACAAGCACTCAATTTCTGTCACGCAAAAGAAAGCCCATACGCCCCCTTGCATCTCATATTCTAGCCCGTGCCCTACCCGACCCGCCCGACCAGTACCCGACCAGGAGCCCACCAGAGTTTTCTCCCCCAGTTCCAGGCCGCTATGACCAGCCTTCTGCTCCTCCTGAGGTGCCTGGGATATCCACCTCTCCGGATGTGGACCCCACTCCTGTTCCGCCCCCTGAAGTGAATCCATACCCTCCACCGCTTGACCCGGGTCCGAACCCGGGCCCGGATTTCCCAGTACCTCCCTTGAAACCGCCTCCTGTGCCCGATATCCCGCCACCGTTTCCTGATAACCCGCTTCCAAAACCCGACGTAGTGCCGCCGCAACCACCGGATATTGTGCCTCCTCCCCCGCCGGGGCCCGAGATTATTCCCCCACCAGCTCCCCCGCCACCCCCAACTGGCCCGGGTGGGCCAATTGTTGTGTAGATATCTCTTTTTGACACATTGTGTAGATGAAGTTTCTGATCTTATTTATTATTTATCAAGGAAAAAAATAGCAAAAAAAAAACAAAACAAAAAAAGAAAAGATCCGTGGTCGATCATAGAATAGAGTAGTAGAGTGGATGTATCATGTATATAGAACCAATACTTGTTTTTATGTTACAACAACTTTTCTAGTCTAGTTTTTAAAAAAAAATATATATATATATATATATATATATATATATATATATATATATATATATTTTGTGTTGGGTGTATTAAATTAAATTATTAGAGAAGATCAGACAACCTTATCCTATCCTAATTAACCATGCCATAATATTCGAATACTAATTCGGACTGAATTGAGTTTTAGGGTTGGAATCCTGCCATTGAAATTGTTCCTAAGGAAAATCTTTGGCAACCACACAAATGTTTGGACAATCCAAATTAACCTTTGGCAAATTTTTGGTGTAGGTGGAGCTCATAAAAAATAGGGTAATGCTATACTTACAACATAATTATACCACATTTTAATACCATCATATGGCAGTTGAGGTGGACATCTAACTCACTAAAATTAGGCTTATTATCACAAAACGTCCCTGAGGTTTGCGAAACTATCACATTGCATCCTTTATGTTTATTTTTTTTGTCATTTATGGTCCTTAAGGTTAATAAGTATCCTCACAAATAGTCATTGCTGTCATATTCCGTTAAAAAGTCTGTTAAGTTGATGATGTGGCACATATGTGTGGGTCCCATATATCCAATAATATGACGCCACGTGGATTAAATAAAGAATACATTTTAAAAAATAATTTCAAATTATAAACCATTAAAAAAAACTTTAAAAAATTATAAACCAAAAAATTAAAAAACACCACCTCCTCCATTCACCAAACCCCAACATCCTTCGTCCAAAAACAAACCCCCCATATCCAGCCTCCTCCATATCCCCTCCATTCACCAAACCCCCACATCCTTCGTCCAAAAAAAAAACCCCCCATATCCAGCCTCCTCCATATCCCAACTTGCTATCCCAAATCAACCCCCACAACATCCAACCCAAACCTTGTTATGCCAGGAACCTCAGCCACTGCCCGTCTAATCTCCACCACCAAATACCAAAATTGGATGCTAGTTAGTAAATGCCAAATTAGTGGGTTGGGTGGGCTTAGTGGTTGTCTGGGTTTGCTTTGGAGGGGAGGGGGGGTGGAGTTTAGGTTGGTTGCTGTCAAATAAAGAGGGCATGGAAGAGAGACAAAAAGGGAGAGAAAAGGAGGAGGGCGGGCAGTGGTGCGGAGGGTGGGTGAGGATAGGTGCGGCTGTTGGAGGTGTGAGAGGGAGAGAGAGAGGAGATGTGGGTGGGAGTGAGGAGAAAAAGGGGGAAGGCAGAATAGTGGGGGTAGAGGTTTAGTGCGATGGAGAAGATGGTGATTGTTGTTTTTTTTTTGTTTTTAATATGTTTTCTTTTCTTTTAAGTTTTTTTAAATTAAGTTTCAAATGTTTATTTTATTTAATCCACGTGGCGTCATCTTATTGGATAGGGTAAACTACCGAAATGCCCCTTGAACTTGTACCTAATTATCAATTTACCCCCTGACCTTTTTTTTTTAGCGAATTAAGGGCTCGAATTAAATTTTATTATCAATGTTCCCCCTGCCGTCTAAATCATCAACATTTCATCCAATAATCCATCAAATCATTAAAAAAATTAAAGAAAAAAATATATTTTTTGAAAAAATTAAAGAAAAAAAAGAAAAAGAAAAATCTTATGGACCCACCCACCCCACCCCCTGCATCTTCTTCTCCAACCTATCCCCCCTTACTCTCTCTCTCTCTCTCTCTCTCTCTCTCTCTCTCTCTCTCTCTTTTGCAGGCTCGAGTGGGGATGGAGGTGGTTGTTTGGTGGCGTTGGGTGGTGGTCTAGGGATGGATCTCGCGTGTCTCTCTCTCTTTTTGCAGGCTCGAGTGGGGATGGAGGTTGTTGTATGGTGGCGTTGGGTGGTGGTCTAGGGATGGATCTCGCGTGGGGATGGGGCTGGGGGATGGGTCTCAGTTGGGGGGGCAAGGCTGGGGAATGGGATGGGTCTGGATCTTGGGGGCAAGGGATGGGGATGGGAGAGAGAGTGTTTCAATTTTCTGTGAGGAGAAAAGAAATAAAAGGCATGGTGGCCTAATGTCCAGCGGCTACATGTCCAGCCGCATGGCAAAAGGTTTGGTCAGCTCCAGATCAATTTCAAGAGCCACCATTCTCTACTCTTACTTGTTGGTCAAATCAATTTCAAGAGCCACCATTCTCTACTCTTACTATTACTAGCACAAGCTTTCAAAAACATACATATCAGGTGAGGTTAAATGGGGTTAAATGCTGGGCCAAGAGCTGGGGGTTTTAGGGTTGATGGGTTGATGTGCTTGAGGAGATAGAGCTGGGGGAGGGGGCGATAAGGTTGCTGGTTCTTTTTTTTTTTTTCCTTTTTGGGTCAATTTTCTTCTTTTTCTTTAATCTTCTTCTAAAAAAATAATTTTTAAAAATGATTTAATTGAAAATTGGATGAATCGTAGGGAGAGAGGGAAGAAAGGGTTTGGTTGCAGAGAGAGAGGGGGAAGAAAGGGTTTGGTTTGCAGAGAGAGAGAGGGAGTCATAGGGAGAGAGGGAAGAAAAGGTTTGGTTTAGGGTTTGGTTTGCAAAGAGAGAGGGAGTCGTAGGGAGAGAGGGAGGAAAGGGTTTGGTTGCAGAGAGAGAAGAAAGGGTGGGAGTTTATTAAAATGATTTTTTTTTTCATTTTATATGTCATACTATTGTATTTTACAGTATTTAATTATTTTTAACATATGAAATGACCAATTTGCCCTCATATTTAACGGCAAATTGGATGAAGTGTTGATGATTTAGACGGCAAGGGAACATTGATAATAAAATTTAATTCGAGCCCTTAATTCGCTAAAAAAAAAGGTCAGGGGGTAAATTGATAGTTATGTACAAGTTTAGGGGGCAATTCGGCAGTTTACCCTATTGGATATGTGGGACCCACATATGTGCCACATCATCAACTTAACAGACTTTTTAACGGAATTTGACGGAAGGACTATTTTATTTAATCCACGTGGCGTCATATTATTGGCTATGCTTACCACATAATTATACCACATTTTTAATACCATCTCACGTGGCAGTTGAGGTGGACATCCAACTCATTAAAATTATATATATATATATTCTTTAAAGATATCAGTTTCTTATAATTTTCATTAATTAAAAAACTTAACCCTGGAGACTTTTCAATTTTCATGTTATCTGTTGGCCTCCCCAAATTCTCTCTCTTCCTCTTCCTCTCCTCTCCCCTCTCCCCAAATTCCCTCTCTTCCTCTGCCGTCGATCAACCACCGCTCCACTCCCTCCACCTTTAATTTTTGGTTAGTCCACCTTTGAGATGATGTCTATAGTCTATGGTCAATGGTAGTTGAGGGGTCATAACACTGCTCCTTGCATCACCAGCTCCGACCACCTCCATAACCTCTCATAGAAGGACCATTATACCGCGATGATGTTGATCATGATATGGGTCTTGATCAAGCAGATTTGTAGTTGTTATTACATGTGTACTGACCAAAAAGCCAAGGAGGAGGGAGTCTTGCGGCGGCGAAGATGCGATGGATCGGCTGCATAGGTCCTGCAGAGTGACGCCGATGGGGAGGAGAGGAAGTAGGGAGAGATGGAATTAGGGGAGGTCGACAGACAATGTGAAATCTGAAGACTCTCTAATCCAGTAGGGTTAGGTTTTTTTAATTAATGAAAATAATAAGAAATTGATAAGTCCAAAAAAAAAACTAATATAATTTTAATGAGTTGGATGTCCACCTCAACTGCCATGTGAGATGGTATTAAAATGTGGTATAATTATGCGGTAAGTATAGCATTACCCATATATATATATACAGTTTCATTCTATTGAGGGATTCCTTAAATAATTTTATTTGAGGGACACCCTTTAGGGTCCCCTACAAATATTTTTTCAACGATTGAAACATCTAGTTTTTAAGTCTACATTCATAGATCATCCTTGCAAAAAATTAGACAAATTAGAAACCGTTTCGATATCCAATTGTGTCCTATAAAATCAATGAACACGGGGCTTCAAGAAAGTACTAAAATTTTAATAATTCAATTGAGTGGTCAAATGATATCGAATTCAAGTGATTTTTTGTAGAGATGATCTTTAAATGAGTATCTACAAAATAGACGGTTTGGTTTCGTGAAATTCAATACGGAGTGCTTCCTACAAGCATGAGCGGAGCCAATTAAGGCCCACAAGGGTCACTTGACCTTTCTCATCCTTTGATAATTTGTGTTTTGTATGTGTTGCATTTGACCCAATTACTTTCTATATTACACGGTTGACCCTTCTCATCTTTTGAGTTTACGCAACCATGTACACTACAAAATCCCTCTTGGCTCTAGTAGTATCTATTTTCTAACACAACATCACATAAACACATCTCATAATTTCTAAGATTGCTCATGATTTTTTTAAACGAATGAGCTAATCAATTAGGCAAAATTCTCACTCTCGCTATTTAAGGTTGACCCTCCTTGATAAATTTTATGGCTTCGCCATTATCTACAAGGATGTCTCTCAAATAAACTTATTTAAAGTATATAGTCACGCGGCTATACTCTATAAATAGAATATAGAGATACTTCCTATTTATAGGGTATAATTTAAAAGATATTTCTAAGTCGTTATATGGCTAAGCTCCGAGCCGACCATGTCATGCCTGAGCGCGGGTCTCATCATGTGGGTGGGCCAATCGGAGGTTGCTGCTTTTCAGTAATGATGATTTCACACGGTTTTAGTAGAGGGAGGTGGGTTGTAAAGTAGATTAATTTAGAGTAATTTAGACTATTCATTATATATATATATATATATATATATATATATATATATATATATATATGTATATATATTATTTTATAAAAAAGACAAGTTCAAAGTTCTTTATCGATAACCAAAGATTTGAACACAATAAAAAAGGATATCTAATTTTTTAGAAACCATTTGAATTAGGGTATTGATTTTCCCACTCCCCTTTTTTTTAAAATTATATGTTCTCACTCCTCTTTTGTTCACTTACACTCTCTTTTATCTTAGAGTAAAAAGTATTAAAAAACAAAAGGGAATGTAAGTGGATAAAAGAGGAGGGGAAAATCACCACCCTTGAATTAATACAATATGAAACAGAAGCCTTGATTTTTCATGAAGGCACTGCAACGGTGCGTTTTAGTGGACGGCAAAAAAAACAAAACAAAACGCGGGTGATATGTCCCGTTTCACCTGATTGATAGCGATAGGCAAAACTGTGACTCACAATTGTTGCTGCTGCAAACATGTGGTCCGTGCTGAACGCCTGAACCCAGAGTCACACAAGCACACTCTCCGCCTATAATCCTTTGTCTCTGTACGTGGGTAAGCCATTTCCATTCTGCAATCCATTCGTTCCTTTTCAATTTTCACATGTTAGTTTCAATATGAATTTCCATTGTACCAATTACCAGGAAACCGCATGGTTGCTGCTTGCTTGCCCGGCTTCACAGTTTCCAGTAATCAGTGAGCAAAAAATATAAATTACTTTGCTTTATGGCATAATAAGAATAGTTTACTTATACCATTCTTTCTCACCATTTATTCTTTGTGTTTTCTATCACACTTTCAGGTGAAGGTTGTTCAAAACAGGTAAAGCCGTTACAACCGCATCCCATACCTTACTCAAACTCCACGGAAACTCTGTTCCCTCCTTTCCGAAAAGCAAAAAATAAATAAAATACAAATTGAATTATCCATTTCCATTTTCCACTTCTCTCTTCTCCACTCAGTGTTACTCAGTCTCCTTCCTCACTTCTCCACCAAAATGGCGTCTCGGCTCGGCGCCTGTACCCCTCGCGGGTCCCAATTCTATTTACTCAAACACAAACACCCACTCATTCTACTGCTAGAGCAGAAGCGAACGGCGCCGTTTGGGAGAACGAAGATCGCGGGCAGGGGAAGTCTGCGGATTAGGGTTTCCGATGGCAGGGACTCGTACCTCGGCATGTGGAAGAAGGCCGTGGAGAACGACAAGAAGACCGTCGAGTTCGAAAGGATCGTCGAGAAATCGAGTAAGATCGATGCTGATGATGATCAGAGTGTTGAGCCTGTTGAGGATTTGGAGAAGAAGAGCGAGGAGTTCGAGAAGATTCTGGGGGTTTCCAAGGAAGAGAGGGATCGGGTTCAGCGAATGCAGGTTGTCGATAGGGCTGCGGCGGCGATCGCCGCGGCTCGCGCCATTTTGGCGGACAAAAATAAGAGTTTGAGGACTGATCCCGGTTCAGGTGGTGGTAGCGGGGGAGCAGTGGAGCCTCCTCAAGAGGGTAAGGATTTAGATTTTGTGTTTGGTTTTGAGTTTGGGAATTTCAATTTCTGATTGGATTTTTATTTGGGACAGTGAAGATATGGAGAGGTAGAATTTGATGCTAATGCGTAATGTTGATGCGTGTTTTATTTAATAAAGTCCACATTTTTAAAAAAGGAGAAAGAAAAAAGAATGAGTTTGATCGGGCATATGCATATGCATATGCATCTGTTTTGGATGGTGATGGGATTAGGGTCTTTTGAATCTGAAACAAACTGCATAAATTTAGTGTCCATTTTTGTTTGTGGTTGTGGAGATTGGATTTGTGAGATAGGCCGACTTTTGATCATAGGTTGATATAAACTGCAAATGATGAGTAGAATTTTAGTTACTAAAGGGAAGTATTGACATGCTGATCTCCCATTTGACTAATTAGGGATAAACATCTGAATTTTGCGCTAATTGAATTGATGATTTTCTTTTTGGGGTTTCTAATACTACACTGTTGGTTAACTGTTCTTCAGGAAATGGGACACAGGTTAGAAGTGTGATTGTTCCTCAATCAGAAATTTCAGGAACCGGGACTCCTGGCCCTGATTTTTGGTCCTGGGCACCCCCTCAGGGTGGTGATAAAAGTTCAGATGATGTCAGTGACTTGCTGCCAGCACAAAAACCTTCAGCACAGTCGAGCAATCCAGTGTTGGAGAAAGAGCCATCTGTAGGTTTTCTCTCAATTCCCTTAGAAAGTAAACTTGAAGACACCAATCGGAACCCTCCTCTTCCTCCTTTCCAGTCCCTGATGGAGGTTGGGAAAGTGGACGTCTCTGAGTCCAGTGTGGAGGCAACTTCCTTAAAAGATGACCATGAACTTGGTGCTGAGTTTTCAGCACATGCAGCAGAAGCAGCTCATGCTCTTGATACAGTGGATGAGGCGTCATTATCTGGAGTGAATACAGATGGATCTAGGTGGTGGAAGGAATCTGGAATAGAGCAAAGGCCTGATGGTGTGGTTTGCAGGTGGACAATGACCAGAGGTGTTAGTGCCGACCAAGTTACGGAGTGGCAAGATAAGTACTGGGAGGCTGCGGATGAGTTTGGCCACAAGGAGCTTGGTTCAGAAAAATTGGGACGCGATGCAACTGGAAATGTCTGGCGTGAATGTTGGACAGAATCTATGTGGCAGGTTATTCCGCACCGCTACTTGAAACTGAAATTTATGTTCTTACTTTCTTTTCAGTTTCATAATATTGATGGGTTTTAGCCTCTCTTTTGTGGCCAGGAACAAGCCTACCTGGTTTATGCAGTGATTCAAGTCTAAATTGCTTCATCAAAAGCTTAAATGATTACTTAGATTTATATTTTCCAAAATTTATGGTTAATGAACTATAAAGTTATACTCATCTGATGTAAATGCAGGCTCCCCTTCCATAAAAGTGAGGAAAAACCCCTATAAAAGGGACTGCTATGTTTCACCAACAGAATTGTCATAGGAAGAGATACATAACCGTTAACTTATTAATTTTTTAAAGATCGCTCCTAGAGTTAATTAATTCATCTGTCCACTTGATTTTAAGGCATGTAAAAAAACTGAACATCAAGCTTTGGTTTGGTTGCAGAACTGTGGACTTGTGCATATGGAGAAAACTGCAGACAAGTGGGGAAAGAATGGTAAAGGCGACGAGTGGCAAGAGAAATGGTGGGAGCATTATGATGCCTCAGGCCAAGCTGAAAAATGGGCTCATAAGTGGTGTAGCATTGACCCAAATACACCCCTTGAGGCTGGTCATGCTCATATCTGGCATGAAAGGTACCAAACTGTCAATTAAATTGGAGTAAATTTTTGATGCCATGCCTGTAGCGATGTCTCATTTATTCCTGCCATCACATCAAATCGCCACTTACAGGATTTCTCTTACAAACAATTTTACAAACATGATAGTAGATTTCAAGAAATTGTAAAACTTCTGATGTGTCAATCAACCTGCTTTTCCCTCTGATAAAACTGTACGATGAGTAAAATTTGGAATCTGGTTTCCTTCTAAAGACTTGACATGTTTTGCATCTGTTGCAGGTGGGGTGAAAAGTATGATGGACATGGTGGCAGCGACAAATACACTGACAAATGGGCGGAGCGCTGTGAGGGCGATGGTTGGGCGAAATGGGGTGACAAATGGGATGAACATTTCAATCCAAACGGTCATGGTGTGAAGCAGGGTGAAACATGGTGGGAAGGTAAGTATGGAGAGCGTTGGAATCGGACATGGGGTGAGGGCCACAATGGTTCTGGGTGGGTTCACAAGTATGGGAAGAGCAGCAGCGGTGAGCACTGGGATACACACGAGCCACAAGACACATGGTATGAGAGGTTCCCTCACTTCGGTTTCTATCACTGCTTTGAAAACTCAGTCCAGCTCCGGGAAGTTCCAAAGCCATCCGATAGGCCATAAATCACCATCTGTGTGAAGCGAACTGAAAAAGGCTCTCTCTATATACGTAATAATAGATTCCCTTACCTAAATAATGAATGTAGTTATCCCATGATGTAATATTTCTTCTAAGCTTTAGTTTGGTTCCACTGCAAAACTGAACAGAATTCCTTTTTCTTTTCCTTATTAACTGCCCACTTAAATAGACATAAGTTTGACATGTTTTTGTGAAAAGAAGACAAGTTCAGGAGGAGTGGGTTAAGCTAGTTGGTTAGGGCATTGAGCTTGCCCCTTTACTCAAGTTCAAATCCTCTCTTAGATTAGATTAATTTAGAGTAATTTAGACTATTTATTATATACATATATTATTTTATAAAAAAGACAAGTTCAAAGTTCTTTATTGATAACCAAAGATTTGAACACAATAAAAAAGGATATCTAATTTTTTAGAAACCATTTGAATTAGGGTACTGATTTTCCCACTCCCCTTTTATTCACTTATGTTCCATTTTTTTAAAATTATATGTTCTCACTCCTCTTTTGTTCACTTACACTCTTTTATCTTAGAGTAAAAAGTATTAAAAAATAAAAGGGAGTGTAGGTAAATAAAAGGGAAGGGGAAAATCACCACCCTTGAATTAATACAATATGAAACAGAAGCCTTGATTTTTCATGAAGGCACTGCAACGGTGCGTTTTAGTGGACGTCAAAAAAAACAAAACAAAATGCGGGTGATATGTACCGTTTCACCTGATAGCGATAGGCAAAACTGTGACTCACAATTGTTGCTGCTGCAAACATGTGGTGCCTGTTGAACGCCTGAACCCAGAGTCACACAAGCACACTCTCCGCCTATAATCCTTTGTCTCTGTACGTGGGTAAGCCATTTCCATTTTTCAATCCATTCGTTCCTTTTCAATTTTCACATGTTAGTTTCAATATGAATTTCCATTGTACCAATTACCAGGAAACCGCATGGTTGCTGCTTGCTTGCCCGGCTTCACAGTTTCCAGTAATCAGTGAGCAAAAAATATAAATTACCAGTTTTGTTTTGTGGGTTTTGCTTCCTTTTTTATCATACAATGGCTATTTCAATGCTCTATGGAGCTCAAAATCTCAAACTCATTGGTGGCATAGCACCAGCAACTGGGTTAGGTTCTGATGGGACAAAATTTCACTTTGGGGGTTTCTCCAAGAAGGGTTTAGTGAGTTATGGGAGGAGTTACAAGACCAGAACTTTGGCACCCATATGCAGTGTCTCCTCAAGGCCGGCCTCTCAGCCTAGGTTCATACAGCACAAGCAAGAGGCATTTTGGTTCTATAGGTTCTTATCTATAGTGTATGATCATGTTATAAACCCTGGGCATTGGACTGAGGATATGAGGGACGATGCTCTCGAGCCTGCTGATCTTTATGATCGGAATATGGTAGTGGTAGATGTTGGTGGTGGAACTGGGTTCACAACTCTTGGTATTGTTAAGCATGTGGATGCCAAAAATGTCACAATTCTTGACCAGTCACCTCACCAGCTGGCCAAGGCTAAGGAGAAGGAGCCCTTGAAAGAATGCAAGATAGTTGAAGGTGATGCCGAAGATCTACCATTCCCAACTGATTATGCAGATCGATATGTCTCTGCTGGAAGGTAACATTTCTGCTTCTGTTGCTTTCTGTAATGTGATTTCATTTAAAGGAATTGCAAGTGAGGTTTTGAGTCGTGGGATTATTAGTGTCAAGTTAGTAAGTAGAAATATATTAGATTTAAGTATGAGTTCTCCGATTGGAATTTTGATCTTATCCTGTGATTCACTGTTATGCCGAGCTTATTATTCCTTATTTCAGATTTTTCATTGTGGTGAATGAGAAGAAGTTATATACTAATTGTGTGGTTAATTATAATCTGAAGGGAGGGAGCATTGTTACTTATCTTTAAAAAAAAGTTAAGTGAGTATTACTTTTCAGGATTGTTGAAATTTGAGGGTATTCCACACTACAAAGCATATGCTGTATTTGATTTATCATATTTCAGCTTTCACAATGATGGGACTGTAAGACTATACAAAATGGGTATTCTATACACCACTGTTGGTTCTGTTTGTCTTATGCAATTTCATGATTTGTTCCTCAGTATTGAGTACTGGCCGGACCCACAACGTGGAATCAAGGAAGCATACAGGGTGCTAAAAATAGGAGGAAAAGCTTGCCTTATAGGCCCTGTATACCCAACCTTTTGGCTGTCTCGTTTTTTTGCGGACGTGTGGATGCTTTTCCCCAAGGAGGAAGAGTACATTGAGTGGTTCAAAAATGCTGGTTTCAAAGATGTTAAACTCAAAAGGATTGGTCCAAACTGGTACCGTGGTGTCCGCCGCCATGGCTTGATTATGGGTTGCTCTGTGACAGGTGTGAAGCCCTTATCTGGGGACTCCCCTCTCCAGGTAATATTCTTCTTTATCCTCAGAAGATTCGTAAGTTAAAGCAAGTTTTCTGGGGGGCTCTTTTTACGGTGTAACTCTTGTTGACTGAATAATTTTTCTTTTGTCTAAGAAATCACTGGTAATTACAGAACAGCTAAACAACTAAATGATGACACAAAAGTCCTCTTGAAAGTTTTTCATAACATCGAAATGGCATGCAGTCCAATAAATGATAAATAGTTCTCTTGAAATATTTTTTCCTTGAGGCAGCAATATTTCATCTGTTGTTTCAGAGAACGAAGTTTGTTTCAGAAAAGGTGATATGAAATGGTTAATGCATATTAACCAACTCTCTGATACATGTTATACTTAGTCCCTAGTTTTACAAGGAACTCTCTCATTCCAATGGCATACTTGGATATATTTCTTTCTCCATGTTTTTGTTTTCTAAAAACTGCAACATTTGTTTTTTTCTCTTCATTTTGTTTCCAATTTCTTTTGGAAACTAGGATATATTTTTGGAAATCAAACACAACTACAGTGGTTGGTTGTGATACAAGCAGTGAGTGGCCATGGAGGTGGAGGTGGAGGTGGCTGCAAGAATGGCATTGGAGTTTTCTTTTTCTCTCACTCTGTCATCGTTGTTTCTAAATTTATCTGGGAATTGTAAAATATGCTGGAAATCAAACACGATTATAGAGGTTGTGTGGTGGCGGAGGTTATGGTGGTTGGTTCTGGTACTAGCTATGACTGGCAGTCTGGCGGTGAAGTGATTTCCACATTGGCAGTGGCGCAGCAGCAGTGGTGATTGTTACAAAATGGTGATACTGGTGGAAATGATAATGACAGGTGTGAGTTGTGACTCTGGGGTCAGTGATTACACTTTACAGTGTTTGAATTATTGGAATGGGTGATGTTGGTGGTGGTGTTCTAGTGATTGTGGTAACGGTATTAGTGGTGACAACTGACAAATAGTAGTGGCACTGTTGGAGATGATAGTGGTCGTGGTTCATTATACAAACTAAAGCAGAAAACAGGAAAAATAAATACTACTTAATACAATCTAAGATTTTAGGATTTCGAACAATTTGAATATGAGGGTCTACATGAAGATGTGGCATTTTACTAGTTTTAGTTAAAAAGTAGGTTTGACTACACCTTTTCTGTGAAGTAGTTATAGGTAAGGACCATTGTACCTCGAGGATTATCATTCAGCATTCAACGGAAGATGCACTAGACTTAAGTAGGAGGCTTATTTTCCCTTTAATGCATTCACTTGTCATATTTATGAGATGTTTGCTTTGGTGCAGCTTGGTCCAAAGGTGGAGGATGTAAGGAAGCCTGTAAATCCATTGGTGTTTCTTTTCCGGCTCATTCTTGGTGCAACGGCAGGAGCTTACTATGTGCTGGTTCCGATTTACATGTGGATTAAAGATCAAATTGTTCCAAAGGGCAGGCCTATCTGAAATGGGAGTTAGAAGATGGGAAATGATTGTCAGCATTCTCCTACGGTTTGCATTCTTTCCTTCAAGATTACCCTTTGTCCAGTGAAGCTAGCCGGACAAGATAATCTACTCCATTTGACAAACACACTTCAAGGCATTCGTGCTGTGGCAATGCACCTTTTTACAGCTTAAGTTTGTTGGAACTATGTTGTACAAGTGACTAACTTGATCCGTAATGTCATTTTCCTTTTACATTACATGATATTTCACTTTAAAATGATGGAATGTTCTCTGCGTGCTGATGGAGGGATGAGTGCCTAAGAAACAGGAAAGTGATATGGTTAAGTTCATTTCACTGGTTTTGCAAGCCGTCCATTGATCCATTCACGCAGTACAAATGGGATAAATTTCACGAACAAATTTCTTTGCCGCGCTTGTATTTTATATGTGCCATGACCTGATTAGCATTTCAGCAATGGTTCTTTTGTAATGGAGATGTTGTGCCATAGAAAGAATGAGTGGGGTTTGTCAATTGTCATGGAATGCCAATAAACAGATTCAATGGGAGGCAGTCACGGTCATTTTTGACGAGTTGGTTTTGGTTCGAAGACTTAGACCTCGTAGAATCGGGTCCATTACTCTAGTTATTTCGAGTCATTTGCCAGGATTTACGTTTACCACTGCTGTTTATTCATTATTACTTCTTGGATGGTCTAAACAATATTTGCACGTTATTCCGCTAGTTTCCTCTTCTCTCTCTTTTTTTTTTTTGGTTTTTTTTTCCAAGTCTTATGAGATTGACGGGTCCTTTTTCACGTGAGGAGTGATATAGACACAATGTTGCATACAACGGCAAACTTCTGTAGAGTTAAACCGTTTTAGCCGGAAGATGATGAAAAATGGGTAGTGGTTTCCAAGTACTAGAAGAGTCAATGGAAGTTGGGTCTCAGGTATGATTTGCGACCGGGTAAAGAACAAATCAAAATTGGGTTCTAATAATATGTTTGAAAACTAACAAAGAAACATTCAACCTCAAAATTTAAGTTTATATGATACCTATAATTAAGAAGTGCGTCTAATCAATATGATAAGATTGATAACAGCATCGTTTTTTTTTTGGTCTGATGATAACTGGATTGTTCTGCGCTGGTTGAGAACTATATGAAAAGGGTTATGTTATGTTGAATGCATGCTATGTTTTTTTTACTTAAATTATTCATTCATTAAAACTCTTTTTTTAATGAAGCATGCTCAACTCAATAGTTTTTGTCCTACGCATATAATTTTTTTTTTATGCAAACAAAATTGAGGGGGCTTTTCTCACACACATATTGTCAAAGTGTCATCATGCGAGTTTGAACATGAGATTACTGATCTACAAATCAAGGCATTTTTCACTTAAGCTAGACCCATTGAGTCCTAGCAGAGTTTGCAAAGCCTCTTTCTCGGTCCTTTTCTAAAGGCAAAACATCCTGCAGATACCATATAAACGCGTTGAAAATACCAAGTAATAATAGTATTGTATTTTGTATTCTGTAAAGAAAGAAAAGAAAATTGATACATTTTTTCTTATAATACAGCTTTTGGTCCTTTCTCTCTCTCTCTCTCTCTCGTGCAAGCAACGCAGCGTGCTTTTTGGGGTTGAATATGTGGGAGCAATTTACACACCTCCCCATACCCTTTAGCGTCTTACTCTTTGAATGCCCTTTGTCTCCTAAACATCAAACCCTTACAGCTGTCCAATCTTTGTTTCATTATATTATTCATGCATTTAGTATTTACAGTGAAGCAAGCAGATAAAATTTTGAAAAATATTTGTTTTCTTTTGCCTCCCCCTTAACTAAAAGTTCATGTACAAACTAGAAAGAAACCGAAGACTCAGATGATTCTTTTCAATAAAGACATGACTGTAACAACAAATTCCAGTCATGCATATACAAGCCTTGATTTGACCACTCTTATTTAATTTACTTTAATATATTGTTAAACAAAAACAAAACAAAAATGTGCTACACTTGCTAATTACCACATTGAAAGCACTACTTAAACCCAGCTAAGATTGAGCTATACTCAACATTCTCTCTCTCTCTCTCTCTCTCTCTCTCTCTCTCTTTCTCTCTCTCATAGACTTTGTATTTTTGAAAGGTAGAGGTGCTTGAGTGTCGTGGAGGTTTCAGGGGAAATTTTATAATTAAAACAGCATGGCAGATGTTCTGAGTGAAGAACAGATTGTTGAGTTTAAAGAAGCCTTCTGTCTATTTGACAAGGATGGAGATGGTGAGTTTCCTACTATCATGTCCTCAATTCTTGGTTAGTTCTTTGTGATGCATATAATATATATATTCTTGCATAGCTAGCTATAGTTTAGGTAGGTTCTCAGATTTAGAACCAGTTTCTATATATTATTTCTCCGTTCAAATGCATTTTTCTCTTTCTTGAAATGCTTGAATTTTCTCTGTTCAAATGCATTTTTCCTTTTTCATGAAATGGTTTAATATGTTTATATATGTGCGCAGGTTGCATTACCGTTGATGAATTGGCGACGGTGATTCGGTCTCTGGATCAGAATCCGACGGAGGAGGAGCTTCAGGACATGATAAGTGAAGTAGACGTTGATGGAAATGGGACCATAGAATTTGCAGAGTTCTTGAGCTTAATGGCAAACAAAATGAAGGTAAATATTATATGCATGGCACTGCAGAGCTTTTTTTATAAATAAGAATTAAGGCTTAATGTCATATACATGTTCTTAATTGTGTTTGTATAAATGCATATCATCAGGAAACTGATGCAGAGGAGGAGCTCAAAGAGGCCTTCAAAGTGTTTGACAAGGATCAGAATGGATATATATCAGCTACTGAGGTACAATAATTTCCATCCTTACATCCACAAGCAACATTTCCTCTACAGAAAAAAAGAGATTGAATAGATGAAAGGCTAACTTTTATCATCTCAATTTGCACTTATTAAATAGAATGCACTTGCCAAGACAGTTGTGTCTTAAAAGTAGTATAAACACACTTGTTTAGCTATTTATGTGACAAGCTTGTTCACAGAACATGTTTTATTTATTTATTTCATGTCTGAAATTATTGTATATTTGTTCTTAGTGTTCATATTAGCTCCAAAAACATAGAAATAGCATTGGTGGAACTGTTATTATTGACAAAAAGCTATTTTAAAGCTTGTGTTGGAAGAGGCTTATAGCCCGAGGTTCTAGGTTCAATTCCCCCCTCTCCAATATTATTTGTATATATATATATTTATAAAAAAAAAAATTAAAAAAAAAGCTTGTGTTTGTATGCTAGTAGTGTGTCAAAGCTAACTCTTTGAACAATAACCAAGGAAGTTTTATCTTTGATGGGGAAACTCTGTCTCCTACTTCTAAGGGATATATTGACTTTATAATATGAACACTGACTGTTGAAAGAAAGTGTTCTGTATTTCTTTGGACCACAAAAATCCAATATTTATTAATTGACCAGCTAAACAAGCCTGACCTGTTGAACACTGAACAGAGATGATAGCTCACCAAACTCAGAATTGGTGATGGATAGCTTCATTGCACTGACATTAAATTTCTAGGCATTGATTGCAGGGATGACAGCATGGAGTGTCTAAGGATATACTTAGAAAAATAATAGGAGAATCATATAGCTTAAGTGATACTAATGCTTAGTTTAAAAAATATTTTATTTGGGTATTCGTGAAATAAATTTCAATATTTAATTAAGTTAAATCATATCTTTTAACCCAAGTTTTATGAGGATCCGTATATATATCTTGATTCCCTGTACCTTTCCCATGCAATGAACATTAACCATGCTTCATTAGACAAATGCATATCTTGTTTTCCATATTGACCTTTTTAGTGCCAACAGAATCTAACACTATGCAAATCTATGTTTCTTCTTGTTCTTAATCTTGTTTCAGTTGAGGCATGTAATGATCAATCTAGGAGAAAAATTGACCGACGAAGAGGTCGAGCAGATGATCAAGGAGGCTGATTTGGATGGTGATGGCCAAGTTAACTATGATGAATTTGTGAAGATGATGATGACCATTGGATGATGATGACAGATTTCTCCATGTATTGAAGAAGAATTCTCGTTCTCATTCACATTCAAATTCATCCTCATTAGTCCACAAGGAATAAAGTTGTGTTGTTGTTGGTAACCAATGACCAAATGTAGTAGGACTTGACTAGTACCCTTTGATTTGTTCAATTCATTCAATTCCACATGTAATTTTTTTCCCTTTTTCCATTTCTAGCTAGTCAATATCATGGTGTGTTTCAATTCAAAAGTAAAAACTTTCCCCAATGTGATATATATCAAATCTTTTGTTCAATGAGTTTTTAGATTTACCTTAACCATTTACATCAATGTGTGTGAGAGAAACCCTCTCCTCTGTAGTTTAGATTATCGCTTATTCTAAAGAAAACCATTTACATCGAGTCAAGTTTGAAACTGCATCTGCTGGCTACCAATATATCCACTCCTGCTTTATTTTCTTTTTCCACTTTTTTTATTTTCTATTTGTGGGTAATTGTTTAGATTATCTTCCAACTCAGAAAGGGTTTCTTGATATGAAGTTTCTCCAACTTTTGGTTCTGAAGTCTGACTTTGACCAGGATCAGAGGCTGGACGTGAATTCCATCCTTTCACATTAATTTATCTGCAACGACCTCTTCTTTGTTTCCAATCTATGGCTGTAGAGGTTCAACCTTTAGACCATTCTCAAACCGCGTGGAATTTGCGAACTCTCCCCTTCTTATCATCTTTGATTTTCAGCGTGTGAAGAGTATGTCCTTGACTATTTCTTTTTCTTAGCCTCTTCCTCCTCTATGGTCTTCTTTGGTTTCACACCACAATGAATGCAGATAAGACCTTTTATGGCCAATTCAATTTAGGTCTGGTAGGCCCAATTGGCTAGCCTGGTCTCATGTGAAGCATAAGGTTGGGCTAGCTGGTATGTATTTTGTATCAAGGACATCATATATCTGTCTGGCCTAGTCTGTCTCAATACCAGGCCTGAGTTTACTCAGTCCAATTATAACCCTATTAAACTTCAGAATTTAAAATGAGCATGAGTAAAAGTTCCTGAATAATTGTTTTGTTCATGCAGCATGTTCCTCATGGTAGAGAGTTTTGATGGTTGAGATTCATACCATCTCTTTGTATCAGTAAAACAGTGATAATGATGCTAAAAAGATAGTTTGACTCATACCATCCCTTTGTATCACAGTTTGACTCGTTTGAGGGTGATTCTGGATAGGTCAATAATCACTTATGAAAGCACCTTCCACATGCTTCTCCATGTAGTGGTAATTGTTAGTTAGACAATCACTTAGTCTCAAAAGTAGCATTTAATACAATGTATTATATGGATATAAATAATCATATATTACAATCAGAAGTAGCATTTAATACAATTCCCCCCCAACACACCTTACAAAATAATTGTATCAATCAAATAAATAGATGGAATTACATCAAGGGTAACTTACATCACAAAGTATGGTAAGTTTAAGACAAAGAAGTAAAGGAGAGAAACAGATGGAACAAATGGAAACAACACAAACAATGGGGTGGCTGTCATGGTTGCGGAAAGTCATACTCACTCTTTCTTGGCTTCTCAAAATCAAATATACTATAACCAAGCAAAACGACAGTCTTTCTCTCCTCATCATCAAAACTCCATTTCCCAGAAAACTCCAATTATAAAGAAAATCAAACAAAACAATATATTCAAAACAGATTAATTAAGAGGCATTCAGTTAATCACAGTTGCACAACACATGCAGTTTGTAAAGAGAGAAGACCGGTGCCTGCGCTTCTCTTTACCTTTTGATGAAGTAGTTGGAGTAGCTTCTTTAGCATGTGAGGCCAACAGATTCTTGGTTGAATTTTGAGTAGCTGAATGCTTATCATGTATATGTGGTGTAACAACAATACGGGCTTCTTCCTCTTCCTTCAAGAATCCTATGAATGGAGTCTTTGACTTGTCTGAGTCACCTCTTTCCAGTGTAATGATTTTCTCTTCCACTGGCATTGCTTGGTACTGTGGCAGGTCTGGCTCATAGCTGGTGTGCTTGATAAGGTTTCCGAGACTAACATCATCCCCGTAGCATGGTGAGCCTTCCATCGCAGCCTTATCATGATACAGCAAAGGGGTACAATCTGATTCTTCAGTCCTTGCTTCATTTTTGAGATCAAGGCTGAAGCTTGGAGATTTTTGTATCCGACCACGAACGTTCAAGTTATCAGCATCTGATTCAGTGCTGTACCTTCCCATACTTTCTTGTGTTTCAGAACCACAGCTTGCAGTTTCAGATGCTTCAACTTTTGCACATGGTTCACTTGAATGGTTGGCTGAAATTTTAGTTTCTGCCGCTGCTTGAAGTGTTTCAGTATGTTGTGTAACATGTTGACCAGGAATATCAAGTGCCAACTTGTTCATGGAGGCTAATGCTTCAGCTATCCAGTTTGTGCAATCACCAGTGGAAGCTTCAGTAGCAAGGAACTCACTGCGACTCTCTTGCTTCAAATTTAGGATTGAGTCATTGGTGCTTTGAACAGTTTCATATCCACATACACTTTTAGGGGGCAGAACTTTTGCTTGATCAACTGGAAGTTGTAGAGACAGAAACTGTTCTGTTGTTTCTGTTCCTCCTATTTCAATTGCATACAATGGCTCTGTGTTATCCCCATTTTGTTGAACAGCTCTCTTCTCTGTTGATTCCTCTTCCTTGTGGTTGCAATGTGGGATAGTTAACTCTGGTGGAACCGTTCCAAGTTCTGGAACCACCTCAACTTTTGCATCTGAGTCCAGGAAGTAGTCCTCAGAAGCCTCATTTTGGTTGTTAACACACATGACAACTAGGTGTCCATTCTCAGCAACCTTTGTCTCCTCAGTTTGGCAATCCTTGTCGCTTAAAGGATTAACTACGCTTATCTTTTCGCTGTTCTCATGTATAGACCCGATCTTTGCAGCTTCAAACTGAGGCTCACTTGACTTGAAGGATTCTGATTCTATCACTGACTCTCCACAAGTTTGGATTGGGTTATCATCATGGTTGTGTTCTCCATTTTCTGACTCTTTTTCGATTAGTCTAATTTCCTCTTTAAGAATTATGCATTTGTCTTCTGGTTCAGGAACTTCTAGATGAGAGTTTGGTGAGTTAGTCACTGGAATGACTTCTGGTTCTGATTCTGAGCTATCATTTGTAAAAAAATTCATCTCAGTTGGAAGCTCCCCATCACTTTCATTTCCTAAGCCACTCAGACCATTGGATGCTATTGTTGTTATGGTGGTCAATGTATTTTCAAACTTATCTCCATCTTTAGTTTCAATCTTCTCTTCAGATGACTCTAATTGTTCTTGGGATGCCTTTCGCTCCAGTAATAAGTCATCCCTTTCCTTCTCCATAACTGGATCTGTGTTAGAATCAACACTTTCATCCATATTTTTCAATGCCTCAGTGTCTGAGAGATGACCTTTCACCTCAAAAGCAGAAATCAAACTTGATCCTAGACAGTCTTCATTCCCTTGTAAAGATCCACTGTCATCTACAGATTGGTCATCAGGATGAATTGTAGCCAATTCATGTTGATTCAACTCTAAATGTATAGATTCTGTAGGTTCTGGATCATGTGATGTAGATATTGCTCCCTCTTCCTCTGTTGCAGTTTATAGCATATAAAGGTTTTATTATGGTGGGATTTTTCTTTCATTTGCGTAAACAGTAATATATAACTCATACTAAAACAGAACAAAAGTTAAAGAAGAAGTGAAGAAATAATTCAAAACTTAATATACTAAGACAATAATGATAGAAGTATTTAAGAATATATTCAACTAGTACAATGGGAACATGGAACAGCTTGAAGGTAGCATACCTTTCTTGAAAGAAGCCTGCTTCTCAAGCTGTTGTTTGATTGTTCCTTGCAGATCAGTCTCCTCCATTTTCTTCTCTATTGGGTTATCATGTCCTGAATCATTCAATGATGTAGCCAGTTCCATTTTACTGTCTCCTTCACCCGCTTCATTCGTTTCCGGTGTAACTTCTGAAGATTCAGAAAGAGGATGAACTTCAGTAACTTCTTGCTCTATGGACAGAAGGCCAAATGTTAAGGGACAATAACTTTTAGTAATCAAGATATAAGTGCTTTCATCAATTCAGGTATAAGTTGCCCAATTAAGAAAACAGCTAACCTGTTCTGTTTGATGTCTGGTAATCAACACAAGGATCTTCTATTCTCTCTGGATTATCAGAAGCCAAGTTAGTAACTTTTTCATGAAAATATTTTCCTTCAGCTGCAGGTACTATTTCATTTTCTTCTTTTATGTCATTTCCATTAGCAGTTCCTACCAAAGATTTTTCGCCAACTTCAACTGCAAGGTTCTCTTCATCTGCAGGAGATTGCAATTGCAAACAGCTTTATGATACTTGCACATATACTAAAAAGAAAAATACACAGCTGGTAAAAAATTCCATACCTCTCAAACCTGATGTGTTGTAGTTCCCCATCTCATTTCCCATGATCAACTAACCAAATCCTGCAGTTTAAGCAATGCAGAGATTCAAAATCTGAGTCTTTTGGATAGCGAGCAGTATATTCAAAATCTGAGTCTAAATTCTGATACCATGGGATGATGCATTCAGATGTAAACAGCTATAAACATTTAAGAAGAGCTTTCTTTCTCTTAAGCTGCCAGGGTGTTGCACTTGATTAAAATGGGCACTGCTTCAGTTATTTTTCTTGAAGCAAAAGCCTCGCTTGGGTCATCTGTCAGCTAAACTGATCTATCAGTACTATAAAAGCTGTGCAACATCTAGCTTCTCATCCTCTTTTTCTTTTTAGCCGACATTGACATTCTTTAGCCATGAATTTTAAACTTAGAAAGCATCCAGACATTGCTAACGAAACAAAGTTAATGGTCGGCTATTCAATATGCCTTGTAAACCAGCCTTTTAGTGACCTGCCCATATGATTATGTTGTGCCAGTTTTTTAATTGCCATATGCTAATTGTATATTAAAAGGACCATATATAAGGTCACTCTTGCTAGCCTTTTTAAGCAGCCATTTTTCTACATGCGCCGCGCAGACAAACAAGAGGCGTTTAAATGAAATGTAGTGTGGCTCAAATTCCGTATGGGGTACATCATGCAGCTTATTGTTGTGTTTCTAGAAACACAACACTATTACTATATTACAATCAATAATGTGCATCTACATTTCGTTAAAGTTTACAGCTCGTCTTATGTTCATCCTAGCTCTGTATTTTTCCAAGTGAATTTTTGGACATGTAATTTTGTAAAGAATTTTACCAGCTACAACTACAAGTAGCGTCCATTATAGTGTCCATTATTGGATGTGAACATCCAGATAGGGAAAATGATTACAAGTGAAGGACACTTATTTCTGACTGACTGGCATGAACCACATGTACAGTGCTGATTGGCCAAATTTAGGTTTGCATTGGGTGCTGATGGAAATATTCTTTCTTCTACCATAGGAAAGAATGAATGAAATATTTAATGCGTTTTCATAAGGCTTTTTATGTGGGGCTGTACTTTCAAGATTTCTTGATCTTAAAGCTTTCTTTCCATATGCAAAGGCCAAGGTGGGTAAGAGCACATATTTTAAAGGCTGCGGTCATCAACTCATGATAGCTATTGCATTGTTTTTGGGAACTCTCTTACCTTTCTACATGCTTAAAAGCAAGCAACATCGAAGACATTGGACCCTCCACTCTTTTTCTCATTTGGAGGAAAGGAATGGAATGAAGAATTGGTGGAAATCCACCCTACTTACTTTTCACCAAAATATTAGCTAATGGAATGATTATACCATATTGCAGCCATCTGTGTCACCTTCCTTTCCTCCTATTTAATTTTCTGCCAAATCCCATTGTTTGTGATAAATATTGTTTAGTAGGATAGATTAGCGACGTGGGAATTGATGTCTTTGATCCGCCTCAACCTATATATATATATATTTATTTTATTATTTTTTTTTTTTGCCAATGAGGTCTAGCACAGTGGAAAAGGGCATTGACTTACAGACTAGTGATCTCAAGTTCAAACCATGATGGCACCTTGGTAGTGTGTATGTGAGAAACCTCTTCCCCAAATTTCGCTTGTATAAAAAAAATAAATGAATTTCTTTTTCCTTTTTAGAATTTCCGCCATGACCAAATGGTGTGCCCTTGCGTTGTCTCTTGCAAATGGATCATGTGTTTCTCACCCATAAGGCTTACCTCAAACTTTTAAGCCCATTAGGTCAATAGGTCTTCAGGCTGGGTAGACTTAAAAACAAGGATTGATTCTGATATAGAAAACAAAAATATAATGTTAGATATTTATGGACTGTTCGGTAACGTTTTCGGATAATGTACTTTGAGAATATTTTCTGAGAATGAAAATGAGAAAACGAATTTGCATTTTCAAGATTCGAAAATGCATCTAGTAGATTAATTGGAAAACAGATTTAGAAAATAAAAACAGTGAAAAGGGCTCGAATCTAGCAGCAAACCAATGTCACATGGCTTTAGTCTAACGACTTTTTCATGAAAAGTCGAAAAACGCTCGAAGACACCGCTTGGATAAACTGAAGACACTAACATAAATAACGAAATAAAAACTCTCCCAGGAAAGAGATAATTCAACAATCTCATAGAGACAGACAACACATTACTAAAAAGACAAACAAAACACAATGCCGTATCACCACCACCGCTCGAATCAGCCCCCATCAAACCAAAGGAGGATGACGAATAAATTCGCACATATTTGACATAGATCCACCAAATAACTTCTTCACAACGTCGTCACCAAGACGCACATATTTGACATAGATCCACACCACTATTTGATGGGCTTTGAGTGCACCACAGACTGGATATGGATCTTGGACGTTAGTCCATAATAACAGCGGGTTTCTTAACTCATCCTCAGACATGGGTTTCGAACGAACCTCTCGTTCTCAACCTCTCGCTTCGCTCGTTATCTGTTCGGGTTCCTCAACTCGCGTTCGTCTTCCTCAACTCGCGTTCGTCTTCCTCAACCTCTCGTTCGTGCGTGATTTGCTTCTTCTCTATTCTCTCACCTCTCTTCTATTCTCTATCTTCTATCTTCTCCTATCTTTGATTTTTTCTCTCCTTGTCTGGGAAAATCTTCATATTAATCTGATGATTTTTGTGTGAAATTCAATGTTCTGATAGACTGGGTTTATGAGAATCTTTGCATCTCCTAGGTTATCGAATCTTTGCATCTCCTAGATTGGGTTTATGAGAATCTTCCCCTCTTTCTCTATTTTGTAATATTTGGTGCTTAGGGTTTATGAGAATCTTCCTCTCTTTCCCTGATAATTTGTGTGTGATGAAATTCAAAGTTCTGAAGAATTTTTTGATAATTTTCGAATTTTCTGTTTTTTTTAGTTTGGTCCAGACTGGTGTTGCACCAATTCATGGACAGGATTCTTGACTGGTCCTAACCAATCCAATCCTAGAATTTTAATCTAGTCCTATCGTGTCCAGTCTTGGCCACCAAACAGGGCCTTAGGGTTTTCTCTCTTTTGTGGTTCAGATTCACACCATGGCAAAATAAGCTTCCCATTATTAATCTGTATGGAGCAGTGGAATAGCACAACGTTACGTAGACGTAGGTTATTCTTCCCATTGTTTACTTTCAGCCTTTCATATTTGGAGTCAAAACAACTTGATCTAAAAGTTCTAGACTTAATTCATTCTTAAGCAACCATGCAAATGCCCAGTTCCTACCAAAGGTATCGTAGGCTATATATATAAAGCAAAAGGCAGAGAATGGTGAAACATTCAAAATACCAAAAAATGCCCTTGGTTAATGCAAACATTAAGAATTGAAATTATTAATTAAATGAGGATAATATGGTAAATTCACACTTTTTCACATTTAAAAAAATTAAAATTAAAAGAAAAATCGGATAATGAATCCTATTTTTATGGAAAACAACTACCCATTATCTTTTTTAATTCTAAAATAAAATTTAAATTAAAAAAAAAATCCTCTCGCAGGCGCGGAAGCGCGTGCAGAGAGGCTAGTCTATTAAATATTTAATTAAATTTCATATATTTACCCATTATCCTGGGCGGATAACGGGAATCGAACCCGCGTCTTCTCCTTGGCAAAGAGAAATTTTACCATTCGCTGAAGCAAAGTACCAGGTCAGAAAACAAAATAATTGTCTGGTTGACAAAGAAATTCATTACCTTGCTTTTTGGCATAATAAGAGTAGTTTACTTATACCATTCTTTCTCACCATATATTCTTTGTATTTTCTATCAAACTTTCAGGTGAAGGTTGTTAGCAATTTGGTACGAAAAATTGAACTAAAACTTAAGTTGACCCCAAGACTCTTGTAGCATTAAAATTTAGTTGAACCATCCGCAAAACCTTAATTATGGAGAAATTCTTGGATCTGGCGCTTAGTACACGTTGCATATTCGTCGCCCCTCACGCGGATTGAAGACAAGTGGCATGTCATTACTGTGTTATTTGGTCAGGTCATGCTAGAGAGAATACATTTAGACCACATTATGTATCATCTCTCTAATAGAAGTGGAGCCCACCAGTACAATGAGTTTCACACATTGGTGGTTCTGTGCATAGGGCAGGTTGGGTGCCCACCCAACCAAAATTTTAAATAAAAAAAAAAAAAAAAAACCCACATATGTTATAAGTCCAGCCTAAAATAAAAATAAAAATAAAATAAAAAGTAAACTCTACACACAGTTGCCCATCCAGGTGGTCCTATATCTTCTCTTTCCTTCTCCTTTGGCTATGCGACATCAACTTGATTCTCTCTCTCTTAGCTACCCGACATCAACATCTTATTTCTCCCTCTATTTTCTATATATCTTTAATTATATTTTTAATTTAAAATTGAGTATTGTAGGGTTTAATTAGGGATGAAAGAGAGTTTGCTAATAATGTCGACAATGCATCGATAATTGAGGAATTTAATCGCAAGGTTAAATTTTAGATTTAAAATAGTGTTCTTTTATTTTGCATTGCATTTACTCTTGGTTTTAGTTTTAGTTTTAGTTTTTGTATTTGTTGAACTTTTATTTATGGATAAATATGTATTTAAGAGTAAGGCTCATTACGTCCTCCTTGACTAGGTGTGTCTTTTAATGTTTATTAATGAAATTCACTCGTACCGTCGAGTTTAGTATGTAAGTTTTGCCCAGTTGGCTTTCAAATCCTAGAACCACCAATGGTTCCACATCTATTAGAGCACTTCCAGCAGTTTGCCCTTTGCCATGGGAGGGGGGGGTTGGGGCAGCTACTATTCACGTGAATAATGGTTGCCCTTGCAAAAGGTTGTGGTGTTTCCACCCATTGCCATGACAACAACTATCCACATGAGATATGAGGAGAGAAATTTGTATAGAGTTTTGGTGTGGGAAGTGAAAACTATGACTAAGTATTTATTTATTTTTAAATCTTAAATTTGTTGTAATTTTTAAAGATTCTTTTTTTAAAAAAAATTTTGTTGCTGACGTCATCACTGACATCAGCAAACCTGGGCTTGAACTCGAGCTCATCTTGCCTGAGGGCTGCCCTGGTTTCGTGGGCCCCAGCAACTGCCCTAACTAGCCCTTGCTGCTGGAAACTATTTTTTGGCCCAAAACCCCCCCTAGCCCGTGCTGCTGGAAGTGCTCTTAGAAAGGTGATACACAAGATTGTCAATCTCCCTAACATTTTCCTATTTCGTCTGTCGGAGTTAAAGAGCTCTTTTCTTTGCGTTTTATTTTATGCCACTGCATTGCTGCTCCAATGTATTAGAATTTACCGATTAATTTGTGCATGACTTTAACTTGAGTCAAGTCCACAATTTGAATCTTTGCCGTAAAAAATCCATTTAACCACTTCCCCATTGGAGTTTTGAAGGCGTCATACTTACTTCTTTTTAGTGACATATGATTTCTTTGGCTCAGAGTGACACGTGTATGTGTTTCCTTTAACAGTTGGTCTCTCTCTCTCTCAACAACCGTTTATTTTTCGGTGAATTAGGTCTGAAAACAAAACTCAGCCTACTTTTGAAACCCAAAAACCTCTACCCATTACAATGAGATGAATCACGTGGATTTGGTTCGGTTGTGGGGTTTACATGAGTGAGGATATTTTAGGAAGTTATGTGAGGTCTAGAGAGAAAATGTTAACTTCATTTTTTTTTGTTCATAAAAGATACTTCATAAACCCCAGACAGGAGAGCCAAAAGGAGAATACAAGATAAGCATAAGCTGGGAAAGGAGCACATGCTAGACACAGCTTAGTGCAGGAAACCTAACCCAGCAAAACAAAATATTAAATAACAGGGGGGCAAGGAAGACCATCAGGGGTTAAAACACCCATAAGGGACGGTGGTGACTGATCCAGCCAGGTAACCCTATGCACAGAAGCCGCAGCGTGAGCCTCTTGGTTCTTTTTGCGAGGGATCCAAAAGAAGAATTCCCAAAAGAAAATTATTAAGCCCCCAAAATTTTTTGTAACAGAAACTATATTAAAAAACATTGAGATAAGAGAAGAATTTCCCAAAATACTATTCTTTTTTATTTTTTTTAAATAAATATTGCCACGGTGCGTCGCCCACGGTTTCAAGTTCCACCGGGCGCCGTACTTAATTAGTTGATGCGGCTAAGAAAATGAAAATAGTTTGTGAATGTCAAGCCCACCTATTGATACACGTTTAATACTGGAACCTTTCATTTTTGCTGACAAGCAGCACCAGCACAGCAGCAGTTGTTATTATCTTCAACATTTTTGCCGACAAGCAGCACCGACCATAATATTCTATGTTTTTTTTAAATAATACACAACATATATTAAACTATTCAAAAAAAAAAAAATTGTTCATTCAAGCGATAATCCACTTTAAACTAATCTAAACTATGAGAAGGAGAATCCGAACTCGGGTGCAAAGTAGAGAACATATATGTTCTAGCTAACTTGATTAAGCCCATGTCTGCTTCAAAAATAAAAATTTAGCTGTCAACATGGATACAAAATAAGAGCTGCCATAAAGTACTGCGGTCCTTTTTTCTTCATTTTTTCTGGGTGGTTTCCCGGAGCCTGCAGCCAAGTTCCTTTGGTCTTCTCTAACAACTTCATCTACAAGTTTCCGATGAGAAACACGCTCTTATTGTTTTCCTCTTCCTATAAGTAGGACTCTTCATGCAAGGTGGTGAACCTCGTACTACAATTGCATTCTATAAACAATTGAATTCCTTAAAAATTCCCCAAAACATTTTCTCTACTTTTCAGTTTTCCTTGAGAATTGTCAATATTGTGTCCGTAACTCCTTGCGAGTCAGTTGGTCAGAGTAGTCTTTCCATCTCTCTGCCTTAGTTTTCATCACATTCTTTAGTTTTGCGGTTTTCAATTGAGCTCAGCAGCAGCATGTCGACCACCCTGCATGCGAAACTTGGGTGCATTGAAATTGCGTTGCTTTTTGCCGTTCCAAAAAGCACTCTTAGCAAACACCAAAGAAAATGGCATTCTGCTTTTGCAACCATCTACTGCTCTAGAGCCTTCAACCTTTCTTCTCTTTCCAAACCCAAATTCACAAACATCAAAATACCTCGCTCTTCCTCTTATGCTACTCTTACTGTCAAGCCAGATAATGAGTTCGAAATTGATCAAACCACCCTCACTGACCTTGTGAAGGAGAAAAGCCTCAACCAGCTCCGGGAGCTGGGAGGGGTTGAAGAAATAGCATCAGCTCTCAAAACTGATGCAGAGCATGGAATCCATGGCTATGGTGATGCTCCAGACATTGCCAAAAGAGTTGAAGCCTTTGGCTCAAACACATACATGAAGCCACCAGCAAAAGGGTTCTTCCATTTTGTGTGGGAAGCTTTTAAAGACCTCACAATTATCATCCTCTTAGGCTGTGCTGCACTCTCTCTTGGTCTCGGGATCAAAGTGCATGGCCTTAAAGAAGGCTGGATCGATGGTGGAAGCATATTTTTCGCAATCATTCTGGTGATTTCTGTGTCGGCTGTAAGTAATTATAGGCAGAACAGGCAGTTTGATAAGTTATCAAAAGTCAGTGACAATGTCCAAATTGAAGCTGTGAGAGGCGGCAGGCGCCAACAGATTTCGATATTCGATATTGTTGTTGGCGATGTCATTTGCTTGAAGATTGGAGATCAAGTTCCAGCTGACGGGTTGTTTCTTGATGGCCATTCGTTACAAGTAGATGAATCAAGCATGACAGGGGAAAGTGACCATGTGGAAATAAATCAAACCGAAAATCCATTCTTGTTCTCTGGCACCAAAGTGGCTGATGGCTACGCTCGGATGCTTGTAACTTCTGTGGGCATGAACACAACTTGGGGTGAAATGATGAGCCAAATCAGCTGTGACACGAATGAACAGACGCCTTTACAAGCTCGCCTCAACAAGCTAACTTCATCAATTGGTAAAGTTGGTTTGGTTGTTGCTTTTCTAGTGCTCATTGTCCTGTTAGTTAGATACTTCACAGGAAATACACAGGATGAGAATGGAAATCAGGAGTATAATGGCAGCAAGACCAAAGTTGATGACATATTAAATGCGGTCGTTGAGATTGTAGCAGCTGCAGTTACAATTGTTGTGGTGGCAATTCCAGAAGGCTTGCCTCTAGCTGTGACTCTGACTCTTGCTTATTCCATGAAGAGAATGATGGTTGATAAAGCAATGGTGAGGAAGCTCTCTGCTTGTGAGACCATGGGCTCTGCTACTGTCATTTGTACTGACAAAACAGGCACTCTCACCATGAATGAAATGAAGGTGACTAAGTTTTGGTTGGGTGAAGAACCTGTGGCCGAAGAAGCTTTTTCATCTATATCTCCATATGTTCTTAATTTGATCCAAGAAGGGGTTGCTCTGAATACAACTGGTAGCGTATACAGGCCTAGTTCGGATGCAGAAATTGAAATCTCAGGCAGTCCCACTGAGAAGGCTATTCTTTCGTGGGCGGTACATGGTTCGAAGATGGATATGCAGAAAGTGGTGAAGAGTTGTAGCATTCTCTACGTTGAGGCCTTCAATTCACAGAAGAAACGAAGCGGGGTTTTGATGAAGAGGAAGGCTGACAACATTACAATTCAAGCACATTGGAAAGGAGCTGCTGAGATGATACTAGCAATGTGCACAAGTTACTACAATGCCTCTGGACTTGTTATAGATATGGATGACAATGCAAAAATGAGATTTGAGCAGATTATTCAAGGTATGGCAGCTAGCAGCCTCAGATGCATTGCATTTGCACATAAAGAAATTCCAGCAGTGGAACAAGTTGATGAACGAGACCACAAAGCTTTGCTAAAAGAAGATGGATTGACTCTATTAGGACTTGTTGGTCTCAAAGATCCATGCCGTCGTGGGGTGAAGGAAGCTGTTGGAGACTGTCAATATGCAGGGGTAAATGTCAAAATGATCACAGGTGACAATGTTTTCACTGCAAAAGCCATAGCCACCGAATGTGGGATACTCAAGCCTGATCAGGACATGTTCAGTGGAGCAGTGGTAGAAGGTGTGCAATTTCGCAACTACACGCCTGAAGAGAGAATGTTGAAGGTGGACAAAATCTGTGTAATGGCAAGGTCGTCTCCATTTGACAAGCTTCTAATGGTGCAATGCTTGAAACAGAAAGGCCATGTGGTTGCAGTGACAGGTGACGGCACGAATGATGCACCAGCGTTGAAAGAAGCTGATATAGGACTTTCTATGGGAATTCAAGGCACAGAAGTTGCCAAAGAGAGCTCAGATATTGTGATCATGGATGACAACTTTGCATCAGTGGCCACAGTTTTGAAATGGGGAAGATGTGTTTACAATAACATCCAGAAGTTCATCCAATTCCAGCTCACTGTCAATGTTGCTGCTCTTGTGATCAACTTTGTAGCAGCAGTTTCAGCAGGTGAAGTCCCATTAACAGCAGTTCAATTGTTGTGGGTGAATTTGATCATGGACACACTAGGTGCTCTGGCTCTTGCCACTGAGAAGCCCACAAAAGAACTCATGGAGAAGAAACCAGTGGGAAGGACTGAGCCTCTCATCACCAACATCATGTGGAGGAACCTCTTGCCTCAAGCACTGTACCAGATTGCAATCCTCCTGACCCTGCAATTCAGAGGCAAATCAATCTTTGGTGTGGATGACAAGGTAAAGGACACCTTGATCTTCAACACTTTTGTGCTGTGCCAGGTGTTCAATGAGTTCAATGCAAGGAAGCTTGAGAAGAAGAATGTGTTCAAGGGAATTCACACCAACAAATTATTTCTGGGGATCATTGCAGTGACAATTCTGCTTCAGGTGGTGATGGTGGAATTTCTGAAGAAGTTTGCAGATACAGAGAGGTTGAATTGGGGGCAATGGGGTGCATGTATTGGAATTGCAGCTGTTTCTTGGCCAATTGGTTGGGTTGTCAAGTCTATACCTGTACCAGAGAAACCCATTTTCAGCTATCTGAAGATGAAAAAACATAAGAAGAACTCCATTTGAAGTATTTTTAAGGAAGGGGACTGATTTTCCCACTCCTTTTTTATCCACTTACACTCCATTTTTTTAAACAAAAAAGAGTGTAGGTGGATAAAAGGAAAGTGGGAAAATCATTTACCTTAAGGAATCCCCCAGGTATGGTTGCATACTTTTATTTGATAATTTATTAGATTCTTTTATTATTCTAAAATAATGTAATTAAAACTTTGTTGCAGAGCATACAGTTTATAATGTAAGTAGATTCAGCATATAGTTGATAATGTAATTTAATCTTCAGATTTCCCTATTTTAATACACAACTTTAATAAATTATTTTTACTACTTTGCTTTTCTATTTTGAGAGTAAGCGATAATCGTATTCATAACTTAGGCACCAAGGCCATTAGCCATAAGGGCATAAACTTCCCAAAAAGGGTTGATACAAATATGGAAGCACATTAACCACGCAAGATTATTCCATAAACAGAGAAATACACCACAAGTATATCTCCACTACTAGTGGCATAAAGCCAAACAAATTTCGGCATGAAAGCCACAAGCCTATACAAATCAGACGTGGACAACATCGCCCAAAACTACCAATATAACTACAACTTTTAAACTCTCACAAGTAAAAATACAAGTAGAGACTCAACTACAAACAAAGCACCCAACTCACAAAAGATTTGATATAATTATTACAACCCAAAAAAAAAACTGCAAAACCAACCGAGATGACAAAAAGCAAAGTTGCCGTCGTCGCCACCATGAAAACAGGAACACTATTGTCGAAGCCCAGGTTTAGGGAAAAACCGCAGCCACACAAAACCCAGATCTGCGAAAAGAATCCAAATTACACCAAAATAAAGCCGCAAAACAAAGGGACATCACAAAGTGAGAGGGATTTAAGGATATTTGGGGCAACAAAAAAGTAGAGTAAAGAGCACAACCAAACCCTCAAAGAAAGGCAATAGAAAAGAGTGAGGAAGAGGATGAGAGAAGATAAGGAAGGAGAAGGAAAGAGATGGGAGGAAAGGCAGTGGCCTTCCCACCCCCTCCACTAGGATAGAGGGGTGGCTAGGGTTTGAGAGGGAGAGAAGTGGAGGCTAGACTTTTGCTTTTCTTTTTGTTTTCCTTTTAGCACCAAATTTGAGTTCAAATATATTTTTGTAGGAAATCTTAACAAGTTCATCCGGTGTAGCTCATAAAAAGCGTAGCTTTGAGTTTCTTGTTGAAAAAGTAATGCATATTTGTGTAGATGTAACTACACAATTCTAGAAAACTTAAGAACCTACAAACTAGATGAGGAAATGTCGGCAACACACAAATAAATATGCAAAGAATATTCTAGATGAAGCCACACACTTGTAGCTGGAGAAAAGAGAACAAGTCGGTGGGACTAAAGCATGGCGGCAAGACTCATCAACTATAAATAGACATGCAATGTAATCTAGCAAAATGGAGTCAACAAAAAGAACTCCCAAACCAGATGTGGAGTGAACTAATAAACTCCCAAGACCCAAACTAAGTCATGCATGTGGGGGAGTAAACAAGCCAACTCCCAAACTAAGGGAGCCAAGAGGGTTTAAGCTATGTTGAGGAGCCAATAAGCTCACAAAGCTAAGAGAGAAAGAGGGTCAATAAGCCTATATAAGTTCTGAAAGAGGCCAATTAGCCTACACCAAGTTATGTATCATTCTCCTTCAAATATAATAAAATTACTTTGTTCAACTATTGTCATATTGTTCTAAACTCCTTCAGACATAAACCAACAATGGTATCATAGCAACACCACTCACAATCACCCTACAATCTAACAAGTGGTATGAGAGTGTCACAAATACTCATCACACACCTCTTAATAAATTCCAACAAGTTTCTGGGTCCAAATCCCAGCACTGAAAATTCTTTTTAACTAGTTAAAAATTCTTTTTACTACTTGGGCTTTTGCTTTTATTTTTGTTTTACTTTTAGCCCGTAATTTGAGTTTAATTATATTTTTATATGAAAAATATTATCAAATTTATCCGGTGTAGCTCATCAAAAACTCGACATATGGAATCTCTGGGCACAAATTAATTATAAAACCCAATGTTGTAGTTATCCTTTAACAATAAAAATAAAGATTTTAAACAAATAATAATTGTATCATATCTTGAGGAACGGAGGGAGGACTGCTCAGCCCATCCAAGTGAAGGTTGCTCCACAAAAGAAGGTAGGCATATATACTACATGTTTCGTGATTATAGAGCATAGCTTTCATCTTTGCATATCTACATCCAGCATGGCAGCTTTCACAAGTTATCCTCATTTTATTTTGTACTAGTTGAAATCCGTGAGTCTGTGACCGTTTGATTCAGTGGCATTCAGCTTTTACATTTTTGGAGAATGTCCAGATTTCAAATTTTATCGACGACAGTATTTGAGTTTTGTTTTTGCTATAATATTGTAAGCATAAGGTGGACCTCAGTTGTTTGATGCATTAACATGCATTATCCACCAATCACGATGCATAAAGATAAACAGGAGATGTCCATTTCCAAATGGAAGTTTCCCTCTCCACATAAACCCAAATATATGAAATTCTAATATCAATAAGAGCAAGCATCCAAAGCAAGTTCAAGCAATTTCTCAGCAACTTCCCACGGATATTTCTCTTTTCAGTGAATCTTGCTAAATTATTTCATCCATCACTCAATGAGATAAAAGAATCAGGTAGTTCTGTTCTATGACTTTGAATCTGTGTACTGTAAACTTAGCATAGCCAGAAAGAGGTAGCATAAGGCTTATGCTGCCATCTTTTTTTGCAGCATAAGAGTAGTTTAATTATACCATTCTTTCTCACCGTATATTCTGTGTTTTCTATCACACTTTCAGGTGAAAGTTGTTAACAATTTTTTTTATTTAGGAAATTGAACAAGTAAAGGTTAAGTTGACCCCATGATTCTTGTAGACTTCAAATTTAATTGAAATAATGTCTGCACAACTTCAACTACAGAGAAATTCTTGAGTTTGGACCACGTTTCCCGTCCGGCACTTTCACAGGCACTGAAGTTACGTTGCATGTAATTGCAAATTGCAATGTTATTTGGTCCGTCCGAGATAAGGACCTCTTTTCTTTGCGCTTTATTTAATGCCACTGCATTTGCTGCTACAATGTATTAGCATTTTCCGATTAAGTTGTGCGTGAGTTTCACCTGGAGTCAACATTTTGAATCTTTGTCGTTGAACACCCATTGACCACCCATTGACCACTCCCATTGGAGTTTTGAAGGCGTTATAATTACTTCTTTTTAGTGACGTATGATCTCTTCGGCTTAGAGTGACATGTACGTGTTTCCTTTTAACTGTTTTAGTGGAAAAAGTTTGTTCAATGGGCATGCGGAGTCAGAAATTTTCATGTGTTGGGACCCTTTAACAACATATATATTAGAAATCACAATATTAATACATTACAAAGTAACCAAAAGGATCATATATAAAAAATATTTACAACTTTTTTTCTTTGGTAACCTACACATAAATTGAGCTCAATAGATATTAAATCAAAATTTCACAAACCCAAACAAACCCTATGTGAAGAAAACACTCAAAAATACGAGAAAGATTAACTAACCTTAATTGAGTCAACCCAATTTAATGTAGGACGAAAGATGGGTTAATTATGGTGTGAAAAATTAATTAAAATAAAGTGGCTCAAAGTTGAAAGGAAATCTTGCAAGAGAGGAAAATTCTAATTAAATGTCAATTATGGCGTTAGGAAAAGAAGGAAGACGTATTTTGGATTTTCTAATTGGTTGAGGAAGTTTGAAGCAATTATGATTCTGTCAAGATTTGTATTTAATTTAATGTTTAATTTTATATTTTGAAGAATAAGTTATCTATCAGGATATTATTTTCCTAATATGATTTTAGCTATAATTTTTATTATTGTCTTGTTAGCTAAGTTTAGGAATATTCTAGAACCTAAGGTTTCCTACAATTTTAGGGTTTCTTTGTTTTCTATTTAAGCCAACTCATAGTGTTGTATTTGTCAGTTTATTCATCTTATTTTCAATCAATATATTTGAGGTTTACTCAATTTCTCTGGTGAATTCCAACATTGTTACTTGTAGGGTTATCGTTCGATCTCCCTATCCCTTATATTTCGCTGCGTCACAATTGAAACCTTTGAGAAGAAGATTTCATTCATAAACCATAATTGGCATACAAACAACAACACAATTATAGTGGCCTCGTTAAAACCTTCCTAGGAAAATCATATGGGACAAACCCCAGGGTAGGAAAGAGTACCACACATGCCATAGACTAACATGAGAGTCCGACCCAAACCACTTCGGATCGTTACAAAAAACTAGAAAAGAAAAAAACTTACTAGACACCAACACAAGAGACCCATAAAAGAGAACCACAATGCAACCCAACTATTAAAAGAAGCATTCTATGAGAACTTATAGTCCTTTGTACATCACAAGAACAACATCGCACACCAAGAAAACACGGAGACGACAACAAAGAGGAACCCCAGAGAACCCCACCAACTCAACTCAGTGCCTGACAAAGAAAAACCTCACATGACCAAGCATGGTTCTTCGAGCGGCGCAGAGCAGAGAAAAACTACAAAGGGTCAACACAACAATGGGAGAAAAACAAAAGGACAACAAGACAGAAAAACAACGAAGAAACCTCAGAAAACACACTGTCGCATCCTAACACTGTCAAAAGAAACCTCCTATGAAAGAACCATAGTCTGTTGAACAACACATAATTGGAAAGCATGTAGAGAGGTAAACAACATAAAACACCACACAGAACAAACCCCACGCTGGCCACTTAACCTGAAGAAGAAGGCTTCAAGGAACGGAGCATTCGTCAGATGCCAAGCCCACGAACACTCCAGCCGCACACTAAGGTTGGCCCCTAGGAGGCCCCACAAGACCGGTCTCCTTAGCCATATCAGAAAGGGTGCCACTGCAAAATCTCCAAGCCATCATCAACCAGGTAGCGATAACTCCTGTGAGCAATCTCAGTTTCCAAAGATGCTTTCATTTGCTCATACTCGTGCATCGCTGGCTAGGCGCAGGATGGTCATAGAAGCTAATCACCCCAGCACTGGACTTCTCAGTCTCATCAAAACCTTGCCCCACACCAAAAACCAGGATCCTCATCCTCCCACCAACACACTCAAGAACGAAAATCAACCGTCGCACCCCAAATCTTCCATCAACAACAACCCCTACCACGCAATCAAAATCAACGGGACAAAACGTAGAGAGAGGAGAGGAGGTGGCGATAACCACAAGTAGATGAGCGAGAGCAAACCCTAGGCTTTCTGTGTTTTTTCAACGGCTCTCCTTGCGTAAGAGAGCAAGTCTACGACAGCTAAAGACAAGGGGGGAAAACCAAACGAAGAGTTCTGCGTACCAACAAAACTGACTGAGACCATAATCTAAAATATCGATAATATCGACGAAATATCGAGGATATTATCGTTTTTTTCGGATCACGAATATTTCGGAACGTATCCATACACATATCGTATAAATATCGATAATATCGAAAAATATCGATATCGATAATTTCGCTCTGACTTTAGCAATATTTTGTCAAATATCACTATAATATCGAAAATATCGATGTAATGAAAAAAAACACAGACACACACACAAAGGGGATTCAAACCCTTGCCATTTCACTCCTCCAATGCCTTAACCACAATGTTGCTTATGTTTTTGTGATAATATGCTAAAATATGTAATTTATATTGTTTTGTTTTGAAAAATTACATGCAAAACTATTTTGGGGGTTTATCATTTGATGACTACTCTTCACAATACACTTACTCTACATATAGAGATGATGAAGATAGTGAAAAATTTGGTTCTGGCCTTCTTGGCCCCATCTCACCAAAATAAAAAATATAAAAAAAAAAAATTTGAACCTCATAAGAACTCTGTGTGTTACTAAGTCACTCATGTATTTTAACATGCAATGTATAAAGTGTAAAATATTGTAGTAAATTATTATATATAAATGATTATGGTGTGTTTAATCTTCTTTCATTAATTATTATATATTTTCTAAACTCACAGTGTTTGTTAGCTCTCTATATAATCAACTAAACTCAGTTAACCCATCATGCAACGCATTTCCTTCCAAATTTTTGTGATAAAATAATAGATAATTGACTGAATAAACATTCTCCAAAGTTTCAATAAAAATTTCCAAGTTTTTCTTACAATTTCCGTGGTTTTTATTCAATTGTTATCGATATCGATAATATCCCGATATTTCCATCGAAATTTCCGTGTTTTTAAATTACCAATATTTCCGATACTATCGATATTTTAGACCTTGACTGAGACGATGAGCAAAGCAGTAGGAGGCGACTTTGCACAAACACTGAAGGCTAGAGACATCAGGGAAGCAACATTAGGAGCCGACGTTTAAGAGCGACAAGATCGAAAACCCTAGCTGCGCAAATACCCTTGGTTCTAAAAGTTGTTTCCTACGACTCTCCTCGTGTACAAGAGAGCATCCAACCTAATTGAAATGTGATAATATATATTATATCATATGAAGAATAACATAATAAACCAAAGTCACAAATATGATATCCAACCTTTTTTTTTTTTAAGACCTTTCTTATTGAGAGGGGCAATAGTATACTAAACTCACACACACTACACGGATGCTAGAACTCGAACCCAAGACCTTACTTGAGGGAGTAAATACTCCAAACCACTATACTAGTGGATCATTTGCTCCAACCTACTTATAAGAGCAAAGAAATGGTTGAAAATGACTCCTGGATTTTAAGGATTTGCATAAAAATAATAATAATATGTATACTAATTAAATTTTAAGGAAAGTAATCCAAAAAAAAAAGGTAAACTACTTGAAGAGGAGACTCTTGGAATATTAATATAGTCTAAAAAAAGAGGGAAACTTTAAGAGTATCATGAAATATATTAGGGCATGTTTACGTATCAGTAATGGAAAAAGTAAGGAATCAGAGAATTTAGGAATCGGGGAACTACTGAATCAGTATGGGAAGAATCATTCCCATTAAGCTGTTTACTAAACATATGAAATTAACAAAGGAATGGGGTTGATTCCCATTGTTATTGTTTACTAATTTTCATGAATTAGAATCCAAATTAATTTGATTACTAAAATGCCCTGCACATTTTCACCACAGCACCTATATAATTCTCAAATTGGCTAAGGAGACCAAACTAATCCGGTAGCAAACTAATAAGGCGGTGTAAACATGAGGAATCAATATGTTGAACAAGATGAACAGCAAGAGGCCAGTTCAATGATAATGTTAATAACACCTTTGTCAAGAGCCAATTTCAAACAAAAAATAAACTCCAATAAATATATATCTTTTACCTACGTAACTAGTAAACAATCAAATAATAATGAAATGCATAATCTTCATACTACCAAAAAAATAGATATATAATCTCCACAAAAGTCTTTATCTATGACCGTACTATGTTTTGTAATGAATGTGAAGATAGAAGATAGAAGAAGAAGATAGATAGATAGAATTATTTACATAGCACAAGGCGTTGCTGCTGCTTATGGGAGGTTGTGTCTGCAACTATAACGTGAAAAAGAAGTTGGAGTGTCTTTGAACTTCTTGGCATGAGTTTTTATTTTTTTTTTAGGGTTTGGGGTGTTTTGGAATTATGGTAAAGTAGTAAAGGTATTTTTGGAAGTTATTAAGAGAAAACAGGAATGGGAATCGTATCGACTACTCCCCCCTAGGTGATCTGATACCCAGTTTTGAGGGGATGTGATTGCGGATTTTGAGGTGGGGCTCACTTATTTTTTCATTCCTGATTGCAAGTAAACGCAGGGGAAGTCAGGAATGGAAATCATTCCCTTTCCTCCCATATCCATTACTGATAAGTAAACGCAGGGGGCCGGGACCACTGTGATCCCTTAGTGGGCAAGAAGAGTGATGTTAGATATTTTATGAGATTTTCTATTTAAACCCCGCACTTCTCTTTGTTCACTCCAATACTTAAATCATTAAGCTGTAAGTTTTATTATTGTGTAAAAAGACAAAAAAGGTCATCCAACTTAATACTTAACCCTAGTACATCTATACACACACCCCACACATCCCACCACTCTTATATTAAGTTTTAGAAAAATACAAACTCTTCTACATCGTATTGCCAGATTACTGTTCTCCCTGAGATCAATGCAATTTCCTCCTTCCACATGGGCAGCTCCTCTACCTCCCAACTTCATACTTGTTGCCACCACTCGATACCACATTTTTGAATTGTCCAAAATTACTGGTACAGTGCCTGATATGAGGTCCATATCATACAAAGAGTCCATGTAACAGGAGTTTGCTGTCCACCTAAGAGCATCACCAGTGAGGGGGTGTAAATTCAGGGGTGTAAAGCCACTTTTACATCCCCTTTACACCTCCGGGGGGTGTAAATTCGTTTTTTGCTCCAATGGGAAACGATGTAAATTATGTAAATGATGACTTTTCTTCATTTTTCATCTCTTTTCTCGGGTGGGTCCCGGCTGCAAATGATGTAAAAATGGATGCAAATATACATTTTATTTTGCATCTCCATGGAGGTGATGTAAATATACAACCCTTTACATCTCCCCATTGTAGATGATTCCGGTGGCTCGGGGTGTATATTTAACATACACCCCCATATACACCCCCCCATTGGTGATGCTCTAACAAATGAAAGGAAGTTCATTCTGATTGTATACCATGCACATTCTTATCAACAAAAATGTTATACAAATAGGATATAAAGTAGGGAAGTTGGCATAGTTTTGCTAACACGTAGCAGTAAAGCTATCCCATAGCCAAAAAGCGTTCTCTTGAAACCCAATTAAGAAGTACAAACTTACATTTCTTCTGAAATTACATTATGTGAGTGATGAAGGATCTCTTTATTATTGTGTATTGGGTAAATAAACATTCTTGAAGGCATTACAAAAGTTCTCATGCGCAGAACGGAGCAGAACGGAGGAGGATAGCTAGTGGGGTTTAAATAGAATTTTTTTTTTATTTCTTATTTTTTCAGCTTGGGGTGTATTTAAGGGTAATTTGGGAAGATATTGGGGTTTTCTTAGAAATTGTGAAAATTTAAATTAAAAGTTGGGGTGAACTAAGAGAAGTGTGGGGTTTAAATAGAAAATCTCTATTTTATTAACTCTTTAAAAGAAAAGAAACCCAACTTCGTTGTAGACGATGACGTCAAGTTCAAATTTCAAGAAATCCAGCTTTCTGAAACAAAAGAAAAGAAAAACAAAAGTGTTTAACGCAAACTTTTTGACAAGAGAGAAATACTAGCAGGTATTTTTAAGTTTGGTACATGGAATTGTACCGACTAATTTGTGTTGTATACATCATTCTAACGATATTACTATTTTGCGAGCTTTACTACTGCAAGCATCAAGCTCAATCCATGCATTCTCTTCTATTTACTTTTCTTCAAATTCCAACCTAATTTGATCTCTCGTTCTTCTGCACAAGACTGGCCCTTCATTGAATTCATGAATTCATTTTGGTGAAAACTTCCTTATTCAAATTAATTTGGAAGATTCTCAGATCCACCAGAGATAGAAATCAGTATTCTGGAGAATACTTCAGTAAAATGATAAAACTTCTGCCAATACTTTAATCTTCCAGCGTAAAACAAAAGCGCCTTCGCATGCCTTTCGAAGAAGGTCCTTCATAATTATCGACTTGGAAACTTGAACATTACTCAATCCGAATGCAGTGCAAACGCACAGAGAATGAATGAGCATGATGAGAAACCACTTAAAAAAGACAACGCGAATTTCTTTGGCTTTTTTATTTCTTTTTATAAAGTATGTGGAAAACCGACCTGTATTTTCTTTTCCTTTTTCAACAATAGCGTGAGAATAATAGGTAGGTACCTTCTTGTTTTCTTCTTTTTGCCCTGCTCATTCAGTTTTTGTTGCATATATTCCACTTACACATAAATTTATTTATTTTTTGCTTGTAAAGAGAATAAAAAGTGCGTTAAGTTTTGAGATGAAATTTGTTGACTTTTCATATGGGAAATGAATCTTCTCCTCAAATCATTTTCGCGAACTAAAAGGGCACAAAGAATTTTTGAACACATTAAATACAGACTTATTATTGAACACCGCGTTGACCGGTGTGGTGATGACGAGGACAGCCCAATGGCTGTATGTTCGTATAGCACACGCTCACGTCACCAAAGAGTTTCCATGTAACCTCTTTATCCAAAGGAAGGAACTATAAATTCTAGCGGCGTCCTTAAGTTTATTGGTCATCCAAAGGCAACAGCAATCTCTTATCAATAGTTCCTTCCTTGGTTTATTGGTCAAAATAGTCTTTTCATCTCTCTGCCTTAAGTTTCAGTACATTCTCTTAAGTTTTTGATTTTCTATTATTAAGCAGCATGGCTACCACATTGCATGCAAAACTGGGGTGCATTGTTTTTGCTGTTCAAAAAAGCACTCTTAGCGAACACCAAAGAAAATGGCATTCTGCTTTTGTAACCATCTACTGCTCCAGAGCCTTCAACCTTTCTTCTCTGCCAAAACCCAAATTCACAAACACCAAAATACCTCGCTCTCCCTCTTATGCTACTCTTACTGTCAAGCCAGATAATGAGTTCGAAATTGATCAAACCACCCTCATTGACCTTGTGAAGGAGAAAAGCCTCAGCCAGCTCCGCGAGCTAGGAGGGGTTGAAGAAATAGCATCAGCTCTCAAAACTGATGCAGACCATGGAATCCTTGGCAATGGTGATGCTCAAGACATTGCCAAAAGAGTTAAAGCCTTTGGCTCAAACACATACATGAAGCCACCAGCAAAAGGGTTCTTCCATTTTGTGTGGGAAGCCTTCAAAGACCTCACAATTATCATCCTATTGGGCTGTGCTGCACTCTCTCTTGGTCTCGGGATCAAAGTGCATGGCCTTAAAGAAGGCTGGATCGATGGCGGAAGCATATTTCTCGCAATCATTCTGGTACTTTCTGTGTCAGCTGTAAGTAATTACAGGCAGAACAGGCAATTTGACAAGTTATCAAAAGTCAGTGACAATGTCCAAATTGAAGCTGTGAGAGGCGGCAGGCGCCAGCAGATTTCGATATTCGATATTGTGGTTGGGGACGTCATTTGCTTGAAGATTGGAGATCAAGTTCCAGCTGACGGGTTGTTTCTTGATGGCCATTCGTTACAAGTAGATGAATCAAGCATGACAGGGGAAAGTGACCATGTGGGAATAAATCAAACCCAAAATCCATTCTTGTTCTCTGGCACCAAAGTGGCTGATGGATACGCTCGGATGCTTGTAACTTCTGTGGGCATGAACACAACTTGGGGTGAAATGATGAGCCAAATCAGCCGTGACACGAATGAACAGACGCCTTTACAAGCTCGCCTCAACAAGCTAACTTCATCAATTGGTAAAGTTGGTTTGGTTGTTGCTTTTCTAGTGCTCATTGTCCTGTTAGTTAGATACTTCACAGGAAATACACAGGATGAGAATGGAAATCAGGAGTATAATGGCAGCAAGACCAAAGTTGATGACATATTAAACGCGGTCGTTGAGATTGTAGCAGCTGCAGTTACAATTGTTGTGGTGGCAATTCCAGAAGGCTTGCCTCTAGCTGTGACTTTGACTCTTGCTTATTCCATGAAGAGAATGATGGTTGATAAAGCAATGGTGAGGAATCTCTCTGCTTGTGAGACCATGGGCTCTGCTACTGTCATTTGTACTGACAAAACAGGCACTCTTACCATGAATGAAATGAAGGTGACTAAGTTTTGGTTGGGTGAAGAACCTGTGGCAGAGGAAGCTTTTTCATCTATATCTCCATATGTTCTTAATTTGATCCAAGAAGGGGTTGCTCTGAATACAACTGGTAGCGTATACAGGCCTAGTTCGGATGCAGAAATTGAAATCTCAGGCAGTCCCACTGAGAAGGCTATTCTTTCGTGGGCGGTACATGGATCGAAGATGGATATGCAGAAAGTGGTGAAGAGTTGTAGCATTCTCTACGTTGAGGCCTTCAATTCACAGAAGAAACGAAGCGGGGTTTTGATGAAGAGGAAGGCTAACAACAATACAATTCAAGCACATTGGAAAGGAGCTGCTGAGATGATACTAGCAATGTGCACAAGTTACTACAATGCCTCTGGACTTGTTATAGATATGGATGACAATGCAAAAATGAGATTTGAGCAGATTATTCAAGGTATGGCAGCTAGCAGCCTCAGATGCATTGCATTTGCACATAAAGAAATTCCAGCAGTGGAACAAGTGGATGAACAAGAACACAAAGCTTTACTAAAAGAAGATGGATTGACTCTATTAGGACTTATTGGTCTTAAAGATCCATGCCGTCCCGGGGTGAAGAAAGCTGTTGGAGACTGTCAATATGCAGGGGTAAATGTCAAAATGATCACAGGTGACAATGTTTTCACCGCAAAAGCCATAGCCACCGAATGTGGGATACTCAAGCCTGATCAGGACATGTTCAGTGGAGCAGTGGTAGAAGGTGTGCAATTTCGCAACTACACGCCCGAAGAGAGAATGTTGAAGGTGGACAAAATCTGTGTAATGGCAAGGTCGTCTCCATTTGACAAGCTTCTAATGGTGCAATGCTTGAAACAGAAAGGTCATGTGGTTGCAGTGACAGGTGATGGCACGAATGATGCACCGGCGTTGAAAGAAGCTGATATTGGACTTTCTATGGGGATTCAAGGCACAGAAGTTGCCAAAGAGAGCTCAGATATTGTGATCATGGATGACAACTTTGCATCAGTGGCCACAGTTTTGATGTGGGGAAGATGTGTTTACAATAACATCCAGAAGTTCATCCAATTCCAGCTCACCGTCAATGTTGCAGCTCTTGTGATCAACTTTGTAGCAGCAGTTTCAGCAGGTGAAGTCCCATTAACAGCAGTTCAATTGCTGTGGGTGAATTTGATCATGGATACACTAGGTGCTCTGGCTCTTGCCACTGAGAAGCCCACAAAAGAACTCATGGAGAAGAAACCAGTGGGAAGGACTGAGCCTCTCATCACCAACATCATGTGGAGGAACCTCTTGCCTCAAGCACTGTACCAGATTGCAATCCTCCTGACCCTGCAATTCAGAGGCAAATCAATCTTTGGTGTGGATGACAAGGTAAAGGACACCTTGATCTTCAACACTTTTGTGCTGTGCCAGGTGTTCAATGAGTTCAATGCAAGGAAGCTTGAGAAGAAGAATGTGTTCAAGGGAATTCACACCAACAAATTGTTTCTGGGGATCATTGCAGTGACAATTCTGCTTCAGGTGGTGATGGTGGAATTTCTGAAGAAGTTTGCAGATACAGAGAGGTTGGATTGGGGACAATGGGGTGCATGTATTGGAATTGCAGCTGTTTCTTGGCCAATTGGTTGGGTTGTCAAATCTATACCTGTTCCAGAGAAGCCCGTTTTCAGCTATCTGAAGATGAAAAAACATAACAACTCCATTTGAAAGTATCTTGAAGGAAGGAAGCCCCCAGGCTAGATGCATAGGGGTTGAATAAGTTTTAATTGCTTTGAATGGGATGGAAGATAGTACATACTTTACATTTTTAATTTGACAATTTATTACATTATTTAATTATTCTGAAATAATATAATTCAAACTTTGGTTGCACAACATACATGTGTAGATGTAAGTATGTGCAACATTGTTTTTGTATGTAAGTAGATTCAGCATATAGTTTATCATGTAATTTAATCTTTAGATTCCCCTATTTTAATACACAACTTTAATAAATTATTTTTACTTCTTGGACTTTTGCTTTTCTTTTTGTTTTCCTTTTAGCCCCAAATTTGAGTTTATCCGGTGTAGCTCATCAAAAACTTGACATATGGAGTCTCTGGGTACAAATTAATTATAAAACCCAATGTTGTAGTTATCCTTTGTTAAAATCAACACCAGCTCATGACTTAACTCAGCTCAAGGAAATAAAGATAAGCCCATGGAAGATTGCCAACACTTGAACTAGACAATTATAGAAAAATCTGGAAAAGTAGTTCACCGACCTAGCAACTAGATATTGTATTATAATATTATAGTTAACTCTAGAAAAGCTGGTGCAACCCCAAGCTCTATAATTGTATGTCGGCTAAGCAAGTTGGATTGAAGCTTGGAGAATTAACTAGAGAAGAAACAATATGTGGCTAGGAGAAGAAGTTCCAAGTCGGTAGAACTTGGCAAAGTCGGCTAACTCTCCTATAAATAGGCATGAATCTTCCATTTTAGAATGAATCAAGAAGTGAAGAGTGTGAATAAGTAGAGTGAGCAATAAGCTATAGAGCTAAGTAGTTTTTGTGAGAGGTGTGAGTTCAGTAAGAAAGAGTGCTTGTAAGAGTTTGTCTTTCCTTTGAGAGTTGTGTTGTTGTAATATTTTGTGAGTCTAATACAAGTAAATTATTTACTTGTTTTGTCTCCAACAAGTCTAAATTAGAGTTGTGTACTCTAAATTTGCTCAACATCCTTTACCAATAAAATAAAGATTTTGAACAAATAATAATTGGTATCATTTCTTGAGGAACGGAGGGAGGACTGCTCAGCCCTACCAAGTCAAGGTTGCTTCACCCTCTAGCTTGAAGCATTGATTCGTGGACCACAAATGAAGGTAGGCATATGTTTCGTGATGATAGAGCATAGCTTTCATCTTTGCACCTGCATCCAGCATGGCAGCTTTCACAAGTTATCATCACTTTATTTTGTACTATTTTAAATACGTGACCATTTGATTTAGTGGCATTCAACTTCTACATTTTTGGAGGATGTCTAGAGTTCAAATTTTATAGATGACAACATTTGAGTTTCGTTTTCGCTATAATGTAAGCATAAGGTGGACCCCAGTTGTTTGATGCATTAACGTGCATTGTCCACTAATCACCATGCATACAGCTAAACAGGAGATATCCATTACCAAATGGAAGTTTCCCTCTCCGCATAAACACAAATATCCGAAATTCTAATATCAATGATAGCAAGCATCCAAAGCAAGTTCAAGCAATTTCTCAGCAACTTCCGATGGATGTTTTTCTTTAAGTGAATCTTGCTAAAGAATTTCATCCATCACTCAATGAGATAAAATAATCAGGTGGTTCTGTTTTATGACTTTGAAACTATGTACATAATTTTGTCACAACCAAATTATGAGATATTAGGTAGAAAGGGCAGTAAAATTATTAGTCTGCAAAAGGTTGTAAATTGTAATGTATCAATTTTCAGAACAGAAGCCAATGACATAAGGAACCAAATATACCTTCACAGCTATATCAGTATAATATAAGAAACACAACAACCCCTATCTGCATTCTCAGTTTTCCATTGTTTCTCCTTGTAACTGCTCTCTCTTTCTGCTCTAGAAATTGACCATGTCTAGCATTTGCAATGCAAAATTGAATTCCATTGACGTTCTACTTGAAGGGGAAAACACACTTAGCATAGCCAGAAAGAGGTGGCATAAGGCTTTTGCTGCAATCTTTTTTTGCAGGGCCATTCTCTCTCTGCTCAAGAAGTCAGAAGCTGAGAAAAAAAGTACCAAGATTTCATACTCTCCCGTTCACACCACTTCCCATTTTCAGCTGAAGAATGGGTTCAAAATTGATAGCAAATGCCTCACTGAACTCACGAAGGAGAAAAATCTACACCTACTTCGGGAGCTTGAAGGCATCGATGGCATTGCATCTGCTCTTCAAACCGACATTGAGCGTGGTGTCCACGACGACGGTGACAACATTGCCCTTCGACATAAAGCATTCGGTTCAAACACGTATAAGAAGCCACCTTCGAAAAGCCTTTTCCATTTTATGTGGCAAGCTTCTAAGGATCTTACCATTGTCATCCTTTTAGGCTGCGCTGCACTCTCACTTGGCTTTGGCATTAAGCAGCAAGGACTAAAAGAAGGATGGTATGATGGTGGAAGCATCTTTGTTGCTGTTTTTCTTATTGTTTCTATATCTGCCTTTAGTGACTACAGGCAGAGCAAACAATTCGACAAGCTGTCGAAAGCCAGTGAGGATATCCCGATTGATGTTGTGAGAGGTGGGCGAAGGCAAAAGATTTCGAACTTCGACATAGTAGTTGGAGATGTTGTTTTCTTGAAGATTGGTGATCAAGTTCCTGCTGATGGATTGTTCTTATATGGACATTCGTTGCGCGTAGACGAATCAAGCATGACAGGGGAAAGCGACCATGTGGAAGTCGATTGCAGCCACAATCCATTCTTGTTTTCTGGAACCAAGGTGGTTGATGGCTATGGCCAAATGCTTGTCACTTCAGTTGGCATGAACTCAACATGGGGCCAAATGATGAGCTTGATTAATCATGACACCAGTGATCAACAGACGCCTTTACAAGAACGGCTCAGCAAACTAACCCCATTGATGGCTAAGATTGGTTTGGCAGTTGCATTCATGGTCTTTGTGGTCTTATTAGCTCGTTACTTCACCGGAAACACAAAGAAGGAGAACGAAATTGGTAAGTTCGATGGCAGCAGGACAAATATTGATGATGTGGTGAATGCTGTGCTGGACATAATTGCAATTGCAGTTATTGTTGTTGTGATTGCAATTCCAGAAGGCTTCCCATTGGCTGTCACTCTAACTCTTGCATATTCGATGAAGAAGATGATGGCAGAGAAGGCGTTGGTGAGGAGGCTCTCTGCTTGTGAGACTATGGGCTGTGCCACCATCATTTGTACAGACAAAACCGGCACGCTCACACTCAACCAGATGAAAGTTACAAAGTTTTGGCTTGGCCAAAAATCTGTGGAAGATGGTGCTGCTTTTTCATCAATTCCTCATTGTCTTCTTGATTTAATCCTAGAAGGAGTGGCTTTTAACACGACGGGCAGTGTTTACAGGCCTACTTCAGCATCCGAATTTGAGTTTACAGGCAGTCCTACTGAAAAAGCCATTCTTTCATGGGCTGCTCTGGAGCTGAACATGGACATGGAGGGATTGACAAAGAAATGTATCATCCAACATGTTGAAGCCTTCAATTCACAGAAGAAAAGAAGCGGGGTTTTGATGAAAAGGAAGGCAGACAATACCACCCATGTGCATTGGAAAGGAGCTGCAGAGATGATATTAGAAATGTGCTCGAGTTACTACGATGCTTCTGGTATTACAAAAGATCTGACTGATGATGTAAGGATGAAGTTTGAGCAAACTATTCAAGGCATGGCAGCAAGCAGTCTCCGATGCATTGCTTTTGCACACAAACAAGTTCAAGATTACAAGCACAGTGATGAAAAAATACACGAAAAGCTCGAAGACAGCGGCTTGATCTTGTTAGGACTGGTTGGTCTAAAGGACCCATGTAGGCCAGGGGTGAGGGAAGCAGTAGAAGCTTGCCAGTTCGCCGGGGTGCAGGTGAAATTGATCACTGGTGACAATGTTTTCACTGCTAAAGCTATAGCTACTGAGTGTGGGATACTCAGGGCAGGCCGAGACATGGTCAGGGAAGCAGTGGTAGAAGGTGTGGAATTTCGGAACTACACACCAGAGCAGAGAATGCAGAAGGTTGATGAGATTTGTGTGATGGCAAGGTCTTCACCATTTGATAAACTTCTGATGGTGCAGTGCTTGAAACAGAAAGGCCATGTAGTTGCTGTTACTGGTGACGGCACCAATGATGCCCCGGCACTGAAAGAAGCCAATATAGGACTCTCAATGGGAATTCAGGGCACTGAAGTGGCAAAGGAAAGTTCAGATATTGTCATTCTGGATGACAACTTTGCTACTTTGGTCACTGTTTTGAGGTGGGGAAGGGGTGTTTATGCCAACATCCAGAAATTTGTTCAATTCCAGCTCACAATAAATGTTGCTACTCTTGTGATCAACTTTGTGGCAGCTGCCTCAGCTGGTGAAGTACCTTTGACAGCAGTCCAGTTGCTGTGGGTGAATCTGATCATGGACACAATGGCTGCTCTGGCTCTTGCCACAGATAAGCCCACCAAAGAGCTCATGGAAAGGCCACCTGTTGGGCGGACAGAGCCCGTGATCACCTGCATCATGTGGAGGAACATTTTATCTCAAGCTTTGTTCCAGATAGCTGTCCTCTTGATCTTGCAGTTCAGGGGCAGATCAATCTTTGGTGTCAATGAGAGGGTAAACAACACCTTGATCTTCAATACTTTTGTCTTCTGCCAAGTCTTCAATGAATTCAACTCAAGGAACATTGAGAAGAATAATGTCTTCAAAGGGGGTCAAAGGAACAAGTTGTTTTGGGTCATCATTGCAATAACCATTGCAGTTCAGGTGGTTATGGTGGAACTTCTGGAGAGGTTTGCAGATACAGAGAGGCTAAGTTGGGGCCAATGGGGAGCATGCATTGGAATTGCAGCCATATCTTGGCCAATCAGTTGGGTTTTCAAGTGCATACCAGTTCCTGCTAAGCCAATATTCAGCTATCTAAAGAGGGATAAGAGAATCACATCATAGTGGTCTTTACCCAATTAACCAGTCTTATGTTTATCATTCAATATATGAATTTTATAATGTAATCTTATGGAGCAAATGGGAGGCTGGTTCTCAAATGACGATGTGGAAGAAAAAAAAATCCATGTGATGTCCTCCACAAAAACAATTACAGAATGCAGTCCATGCTTTTTCTTTTTTGGGAAGTAAAATGCACTAGTTTTACAAGCAATGCTTTAAGCTGAGGGATTCAGCATCTTAAGTTATAACCAGTGCAAATCATGGATAAATTTTTGAGAACTAAAGACAGTGCAAAATATCTACCTTCTATTATCTATAGAAGACAATCACGCTATGATACAATGCGCCTGCATGCACAAATGCAGTGAAGCAAGATGCAATTAGTGGCGCTAATTACAGTCGAGGCGAGGTCGTTTCTCTGCACCAGTGCCTCACATGGTTTTATTAGAATTCTGGACAGAGAATCTTATGAAATCTTTGATCACACAGAGGACACTAATTAGCTATCAAGTTAATCTTGATCACACGGAGGAGACTAATTAGCTATCAAGGTTTCTCTCAAACAGGGCAAGTACATATGCTACATCAGCTCCATCTAAACTGGAACTGCTTCTGGGACTTTACCGTTGTCCGCAGGAACCAAACTGTCATAGTAGTCGACGAGCACCTTCCAGCCATTAGGGCACATGAATCCTTCAGGAGGGTTCTCTTTGTTCCTTGCAAGTGTTCGCATCTGTAATTTGCAGTTTCTTTTAGATAAAATATATTTATGCACTTAACAAAATGACTCTCAATGTGTGTTTCTTTAAATACTACTTTGCATAGCTGACTTTAAGAGTAAAGAAACATGTTGGGAACAGCATTAAAAGAACGCATACCTTGGTGCCCGATATGAAGAGGAAGTCCTGTGACCTTGAGGGATCAAAAAATGCCATTTTACCTTGAGATTTATCATATGCAGCAACCTGCAAGGGAATAAATTAATGATGAAGGAAGATATCAAAGAAAATGCATGAATAGCATTGCAGCCAAATAATATATATACCTTGAAGGGAAGGATGTTAAGACGCTCCAGTCCAGGTGCCATGCTCAATACTTTCTTCCCATGGTCGGCGTCATACAGATCCCTCTTCTCAATTGGATGACCCATCCCTGCTGGGTCCCGACCAACGATGTAAAAGTTAGCCCCTGCATTAATCCTAGCCTTTGCATGCCACTGCACCTCAGTTGGGCCAGCATAGTGCATGGGAGAGGGAAATATGGAAACCACAGTCGTCTCAGGATCAAGAACACCATCCTCAAGAACCTGAAGAAACATTAAATGATATAAAAAAGAATCAGCATTTGGCTAAGGACAGGAAGTTCTATATGATAACAATTGGTGGAGGCAAAACACCAAAGGTCGAGAAACTGCATCAGTGAACAACACCTTTCAAGGGCTATTGACAGGAAGATATTTATTTTGTGGGAAGAAATTAATGCACAAACTACATGAAAAAAGATAATTTGTTTCCTGCATCACTGTGCCCGATTTCGTTACCAAATACATACCTTCTCATGTTGTTTCATTCGCCAACTAAGTGGAACATCATCTGCCTTTGTATATCCTCCCAATGGATGAAGCAAGAGAATGGGGTTCTTGTATCCCATCTCAAGAAGCCGACGACGGGTGTCAGTCATCAGCAAAGCATGGCCATTGTGAACAGGATTTCGCAGCTGAAATGCAAATACAGCATCAGCATTGCGCCTTGTGAATTCTTCACGGAGTTCAGCAGGAGACAATCGGAAGCGATCAAGGCCATCATGGTACTTGATAGGTTCTATAACCTCTAGGTCACCTCCAATCAGCCAGTTTCCAGCATTGGTTATGGCTTGATCAACATAAGGCAAACCAGGGGCAGTTGTTCCCCATGTCCTGGCAATTCGTTCTTCTTTATGGTGCTTATAGATCTCAATACTGATATGAGGCAACAAATAAAACAAGAAGGCATTAGTAACCATGGCAATTGGAAAGACATAGGATAAGATATACAAAGAAACATGCCAACGAGGTCTAGTCCAATGGAAAGGGCCTTGACTTAAAGTACAGTGGTCTCAGGTTCAAACCCCAATGGCAACCCCCCCCTCCCCCTTGTAGTTTAGACTATCACTTGTATTCAAAAAGAATATAATACATGAACTAGTGCAAATTTTTTTGTAGACAAGGGGCAAATCCAAGTAGTAACAATTCGAACCCGAAGCAGATAAAATTTAAGTGGTTAAGTAAATAGCGGCAGACAGATAAACCAGTAAATGCGTGAAGACATCAATATAATGAGGTCAGTTTCTTCATTGCAGTCATCCATGACCAAACATCATGGACATTAAATTGAATATTGCCCTTAAGAAAACGACAAGACGTTAAGTGGCATCAAGAGATAAGTTTGCTTATATTAGAAGATGACCATAAAGGACTTAAAAATCCTGTTGATAAAACATCGTTATCCAAATACAAGGCAGAGGAATATTCCAAATATGCAGGTATAATGTTTTAACAAATTTGTTAAGGGAAAAGAAAAGTATGAGTATCTATCCAGAAAAACAATCAGATATAACATGAAAAGAAAAGTCAATATTATCAAACAAGACTGAGTAAACACCACAATGAAAACACGTCAGTATCTTCCCAAAATAATAAGGCATCAGACGTTACGACAAACTTATATAGGAAGGAAAGTAGAGATAACAAATTGAATTCAAATGTCTTGGTAGTAATAATGCTAAACTACAACTTAGGGATGTATATCAACATGCATATAGGTACGGAAACAATTACATTATAACATTACTTTGACATCGAATATTACAACGTGTTTAAACTAGTTCCAATACATTTATACTAATAAACACCCAGTATGGTATAATTACCTCAGACTAGTTTTCTTATAGAACAAGAAAATTTCCTTTATAAAATTAAAAAATAAAATATTTTGTATCAATGGGGAAGGGGGTTTCGAAACAAAGCTTCCAATTATTTCACAACTGTTCTTTGAAAATAGTCAAGGGGCTAAACTGATAAATAGTTGGTCATTTCCTATTTTCACTATCCTCTACCAGGAGGAAATTTTTCTCTTTTCAATTTTTTATTTAATAAAAATGTTAAAGATGCATTTTTTTTTATTTTTTTTTTAAGAGACGAGCACACGCTTGAAGCATGCCAAGAGTCTACAACTAATAAAATCCACATCATAATCATATAACTCAAAGAATGTCCCAACTATTTTCCCAACCTTTTTTCATATGGGACACAATCAGTATTATTGTGGGACCATATGGACCATTTACAGTTAATTTGGGGAAAAAAGTTGTGGTTGATTGGCGTTAATTAAATTTACATGGACTATTTATAAACTTAAGAAGCAATTTACTTATTAGACCACAAAATAAATATAAAAATTCGCAAGCTTTAGAGAGAAAATAAGAAGAAGGGCATCTTACTCTTTCAAAATAGCGATCAGATTATTGTCCGAGTCGACGAGCGCGACCCTGGTCGACTCGCCGATCAGGCGTTTCTGCGCATCGTCGATGGCCAAAACGATCGGCACCGACATGTTCACTACCGACCCGTCTTCGAGTCGGAGTGAATTGAAATGAAGCGTTTGGAGGAACTCGGATTCTCTCATGAACCCACGGAGAGGACTGGACCAGCCTTCGCTGATCACGTGAACCCATTGAAGGTCGATCCTTGAAAGCTTGATTCTGGGCAAGGACGCGGCCTCCCTCTTCTTCTCGCCCTTCTTCGACTCCTCGACGAAGAGCTCGACCAGCTTCCCGCCATCGGGCTCAATCAACGCGTTTGAAATTCGGAGCCTTTGGCGGGTCCTGGGCTTGGAAGCGAGAGGGATTGAGAGCTTGAGGGCAGGGGAGAAATGGGTATTGAACGTTTTGGGGAAGGAGGGAGAAGGGGATGGGGTTTTGACGAAGAGGGTGGCCATGGACGCCATTGAAGAGGTGAACCAAGGCCTGGGTTTTTTGTTTGGCTCTGGCTGTGCTTCAAACCTCAAAGTAGGAGATTTAATTTAGGGGTTTAATAAGTTTATAATAATGGAGAGTGTTTGTGTGTGTGATTAAAGTTTGGTATATTTTTTGTAAATTATAAAAATGAATGAATGAAAGTGTAATTTGACAGGTAGGGACAAAAGGAAATCTTATCAAATTCAGAAATGGTGCAATTTGAGTTGGAAAGCATGACAGATTTCATGCTGGGGTCTTAATTTATAGAGAGTTGATTAGGTACTATTACTAATCTAATCTTGGGGTTAAGCAGAGGATGAACCTAGACACTTTTTTGGGAATTTGCATCTTTTTGTTCGTTTCCTTTTTTTTTCTTTTTGTTGTTGTTTTTGCTATTGCTTAGCAGTTTCGGACGCATATGGCAACTGGTGAGCATTTTGACTATCCTTTTTTTTTTTAAATTCAAATTATCCATGCAAAGTGTAATATATTTGATACAAATTAGATTAGCAAAAGGAGTTGGTTGAAATAAAAAATTTAGGAACAAAAAAAGAGGTTGAATTAAAAATATGACTATACTTCACAATTTCTTATATTAAGAGTTAATTACTCAATCACTCTCCAAGTCGGAACAAATTGTAATGCTAAACATCCGTACCCAACCTTTGCATTGTTGCATTTTTGTATATGCTAGCAACACCATGTGACATGCCTTCATTCATCGTACTTATTCGCTCAAATTATAATATACGGTGACATCAGATTCATACTTTTAAGATATAAATTTATAAAAAAATGAAAATAAAAATAAAAAAAGCAAAACCCTAATCTTTCTCAAGGTATATTATAACCTGCAAACCTTAACCCATTTACAATTAAATGCATCAAATTGTTGTCCTACGAACAATTATTCTTTTCAATTTCATTTTTTAAATATGTAGATTATGATATAAATTAACTTTTTAGGATTCAAATAGACAGAAGTGCCAATCTCAATGCCGCCTATAAATTTTATTTTTTTGGTCCATGGGACGTTGTCGATTGTCTGACATATGGGCTTTTGTAATGCCATGATACTTGTGCCTTCCACGAACTTGCTTATTTTGAATTCAAAGAAAGCGATCCCTCCCTGTCTGCCTATCAAGCTTTGAACATGGCCCGTTTCAAGGCCACATTCATGGAGAAGTGTTAAAGACACATTTTTCTTCCTCTTTCTTTCGTTTTCTTTCTCAGTCTTGGATTCAATTATTTTCTATTTCCCATGACCGGCCATCCCATCTGTTAAGCAATACAAGTATTTTTCAACAATGACAACTTTTAACTTAGGTTTTACCCTTAACAAAAGTATTTTCTCATACGGATCATATTACTAGTGAAGGCGAAAACTCATCTATACAAATAGAGTTTGACTTGTATCTGATAGAGATGTGGTTTTTAATATGACCTAAACGGTAATGTTTAACTCTTTATTAAGAGAAAAAGAAAGAGACGTCACACCAATTATCACGGAACAAATGGGATGCAACAATCGTTATTTATCTACAAAATGATTTTAAAAGCTATTTAAGGTGTGTCACCCTCCAATTGACCAGCAAAGGTGTTCATTATCGTCAACTTCACCTTTGTTTTTTTGTCTGATTGGTGGACTATCTGAGTTAATGGATTACGTGATATTTCCCAAAACCATCACTTGATCAAAAGTTCAATTCAATAATACTTTAACACGTAAAATAACTCAATAGACACTTGTCGGATCAATATCAAGTTATCCCACAGAGTTTTTCAATATAGATATGGATGAATTTGTTAAGATTTCAGAGGGACGGATTTTTAGCCCACTACTAGTAATATTGATATTGTTTTTAATTTAACCACTTATTTAGTGAATGTGGGGTTTTATACAAAACGTCTCGATATTATTAGGAGTTTTTTTAAAAAAATTTAAAATGTTATTAGAAGTTAAGCCATTCATTATATGGGACTTACTATTTTGTTAAGTTTTCAATGTGGGACTTTTTATATTCTTCAACAGAGCTTATTTTATCATATTTATATATATTTGTAATGTGAAACTTGAAATTTTTTGTCTTAGGAACAACAATTCCCTTTTTAGAATCCAAGACTTCTTACTATATCCAAAAAAAACATTGGGTTAGATTTTCATGTTAGGTTTCAGGGTTTCTTTGTTTAATACAAGCTATAGTCTAAATTACTCTAAATTTATTTAGTTTATTGGGAAATGGACTCGAACATAGGTGTAAAGGGACATGCCCAATACCTAAGCCAATTGCCCTAACCCACATCGGCTAGGTTTCAGTTATTAAGATCAGTGACGAAGGTGTGCTTAGGCCTGCAGGGGCCTTGCCCCTCCTAAAATTCTGAAATACTATATATTGAGCTTTGCATTGGACAACTTAGGATAATATATATATTAAAATAATGCTTGTGGCCCCCCACAATAAAGAAGATGGATTTACGTGTCTCTCTCCAACTAAACGGCTATTTCCTTAACAAAATGGCTAAGGGGTCGTTTGGTATCCTATTCAAATAGGAAACTCAAAAACTTTGATTTTTCTTAAAAACAAGGAGTTCTTAAATCTATTTTTAAGATTCAAAAACTTGTTTGGTATCCAACTTGAAATTTGTTTTCAAATCTTAAAAATGTGAGAACTTGTGGGTTGTTAGAAAAAAACTGAAAAAACAGATATTTTTTGTTTTTAATAATTGGGGCGTTTTTTAGTTGTTCTTGAGTTTGAGTTTTTAAAAATAGGGCTACCAAACAGGTTTTCTTTGTTTTGGACTCAAATTCTGTTTTTGAATTTAAAAAGTTGGATTCAAGTTGAATACCAAACAGGCCAGTTACTCCTGGATCCCACCAACATAATTAATTAAAAAAAAAAAAAAAAAACAATCAATCAAATCTTTCTTTCACAAGTATATTTAAGAAAATAGGAAATCAAAGATAACATGTTATTTATATATTTATTTTGGTTCCGCCCCACATAAAATCTTGGTTCCGCCACTAATTAAGATGATGAATTATGTCTATAGTTTTTCTCTTCAAAATTGGCTTCTTAGGGGTGAAGACAAGGGTTTCTTAACAGGATTTTGCTTTTAGGTTTAAGTGGGTTTTAGTTTTAAGGGCATTTGAGCCTTTTTAGGTGAGTTTTTGGCTATTTTTGTAAGTTTTTATAAAATATGACATTTATGAATGTATGGGCAAATTTTGGCTATTTTTGATCAAAACTCTAGGTTTTCATGGTTTTTTTGTTGTTGTTGGTTTAATACAAGCATAGTCTAACTACTCTATCTATATATATAAAGCGAAAGGCAAAATGTTGAAACATTCAAAATACCAGAAAATGTCCTTGGTTAATTCAAACACTAAGAATTGAAATTATTAATTAAATTAAGATAATATGGGGTAAATTCACATTTTGTTCATATTAAAAGAAAATAAAAATAAAAACAAAATCATATAATAGGTCCTACTTTTATGGAACATAACTACCTATGTTATCTTTTCTTAATTCTAAAAATAAAATAAAAAAGAAAAAAGAAAACCAATTGGCAAGGGGCTAGTTTATATAATTTATGAGGAAATAGACTCAAACTTGGGTGCAAAGGGGCATGCTCACTACTCTAGACACTTGGCCTAACCCACATCGGCTAGATTTCAGTTATTAAGATAATCAATTATGCCTACAATTTTTCTCTTCAAATTGGACCTAAGATTTGTGACATATCTAATAAGTTGGCTCATATATATAAGAAAAAGTTGAAGTATGTCAAGCAAAACGGCCTCTTCTGCGTTTGTGGTTGATGCCGTTTGGGCCTTTCCCAGTTACTCTCTCTTTCTTTCTCTCTTCCGAAAGCCATCCGACTCGTAAACCCCACTCCTTTCAACAATGTCAACCATAAATAAAACCTTCCCAAAAATGCTTAAACAGGATTCTCTTTTTGTGCTTGAAAGAGTGGCTTCCATATTAAAACTGTTTTAAAAGTGGTTTTCAAGCCAAGATTGTCCACTTTCAGCTCATAGCCGAGACACAGAGAGAGAGAGAGAGAGACAGAGAGATTAAGAAAAAAAGTAGCAGCCCACGTTCTGAGGACAGTGAGCCCATAAATAAATAAAACCCAATCAATCAATCTCTTTAGCATCAACAGCAGCCCACTTATTCATCTAAACTGGACCTTCATTTCCTGTCAAAAAAGAGGTAGATAAACATGTGAATCATTGGAGTTTGGTTGTACCATAAAGTCACCTATTAAAACTAACATGCATTACATGCTTGAGTTAAGTTTGTAGCATTTGAGCAAAGCACTCACTAGTGTAGTGGTTTGGAGTATTTACTCCCTCAAGCAAAGTCCTGGGTTCGAGTCCTAGCATCAGTGTAGTGTGTGTGAGTTTAGTATGCTATCGCCCCTCTCAATAGGAAAGGTCCTCAAAAAAAAAAAAAAAAAGTTTGTAGCATTTGAATGGATACTTGTACAATTTAGGAATCTTTAGTATTCAAGCAATTTGTCGAGGACGAGACTTCAACAAATAGGACGAAATTATGATAGGCATTCGTTTACTTTTGTTGGTCAGCCCGAGAATTATGTGACCCATAGCTTAGTACGTTTTGCTTTATTATCAAGACTGAAAGTGAGGAACGTGTGCAGTATGAGGTTCCTCATGATACTGATAGCATACATGATGCCTTAATTGATGATGCATTGTAATGTGCTCCATACTTGAGTTCACTTTTGGTTGGCAATTTAGACGTAATCATGTTTCAACTTAAACCTGATAAATATGTGACTTTGGATACTTTCCTTATTATAAAAGGTATTAATCAGCCATAAAAAGCTGCATAATTAGAGTTATTAATTGCTTAAATTCATGGTTTGGATTGAACGCAAAGGGACAAAAAATTGAGTACATTTAACACTCCAAAAAGCAAACTACGAAAGGATTATGCTTGGCAATGGCAGGCACATATATCACATTATAAATAAATACCAGTCAAACAAAGCCAAAAGGATAACGTTTGGTCATACTCTCTCTCTCTCTCTCTCACTATATATATATGTGCTCTATTGGTCCCAACAACCAAAACCTTTTGTCATCTCCAAGAAAAAAGAAAAAAAGAAAAAAAGAAAAAAAGAAAAAAAGAAAAAAAAGAAGAAAGCAAAAAAGCCTTTTGGAGTTTCATGCACTTTTGACGAAAATGATGTTACAATCTTTTCTTTTCTTTTGGTTCCTCCATGATTGAGGTTTAAGCAAGCCAAAGGCATATTCACAAAACCCTACTTCCATTCCAACTTCAAAAGAATATTCATAATTTCGCTTTCAATTTGATTATGCACCTTATTCAATCACAAAATTAGGGTCGGCTTGGCCTGCTCAGAAGCCCATCGCACTGTGCAGATGGGCCCCAACTCAGATATTCATGGGCCCCCTGGACTTTCAACGCTTTGTGGGGTTCAATAAGACACCTAAAAGACAAGCTTCAATTTTTTTTATTTTAATTAACTTGTCGGGATTTTTGTGTGTGACGAAATTGCCCTTAGTGCTTTTTTTTTAATTTTGACAGAGAACTGATAAAAGCGTAGGGGTATAGTATAGGGCTGGGTGGGTGATGATTAAAGGGTATGTGAAAGTACTTTGTGTGTTTGTGGTGTTTTTTTTTTAGTTCTGACAGTTTTGCTTTTGGGTGGATGATGAAAGTTTATGTGCCTTTTAATGCCGACATGTGTGTTATTGTTCAAAGCAGGGAAAAGGTGAAGTGAACAGACGAGAGTGCCATTTCCATTGAGATGAAAAGTGACAAAAATTCTCGAGGCTTAATGTCTAGCAAATTTTTGATAAGAAAAACAGCATCCAGCCCACATGGCAGGTAATTCAAGAAATTAAAAAAAAAAAAAAATCATTTCTAACTCTTTACACAATGTCTCACTATGTTATTATATTTTTTATATATAAATTTGTAGTTATAGGAGGTCACACTTTAGTATTATTTAAGAGTAGTGTTAGGGATAATCAGTCACGCACGAACGGGTGACTCTACTAATGAATTGTGAGGGATTTCCGTTCATGAGTAAACTTAAAGGATAAGGATTCTTTCTCTAGTCCCCTTTTTTTTCTTTTGCTATGATTCTTCATTTTTCATGATGGAAGGTGGTAGTACCATTGGCATGATTACAATGGTCTAATAAATCATGCGGTTCTTTAGGAATTATGTGAATGGATTCTAATATGTATTCTCACTGGGCCTACTTAAATTCTGTAGTTTGATTCTTTGAATACACATTTGCTAATTATTAGAATCTTTTGGGTGATTTGCCAATGTGGACCAAGGCACACCCCAATGAAGAGCTTTTAGGTTGGAGCTCAATTGCCTTGAGGGTTAACCACATAATGCCACATTATGAATCAACTGCATATTATAGTGCCTAGTGGCCACCACCACATTATGAGCTTTTGGTTTTTCTTTTGGGTCAAATTATGAGTTTTCATTTATTTATATAAAAGCGATATAATCTAATCTACAAAAAGGGGAATTCGAACTTAAATTTAAGAGGATATGATTATTACCCTGATCAACTGGTCTAACTCATGTCTATAATTATGAGTTGAGCTCATTTGTTTTTTTGTTCGGATTGAAAGCTCAGTTGTTCTGCTTTCAACAATTTTATCATCAACCCATCAGAATTGGACAATTTTGACTGGAGCCCACATGCCTTTCTAGGAATGTGCAGTTGTAGTGGACGTCTGCATAGCACCGATTGAGATTTTGCAAAATTGGTGACCTTAGCCCTTGGGTTAATGCGGCCTTGGCATTGCACTTTTTTCACCCAAGGAGGGGCAAAGCTTTGTGTGACAGCTGCAGTTTTTGTAGCTGTTTTAAGGGAAATCTGACAGTACCAATTGGCAAAGATTTTTCCACCTCGGCAATGGCAGTAGTCTTACCATTTCCATATAACTCTAGCTTCTCTTTAAAATGCACCAAAAAAGTTACTGATAATATTTCATATCTATTATTTGATTTGGTTTTAAAGATGAGATGAAATCTTAAAGCAAAAGCCAAAAGCCAAAAGCCAAAAGCAAGCCTTGCCCTTCACATGGTTCCTTTTTCACAGCCCTCTGGCTTAGTGGCTCTGGTCCTAGTACTGCCTATTCCAAGATGTAATCTACTCAACAAAATATTGTACACAGTACAGTCTTACATGTCTGCTAGCTCATAACTCTCTTTGTTTTTTTTTGGGGCAATATCTGTAGCTCTGAACTCTCAGCATTTTTCACTGTATAGCAGAGGATAAAGCCGTTTATTTTGAACAATGTTTGCCTTCTTGTAAACACACATATGCAGATCATGTTCTTCTTTCTCTTTTCTTAATTAAGCCACTCCAGCTAATTTTTTAAAACCAAGCTGAAGTTTTCCTCTTGCATTGCATGCTCTTAGTCATCACATTCACAAAAATTGATCCAACAATGGTTTAATTCTCAAGATTTCTTCTTGGAATAAGTGAAATCACATGACTAAGCCGTTTCTTTTAATTCTCAAGTATGTGTTTCTATTCGAACAATAATACTCATCTCAAATAGTCTACGGTATGTAATATTGTTAGACTGTGAATTGAAGATCAAATAAGTTCTTAAATGTATATATATAGATAGATAATTTGACAACATATCACCACGTAGCGAGTAAGAAAACATTACTTGGTGAAGGGAAGGCCACATATATCTAACTTTTCCCTTTGATGAGCATTATTAACTAAAATCCGAAACAGACACAACAGAGAACACAGAGCTTATATAAAGAAGTGCTTATGATCCCAGAGCCTCAAGACCTGCGTTTAAATTATAGTATATACTGAATTGAATTGACTCAAAAAGGAACAGAAAACTGTATCTAAATAATAAATAGTAATGAATTAAGATGCAGAAAAATAACATATACAAGGAATGCAATTTAAATAAATATAGCATGCAGAGCACGAGCACCTGGAGCAAAATGCACGCTTGTGTTTTCCTTTTCTTCTGTGAATTGCACGCTTGCGTTGACGGACGCAAACAAATACCCCACAAGGAATTGGCTCCACCTCAATAAATATTTTATAATTGTAGAAAAATAATTTAACCACCACAACTTTAAATTTGTGTGAGAATAAGAATTTGAAAAAAAAAAAACATAAGAAAATCTTAACAGAATCGAAAACTATAAATGGTGGTGGTGGTGATGGTGGTGGTGCTGGGCATATGTCACTGTTATGGTAGCTTCCTTCCTTTTTTAATGTCAGAAGAGTCGTCTTTATATAATTCCTTTAACCATGCCTAGTAAATTTTGAACCATCTCCCTCCCAACATTCCCAATAAATAATCCTCTGACTAAAGAATGGCCTGTATGCAAGTCTACAATAAGAGAATACAGAATTTCCCTTTTGAAGTCTTATTGGATCTGAAATGAACTTTGAAGCTAGGCTCTCAAGCTCCACCACCAATTCAAATGAGAAGAAGAAGAAGAAGAAAAAAAAGAGATTAAGTATTCTGTCATCATCAGGCCCCAAAAAAGAAAAGTATTTTGTCATCATATCACATTCACACAGGAGCACTGAAGGTGATGATGGAACAGTGCAAACTGTGCTACTCCTCCTGAATCCTGATGCAGGTTAAAGTAAAGTATATACAAGGCAATTGGAGAGGTGGGTCTAGAACTAGATACACTGATCCATTAATTACATAAATTACCCTTTCATATTCAATCTTTCATATACTTGGAAAGAAACACAAATGTCCCCAGCAAAGCAAAGCAAAGCACCCAACAATTTTGAGATAGGTGGAGAAAATTATAGGCAGCAGCAATAGAGCAGTGCAAAACATTGGAATGTGTTATATATATATATATATACACATTAATTTTGTACAATATTTTTCATATGTTGTGGAGATTGTGCCCCACCACACGCACTCTCCTCCTACTCAATTGGCCCAAACATTTTACTCGGGAAACACCCCTCCCTTACACATCCCCACCACCACACCCACCACCTCCTCTCTCTCTCTCTTCTTCTATTCTTTCTCAAATATCCCTCTTTCTTGTCCGCAAACAGAAAACGCATTGTGATTTGTGAACAGTGATGTTGAAATGCGAATATTCAATATTCAATATTCCCTTCCGTCCTCCACCTATCAATTTCCTCTTCTTCTTTTTGTTATATATATATATATATATATTTGGTGACAAAAACAAATTTGGTGACCCCAAAAGAAAACAAAGCTTGCCCATCTATCATAAGTATGCTTTGTCCCTATAATCTAGTATATCTTTTTACCATGGAAATGGGAAAAAAAATCCAAAACCCCTATGCCAAAACAAAACCAGCCCATGCTCCTACGAACTCACAGCCACAAAACCCATCTCTCCATTTACTTATTTTTTTTGTTTTCTTTTGTGCATGGGAGGAGCAATGATTTGGTGCATTCATTGTATTGTGGAGTTTTGTGAGTATGCCAGTAAAACTTATCCACGGACAGGGAGGAGGGGATGGTATGACTCCATGGATTATTGTACTACTCACATCACGAGATCTTCTGATGAGACTGAAAGTCCAAGGCAAGTGGTCCTCCGCCCTATCCCAAGTTAGGGTTTTTTCGCTTTGGTACATACATACATACAAGTCAAATGCATGGCGTGCAAGCTTACAACAGTTGTATATTGGAAAAGGGAAGAACTTAAATTGTTTTTGTTTCAAAATTTACTAATGAGAGGGTACAAGGTTTGAAATTGGAGGAGATTGAGTATGAAGATATATTTTCTTCTTATTATAAGCGTTTACTTGTGAGAAGAGTAATCATTCGTATATATGCATGGATTGTGATATGGACCGACACGACATGACGTGACAAAACACAAATATAACATTGGCATTGAATTAGTTACTTAACACAAGCAATAATGCCTTTTTAAAAGAGCGATGTAACACGATACACATAATTTGTTAAAACCTGATTTATATTGAGTATTTACAAAGAATTATGAAGTGACAGAATTAAGGTATGTGGATTTACCATGAATCGTAGTTTAAGGTCAGATTTTGAAGGGATATCTATGAAAGAGATGGCATACACTCGATGGTAGTTGACTGCTCTAAGTTCTAACCTACCGTTGATCTTTTGTTATGATGTTGAACCGTCAAAGGAGTAATGATAATCAAGCCCACCAATCACAACCGTCCAAAATGTAATGAGTGAGTATTCATCAAAGCTTCTTTGATTTCCCACCATCTTTGCGACTGTGATGTACCGGGGGTGGGACCCGATTCTCCTCCAAGTCCAGGATGTCATCATAGACAATCACTGCTCGTGTATGTTTTGTCCTTTTCTGTTGCCCCACAAATCCAACCACACCATATCCATAACGTACTTGGTCATTGGACAACCCATCATACCACTGACCCTCTGCACTTCGTAGTGATGATGATTGAAAGTTTGGCCATTTTTTGAACAAAAAATACCATTGACATTTTTTGGACTGGAAAAGATCTTTGTGACCTTTACACTTACACATTCATATTCATATTTTTTATTTTATTTTTAAAAAAAATACATTTTCTATTGAAATGAGCGATAATATACTAAACTCACACACACTACACATTCATATTTATGAAACCGAATCTTTGGTTCTTAAATTCACTTGCTTATATGTCAAATAACTTTTAGTGATTATTGAATTCCATTTTAAGTACAAAATTTCCCTACTTAGAGTTTTATTTTTTAAAATTTAAAATAAATATTTTTTCTTTGTACAAGCGATAATCTAAATTACTGTAAATTAATCCAATCTACGTACGGAGAGGGGGGACTCCAAAGAAAAGATTTACAACTTAAAGCAAGGCACGACAAACCAAAATAGCCAAAAGTATAGGCACTAATACTCGATAAGGGAAGACAATTCTCCCATAATTGAGAATTAATAAGGGGAATGATCCAAAGTAGCTACATCATGAACTAAGAAGTTGGCTTCATGATAAATGTATTTAAGTATGATGTCTACAGAAAAATTGGCGAGCTCCAAGAAGTTTCCTTTTCATCGAGGACTTGTTTGATATAGGAGTTCTTATGGAATTGTCCGAGGGATATGATATCTCTAAAGGAGGGCATGGATTCTCTAAGAACCTTCATCTTCGTATTAACATAATCAATGACTAATTTAAGGGAGTCTCCTTCCACTATACCTTTCTTCACTCTCTACTCAATTCATAAGCAAGAGCATCATTTAGAGCTTGGCATTCTGCAATAACAATACTAGTGTTGCCTATTCTTCTTTATATTTCCATTTGGAAGCACGTTAGTTTCCATCATAACCATGCATTGTAGCTATATTGTGCTGGAAAGAACCATCGAAATTAACTTTGATCCAGCCTCCTTATGTGGTTTTCAATAGTTCATAACCATGTTATTCCTCATTTTCTTTTGAAAATTAATTTAAAAGAAGCTGCTCCTCAAAGATATTTGAGATTTGATAGAAAAGGTTAGGGTCTGTTTGGTATTCAACTTGAATTCAACTTTGTAAACTCAAAATCAAAATTTGAGTCCAAAACAAAGAAAACCTGTTTGGTAGCCCTATTTTTAAAAACTCAAACTCAAGAACAACTCAAAAACACCCCAATTATTAAAAACAAAAAATATCTGTTTTTTCAGTTTTTTTCTAACAACCCACAAGTTCTCAAATTTTTAAGATTTGAAAACAGTTTTCAAGTTGCATACCAAACAAGTTTTTGAATCTTAAAAATAGATTTAAGAATTCATTTTTTTTAAGAAAAATCAAAGTTTTTGAGTTCCCTATTTGAATAGGATACCAAATGTCCCCTTATTCATTTCCAGTTTTGATACTTGAACTTGAGCTCATGTGCCAATTTAGTACCTAAACCATAATTTGTCCAAACTTAGTACTCATCTTAGTTTTAGGGTGCTTATTTTACCACTCCCCTTTTGTCCACTTACACTTATTTTTGTTTTTAAATACTTTTTACTATAACATACAATGGAGTGTAAGTGAATAAAAGATAAGTGGGAACATAAAATTTTCAACAAAGGGAATGTAAGTAGACAAAAGAGGAGGGGAAAAATCAGCTCCCTAGTTTTATTGTCCAATACGTACCAAATTACACTTCTTAAGAATGGTTCACAGCTTAGGAGCAAATTTAATCATTCAAGCACACTAGTTACTAAACTCTCTCATTTAATAAAAGGAAAAAACCTAAGAGAGAATACCCTTAGCGGCCACCCCTTTTGGAGTGGTGACTACCATGCTTTTTGTCTCATGTTGCTATCTTTTTCCTTTCCTCTCCATCTCCTTCCCTTCCCATCCTCTTTGTTTCTCCCTCCCGCATCATCTCCCTCTCTATTTCGTTAGCACGTTTATGGCGTAATTCTATAACAGATCTATGCATATCTATCTTTTTTTCGGTGTATCTGCTCTATTTGCCAAAGAGGAAATTCAATTGGTGTGAATCTGTTGTCTTTTGGTGCTTGAGGGACAGTGGGTTGGCTTTGTGACAACGAGGTTGCAACCCGGATGGTTTAGTTTCTTTATTTTTGGAATAAGTCTCAAAAACTTTGTTTAGGTTTTATGTGTAGATATCATCTCTCCTTTGTGAGAGTTTTTATTTTGGCTTGGTTTTTCGAAGCTTATATCTTTTTTATTGTTCTGAGTTTGCAATCTTAGTTGGGATGCCTATGCCATAGTTTCTTATGTCTTGCTTGATCGTTAGTGGAGACGCACCTGATTGATTTAATATTGATGTTGGATTTCTCAGTAATTATAATGGCTCTTTATGACTAGTGACTTTTTTTGGCTAAATTATGAATGAAAATCCAAAATTTCTCAAAAAAATAAAACAAAAATAATAGTGTCATAAAATTATGAATATAATATTGTAAAATACATAGTAGTAATAGTAAAACACATATTTTTCAGGTTGTTTGTGTGACATGCTTGGTTGTTAGGTAGTCAATTAAAACCATACATTCAAATATGATTTCACATTTTTTTAATGCTGAAAATATGATTTCACTTATTCAATTGCTTTCATTGATAATTCGACAATATAATATCTTAGGCTATCTGAAAAATAAAATGTCAAAAATGCCCTTATACCTTTGAAGTATAAAATTATGTAGATTTCAATATCATGCTTTATACATGAATAGGTAAGAGGTGGATAAGGAACATATGGCAGACCCCTAAATGCAACGGTAGTTGCCAAATCATATCACACTTTTCAGGAAAGAGGAAAAAAAAATATTTAGGCCCCCATGAAGTGAACAGTTGAATAAGGTAGAGCTCAATGCAGTGAATCAGAGCAATAGGTCCAAACTCCAAACCGCAGAAAAAGCAGAAAAAAAAAAAAGAAGAAGCTGTGGGTGGACCCAAGTCCCGTCTCATCTCATCTCATCCCCATAGAAATGTATATAGAACGGAGCGTTACAGGCTTTGTCATAATCTTTTACCAAAGCATTAAGCCAAGCAAAAGCCAGTGGGAAGTTGTGGTTCTGGTTCTTGTGGGTACATAAAAAAACAACATCACATGTACAGATAAAAATAATAATGAAAATGAAAGATTTAAAAAGATTAATAACTTAAGAGAAAATGGGAGATTTACAAAATCAAACAGGGACTAGACAGTAGAGGTACTGAGAAGGGAGGAGCACAAATGGAGAAGTCTGCAGAATAGAGGACTGCAAGTTCGAATTATTCTTCTTCTGTGTATGATTGCTTTTATAAATACTCAGTGCTCTTTTGGACGCATACCCATTTCCTCCCAATTACCCTTCCACTCTCTCTCTCTCTCTCTCTCTCTCTCTCTCTCTCTACCTCTGGTTTTCTTTCTTTTTATAATAAATGGTCTTCGCTACGTCCCCGAGGCTGCGCTGTTGGTCCAGAACAGAACCCAAACTGAAGAGATAGAGAGAGAGAGAGAGAGAGAGAGAGAGAGAGACGGGTTTCTTTTAGTATTTGGAGAGAGATAGAAAAAAGCCATATTTAAAAGCAAAGACGCAGGGCCTCACAAGCCTTTTACACGTGATAAAGAAAACACCAAAAGCACTTGCATGCGTGTATAAAGATTCATCATCATCCTCATCACTCCCCCCCTCTCTCTCTAAAACACTCCCCATCTCTCTCTCTCTCTCTCTCTCTCTCTCTCTCTCTCTAAATCTGAATCTTCACACTACCCATCTTTTAAATCTCTCCCCTTTTGGTTCCCTTTTAATCACTTCACGTTCTTTGGCAGCTACAACTTTAAAGCCTCCAGTTTTTATTTTCAAAGATCACTGCTTTGATTTGTTTGTTGAGAGATAGAGTGACTCAGTGAGTTCTTAATTGCTTGCTAGCTCTCATCAGTTATTGTTCTGCAAAAAGAGGAGTGCTTGCTAGCTAGTCCATAGTTGCTGCTGCTCAGTTTAAATGGCTGGTTGGTTGGTGAGTGAAGTTTTGAGCTTTGTTTCTTTTGGCCTCTCTTGGACTTCGTGGTATTTAATACACTTTCTTTCTCCGTGGCATTAGTTTTGGGTATCCTTCGGATGGTGATTTTACTGCCCTTTTCAATGTTTATTCCTTCTCCTTGGTATGTTCTTGATTTTTGTTTTCTTCTGAGTGTTTTTATTCTGCCTTCCTTTGCAGTCATAAGGTTTTCAAATCTGTCTACGCAAATTAAATTATTATTATATTTCATTTGAGATATAAATGTTTTTTCCTATGTTTTTATCTGCTTGGGCCTATTCATTCTTATGTGATATTTTAATCAAAATTTCAGTTTTGGGTACCAGACAGGCTCAAGACACTGGTTTTGTCTTCTGGGTATTTCCAGTTTTCGAGTTTCTGTTCACTTATTTACTATAATATTGTTATTGATATTGTCTAAACGATTCATGGGCATTGGGCTGCTTATGGAAGCATCTAGACTAGAGGAGAGGAACACTTGGGTTTTGGGTGATAGTCTGTTTTGTCTCTGCATTTATGATTTTTGTTTCTGTTTGGGATTTCGTGTTGTATGATTCTTCTTGGCAGGTCTTTGAGATTGTTTATTTAATTTGTTCTTTCTCTTCTACTTTCTTTACTGAATGGCTCTGCAAATTACAAGTCAGAGGAAACTGTAGCTCTTTCTGGATTTTGGTATTCAGTTTTGTATGTATATATATGTATTTTTTAAGCGGTCAATCTGCTGAAACAGAGGTGAATAGTTGAACTTTCTGTTTTTGCGAAGGAATAGTAATGCTTGTCATAATCTTCAACAAAAAAGCAAAGGCTGGGCATTTATTTACCCGTACTTTTTCACTTTGCGTATGAGACTCATGAAATTGAAATCTCATTATAATTTCCATTTATTCACCGTTTTAGAATTTTTCTGGGTTCCTTTTTAAGCTGACATGCAATTTTTCTCTATTTGTTTTTGGGTTTTTCCAGGGAAACTAGTCTTAAATCTGTGGGAGAATTTTGAGTGAAAGACAAGAAGGGAAGGAAGACATTGTGTTTCTGTGCCATCTGGTGAAGCTTTATCCTTTTGAACAAGTGCTTGTGCTTTGTATTTTCAGTTTCTGTTAGCAAAGCAACATGCCTATAAGAAAAATGAAAGAGAGCTCAGAGCAACACCTTGTGATCAAAACCCATTTACAGAACCCAGTGAACCCAGTTCAGAAGCAACCTAAGACTGCCCAAAATGGCAAAGGTCCACCGCCTCAAGAACATCACAACCCCAAAACCCAAAACCAAATTTCACCTCCAACAAAAAACAGAGGAAGAAGAAGGGGTAGAGGTGGTCGGAAATCTGATCAAGGTGATGTTTGTATGCGACCGAGTTCACGGCACTGCACTGTGGCTCATATTCCTGCCTCACCAAGCTTTGCTAGTCCTCCTGTAGCTAGTACTCCGAATGGGTATGTGGAAAATGGTGGCAACTCGTGTTCGATGGAGATGGGCTTTCCTACTTCGAGCAAGTCTTTGAGTTTTGCTCGTAGGCCTGGTTTTGGACAAGTTGGGATAAAGTGTATTGTAAAGGCCAACCATTTCTTTGCAGAATTACCAGAGAAGGACTTGAACCATTATGATGTAAGCTCCTTTTTTTTTATGGGTTATTTTCACAATAAACCTCTCTATTAATGTGCTGTACTAAAAATTGAATTGGTGTTTCCTTTCTGTCATAATATTTGGGCCCCTTAATCTGACATTCATTATGTTGATGGTGTTGTTTATTTTCGCATTTCTGTTGCATTGCAGAAGAAATTGAAAGAAGCACTGTTTTCATCCTGTCCTTTTCTTCGAATAGCATTTATGATATTTGAATTTGGCCTTCAATTTTGTTCTAAATGTTTTTTTGCCTTTTCACCATCAGTGATCTGACTCTTGCAGGTTTGTATAACTCCCGAAGTTGCATCAAGAAGTGTGAACAGAGCGATCATGGCTGAACTGGTGAGATTGTACAAAGAATCTGACTTAGGAATGAGACTGCCTGCTTATGATGGTAGAAAGAGTCTGTACACTGCTGGTGAGCTGCCCTTTGCTTGGAAGGAGTTCAACATTAAGCTTGTTGATGAACCGGACGGAATCAATGGCCGAAAGTGAGGACATTGCCTCCCTTTTCCTTCTGTTTCACACCATGCCTCATTTTCCCCTCTACGCTTTATCTAAAGACTCAATTGGATTATAATAATATCTAACATGAATGAATAATAGACAATGAAGTCAAAGAAATTTATTTTGTTTTATTTTCTATAGCACTTTGAATACATGAGGAGCAATTGGATTTTATTATTATAATATCCAAATGATTAATTTTAGATTACCTGTATATAATATTTCAGAAGAGAAAGAGACTATAAAGTGGTGATTAAATTTGTTGCACGAGCAAACATGCATCATCTGGGACAGTTTCTGGCCGGTAAGTGTGCTGATGCTCCCCAGGAAGCACTCCAAATTCTTGACATTGTATTAAGAGAGCTCTCAAATAAAAGGTATAATTTATTACAGAATTTGTGACTGCTACGTTCTACTTCAGATTGAATTTATTATTTATCTCACCAAGTCTTCATTTGGTGAAGGTACTGCCCCATTGGGAGATCCTTCTTTTCACCTGATATCAGAACGCCACAACGGCTTGGTGAGGGGTTGGAGTCGTGGTGCGGATTTTATCAAAGTATAAGGCCTACTCAAATGGGTCTTTCCCTCAATATTGGTAAGTAATTTGAAATTACTTGAATTTTTGAAAGGAAATTACTCATGGTTTGTCTCAAATGATCTCTCTCATATTTTATTCCTCTATTTTCATCATTTGTAGATATGGCTTCAGCTGCATTTATTGAGCCTCTCCCTGTAATAGAGTTTGTTGCCCAGCTTCTAGGCAAAGATGTATTATCTAGGACATTGTCTGATTCTGACCGTGTAAAGGTACTTAATACTTAATTATTTGCTGATGTGTTTTTCTCTCATACCATATGAGTTAATCTAAAATGTCACTTTTAAATGTTGGCCAGATTAAAAAGGCTCTTAGAGGAGTGAAAGTTGAAGTTACGCACAGAGGAAGTGTTCGAAGAAAGTATCGAGTGTCAGGATTGACATCTCAACCTACAAGAGAACTTGTGTAAGTTTGAAGCAGCTCTAGCTTAAATTTTGCTGTCAGGTCTAGTGGTTATTGTTCTTGTACTCCATCTTTTTCCATTTTCCTTTGAACTCTTTCCCTTTCTAAGCATTCTCTCTCTCTCTCTCTCTCTCTCTCTCTCTCTCTCTCCCCCCTTTTCCTTGATAGGATGCAAAGCCAGAAAATAATGTAGAATCCTTTTCTTTTTTCATAGCATTCCTGATTGAATTGTGCTAGTGTTCTATTTGCTGACACTATCTTTGTTCAGGTTTCCTGTTGATGAGAACTTGACCATGAAGTCAGTAATTGAATACTTCCAGGAGATGTATGGATTCACCATTCAACAAGGGCACCTTCCTTGCCTTCAAGTTGGAAATCAGAAGAAGGCAAATTACTTACCCATGGAGGTCAGTAATGGTCACTAAAAAAATTCTCATCTTCCCAATGATTATTTACGTACAATTCCCTTTTCAAATTTCTTATGTGGGATTTACACACTTTACACTTCTGCAGGCCTGCAAAATTGTTGAGGGGCAACGATATACAAAAAGGTTGAATGAGAAGCAAATTACCGCTCTGTTAAAAGTTACATGTCAAAGACCTAGGGATCGTGAAAATGACATCCTGCAGGTAAGTCTTTTAAAGATTTAGGTAATCGCTCATATTTCTGGAGCCTACGTGCAGGCTGTTAAGAGAAAAAAGCGAACACCATAAACCAAATATACATGTAGTTATGTTTATATTAAATAATGTAATTTGATGATTTCTGTTAAAACTATGCTACCCCGTCGGTCATGATTATGCTCATAGAAATTTTAATTTATCCTTTTGACATTAAAACACAAACAGACTGTTCAACACAATGCGTATGACCAAGACCCTTATGCGAAGGAGTTTGGAATCAAAATCAGTGAAAAGCTAGCTTCAGTTGAGGCTCGAATTCTTCCTGCCCCTTGGGTATGCTGCCCCTCTTCATACAACTTTTTGTTAAATGTTTAATTCAGAAAATATTCTCATTTTTGTTATAAAGAAAAAAAAGAATATATGTTGACCATCTCATGGCACCCTTACCTGCAGCTGAAATATCATGAAACTGGGAAAGAAAAGAATTGTTTGCCTCAAGTTGGTCAGTGGAATATGATGAACAAGGTACCACACTTATCTACTGCAGTCACTTCTTTACATTTGTTAATATTTTGCTAGGCTACCTTTAGGCTTTTCTGAATGGAATAACTTCCGTTTTTGTATGTACATGAATGTGCCAAATTTCCCATTAAACCAGGCTTTTCTGAATGTAATAACTCTGTTTTTGTGTGAAAACCTTTACGTTACAATCAAGACTACTGTGCTTAAGATTTTCATTTCATAATTTCCTCTAGTATCTTTTTAGGGATTGTACGGTTTTATCAGTCATAATCTCCTTACATGGTTCCTACTACTGATTTTTTGGTTTGATGCAGAAAATGATTAATGGAATGACTGTCAGCCGGTGGGCTTGTATTAATTTTTCACGGAGTGTGCAAGAGAGTGTCGCACGTGGGTTTTGTACTGAACTTGCTCAAATGTGTCAAGTATCTGGAATGGTATTTTTTCTTTTTTCTTAATGCAATTGTTTTCTATTTTTTCATATCTGCATGTTTTTAGATCAAACATTTGGGTTATAAATATGTTTTTTGTTTTGTAGGAATTTAATCCAGAACCTGTAATTCCAATCTACAATGCCAGGCCTGAGCAAGTAGAGAAAGCTTTGAAGCATGTTTATCATGCATCCATGAACAAAACTAAAGGAAAAGATTTAGAGCTCCTACTAGCCATTTTGCCTGACAACAATGGGTCCCTGTACGGTATGCCATATATGCCGCTGCTTTCACTTAGGATAGTTTATTAACCTTTGGCTTGAAATGCTCAAAGTTGGCCTTTAAACTTAAGATTAGATCTGGAATTGCATATTTAAATGTAACATGATTCTGCTATTTTAGGTGATATCAAGCGAATATGCGAAACAGATCTTGGTTTAATATCACAATGCTGTCTCACAAAGCATGTTTTCAAGATCAGCAAACAGTACTTGGCTAATGTGTCCCTGAAGATAAATGTGAAGGTTTGTTCAATTTCACAATATTATGAATACATGATGCTACAAAATGTCAAATTCATTTCACTCGTCATGTATTAACTATGAGAGGTGATTTGACAACAATCAGTTTACACGTGAAAAATTCCCAGACTATGTGTGACTCCATTAAGCATGAATGAGCTGATTTATACGGCATATGGCTTGAGACAAAGTCACTAGTTTGAGAATGACAGCATCCTGTTTCGTTATTGCCTCTTGTGGAGTCGTTGTAAACCTTTTCTATTTATTTCGAATGGAAATTATCATTTTTGGTCCCAAGAATGACTGAATCCTGATGCTTGTTGGATCCATCCATTGTGCAGATGGGCGGCAGAAATACTGTTCTTTTGGATGCTATAAGCTGCAGGATACCTTTAGTCAGTGATATACCAACCATAATCTTTGGAGCAGATGTGACTCACCCTGAGAATGGAGAAGATTCCAGCCCCTCAATTGCTGCTGTAAAGGCCTTTACTACCTGGAACTTCTTTCTGCATTATATGCTGAAACCTTTGTTGCTAATGGATGTTTGTACTTATGCAGGTAGTAGCTTCCCAGGACTGGCCTGAAGTGACCAAATATGCTGGATTAGTTTGCGCTCAAGCTCACAGACAAGAACTCATACAAGATCTGTATAAAACATGGCAGGACCCTGTTCGTGGCACAGTCAGTGGTGGCATGATCAGGTATGAGAACTCTACAATCACTTCTTCTCTCAATCTAGTCTACATCATTCTTGCCCTCTTATTTGCTTGTAGCACCCTTGGCTTGCCCGCCACTCTTGCAAACCCATTTTGTTCCTTGGATCTTCTGCTTGTACACAATGCAACTCCATGCTGGAAGTTGTTGCATTTTACTCTTTTTTGAAGGTGTTAATATTCTATCTCAATATCATTTTCTCTTTTGTCCAGGGATCTTCTGGTTTCGTTTAGGAAAGCAACAGGGCAGAAGCCATTAAGGATTATATTTTACAGGTAAATGTCTTGTATACCTAGTGCCGGTGTATGCATGGCTTAATTTGATATTGGTACTTCATGTTGTTAACAAACACTCAGATTACCCTTGATCTAGCTTCTCTCGTGACAACTCCTGATGTGAGATATATGCGTCTGTTTTTCTATTTTTCTATTTTGTGGTCCTTTGTTCTTGTTTTAATGGCAAATATTCTGTGCAGGGATGGTGTAAGTGAAGGGCAATTTTATCAAGTCTTACTTTATGAGCTAGATGCAATCCGGAAGGTGAGAAGTGATTATCACTAGTATCAGATTATTCGAGATAAAAGTGGAAATTTCTGTTGCATTGATAAGTAATCTCCATACAGGCGTGTGCTTCGCTGGAACCGAACTATCAACCGCCAGTGACTTTCATTGTGGTGCAAAAACGGCACCACACACGATTATTTGCTAATAACCATAGGGACAGAAGCAGCATAGACAAGAGTGGGAACATATTGCCTGGTAAAGTTCAATTATCATGGAAACTTCTCTCTCATGTTGTACTGACTTGTACTGATACTGAGAGTTCCATGCTCTGTGTTTATTGTTTTATTGTTTTCAGGCACCGTGGTTGATACTAAGATTTGTCATCCGACAGAGTTTGATTTTTATCTCTGCAGTCATGCTGGTATTCAGGTACCAAATTGTATTCATCTTTTTACAAATATATAAATGTATCTCAATGAAACCATTTTCCATGAAGTCTAAAACAATCATGTTTCAAAAATTCACTTTTGCGATCAAGTGAGGCATGCAATGGGTGAGAATAAGATTCTACAGTTTGATCTATGGGCAAGCCCAACAACTCATTAGAAGGTTCTTTCTAAAGAGCAAGTGATTGGGGGATAGAATATCTCTAATAGATCCTAAATTTTCTATAATACTTTTAGTCCTACCTTTTGAAAGTTTATTCTCTTCTCTGGGCATAGCTTTTGCAGCATAGCTGTGGTTGAAGAGGAAGGTTTTTGAGAATGATGATGATATCTTGAGTTGTACCCATATAGTCATCTTATAAACAAAGATTAATTGCATATTGTTTCTTTTGCTATTCGTTATATTCTTAAAATCTTTGAAGGTTGAGTGTATAAATATTTATCTCATATGGCAGGGGACAAGTCGTCCGGCTCACTACCATGTTCTTTGGGATGAGAATAATTTTACTGCTGATGGAATCCAGTCATTGACAAACAACCTTTGTTACACATATGCAAGGTGCACGCGCTCCGTCTCTGTTGGTAAGCCATTCTTCTACCCTTGTTATGTTGCTGAATAATTTTTTGCTGGCGAACAATCATTTCTCCAGAGAATGCAAAGCCATGACAGACTAGGATTCTAGCTGCAAAAAGTTCAACTATGTGCTTTAAAAGTTGTAGTTAGATTGACCAAATTCTGTGGCTCCTTTTGCAGTACCTCCGGCATATTATGCACATTTGGCTGCTTTCCGTGCTCGATTCTATATGGAGCCAGATATGCAGGAGAATGGCTCTACTGGTCATACTGCTAAGGGTACACGGGCTGCAGGAGAGACTGGGGTCCGGCCATTGCCAGCCTTGAAGGAGAATGTAAAGAGAGTAATGTTTTACTGTTAGAAGTAGAAGAGGATTGATGGTTTGGTCGCTGAGACGAGCTAGCCATAAACGATGCTGCAATCATGAGATCATTCACTGTTAGATTCGTTCTTCGTATATGGACCATTCATGCATGGTTCAAAGTCTCCCAGTTTAACCTAGCAGGAGGGAAGAAAAGAAAGGGAATTTCAACTTAGATCAGTGGTTATAGTGTTAGAGTTCTTTGATCATAGATAGCAGGTCCTTGTTCTCTTGCAGTGTAGACCCCATTATGGGAAGTTTATCAGTTCTAGCCTCTGTAAAGAAATGTTAATTAATCAATCAAATTTATATGTAGGAAAATTTTGCCCAAGTCTTCAAAGATGCTTCTCAAAGCTACCAGTCTTGGCAGTTTTGCTGGAGAAGTATCTCAGAATAAATGAGAAGAATTGCAAGTTATTAACTGCGATTCCTTCTGCAATTTACCAGTTACTCAGCAATAAATTGCAATCACGACCAAACAATCTGAACTCATAAAGGCAGCCAAAACTACGAGAGTAAGTTACCTACACTGGTTAAACCAAAAGAATAACTTATTACCTCCACTGGGATGTTGTCGACATCCTAAGTTAATCATGCACTAATGCACTTTCATTCGTTTTAACTTTTTTATATAACAGTGCGTGAGTGGTTTGAAATACTGTTACATTTGCGTCCCAATTGAAGTAGTCCAAAACTACAACTATTGAAAATTACAGCAGTGATAATTAAAGTGGTATTAGTGTTGTTGAAGATGGGTTGTCACTTGTCAATCATAATCTGCAGGGGTAAAGTGCTAGCATAATTGATAGTTGATATGGTAAATGTGGTTGTTTGCTGCAATTGGATGAAATGGACAAATGCAGTATCATTCTTTTAATGGGAAGGACTAGTCATCACGCCTGCTTCTTTTACTCAACTTATATTTGATTTCCAGTACAAACAAATTCCCAAATACATGGTCATGAAGGATGTTACTTGTTTGATAATAGTGGATGAAATGCAAATTCTCACTTTGAAATTAAATTTTCTTATTTTAAAATCAGTAATTATACCTTGCATTATTTCATATATTGTGTCAGGTATACATCAGTGGTGGTTCAAGTATTTTTGTACATCCAGTCATCTTTTTGTCTTTTGTTGCTCTCACAAGACTCATCCAACAACTAGTGTAGAGATTTGGGTATCTTCTCCATTTATAATTCTGGCTATGATGCTCCCACCTTTTTCCCATTTCCAGCATTTACTTCTTCTTCTGGTAATTAACTCAGCAGTGACATTTTAATTACCACTCGTCTCGTGAAAAGTACTCACACACCTCCATATTGGTTGAAAAGTTTTTACAAGATATTTAACAGTTTATTTATTTATACATATCATTTCCCTTTCATATGACATTAATTTGTCCATCTTAAAATCACATTCATAAATTCCTTGAACATTCAAAATGCAGATCGAAGTTAGAAATCAAGAAACCCTATGAAAACTCTTCAACTTAATCAGAAGACTTAGTATCAACACTATCATATCCCATTAATCTAAAGTGGCCTCAGGTTCGAACCCTCCATGGCACCATGGTACATGCGTATGTGAGAAACACCCCTTCCTTATCGCTTGTATTCAAAAAGATTAACATATATAAGGATTAATCATCGTCCTGTGCTAAGCTTCTTAATGTTGGAGAAACCTTGCCCTCTGGATCATTTTTTACACAGAATGCAACAAAGAAGGCCTTGCTACCAATGGTGGCTCAAGTGCTTGGAGCATCTACATATTCGGTATGTGACAAATTCAACCTAGTTAATCACCCATCTGATTATTTCCCTTCTCATGAATGATAATTGACATATGAAAAACTGTGGAAAGAGTTGGGAGAATCAAAGAAAGTGACGTTTTAGATTATTTATTTTCTCAGGGAAACTGAAACTCTTTGGAATCTTTTCCATTTATGCATTCTATCAAAAGAGAGGGCCCAAAGTCCAACAACCAACATACAGAGACTCTTCAGAGAGAGAGAGAGAGATGGTAAATTACATTTATACTATGAAACTTGGAAACTATTGAAGGGTTTCACATGGGCTCACAGTTGAGAAATTACATCATCAATTGCTATCACATTGCACACTTAGGAAACAGACACAGCCAATCTCACAGATTATTTCTACTGAGAATCCAAATTTGCCAGAATTGATCTGTGTGTCTGGTCTGCATATGATATGAAGTGATCAAAATATATATTGTATATTTGTCTTTTTGAAGCCTGAAGGTGGTACTTAAAGCCATATGGCTTCATATTCTATTCTCAATTTGAGAAGGTGAGCATTTAAATGACTGCCTGTACTGTACTTATCTGGTCCAATATTATTGTCTGAATACAAATAACTTGTCTCATTATCCCCCAACTGCCACAGAATTAATACACAGAGAGAGCAAATTAAAATCATGGTTCCATTTCAACACTCAATTTCAGATGTCTTCTACTTCTACTTTCTTTTCATCTACATCAGATTTAATTTATAGGGAGGAAATAAGAACTTGAAACAATATATACCAGAAATGTAAAGCAAGTATGTTTGTGCCATCATAACCCTATAAGCTGAAAAGGAAGATATATATATTGTAACATGCAACAAGCTCAGAAAACCAGATCCTTAAGAAACATTGTTTATTTTTTATGTATTTTTGGTTAATAAAGAATCTTCAAATGGTCCAAATTCATTACTCCCATTCTCAATTAAAGTCTTCCTAAATCTCACAATTAGCAGTTTCATCACCTTAGAAAGAAGTTCTGAGAAGTAAAATTGGACCCAATCTCATGAAATATGTCAATATTAAGTGTAAATTATATACACATAATTTAAGACCATATGTTATATAGTTGAATGACATTAAATTTATACAAATAAAAAAGCCCTCAGAAAGTTGTTTTCCCTGCAACATCCTGTGAAAACACATTGGTAATAGTCTACTTCACTGCCCCATCTCTCTCTCTCTAGAAAACTTATGATTCTATTCCATACCCTAGCCAATATAATAACCTAGCTAGGGCTTAATCCCCAGTCAATAACATGGATGGAATTTAGGAACCTCCAACTAAGACAAAAATTTCAGGCAAGCACATCGAATTTCAGACCGTATGGTATTGAATGGAAAACCTTAAATTCATGGTGATATCATGAACGCATATATGCTTACATATGAAATCTTGATGCAGACCGTATGACTAATAATCAAAAAGAGTACGGCAGGTTTGTTCGGTAGCCGTGGCTCAATGTCCAAAGTGCCAGTTGAGGATCTTGAAATCAACGAACTGCGTGGAAACACACGGTTTCTGTCATTCAAAACCCTAACAACCCCAAAACAGCTGACATTTCCGAGCAGCTTTCCCACAAAAAAAAATAAAATTAACATCAGCTGAATTCATCAATATACCAATTGACACCACAACAAAAACCCACATACATACTGTGGACTTATTGAGAAACTGAAGATCGTGACATACCTTTTATCTAGGGATTGCAAAGGTTTATGTGGGAATTAGGGTTTGATCTCATGCTACCAATAACAGGTGAAACTGCCACATGATCTGATCTTCCCTAACCAAAATAGGGAGGTTAAGATCATGCTGGCAGCTTCAACTGCTACAAATGCATGATAAGAAAATATGTACAGTACTCATGATCCTTCCTTTGAGCAAGACTAGAGATTTTGAGAGATTTTGAGAGAGAGGGAGAGAGAGAGACAAAGACAGAGAGAGAGAAGGGGGGGGCCTTTAATTTTCTAGCTAGGTAGTGAGCTAGGGTTTGATGGAAAAGAAAGAAGATGAGAGGAGTATAAATAGAGGCAGAAGGTAGAATTATCATTTTATTAAGAATTAGATGGAATATTGAAAAGCTGAAAAAACTTATAATAAAAAACAAAATTGAAAGATGTAAAGGGAGGGAGGAGGGTGGTCCCAATTGTGTGATGTTTGCATATTGAATATTATCACGCCAAGACTGCCCCCCATGCAGTTTGCTGCAGACAGATTAGTGAGTGTTTCCTTATATGTGTGCATTAACATTAATATGACTTTTAGGTTGGGGCCTGAGGCATGTGGGGGACCCTAAATTCACATCTCTCACAAGCAGTAGCAGCTGCAACAACAACAAAGGAAAGCATCAAACCATGAGAGCCAAAGGAAAAAAGAAAGAAAGGAGAGATGAGTGTGTTTGTTTGTTCAAATTTTGGGACCATTTTGCATGGTTATCTTACAATTACATAGATATTGCATAGTGTTTCACACATAAAGATGAAAGAAGAAAGCATCTCAACCCAAGAAAATGATCTCTGATTACGTCTCTCTCTCTCTCTCTCTCTCTCTCTCTCTCTCTCTCTCTCCAATGTGCATTCAATTTATCCATGCCATTCAAGCATCTTTTTTCTTAATCCATTGATAATAGCCTTCCTTTGCAAAAATTTCCATTTGTTGAATTTTTGGTAGCTGTGTGCATCTGATTGATGCCAGCTGCACAATACTAGTTATTGGAAACATTTGATACCCTTCAAATTAAAGACAGAAAGAAAAAAAATATATCATTAAGAAAAAAAGAAAAAGAAATCTGATGACGACATTTGGGAAAATGACTACTTGTTTGTTATAAAAAAAAAAGTTATTGTTGTTTAAAATTTAAAAATGTCGTCCCTTTTGTTTTTTAAACACTAGGTGTGATGATGAAACCAATATATGCAACCACACCACACCCTTTGCCATAAAGCTTATGAATAGCACAAGTTCGGTTTTTTTTTTCTTTCCCTTTTTGGGGTACATATATAGGAGGCCGAAGCTAGCCAAACAAAAACACTCAAACTACAAAGGAATTGATAGACCTTGTCCTAGCCAAACCTGGGACATCATTAGACCAAGGTGCCTAACAAGGTGAGAGCATAAGTCCTCAATTACAAGACTGAATAAGTCTAAAAAGATCGAGGATGCTCAGGAGCAATAGCACAATTAATTGGTAAGATAATATATTAATAGAGCATTCGAAACCTTTTCAAGATTTCAATTTTTTATTATTATTTAAGATTCCATATTTCCTTTTCTTGTTAATTAATTAAACAAGCATAATATATATGCAGAGGCCGGAATATATTCCTTGGTTTTTATACTGTGACTCTAATGATTGAATATTTCAAAATTCCTAGTATACTGTATATATAATATATAAGGTCGTCCACTCGTCCCTGTAATATTGTTCTGGGTAGCCGGTGCCTGACATATTCTCCACATTCACATAGCCACTGGTATAGTACGCAATGTGTGTTGTTGCAACTTTGAGGGGAGAGAGTATCAAGCCATTACATGAATTCTGTTGCCTAGCTAGTATAATCTTCTTGCCTTGATTTCACTTAACTTATTGGTTTTCATTGGGGCGTAACTAGGTTTTGTTGAGAGTGTATAGAATCCCAAGTTGGGATTTTAAAGTCGAGCCTCAACTCGTGGGTCGCTTGACTTTGAAGTTTATGCTTTAATTTCTAGCGTAATGTGCTCCATGCCGCTCAATATAAATTGTTCGCGTGGTTAGTTTCAACACTTAATACTACATGCAATTGATCATGTTCTTAATTAGCATAACACGACAGTATTGGAGTAAGATAAGTGAGCAACATGCATTTTGACATATTGTGCTTACCCCCACCCCCTCCCTCTTTTCGTTTTAGTTTAGTATTAATGTTAGACACATATATCCAAATAAATTAGATAAATAGATTAATTCTTTGAAAAAAAAATTGAAGAAGAAAAATATATAATAACAAAATAATGCTACTCTTACCACATTCCCATACTACCTTATGTGGCAAATGAGGTGGACAACCACATCAATTAAAATTAATTTAACATTTTATTTTATTTTATGATTTATTGACACTTTTTAATTGATGTGATTGTCCACTTCATGTGCCACATAAGGTGGTATGAGAATGTGGTATGCAAATGTGGTAAGAGTAGGATTTAATATCATCATCACTATATTGAAATTCGAAATACAATTGATATTGACAATAAAGTGAGCATTACTGCATCATTATAGTTAATTCTGACTAAAAATATCATAGATTTGTGTTGTTGTTACCACCTTAGAATTAATGAGAAAGAAAATAGGGAGAAACTTTCAAATAATACTTTTTTTTTTATCAAAGAGAAACTTCTTCAGAGAAACTGCAATATTACAATTAAAGACATAAATATGACATCTAAAATACTAATCCCAAGTCCCTTTTCTCCCAAAAAAAAAAGTCCTAGTGTCATTTTCACTTTGAGGGGAGAGGAAGCCATTGTTCTTCCTCTCATCTTCCCTCATCTCTTCCTCCCTTCTCCTCTCTTTCCCCATTTTCAGAGACAGAAGGTTTCCCCCTTTTTTTTCTTTTCGTTTTGTTATGATTTTCCTCCACCCATCATATAGGCGGTTGCATTACGACATCGGATCTCCACAACCATCCTTTTTGCAGTTTCTTTATGTTTGGAATAAATCTCTTTGGGTCTTCTATGTAGTTTTCACATATTCTTTTGTGAGAGTTTTCCACCTCTCTTTTGTGATATTTTTATTTGTATTGTTATGGCTTAGGTTTTTTCAAGCTTTATCTCTATTTGATTGTTCTGAGTTTGCAATCTTACTTGGGATGCCTATGCCAGAGTTCCTTCGATCTTCGATCATGCGTGATCGTTAGTGTAGGCGCACCATATTGTCTTAATTCTGATGTTAGATTGCTCCGTTATTGTAATGGCCCTTTGTAGCTATTTTGTATTGGCTCTTTGTGGCTAGTTTGTTTTGGCCCTTTGTAGCTAGTGGCTCTTTTGGTTGAATTATGACTGCAATCCTAGAATTTCTCAATAACAAAGAAAAAAGAATAATGTTATTCTTACCACATTTGTATACCACATTCTTATACCACCTTACGTAGCAGATGAAGTGTACAACCACATCAATTAAAAAGTGTCAATAAATCATAAAAGAAAGAAAATGTTAAATTAGTTTTAATTGATGTGGTTGTACCCATCATTTGCCACATAAGATGGTATGAGAATGTGGTATACAAATGTGTTGAGAGTAGCATTACTATAAAAAAAAAAAAAAAAAAAAAGGTGCCAATCCTAAGAGTGCAACAAACTACCATGCTAAAACCAAAACTAAAGTGGACAAAAACTGCACTAAAACTCTCAAATAATACTTTGACTGTAGAATGGTTCTCAAATATGAAGTTGAGACTGTTGATATTGTCGATATTGTCTCATTATATTGATAAAAAAAATAGCCCAACGTTAAAATATTCAACCTCCTTGTCTTGTGTATCCAAATCTTAGAAAGAGAAATATCACTAGACCAAAGTGCTAGTTGATTAGTGAAATGGAATCTAGTTAATATAGTTAAATTAGCAAGAATCAATTAGGCAAATGATCAATCAGTACATGGACTACCACCAAATTTGCAGATCGAGCTAGTTTAATTAACAACGTTCAAGATTGTTTTAAAAGGCCATGGTGGGCACTTCCATTATATATTTCTGGGGTATACTAATGATTTTCCCCCTGAACTTGTACCTCACTTTCAATTAACCCCATATCCTTTTTTTTATATAGAAAATTAAGGATATGAACTTTTTTTTTTGGCCAATTTCCCGCCTTCGTCTAAATCCACAACATTTCATCCAATTTGCCGTTAAAAATGAGGGCAAAATAGTCATTTTGTACATTAAAAATAAATAAAAAATAAAAAATTGAAATTGAAATTCTCTCTCTCTCTCTCTCTCTCTTTGCAGGCTCGCTTGGGAAAAAACCAGAGGCATAGAATCTTTGTTTATTGTTGCATATTTGAAGGGTTTCTCGACGCTTCCAGAAGCTGATGCAAGCGCTCCACTCCGGCCATACACTCCTTCATGTCCTTGGCACCTGCGAGCTCTAGAGCTTCCTCCATTATAGCAAGGTTAGGGTTCGCTAGGGGTGTGATCTGGTGCCGGCGGGCTCAGATCTCTGGTGGATTTGGGGCTTGCTTGCTAAATAAATATTGTTGAATTAGATTTAGTTTAATATCAAGTTGCCAACCATTGTGAGTTTGACTGGGTTGCAAAGGGAGAGGGACCACAATGAATTATATGTTAGTTCTGATGCTGGTGGTCTTTTGGTTTGGAGGAATTGACAAAGCTCCAAAATGGAGCGAAAGCTTTGCCCAAAGAAAGAGGAGTAGTTTAGATATGGCGGCTAGTTGTAAAAATAAGAGCTGGGGTTTAGGGTTGATGGGGTTGATGTGCTGGAGGAGATAGAACTGGGGAGGGGGGCGATAGGGTTGCTGCTTCAATGTTTTTTTTTTTGGGGGGGGGGGGTCAATTTTTTTCCAAAAAAAATAATTTTTAAAAATGATTTAACTGAAAATTGGATGAAATGTTAGGAATTTAGACAGTAGGGGGGAAATTAGAGGAAAAAAAAATTCATATCCTTAATTTTCTGAAAAAAAAGATAGGGGGTTAATTGAAAGTTAGGTACAAGTTTAGGAGGCAAATCACTAGTATACCCTATATTTTTGCTTGGAATATGCTACATCAATTTTTCACTCTAAAAAGAAATTTTTTTTTAAAAAACCTTTATTTACATGTTTGGAATTTTACTGCTGATGGCAGGCATATACACGAATGCAATAATTTCCACTTACCCACTCGATGGTTGGTTACCACTGTTAAAAGTTTCACTGTTGATTTTCTCAGATTTCATCATAATGTGGAATGTTTCTGGGGTAATGATGTTAGCAAGATTGTAGCATGATGCATATGCCCTTTGTACATGACTGACATCCCTAGCCAGATCCAGGCTACAAAATTATGGTGTGCCTAGTTATTTATTTGGTCTGCGCGAAATTAAAGAATGCAATCAATTCTTATCTAATTTTAGTGTCGTAATTTTTATAGCCATAATAATAAGATATTTTAAACTACTCTAATGTACGGAAAGAGAGATATTAAACTCATACACAAAGGGCGAACACACTATCTTAAAAATATATAAACTTTGCGAATTGTTTGTTGGTGTAATGATGTGTGATCTAAAGCCCAAACATTGAATCATTATAAGCCTCTCCACCCTACCCCCCACCTTCTGAATCTGCTGCTATATTATAGTGCGGGGCCATAAGCTTAGTTGAATTCATTTTACAATGTGTAGAGGCAGGTGGTGGGAGTAATTTAGCCTAAGCCTATAAGCAACTCCTACCTACCCATTTGATGAGGTTGCTCTGAGAATGTGGTAAAATACTAGAAATATGAATTCTGCCCTTAATGGGAAATTTGAAACTTTATATGCCTTTGCCAATATGGTGGTCCAATATTACTCCTACTTCTGACCAAAATGGAGCTCAAAATTTTCACTTTCACTGGCTTGTACACCAATGTTCTGCAATTACCCAGCCCCCAAGTGGAAGAAAAAAACAAGTAAAAGAGAACAAAAACAGTAAAAGTGATATGTAAAAAGTAACAAAACCCACGAATTCAGGTAAAAAAACTTAAAGGAAACCTTTCAATTTTCCATTACCTTAAATTGCATGCAATGTGGTTGACATTGGTTTTTGTACAAGGAACATATATATATATACATAAGTGTTCCTGATGAAAATAGGTACTTTAAATCAAAACATGGCTTAGAGATGATGGATCATAAGGGTTTTCGTTGCTCATCAATAGTCACATGCCCTCCTACTACCACTGATATATCCAGTACCAAACTTGAACTTGAGAGAGAGAGAGAGAGAGAGAGAGAGAGAGAGAGAGAGAGAGATAGATAGATTTTATAATTTCCTTTGGGGTGTGTTCCCTAAGAGTTAAGGGCTATAAAGGGCTATAAAAGGGCTAGGTTATTAAGAAATCTGGTCCCTCTTTTGTAGGATGACAGGCAGAGTTGGCTGGAGAGACTAGAGACTAGAGACTAGGGTGGTCCAGGTCCTGTCCTGTTGCTAGCTCTGCTCTGGTTGTAGATATGCTTGCTGCTGGTGCCTGCCCAGTGAGCTGTGAGGCTGGCGGCAAGGAGGGAGAAGGAAGGGCAATTACATTTACTAATTGCTGTCTCTCTGTCACCTTATTTTAGAATTCAGAATTATAATTTAGAGTGGTTTATGTTTATCCAAAAGGCAACTACAACAGTGCAGTTGATGGATAAAGCAGAACACTGCATCAGCATCAGCACCAGCCCCAGCCCATTAAACATTTTAAACTAATATAATAGCTACTGTTCCAAAAGGCTGAGGGCCAAGGGGTTTATAGACTGAAAAATTAGGTTCAACTCGAGTTCAATGGACGAACACACTTTCTTAGTCAACTTATCTAACCCATATTTGCTAAACTTAATTGTTTAATGTCTATAGTTTGTATAAGCTTTTATTTTTATTTGTCTCCCTGACGGACCCAGAAGTTTTTTAGCGGAGGTGCAATATTGACTAAGTATGAAAAATGGTTTTTCAGAATAATCATTTTCTCAAGATAATTTTTGGCTGGTTTTATTCCTTACTCATCAAATAAGAAAACTTGATTTTATCGGATTTTAGTATGAAGTATATATTTACTTAATGAGCCATCATTTTTAGCCTAAATCGTATTTTGCACTCAAACTTATTTTTCATATTTTTTTGGTAAATACCACGGATTTTTCATATTTTGATTTGGTGGGAATTTGATTTTATAGTATTTTTATTTAAATCCAAATATGGGGTACTTCCTTATTTACATTGTAAACTTAAGTAAATGGAGTAATATAAAAATAAATGAAAGTAAAAGGATAAAAACATTTACTTAAATGTTGAAAATGAAAATAAGGTAATCTATTCATCAGTTGAGCAAAGGAGCAATTTGAAGCACCTACAATGATTTTTCCAGCGAGAAGAGGTGCACCTCCTTACACCTTGATAGCTCCGCTACTTCCTCCCATGCTTATTGGCACTAAGCATCTTTTTTCTTTTGGGAGAAGATGTTTAATTATTACTGCACTTGCTGCATGCATGTGGCACAACAAGTCAAAACACAAGACAAGTGGAATGGTGGCTCTTATTTTAATTTTTTTACTTTTGTCCTTTTAGAGATCAATTAGGAATAGCCCATGTTACTCCCACTGTTTTTCATGGAGGGGGTGGTTGTTGGTAACTATTCTAGGAACAGGCAGGCAATAACTAGCCTTTTTTTTCTTTTGGGTAAATATATACATACATATATTGTTTTTTTTTTTTATCTTTGCCAAAGGGCAATATGAAATTGATTAACTTTCCCACACCATGTGTATTAACAGTGTGCCTTGGGAAAAATAGAAAATTCTGCTTCTTCCGGCTACCAGTTGACCATGGTGCTTATTAGGGAAAAGTACACTTGTCTCCTGAAGTATGTGAATATATATTCAATTTAACAAATAATTATCTTTCATATAAAATGTTTTACTCGTTAGAGCACTTCCACCCATTTGTCATGGCAAAGGGCAGGGGGAGGCAAGGGCAAATACTATTCATGTGAATAGTGACAGCCCTTGCAAAAAGTAAAGTGTGTTTCCACCCATTACAATGGCAACCACTATTCACATGAGATATGAAAAGAGCAATTTGTATAGAGTTTTGGTGTGGGAAGTGAAGAACATGGCTAAGTATTTATTTATAAAAAAATCTGAAATTCTGAGTATTTTTTTAGATTTTTTAAAGATTTGTTTTTAAAAAAAATTAACGTAGTCTCGTGGGACCCATGGCCTGCCCGGGCTTTACAAGCCTACTGGAAGCAGGTTTTGGGCTCGGGCCGTGTCCTGCTAGGGCTAGGTGTTGTCGACGGAATTGCTCTTAGGAAAAAGTAGTGACTCGATAGTTTCAACCCTATTGTGGTTTAATTTTCCATATATGTATTTATTTTGTGGCTGTGATGAGATTCTCTTTTTTTTTTTTTTTTTTCTTTTGGTCAAAGCTAAAAAGAAGAAGGAGGTTTTCTCATACACACTGTCAAGGTGCCATAAAAAAACAACCTGAGACAATTGGTCTGCAAGTAAGACCCTTTTCACTAGACTAAACGTCATTGGTTGATGGGATTGTCGCAATTAATTTGCACTGTTGTATTATTCTTTTTCGGGTTGAAACCCAAGACATAGCTTGAAGCCCAAAACCAACAAAGTACGCCCAAGCATAATGTAGTATGATAGCTAACCGGGATTGCGATGGGCATGTCCTTCTAGCCGTCTCCAATAACACTGGTGAGAATTCCATAAATGTGGCTGAAAGTGTTGCTCTTCGGGATGGTCTTGTTGCTGCTATTGAGAGAGTTTGGGATCAAATTGTGATTGAAGGTGACTCTGAGCTCGTCATTGATAGTATTCTTAAAAAAGCTAATACCCCTTGGAGTATCGAACAGATTATTCAAGATATTTGGTCCCTTTCTTCTTATGTCGCCTCTGTCCATTTCCATCATGTGTTTAGGGAGGCTAACTTCACGGCGGATCTGGTTGCTAAGCTGGGCCATGGGTTATCAACTCAAGTTTGTTGGGAGTTTGGTCTTCCGTTATTTGTTTGTTCCCCTTTTTATTTCGACATCTTTGGGCACACTTGCCCAATGGGGTAACCACATAAGAGATCTTCCGTTATCTGTTTGTTCCCCTTTTTATTTCGACATCTTTGGGCACACTTGCCAAATGGTTTGTCTTGTAATTTCTTTTTTCCGCATAAATAATAATAATAATAATAATAATGTAGTATGATAGCTACAGAAGAGATCTTTTTTTATATCTTGATATATAGTATTTTGCAAATGATCCTACTGGCTTTGGAGCTAAACTTTTAATTTAATTAACTTGAAAATGCTTGTATGTATATGTAGAAATAAGTACCACAAATCTCATAAAAAATCCAGTCAATCTCATTCCGCAAAGATAATTACTAAACCAAAATTATTATTACAATTATGTATTCAGCTAAAATTCCCAAAGTTTGTGTTTACAACAAATCGTCCCCAAATTTTAACATGCAACTCTAAAATTCTTGCGACGCAGATCCAATGTCTCCTTTCCCTGTACCAATCTTCTTCGGCAACAGAGTCTAATGAATGTTTGGCAAAACACCGCCATTAGCAATACTAACAGTCCCCAAAAGCTTGCTCAACTCCTCGTCGTTACGCACAACCAGCTGAATATGCCTTGGAAGTTGGAACAATTCGATTCTTCTTGTTGTCTCTTTTTGTTTTTAGCTAAATTGGCTAGAGTGGAACTTTTCGCACAAAATGTATCCCAAATTACATTTTGGGTTTTCTGGTTTGGTACATTTTCTGTTTCGGGTCCCGTCATTTTAATTTTAGCAATTTTATTCATGTAATTTTGCTTAGTTAGCACTCAAGACTTATAAATCTAACATTATTAAGAAAAATAAATGTACATTTTGAGAAGGGGAAGAGGAACAAGCAAACAGGTGACTTTTCATTTTCCAGCATTAAGTCTCCAAACCACAGTCCTAACGTGGACAAGAACACGAAGAAACTATAAAGAAATGGAGGGAGAGGTGTCAAACCTATTGCGAGAGATACTGGATGAACACTGTACTTCCCTGCAATATCAATGCATTCCTGTGAATGGAAATAAAAGCAGATTAGTAAATCAATATTCGATAAATACAACATGCAGTAAAGAGACCAAATGCTGGAACTAGAGATAATATTCAAAATAATTTTCCTTTTAGAACAAGGAGTACTGCAGACATTCATGAACTGCTATGGCACAGATGCAGAAACACAGGCTTGTATATACCCACACATCCAAGCATGCATACACTTAATCAAAAGTTTATATTGCCTTTAAAAAAATATTAATAACCACTGGGCATCATACCACTAAGATGTAAACATGACATTGAAACAAAACCAGTGAAAAGGTATGACTATCATTTTCTCACCCAGAGGGCCAGATTTTTATCAAAGCTTTCAAAAGGCATTGTGCTAACTTGAATTCAAAGTTCTAAATAACCTTAGATTCAGTAATCTTTCATTTGGTCTATCAAAGTGAACAGAATAATATCCATACCATGGCTGCTGCACTTATGATGTGATCGGACACGTTGTATCGGACCCCCATCAGGCAAAAAATGCTTCCCAGAGAGTAAACCCATTGCCAGGGGGCTGTAGGCTAATAAACTGATGCTAAAACATTCAATAGCCCAACAGAAATCATTAGTAGTATTACATGAAGTCGCAGCAACTCATTTATAAATAATATAATTCAATCGATCATTTTACCACTCAATATAACTGACTCAGAAACTCACATGAATAAGGTTTATTCAATGGCTTACCTAGGTTTGAAAGCCATAAAAATTGAAAACCCAAAATGCACGTTGAGATAAGAAGCCCTCCCCCAAAGTGACTCTCATGTTCTCTGTTGGAATTTTAATTCCACTTACTAATTTTATTTTATTCAAGCTTCTAATTAGCAAGAATATTCAATTGAATTTCTTCAAGAACTGCTCAGGAGTCAGGACAGGATAGGAAAAGTAACATAACTTCAACTTTATCAAGAAATTGGCATGCACAAATCAAGCAAGCTTTCCCAATCATTTCATACCGGATGAAATAATTAATTGTTCAGCTATTCACTTTTTCTGAAAACCAACACTTTGAATACCTCTCATGATGACAGCAGTCAGCCAACCCAGAATCAAAAGTTCGACAGAGCAAGCTGTATGAGTTCTATCAAATCGACAATAAGTTGCATTAGTCCAAAAATCAGCAGCAACAATACAGTAAGCATTTGACTGAGAGTGCAACGATCAAATAGACAACCTACACAGAGACAATCTTTGGATGGCGAGCAGCTACCTGAACAAACTTCATCACCCCATATGGTGTTTCGTTACTGAGACCAACATATCTAATCTACAAAACAAAATTTTCCTTTCAATACACATGGGAATTTTATGCTCTTAAAACATTGCAAAATAAAGGAAAAAGTCACCAAACTAAACGACTTATCAAAGAAAGGGGAAGAAAGGCAACAGTATGAAACTAACCTTACCAGAATCAACAGCTCTTCCAAGAGCATCAAGTTGTTCGTCTATAGGAATCGAACTGAACTTTCGGGTTGGATCATACTCAGTTTCTCCAAACATGGGAACATAGCTACAAAAACAGTCATTAATCAGTTCAAGTCTTACTAACAGGGATTGTGTAGTCCCAAAACACTAAAAGGAAGGATCTACATACAAACCGATCAGGCCAATGTAATCTGTCTGCAATCACCTAAAGCTGCATTTAAACATTACATAATTCATCACTCAGCACAGCATAACACGAAGCGTTTAAACAGAAGCAAAATTACAAACTGTTTGCTTGAGCAAACCTGCCGTCTATGGCCTCGGTGATATTCTTAGCATTCAAACACTTGGTGCCATCTCGTATCCAAGTCATCTGCCCAGACGGTCCCGTAACCTGTAATATCAGAACAAATTTTCACACATGAGAAGTGAAAAGCAAGCTGGCACAGCATTATCAGCATGAACTGATACTCTCAGAGCTACTTTACAACCTTGGTGGCCAAAACGACGCTCCTCGCTCCTCCCCTGAGTCTGGGCTGGCTGAACCACTGGATACATTTCTGCAGAGATGCCGGCCTGGAAAGCTTGGTCGAGGCCGGAAACGTGTTTTGCTCGCCGAAAGTCATCGTCCCAGCGAAGAATGAATTTATATTTGAGGATGAGATGGAGGGCAAAGAATCAGACTCAGAGTCGGTAAGATTGGGGGCGAGGTTGAAGAGAGGCACCGCCATTGCTTCGCCTGAGAAGCTCTTTGAGATTGTCAACTGTGAGTGGAACGGGAAGGAGAAAAATCAAAGTAACTGCTATATCGGCGGAAGTTTCGTGGATTTTCAGGGGTTGGATAAGATAAAAAGAGAACGGAGTGACTATCGAAGTGTACGTTATCGCTAATTTTCACAACCCAAAAAAAAGAAACAAAATCGAAAAATCGGCCTAGGCGGCCTGGCCGGGTTGGGTCTCTCTTTTTTTTTTTTTTAATTTAAATTATTATTATTTTAATAATTACTTTAATTTTTAATATTTTATTTTATTTTCCTGGATTTAAAACAGTCTTGGAGGGATATGGAGAGGAGGAAGAGTTAGATGCTTTACGCTTAATTTTTCCCCATGTTTTATATCAATTATGGTACTTTATAATTTATATGTCCTTTTATTTTGCATGATTTTGAAAATAATTAAAAAAGAAAGAAGGAAACGCCTAGGCCCCAATTACTCCTCTAGGCGCTAGAACTATTTTTTGAACATTGCTTCCACCACATAATTGATACAAAATATTTGTTTACTAAAAACACCTTCAAATAAAATTATTTTTTACATTCACAACTATTTCATGCTGATAATTAATACAAATATTTGTTTACCTATTAATTTTGGCCGAGAAAAACTATTTTCCATTAATACACTCTTTTTTATCTTGCTTTTTTTTCCATTTCCCAAAATTAAAAGTGGATTTAGAACTTTTGTAATAACATAATAAGGGATAAGAGGGCAACTAATTATTGTTTAGTTTACAATTTAATTTTAGAAAATCCATCAAATCATTTTGGTCACATTGAATTAGATCTTCAAACATCTATAATTTTGAAGATCATAATTTTGATTTAGAAACCTAAAAAAAATTCATTTTACTTCTCATTTTCTAGGTATGACATCCATTTATTTGAAGGGCTAAAATAAGATACTCGACACCATATATCTTTAAATGACCCAAAAAAGATAATATTAAACCCTTATTCTATTATTTTGATAATTATAAGTCTTTGCGTACATGCATATAACCAAATTCCAAATCTGCATAATAAGAATTTGGAGAGCTATTTATGATTTATCTGGCCAACTTACAGTCTCAAAATAATACACGGATAACAAAGCGTCAGAAACTACCACCAATAAAAATTACAAATCTCGAATTAGATTACAGACCTGACTCTTACAGAAGACATAATAATACAACATAGCTGCCTAACCTGACACAGCAAAAATACATCATTGGGGCTACAAAATTTGGAGTTCTCTATAGATTATTATTGCCTAAAAGTTCAACCTAGTATTTCTAAGTTCTTGATTTTGGAGGAGAGCTGCTGTGTTTGAGTAACAATTCGTAGAGGTTGTCAGCTGTTGGACGATTCTGCGGATTCTCCTCAGTACATTGGTAGAACAAGTCAACAAGAAATCTCAGTGTGTCTAAGTCGGCCTCTGTTCCATCAAGCTCCGCACCAGCTTGAGTCATTATTGGCTCGTCCAATGACCGAAATGCCTCCAACTCCTCTGTCAACTTTGGCCGTTTTCCCATCTGTATGCAACAAACAATAAGCAGATTTACTTCAGAGGTGAGGAAATATTCAACCTTAAAATCTCATTAGAATATAAACAAATGTAACCTAAAACAATTAGCTAACACAATCTAGATGCATGATTGAAGGCTGTATATCAACTTATCAACTGTCATCCGGAGGAAAAGTACTCTAGAAACCCCTTACAAGGGCTCTACTACAGCAACCTTAGGGTCCTAATGCCAAACTTACTTATGGAGCTATGGAATAAACATATAAGGATTAAGATATTCTCTTTCTCACTTCACTGACTAAAAGATTCCAACTTCGGTTTCAACAATTACTGATGTATTACAAAATATACAATATTTACAAAATATAAATCACTGGTATGGACCCCTCAAAACCAGTCCCACTATTTAGTCATATTTTCATATTTCACATTCTCTAACAAACCATACAAAAGTCTTCATAACAGAGAGAGAGAGAGAGAGAGAGAGAGAGAGAAGATTAGTACCGTCAGAAGTTCATGAATCTCCATTTCAGATACTCCCGCATAAGGAATTTGCAAAGTCAACATTTCCAACAGCAGGCACCCAAAGGACCAGATATCAACTTCCTGTAACAACAAAGGAATAAAACTTAAACTACGCAAAAAAGCAAAGTTGCACTGATTTAATATAGAAGAAAGCGACAATATTGAGGTTGGAACACTTGGAACCATCTAGAACTTCAACACACATGTATGTTTTAGGTAGATAGATTTCAAGCAGTGCGATTTGTGGTTTTCCTAAATTTAAAATTGAGTTATGGTGTACAAGGTAATGTGGTAGCATTCTTCACATGCAGCAAATGCTATATATCTGAAATGGCAATTCATGGACTTTATCACTTGTGCAACAAAAGTCAATTTGAAAACCAAAATATAGTGCATCTTGTAAGCAGACCAAGTATTTTTCATTAATTTAAGCACAAAAATCCTTGGCATGGAAAAGACTTACCAGTCCATAAATATTTCGTTTATGCATTGCTCTCAAAACCTCTGGGGCCATCCAGCGAGGTGTTCCAACACAAACATCCGCATGATGTGTTCCTATATGGGCGATACAGCATGTATGCAAGTAAGACCGAAGAGGAACTGCTCTATCAAAATCACAGAGCTTCACAACAGATGTTCCATCAGCTCTCTTCTTATCCAAATCAACCAAAATATTTTCACTTTTTATGTCACGATGAATTATGTGCTTTGAATGCAACTCCACTAGTGCACATGCGACATCTTTAGCTATGCACAAAGCTAACTCTACCGGGACATGCTTCTCACCAGCTTTTGAAAGCTTTTGTATAAAACTCTGTCACATGATGGAGATGAAAAGATTTAAAACAAAATATAAAAACGCTAAGCAAAACAAAACCTGATAATTTAACCAGTAAAATTCACCTGTAAGGAACCGTCCTTTATGTCCTCCATCCAAATTATTGATTGCAATATCCGATGCTCATGACTACCATCTACAGAAGGAGCCCACGTGGATGATATCTGATGTCCATACATTTCTACTATGCATGGGTGTTTCAGAGCACCTAAAATTCTTATTTCCCCTAAGCAACTGTAGTCGAAATTCCTAATTTCATCCGTTAAAGCCCCACATACCTCTAAAGTACGCATCTGCAACATCCACCAGCAGAACCGATTGGTTAATATTCAATGGACAAAGAAACATTGGACTGGACAAAGAAACATTGGACTGGAAAAAAAAAAACAAAAAAACAAAAAACAAACCTAACCTAACCAGGCATATTAAGAAAACCAAACCAGAAACTACAACCACCACCAAACTAATTAAAAGCTTAGAAGAAGAGTTAGCTAACATAAAACTTTCAACAATGACTCACAACATAACTGTACAAGCTTTAAAAAAAACACAGCCAGATTTAGATCATTATCGTGACTACAAACAGCTCCAATTTTTTCGAGCCTGTCACAACTAATTAAACAGCATACACACCTTTCCTGCTGCCTCATTTGATCCATATTTGAGCCGGATGAGCGAAGTAACAGATTTTTTTGGAGTTTCACCACAAGAGGACACAGAAGGGAATGAAGTAGGATCAATGGGAGGAGAAACTTTGGTCCGACTGAGAGGAATATACCTGCGACCAAAATATATAGATAAATACACAAAACCTCAGTAACAAATATCCTTTAAGACACAAACATGCTATGCCTTGTTCTTGGTAAACATAAAAATTTGTTTTCAAAGACCGCACCATGGGTTTACCAGCTAAGCAGACAATATGTGTACAACAGTTCAAAAACCACAACTAAAAACAAGACCCAAAAGGAATTTGAAGTAGGGAGGGTCCTAGAAAAAAAGGCAAAAATAGCACAAGATACTGTCTGAATGAAGAAAAAAAAAATTCAGAATCAGAAGCAGTAGAGTTGAAATGCAACATAGCAATACAAGGTTCTCCACTCAAAAGGAGCTAGATTCTGAGCACAGACAAGTTGATGATCAAACCAAGAAGTGAAATTACAAATCATGGAACACCAGATTTTTTTTTTTGGGGGAGTTGGGTGGGGGGCGCACAAACCCCCAGTAGTCTACAGGGTTACCAGGAGTTTCATGATAACCCAATCCAAAATCACTTCGGCATTGCAATACAGTGACCCATAACATGAATAAGTAACAATGAAGAGATTTACCAAGACCGGTTCATACATAAAAGAGATACTGACCTGCAATAATATTCAGGATTTGTCTCCTCTCTTATATCAAGCGGACGACATGCATCAACTACCATCCGAATCTCTGAGGACCCTCTCTTGATTAATATAATATTCCACGCATGTGGCATGAAATCCAAGTAACCCCTAACAAGCTCACAACGTACTCGAGGCTTCAATCGATCACACAGATACTACAAAAATTAAGCTTCATCAGATTACAACAACAAATTAAAAGACAATGCAAATAACAAACATCAGTACAAACAGATATTAAATAATAAATTTTGCACAAGAATCACCTTGAATAGCAATGCTCTATGCCTACACACACCAAACTGCAAGGTTCCAATGGGAATTACGATGGACTTTCGTCGTGCTTTAAGAGAACGGAGAGACTTCTCACAGAGATCAGAAAACCCAATATCTTCAACAGTCTTTGCAACTGGTTTAGTAGACAAACTAATAGAGTCCATGTTTCCTGTTGGGCAAGTGCAAACAAAGGGCTTCCTGTAGTCTGAAAGAGGATTAGCTTTACGTGCCCATTCAACAAGAGCACCCCTATCAGTTCCCCCAAAATGATCTGATACAAAAAGAGCAAGAAACGATGCAATCTGTAGCTCATCAGCTTGATTTCCATCTGAATATAAACGATACACCGATTCTTGGGCAGAGCGTAAAATTGCATCCAACTCTGTATCCCATTCCTTGTCCACAAGAAGAACTTCGCGTGAGTCAAGATGGAAATTTTGTTCATAAACCTCTAGTGGCATAAACGGTCTGTCACGTCCTGCATCATAAAAGCCTTCTGAAAGATCGTCCTCAGTACTGCAAAATGAAAGTTCACTATACTTGCGAGATAAATTTGAACTGTCAGCAGCCCGAGATCTTGGATACTTGAGCTGTCTCGGATTATCATGATGCCCATCAAAGGGCCTCTTGTGGTGAGTTGTGCTTTTTGATATTTCTGACAATGTACCTTCATCTTGCTTAGCAGAAACCTCTTGACCGGGGATCGACGATGCATCAAACTCACAAAAATCCTTTTCATCACTTTTATCTACTGTGTTAGAGTCAATGCTAACAGATGAGCAATTTCCTACATCAAGCTCCTTTTTCAAACTCACTTTACGGCATACAACATCTTCATGGACATTTTCACCTTGAACTTCCCTAGACAGTGAATCTTTATCACCATCATCATCATCCAGATTGATAATATCTGATGCCCCTTCAGGATAAGATTCAGAAGCAAGACGATCTGTGTTGCCTGGTTTACATTCTCCATCTTCCTTCAAGTGTAACAAGTTGGAAGGATCCATACCTCTCCACTTCCTGCTGTTGTTCAGGCGCTCTTGACGAGCTCTCTGCTGCAAATGATACCCTTGCTTCCGCCATCTACCTGATTTCCGAGCTGCACAACACCGACTGTTTGACGGATGCCCATGCCCAATAATTAGGCTTGTTGAACTATGACGAGAGCCTGTCGCAAAATTAACAATATGAGGCAAATCACAATATAATATATGTGTGTGTGTAGAGAGAGAGAGAGAGAGAGAGAGAGAGAGAGAGAGAGAGAGAGAGAGAGAGAGAGAGAGAGTTGATTACCTAAAACTGAAGATTAAATAAAGTATAGATGTAACTCTACGGCCTTACCTCTACGAGAAAGACTTTCATCATTCTTCTGAATGGGGGTTTCATATACATCCATTTCAACAGAGGAACTGCTACAATCATCATTGAGTGTGTCCTTTCCATTCCCTTCCAAATTGCAGCATATCCATGAAGGCATTTGTAAATGCATGAGAAGCTTGTTGTACTGAACCACAGAAGATCATGCAACAAACCATTTAGGTTTGCATATCAGATATCGTTTAAAATAGAATCAACTGAATAATGATAATTCCAAAAGAAATCAAGAATATACATAATACAACTCAAAAGATAAAAGAAACAGAAAAAATTAATGATCCATTAATGAATACAACATATATTTCCAACAGGTGAGATGAAAATAAACCAAGAAAAGAATGAGATCATGGAGTCCAACATGATTTTATAAATGCACATACACACTGTTTCCCAAGAAATGAAATGAATTCAAAAGGTAGTTGCACCATGGTTGCAAGAAACATGATAGCCTACCATTTGTCCAAAGATAGCTCCTTTGCTAGTTATGTAACGGGTTCAGGTGGTTGGGCACCGAAAAAAAAAAAAGAACAAACCCACCCAGAAGAGAGCAGCAACAGAATATGATTTTCGGCAAGTTAAAGAGAAAATTTTGGGAAATAAATCACATCTCAATTCAATGAATTAAACATTGGAATGTGAGTAATTTGAATTATATAAGAATATAAAACCTGAAGAAAAAAAAACTTGACTATGATACTCCTGGTTTGTGGTTGTATGTACTTACCTGAAGATTTAAATTCTGAAGGTTGTGCATCAAGTCAAGTTCAAGAAACCCTAGTGATGTCAACCTATTATTAGATAGGTCCAAGATCTCCAACCTTTGCAGAGAGGACAAAGTCGAAGGTAACTCCACCAATTTATTGTTAGCAACTTTTAATGATATCAAGGCATTTAAATTACTAATTTCAGCTGGCAAACTCTTCATCTTGTTGAATGAAAGATCTAGATATTCCAAATTGTATAAGCAGCCAATTTCTGGAGGGAGGTATCTGCAGGAAACACACCATAAAGGATCAAGTTAAAGGTAACTATTTTTTACATGATACAAAAATGAAGAAACCAACAGTCATGATGTAATGGAGGGCCAATCGGCTAAATATACAAACATTGCTAACCCAAATTAATGGTTATATCATAATAAAAACAAGAATTTCACTCAATAGCAAACCAAATAGAGATAATTAACAACAGCATTATCGATCACTAAATTGCAGTCCACCATTAATTGATAAGAACATTTTTCAAATAATACACAATTACCTTTGACACGTTTCATGTTTCTTTCCCCCAAGATCCATAAAATATATCAGAAAAGCAACAAATGTTCTTAAAGATTTCATGTTCCCAGTATAGTAAACTTGCATGGAAGCACCTATACTACACGTTAGGATGTGTATTGACGTTCTTTCCCCAATTTTAAGGTCCCAATTTAACATCCCGTAAGTAATAATTTATCTTCATTCTGTTACTTTTTGAGTGTTTGTTAGCAGTTGTGTATCGTAGAGTTCATGGAAACTGAATGGTATGACCATAAGCATACATATATTAAGACAAACACAGACATTTCAGAATCTTAGAACATCACTCACACAAAAAGTTCATTAAGAAAATTTTAAATTATCTCTTAAGAAAAACTCAAGAAACATCTAGGCATAAACACTAATGCAATCATTAAGTCATCCTACTCCCTCATCAAGCCTAACTTGTAATGATCCTTGAAGCTTAAGCTTCACTGATTTAGAACCTATTCTAGCTCACTAACTAGCCTAGATGCACAATGCTTAAACCATTTAGGAGCTCAACTTCATGTGGGCTAATTTTGGAATACTAAAGATGTAAGCTTTTAAGGGCAAATATCACGGTAGGTACAATCTCCCTACTTATGCAGTCTATATCACTAAAAAAAAAAAACTTGAAAGTAAAGCATTCCAATGAACCTGATAGAGAAGTCGCAAACAGAGAGCTTGGTGAGACACTTGAGCCCAGCAATCTCACTCAAAATCTGCAACGCTGAAGGCCTCGGTGGCACTTTGGATAGCTCAAGCTCTTTCAAGCCTTCCAATTTATTAAATGGCAACCCACCAAACTCCGGCGACGGTATCCTCACTTGCAAGCGTTCCAAGCCCACCAAGCTCCCAAACTCCGACGATGCCAACGGTGGGATCAAATTAATCTCATTCCCGAAAAACTTCAATGTCCTCAACCGCTTGAGCCCCCCAATAGACTTCGGCAATAAATTAAACACGTTTTTGTACAAATACAAAGCCGCAGCGTCGTCAGAATTCTCCCTGATCGAAAAGTCCAAGCTTTTCCCGGAGATGTCGAGAACTGCCGACTCGTCCTCGGCAGTGGCAGCATCATCTCCATCTTCCACAGTCGAATTGGAGGCTTCTGGTTCTCCACGCTCCTTGAGGTTTTCGAGGGCTTCGGGGGCAGCTTCGTCAGAATCGGGGACTTGCATTGAAAATCAGAGCTGTAATTTCAAAATAGTCCGAATTTTTGAACTGCCCCGGACGACAGATCTGTTTGGGATGAGAGAAAATATAGGATTAGTGGGCATTGGAGGAAAGAATGACGGAAAATAATAAAGAGAGCCAGGGAAGGAAGAAAGAAAATCGAAAGAGGAGCGGGACTGACCGCTCCTTTGTGAATAATTAGAGAGAGAAACCCTAGAGAGCCGAGAATTTAGTACTTTTTACACAGTAGTTACCCCGAAGCAAAGTACAACGCATCACGCATTATATATATAAATTCCTGATTTGAGCACCCCACCGCGACTTTTCTAACCAAACAAGTTTTGCAGGATCCTGATTTAAATATGAATTTGTTACTTTTTAATGTTTTGAGGTGTCAAAAATCAACGCACCGCATTGGATATTTTCTGTTTTGAGAAATTTTTTTGTACCTTTAAGTGAGGGGTGCACTGAGAAATTTGGAAAGTACTTGACAAATTCTAACCCAACAAATAAGAAAGTACTTGGCACTTGAGTTTTGCAAGAATTTTTGTTTTGATTCATGAGTTTGACCAAATTTAATTCCTCTGCATTATCAAGTTCACCATTTTGGTATCTAATGTGTAAACTTTTACGCGTTTCTTTGATTTTTAATGTGTGAATTTTTGCGTGTGATGTGTATGCACATTTATGTTAAAATTAAACGCAAATGACTAAAATAGCTGATATAGTAGAATTCAAGGACATCAATTGAAATCGCGAGGACCATATTGAACTTATTGAAATTATGAGTACAAGTAGAAGGATAAAAGAGGTATTGAACCAATTTTTAAATATCCTAATATGATTATATTGTTCAAATAAGAAGAAATTTCAAGAAAAACTCATATACGCTTGATTTTCATACGGATTAGATCGGAATCAAGGGTTCCAATTTCAATCCAAAAAATTCTATTCCAATTTTGTTCCGAACAATTTTGAAATTTCAACATCCATTCTAATTCAAATTCTTTGGAAATTTTCAAAAAGTATTTCAAAACTTTAAACATGCCCAACCATTTGAAAGGTTAAAATTGAATCAAAATTGAAAACTCATATCCAAAGCCCAAAAAACTATTATATGCTAGTTTTTAGATGTTATTATCTTTTACGCCCCATTTGGATGGAGGAAAATAACTCGGGATTTAGCTAAAAGTCGGGAATTGAAGAGAAAAAATTAACATTTTCATTGTTTGGCAACTTAAACATGGAACTTATGAAATGAGCAAGAATTGATATTTCCATTGTTTGGCAACTTATTTCCCGAGTTTAATGAACGCCAAAAGAGTCGTCATATCACAATTCCAATTGAGTAGGAATTTGTTTTCACTATAATTTTTATAATTTACAAAATTCGACACACGTAAATCCCAACACTAAAATTATTAATTGCCAGAAATTTAAACAATGGATATCTAAATTTTGTCATTTAAGAATTCAAGTTCACATTCGTAATGTTGGCTTGGGCTAAATATTGATTGTGCTTGAAAAATGAGATGGAAGTATTTTGGGTTTGGTAAGGGCAACACTTCGGGCTTGCAACTTGCAAGGTATAGCCAAGGTATTAAATATCGATAATATCCCCGATATTATCCCGATAATATCTGATTTTTGGGGGTCCGATATTTTAACAACTAACCATAGTGTTATCGTCAATATATCAATATTATCCCGATATTATCCCGATATTATCTCGATAATATTGGGAAGATATTTTCAACATTTTTATGAATGATTTGGGCAATATATCGAGATATTATCAATAATATCCCGATACGAAATCCAAAAATATTTATATACATGGTATTTGTGAAAACCATTTTACTCCTTCAACACCTTAACCACCATATCACTTATGTTTTTGTGAAAATACTAAAATATTTATATATATACATGGTTTTGTTTTGAATTTTTTTTGCAAGAAACAAATTTTCACATGAGATGAGTAGTAACTATGGTTATACTCATAACCAACCATTTCCCTACCCTTCATATCACATTCCTGTTGGGATGGAATCAAGCGACTCATGGAAAGAATCCGAGACTCAATCTTCAGATGATTTTGCTTATGTACAATGTCAACCAATCTCGGATCCATACGGGTGACATGTTAACAATTACATGCAAAACTATGTTGGGGATTTATCATTTGATGACTACTCTTCAAAATATACTTACTCTACACATAGAGATGATGAAGATAGTGAAAATTTTGAACCTCATAGGAACTCTATGTGGTACTAAGTCACTCATGTATCTTACCATGCAATGTATAAAGTGTAAAATATTGTAGTAATTCATTATATATAAATGATTATGGTGTGTTTAATCTTCTTTCATTAATTATTACATATTTTCTACACGTACGGTGTTTGCCAGCTCGCTATATAATCAACTTAAATCAGTTAAATCCATCATGCAATGCATTTCCTTCCAATTTTTTTGTGATAAACTAATAGATAATTGACTAAATAAACATCCTGCAAAGTTTCAATAAAAATTTCCAAGTTTTTCTTACAATTTCCGTGGTTTTTATTCAATTTTTTCCGATACCGATAATATCCCGATATTTCCTGCGATATTTCCGTGTTTTTTGACTTCCGATATTTCCGATACCTCCGATATTTAAGACCTTGCTTCAGCTCACTGGAGCATTGCAATTTGCAACCATATGCCCAAATATACGTGCGTCGTTGAAGCTCCTGGAACCCAATGCGCACACGCGGAATCAAAGTTGCAGCTTACTTGCTGTGTATTTTGAGCCCCAACCAATGGGGCCCATACATTCCTTTTGTATTTTAGAGCCCCAGCTATTGGGATACAATTTAGATTTCATCGGAGCTCTAAATGGAGCTCCATCCGCCCTTTTTGGAGTTGAAAAACTTGTAAGAAATAGAGATAGCACTGCTAATCACAAATTGACATATGAAAAAATTATCACGCATGATATATCGTGATTGGCCGAGGATAGCAAAATAGTATTATTCCCGTTTCATATAAGTGTTTCTCCTTTTAGAGCCCCAATCATTTTGTATTTTAGTCTCTCACTGTTCGCAAAAGCCATTGTGATTCATTTTAGTTTTGGGTAATGATTTCCCCACTCCAATTTGATCCACGTACACTCCTTTTTTTAAAAAAAAAGAGTGTAAGTGGATAAAATTGGAGTGGGAAAATCACCACTCTTAGAGCATCTCCAGCGCGCAGCCAAACCAGGGCAAAAGGCCCCCCTCACAAGCCCAAGGCAGCTCTAGCGCTGCAGCCTCCAGCCCGATTTTGCGTGGGTCTCACCAGCCCAGGCAAGCCCAAGGGCAGGTTTCGCCTGGGCTTCAGCCCGAGTTTGTTGACGTCAACGAGCAAAAAAAAATCAAAAAAAAAATCAAAATCAAAATTTTTTTTGTATATACCAAAAAATTATAGATGTTTTCCCTATAAATACATAACAATTTTATTCACTTTCTAAATTGTTTATATTTTGTTGCATAATCTTTTTTTCCTTTCTTGCCCTTGTCCTAGCCTTTTGGGGTGGATTCTTGCCTTTGCCCTAACCCTTGCCCTAGACTTGGCCCCTTAGGGCAGTTCCAGCAGCCCCCTAGGGCAAGGGCTGGGGGGGGGGTAAAACGCCAAAACCCATTTCCAGCAACAAAGTCCAACCCGGGCAACTATTGGGGTCCACCTGCCTGGGCTGGCCCGAAGGCAGAAACAGCCCGAGTGCTGGCCCGAAGGCTGCTGACGTCATCTGCTACAGTGCCGCTACAGTGTTTCCGCTACAGTGCCGCTAACAGCTATCTGCCAAGTGTCATGTTCTGGGCTCTCCGATCAGAATTTTTTCTCCAATCCAACGGCAGCCAATTTTTGTGCAATAAAAAAATGAAAAAAAATCGAAATTTTTTTTTAAAAAAAAAAAACCCCAAAATTCTGTAATTTTTTTCTATACCAAAAAAATATGTAATTTTTTTAAAAAAAATACCCAAAACTCTTCACTTTCAACACCAAATCCTCATACATTTTCTTCTACTTCTACTATTATTCACTTTTTACTCAAGTATTGACAAGTACGAACCCAAAAATTTTATCCGAAAATATTGTCCAAATTAATTATTTAGGTAAACAAATTTGTGAAAAAAACAAAAAATTGAATAGTACTTGCCCTTTGCCCGGGCAACTGCTGGAAGTGCAACTTACTTTTTGCAAGGGCAGACACTATTCACATGAATAGTGTCAGCCTTAGCCCCCCGCTTGCCATGGCAAGGGTTTAACTGCTGGAAGTGCTCTTATGGGTGGAGATGCTCTTAGTTTTTCAGCCCAGGATTCTTTTAACTAGAACAAAAATTTAGACGGTTGATTAGATGGATTCGTGTGTGAATCTATTGATTAGATTGATTTATGAAATTTAGACCGTTGACTAATCTTTTTCTTTTTAACTTTTGTTAACTCATGGGTCCCATGGTAAGATCATGACCCCCCATCTTGACCATCTGGTATACTTGCACAGCCAAAGAAATAAGAAATTTAACAATGACATGGCAAGATCAGAGCCCTTCAATGTACCAATTGCACAGATTTTACCTGGAGGTTACAAACCATAAACTACCAGGCCATCATACATGATGCATGCAAAACAGCGAAACACGGGACCTCATCCACCGCCTAACGAACTCCTCGTCGAGCTATCACAAAAAGAAATATCAAAATTAAAATTAATTTTTACAACTGAATGCCTCGTCGCTCTTCTTCCCGCCCTTTAAATTGAGTCTCTCTCTCTCACATTTCTCCACAATTCAAATATTCAAAACTCTCTCTCTCTCTCTCCATTCTCCAAAATCCAAACACTCGCCTGAGGTTTCTTCAACCACAACGACGAAGATGATCGCTACTCTCAAGTAAATCACAGATCTGAAAACACCTTATCTTCGTTTCAGTTCGAATCATAGAGCATATTCTTCTCTAACATTGAAACCTAACGTTCTCTGTGTGATGATGCTCAGAGCCGAAGAGCAGAACCAGCTACAGCTCGTCGAACGCGAAGACATCGACGATGAAGAGGACCTCTTCGAAGCAATCGACAAGTGTAAGCTTCTTCACGACCTCCGCTTCACTTCGCTTTTCGTTCACATGCTTCAATTCTAGATATATACCACTTCGAATCGCACATTATTTTCGTTTAAATTCAGAAAAATAGAATTCGTTAACTATTTTTCTCGATTTATTTAAACAATCATAGTTTCAAGATTGATCTCTGTGATTCAGTGTTCAGAGCTGAATCGGATTTCAATTTTCTTTTCGTATTTTTAAAATTCTGTTCGATTTGCTCTGTTTTTCTAAAAAAAAGAAACTCCAAAAATTCTTTGAGTATCTCTTCGTTTAAGTAATTCAGTTTGATTTCTCGGTGAGATCGAACTAGTTTTCCCCGATTCTCACTGTAGACGTAAGTTTTGAGCGAATTTTGCTTCAAAACTGAGGAAATCGAGTTTTGTGCAGTGATTGCTCAGGGAATCAATGCCGGAGATATTAAGAAGCTTCAAGACGCTGGGATCTACACCTGCAATGGCTTGATGATGCATACGAAGAAGGTAAAACGAATTTAAGTTCTAATTTCTTACACTGAGCGCATGTGAAGGTCCGATTCCTTACTCTGATTTCTGTTTGGCAGAACTTGACTGGAATCAAAGGTTTATCTGAGGCTAAAGTTGAGAAGATATGCGAAGCTGCTGAAAAGATAGTGGTTAGCACTCAGATTTTCCTTAATCTGAAACATTCTTATGAGATTCTGAAGTTTTGTGAATGTTAGCCTTCTTCTCGTTTTTTTTAATGTATCTTCTTTTTTTCCCCAGAATTATGGATATATTACTGGAAGTGATGCTCTGATCAGAGTAAGTTCAAAGTTGCGATGGTTTTAATTTGACTCTGTGAATCAAGAAGATCTGAGCCGTCAGATCAAATTTTCTTGATTTACAAACGCAATGGTCTACTGTGAAGCTGAGGATTTTTGTTTTTGTGTATAGAGAAAGTCAGTTATCCGCATTACAACTGGAAGCCAAGCCCTGGATGAACTGTTAGGCGGTAATCTTGGGCTCTTTGTTGTTAAAATGCTTTATTGTGTTTATTAAATTGCTTCAGTTAATTTGTGCGTAAATAAATTGAAGGTGGGATTGAAACTATGTCAATCACGGAAGCCTTTGGGGAATTTCGGTGAGGCACTGTTTCTTTGATGCATTATCACCGTCCATTTCTTGTATTGAATTCGAAACTAAGAAACCTTATTTGCAATTCTAATATTTTGATTTGTGCTTCTTTACTAACCATATAAATAACATTGATTTCAGGTCTGGGAAAACACAGCTTGCACATACTCTCTGCGTTTGTACACAGGTTCCTCTCTCTCCTTTAGTTATGCCGTAGCATACAGGGAGGTCATTAAGCCATTGTGTAAAACTCTGTTCTGGTCCTTTACTGGAAAAAAAAAGTATGGCATTTGAATGGAGAGTAAAATGTTCGCTTATATTGATTGCAATTGACAATTTTCCTTGCATTAGTTTTAAGACGATAGAGTTTAAGTTAATATAAGAATTATATATGGTCCATTGACAATCGTGGTTATTCGTAGAACATACTTTGTTCAAATCAAAAAAATATTATTGATAATTGTGGTTTCCGAACTGCAGTGCATCCAGTAGTCTTAACTATATTGAATAATGCAATCTGATTCAAATAACACAAGTTATGCATCAAGCCTTGCTGATTGAGGTTGCCTTTTACTTTGCAGCTTCCCACTAACATGAAGGGAGGGAATGGAAAAGTTGCTTACATTGATACTGAAGGAACCTTGTATCCTTCTTGTTTGCCCATCCCATTTAATATTTCATACTGCACATTTCAATGCAAGCAAGAATTGTCTTCAAAAATTCCACCAAGTTCAGTTTAAGTATGTTTTCTTCTTAACGATATGCACTTGCAGCCGACCCGATCGAATTGTGCCCATAGCTGAAAGATTTGGGTTGGACCCAGGAGCTGTCCTTGACAATGTAAGTTTCATTTTCTCCATATAACAACAGTTAAACCAGTGATGCAATTATTATGAACTAACTGTGTCATTTTCTGAGGCTGCAAAAGATTATTTATGCTCGTGCCTATACATATGAGCATCAACATAACCTGCTTCTTGGTCTAGCTGCAAAAATGTCTGAAGAGCCATTCAGACTTCTGGTAAGATTTCACTAACAAAAACTCTCTTATGGACAATTATCAAGAAGCTAGAAGATTGATTTTATATGTCTTCATATTTTTCAGATTGTGGATTCAGTGATTGCTCTCTTTCGAGTGGACTTTACTGGAAGAGGAGAACTTGCTGACCGCCAGGTCTGCTTCATAGATTACCTGCAATGCCTATAACATTTCAGATTTAGATCTTAAGTTCTTCTTTACGATTCATTTCTCTTTTAATAACATAAGCAAATTTTAATATGCAGCAAAAACTAGCTCAGATGCTTTCCCGATTAACAAAGATAGCTGAGGAATTCAATGTTGCTGTCTACATGACCAACCAAGGTAATTAGTGATTGACCAATTTTGAAGGCCCTTCTGTGCTCAATCATTTTATAAGCTTATTGGTGAATCACATAATTGTGCAGTCATAGCTGACCCCGGTGGCGGAGTGTTCATATCGGACCCAAAGAAACCGGCTGGAGGGCACGTCCTTGCCCATGCAGCAACAATCAGGCTCATGTTCAGGAAAGGCAAAGGTGAACAGCGCGTCTGCAAGGTGTACGATGCTCCAAACCTGCCCGAGGCTGAAGCAATATCCTTCATACTTACTTTTAGCCTAATTATTGTACTCTGAATTTTCTGATTGCCATCTATGGTGAAAATTTTGATCCTAATAACCGAGACAACAAAAAATTGTAGGAAATGCCCATATTTCATTCGTTTGTTAATTCTTGACAAAAATGCACGTCTTTCAGATAACTGCAGGAGGCATTGCAGATGCAAAGGACTGAAGTCTAAGGCTTTTCTTTGACACGAGAAATACCGGAACATTTCAATTTCATGCTATATATATGCGTGTAGTTTGTTCAAAACTCTAATGATATGCAACGATATATCCTAAGTTTCTTAAAGCATAAACATAATGCAGTAGAATAATATGTGGAAATTGAACTACAGTACCAGTAAAAGTCTATGCATCCATTGTCGTATTTATTTGATGTTACGCCTTGTGGCTTTTGCCAGTAAGCAATTATATAATCATGTCTTACTTCCAATCATCATATAAACTTTGGTAGCCACAGGCAACAGAGTCAATCAAGATAGAAAACAGTAGAGAATAGATGGATCAGTTCAGAACTAATTCAAAGTCTACTTAGCAAATGCCTCGCCAAGAAAATAGATATAAACTCAGTAAGTTGTTGACCAGTTGGCAGCACTCCCGACTCTTGGGATGCCACTCGATTCCTTCTTAGCCTCAGCATCAACCTTGAAATTGGCACCACACACTTGACCTGAACTATCCACCCTTGGCACCGCCTTCAATTCATTGTGGGGATGCTCGTAACTACTCAAGCCTCCAGAGGAAGTGAAGAAACATCCTGACAGGATAGTACCGAAAAAGTCGTTAGCAGTCTAGCTAATGTACTAAGGAATCAACTTAAAAGTCCACGCTAAGACCAAGCAACCAAAAAGGAAGAAAGGCCTAGATCATCCTAATAAGCAACATGAGAAAACCGCAACATATTTACAAGTGAAGCAATTGAACGCACACAATTATTGATTTCATACTACTATGGCAAATTAACTTGAGAGTTATTCCATAGCTCATACACATTAGTGGCATTGTATTTTCGACTATTAAGTTAGCTGGAACATCATACAATGCAGAAAGGATTCCAAGAAAATGCTAAACAGTTTTTTACATCAGGCCTTTGTTATAGTTATACCTTTAGGAAATGGTGCAAAAGAATTCCCGCAGCCCTTCTTCACAACTTCTGCATCGTCTGCAAAAACAAGATGGCCTTCAGAATCAGTTCCCCAGAAGAACGGAACATTCCCATCAGGATCCTGCACAAGACAAGCACTAAGCTCAACTACAAGAGCAAATGACAGTAGGAACAAAGAAAGAGACCACAAGAACTTGAAAGCAAACATGGAAGAACGAGTGACAACTGAGAGATGCTTTACTTACAGCAGCTACAAAAGTGGCTTTGGAAGCACTGTCATAGAGAATAAATGCAAACTTCCCTTGGATGTCTCTCACAACCTGATCAGCAGGGTAAGGACCTCGATCTCTCAGAGTTCTGTATGCTTCAATAATGATGATCACTTCATTGGCTGTCTTGTTCAATCCATATTGTTGCTTGAGAAGCGCAACATTCTCAATGTGGCCTTGGAACAGGCAAAAAATGTCGTCCACAACCGCAAACAGCCTAACAATATACGATGAAATATATCAAACATTGAATTGAAGTGGCATCAGGACAAAAAGAAAAATAAGAGTTATACCCTCGGACAAGAAAAAATTGTTGCTAAAAAATCGACACGAGAACAAAATTGGAGTTAATTGTTCTTCGGCATGTGAAAAAAATTGACAGTGTTTTCTGTGGCATGTGAAATCAAAGTACCACTGTTAAATCTTCTCCACATGAAAGAACAATAGGAGGTAACCACAACAAAATCATAGGATCGATCTTCTACAGCCGAAAACAAAATAAAAAAATTATAAATGAATGTAAAACAACAATGCAATGATCTCATCCAAAAAATATATACCCATTACATTTAAACAACAAAAAGGATATAGCCAAAGAGTTAATCTGTCCTTTTGTCTCATTTCTCCTCCAAACAAACCATATGTTGTTTGTCTTCATTCAAAGAAACCATCCAATGAAACCATACAATCTTCATCAAAGACTACCTCACCCAAATGAATACAGATCATTGAAGCCCTCTATAATATTTATAAAAAAAATAAAGCAGAAAAATAATTTCGATAAGCCTACCAGTGAATGCCAATCTCTAAAATTTCTTCTTACCCAATAGAGCCAAAACACATACTATCAATTTTTTTTTTCTCTCACGAAGTTACAGAAATACTCTGCTACAGATTTAATCCAAATCAACGTTTTCCGATCACAGAAGTAAACTAAAACACAAACAACATGAGAAACCCACACAGAAAAAACCAAACAACCCACAAATCATCAAGCTCAGATCAACCAAAAACTACAGCAACGATCAAAAACAAGGAAAGGGGCAATCTTTAATCTCTGGTTTTCTTAAAGGGTATCTTCCATTTCTGTTTTTTCTTTCATTTTTTTCTTTAACAAGGATGGCTTGCGAAGTTGTACCTGGAAAGAAGAGGGTTCTGTTTGTCAAGAGAATAGACGATGAGACCAGAAGAGCCAAAATTGACGGTGACAGAAGAAGGGTGCACAGAGGCAAAGTGCTGCGCGAGAAAGCCATCTTTCAGAGCCGAGGCTGATCCAGACTGAGGGCTCTGCAGAGCCTCGGGGCTCTTAGCCACCGATTTGTCGAAAACTGCTAGCATTTTGTGGATCGTTGATCCAAGAGTCAAAGGCAGAGAATGGCTTTGGGGCTATGTAGAAGATGGAAAATGGATTATAATTGAGGTGGGTTAGTTTACTGGTCATATTATAATCTTCGAGAATGGACTTTTTATTTCCAATATTGACCTTGATACTATCCATAAAATTACACCCATCTCTTCCTGCTTTAGCAGTAATAATCTTGTTTTTTTTTTTTAATGAAAGTGTACAACGTAAGATATACTTTCTATTTCGGGCAAAATTGGCTATGATTTTTATAAATCATTGCAATAATTAATTTTTTTAAATACAGCCAAAAAAAATTTTAATTTTCAAATAATTCAAAATTATCCTCATTTAAGAAATATTTTTAAAGCACAACAACTTTATTTTAACCAGACAAATTTGTAAAATAATATATTAAAATGTAAATAATTAAAGAAACAAAAAGATAATACAACTTCATGAAAAAAAAAGAAAAAAGAATGATCACGTGAAGATTCATAAAAAAAGAATCATCATTTTGAGAGATACAAAGTTATAATTTCAAAGACAAATCGTCTTGTTTTTATGGATAAAGGTGATAGTTTAGTTTTTATTTAATTTTTTATTTTTTATAATTAAGCTAAACCGGCCTAGTCATGCTAGCACAAGGATTTAAATATTAGGGGTGGTTTAAAAAGAAAAAAAGCGGTTTTCTACCCAAATAGTTAGTTGGAGCACATGCCCTAATAATCACATCTTCACGTGATTAGTTATGTTAAAGAAACAACATATATGGGTTAGATTCGAGGGTTTAAAATTTCCATTCGAATAGTTTAGATATCGCATCGTAAAAAGGAAAAAGATGATTTAATCATAATAATTAACATATTAAGTGAATTTGTCAATTTATAGTGTAGTTGTAAGGCATTTTGGTATGGAGCATGAGAGCGTGCTAGAAACATTTCATTTAATTTATTGGTGAATTTTGTTGTATACTTGTATAAAAAGCTTATAGTAAATGGCTTCTTCTTAGCTAGAAAGAATAAAAAGGCTTAAATATATTAAGAGCTAGTTTCTTTTTCTTTATTCAAGAGCCTGTATTTTTAATTTTTTTTAATTTATAAAAGCATAGGAATTGTAATCCTTGTGGAATTTATAAGATTCCATAACACCATAAGGTTTGGAATTTGGATTGGCAGCATTTTTTCTTGAGAGACCAATGGTTGAAGAAGATAAAGGAGTTATTTCAGTAAGTTTCTTTCTAGTCTATTTTTATTTCATTACTAAATAATAATATTGAGATAATTAAAGTTGAGAGCTTCTTATCCACTTGTTGCTGGCGTGGCAAATGGCAATGGCGGGGGAAAGAATCAAAATCAGGACAGGAGGAGGGAGGGATTGCTTTTGGTGGAGGCACACGAGAATAATGGTCTATTGCTGACTTGCTAGTCAATGATTTCCAGTAGGTAACGCGTTTAGCTTTTTTGGACTATATCAAAAACTTTCGTTGAAGATAAGGAACTTGCAACTCAAGTGATTAAATGTAGTATTTATTCTTGCACTTGATGTTCTAGTTCGATTCCTGCTTCATCGATATTGATTTTATAGTTGAAGTGAAGTACGATGTGAATTGAGACAATATCTCGATCCACACATATAGGCCTAATTTAATGATTTAATTAAAAAATATTAGTGGAGAGAAGCCTAAACTTGCAAAACATGAAATTAGACGATCACTAAACAAAATGAAGGACAAAAAAAAAAAGATTTTCTTTTAAAGACATAGAAAATTGACGAGCCTACCTCTTTAAATATGTGTGGGAGTTGATGGAAAGACTTGTTGATTATCAACTCAATAATACACAAGTGTAACGTGTTGGAATTCCAGTTACAGTTCTTGGAAAGAAGTAAATTTGTTCTCTTTCTCTAGAAAGTATTAAATTTCGGGTTTAAGGTTCTATTTGTTTGTGTGTTTTTTCCTGGGAACAAAGAAAATTGTGGGGTTTAAATAGAAAATCTCTTTTATTTCTTAATTTTTTCAGTTTGGGATGTATTTAAGGGTAGTTTGGGAAGATAGTTGGGTTTTCTTAGAAATTGTGAAAATTTAAATTAAAAGATGGGGTGAACTTAGAACATGGGGTGAACTAAGAGAAGTGTGGGGTTTAAATAGGAAATCTAAAAAAAAATCTACTTGATCGACAAGCAGAACAGTGGACAAAATATTAGGAAAAAATCGAGTATAGCCGCGCGGCTATACTATTTCTTTAGAAAAATAAAAAAACAGAGTATAGCCGAGCGGATATACAATTTCCTTATTTAAAAAATCTTGTATAGACGCGCGGCTTTACTATTTTTAAAAAAAAATAAAAATTAAAAACAGAGTACAGCCCCGCGTGGCTATACTATTCCTTAAAAAAAAAAACCGAGTAGTCTATAGTAATTATAAATTTAAAAAAGGTAAAAACCGAGTATCGCCGCGTGGCTATACGATTTATTAATTACAAAAAGAAAAAATCTTTAAAAAAATTAAAAACCAAGTATAGCCGATCGGCTATCTTATTTATAGAATAAAAAATGAGGTAAAAACCGGGTATAGCCGCTCGGCTATACTATTTCTCTAAAAAAACTAAAACCCGAGTATAGCCGGGCGGCTATACGAGCAAGAAAAATTAAAACCACGTATAGCCGCGCGGCTATACTAGTAAAAAAATTAAAAAAAATTAAAAAAAAAAAACCCGGTATAGCCGCCCGGCTATACTAGTAAAAAAAATAATAAATAAAAAACCGAGTATAGCCGCGCGGCTATACGATTCCTTTAGGCAGAAAGAAAAACCTCAGTAACAAATATCCAACTGATTTGCAGAGTATCTTCAACAATGAAGAGATTTACCAAGACCAGTTCGTACATACAAGAGATACTGACCTGCAATAATATTCAGGATTTGTCTCCTCTCTTATATCAAGCGGACGACATTCATCAACTACCATCCGAATCTCTGAGGACCCTCTCTTGATTAATATAATATTCCACGCATGTGGTACGAAATCCAAGTAACCCCGTCCCATACATACGAACACGTCCATGTCCATCAAGTCCCATAACTTTAGTAAACTCCCCCTCTCTCTATAATCCTCGTCTTGTTCATGTTCCTCCCTTTCTTCCAAGTACTGATTGAAATACTACAAAAATTAAGCTTCATCAGATTACAACAACAAATTAAAAGACAATGCAAATAACAAACATCAGTACAAACAGATATTAAATAATAAATTTTGCACAAGAATCACCTTGAATAGCAATGCTCTATGCCTACACACACCAAACAGCAAGGTTCCAATGGGAATTACGATGGACTTTCGTCGTGCTTTAAGAGAACGGAGAGATTTCTCACAGAGATCAGAAAACCCAATATCTTCAACAGTCTTCGCAACTGGTTTAGTAGACAAACTAATAGAGTCCATGTTTCCTGTTGGGCAAGTGCAAACAAAGGGCTTCCTGTAGTCTGAAAGAGGATTAGCTTTACGTTCCCCAAAAGAGATCTGCTACAAAAAGAGCAAGAAACGATGCAATCTGTAGCTCATCAGCTTGATTTCCATCTGAATATAAACGATACACCGATTCTTGGGCAGAACGTAAAATTGCATCCTACTCTGTATCCCATTCCTTGTCCACAAGAAGAACTTCGCGTGAGTCAAGATGGAAATTTTGCTCATAAACCTCTAGTGGCATAAACGGCCTGTCACGTCCTGCATCATAAAAGCCTTCTGAAAGATCGTCCTCAGTACTGCAAAATGAAAGTTCACTATACTTGCGAGATAAATTTGAACTATCAGCAGCCCTAGATCTTGGATATTTGAGCTGTCTCGGATTATCACGATGCCCATCAAAGGGCCTCTTGTGGTGAGTTGTGCTTTTTGATATTTCTGACGATGTACCTTCATCTTGCTTAGCAGAAACCTCTTGACTATTCCTCGGCTATACTATTCCTTTTTATAAAAAAGAAGGGAGTTTCACTAAAACACCCAAAATGGGGGCTGAAATTATAAAAAAACCCAACACCCAAAACACTTTATAAACACACCCAAAACTCATCATTACACACACTCAAAACCCATTTATAAACACACCCAAAAAATATACAATTGTTGACTTTGGGGTTGATTTTGGGTGTGTTTCTATGTTTAAATAGTGTGTGGGTTTTTTTATAAATACATGTCTAGGATTGGGTTTATTTATAATAATCTAAAAAAAGAATTACCCGAGTATAGCCGACCGGCTAGACTATTTATAAATTTAAAAAAATTGGGAAAAACCGAGTATTGCCGACCGGCTATACTATTCCTATAAATAATAAATAATAAAAAACCGCGTATAGCCGGGCGGCTATACTATTTATAAATTGTAAAAATAGGGAAAAAAACAGAGTCTCGCCGCCCGGCTATACTACAAATTTTAAAAAATTAGGGAAAAACCGAGTATAGCCGCCGGCTATACTATTTATAAATTTAAAAAAAGGAAAAAAGTGTATAGCCTCACGGCTATACGATTCCTTAAAAAAAAAAATTAAAACCGAGTACAGCCGTTCGGCTGTACTATTTATAAATTAAAAAAATAAGGGAAAACCCGAGTATAGCCGCCCGGCGATACCATTTATAAATTATAAAAATAGGAAAAAACAGAGTATAGCCGTTCGGCGATACTATAAATTTAAAAAATTTGGAAAAACCCGTTTATAGCCGCTCGGCTATATGATTCCTTTAAAAAAATTTATAATTAATTTATATTTTTGTTGATATTATTTTTATTCAATAATATATGAGAATTATGTGTATAATACATGAAATTTGTGTGTAAAAATTTTATAAAAAATATGTACGTACATGTAAAATACAAGTATTGTACATTTGCTTTATAAAAAAAAGTGAATTTTATCGAATCTTTAAGACGTGTATAGAATACGAATGTATTATTGAAAAATACATACATATGTGTATAATACAGTATTAAACGTGAAAGTGCTAAATTCTTTACACTAGTAACAACGTGTCAAAAAATTACTATAATATTTATGACTCCTTAAACTAGGGAGTATGATTTGAGTTCAAATTATATAGAGAGCATGATTGTAGATGCTAAAGTTTAACTAAAAAATAGGGAACATGATTGTAGATGCTTTTAGGTGTCCATGTGTCAAAAACACTATAGCCGAACGGCTATACAATTTTTTATTATTTAAAATTACTCTTTAAATACAATATATTTGGAAGGTATAGTTATATTCAGATACCTTAGAATAATTCTTATATGCCATCTTACTTCTGGTACTGCATGCTTCTTTAACCAGCAGTTCACTAAACCAGGGCATTTCAAAGTTTCAACATATTTGAAAACCAAGAACCAAGTAATATAAATATTTAATAATTTGTTACACAAAAGAAGTATCTGAAATACTCTGCAAGGCCCTACTGTTGTTAAATTAGACAACAACATGAAGAACCAAGCAGCTCAAACCCGATTGTATCCAACTGATTTGCTAAAAAGCTTGCGAATGTATACGACTTGCAAAGCACTCGCAGCAGCCAGCGCTATATACTCTCCCACTGTATACATCACAACACGCCTCCTTGTGCTCTCATTTGCTGCGGCAGAAAACCAAAAACCATGTCCTAAGAATCATAAGATGTGTTGCTTGCCAGGTTCTAAATAGAGATACATCTGCCAAATTATTTTGCCAGGTTCTAAGAATCATAACCCTAAACCCTTTTATCACTTTCTCAATTAGTTGCCTAAAATATTCTGTTGAAAAGTTTAATATGATGAATTAAGACTTGAAAACTTTTAGCTAACAAACAGGTTTGACCATACTGAGCACAAATTCTTCAGTGCTGAATATTCAGCACATATTTATTCAGAACTTAATAGTTGGAAGATAAATTTTCATTTCTATCAGACAGCACCTAAGAATGATAAAAATTACCCAGAAGATACCATAAACACACACACGCACACACATATATACATATATGGTAATGATGACACTAAAGATCCCATTAATAAATAAGGCATAGATCTAATTGCCAGCAGGATACACTGATATAGCATGACTTCATCATTGTCAATTTTCTTGGTAAAGAGGGAAAAATAACTTACTATGACGATGCCGAACATCACGTGCTTTCAAGTACTTCTGCTCTAATGTAACTGACTCCAATGCCTCTCTAAGCTCAGCAATTTTAACATTTATAGGGTCTAGATGTTCTGCAAAAAATCAAAGATAAACAGAGATATTATTGAAAAATCAGTCTCAAACATGTTACTGGGACTGTCACAATTCAACAAGCAATTTATAGTACTTGTCACTATAGTCCCAAGAAGCAATTTATAGTCCAAGGCAAAAACTTTTGTTTTTTTTTTTGCCATTACTTTGGAATACCAGTTCTAAGATTGAAATAAAAGAACACAATGAAAACAAAATTGAAACAGAGTTTCACAAACCATCTTTGGCAATATTGTGCTCGTTGGGAATATGGCCAACATGTATGTTAAAAGAGACAGTCTCTGGTGTAGAGTAAGGATTGTGAAAACAAAATTTGTACATTCCGCTTCTTGGGGCCTTAAATTCAAACTTATCTCCAGATGTTCCCTTTGAAGTGTGCACCGTGTTGCCCCCAGGAGATGTCACCTGCAAAAAAAAAAAAACAACAATATACATTTTTCAATTAAAAAAAGTCTATTTGAAAGAAAACGCACCTACAGACACAGCCTATGTGAAAAAAAAACGAAAATCTAGTATACTATAACAAAAGTCATAGATGTTTAAAAAGATATCTAGAAGAGAAACAACAGATACAGAATCCTTCTTAGTTCAACTACAGAAAGATAGTTCAAAGCCTGCAAATACTTTTCCATTCCTCTCAAGACACAAACTTTAAGAAACACATAGGGAATCTTCCTTCCAAATATCACTCATATGTCTACTATTTAAACTCCCATCTAGCCAGATATAACATTTGCTACGCTCTTAGGCAACACCTAACCAACACCAAGCAATGAGAAAACAGAAGTCCATAATTCCCAAGTTACACCGTAGTGAATAAGCATGTGATGAGCTGACTCTTCTGAGTTCTTAAACCAAGAGAACCTGACCCCTTCTGGTCAAATTATCCAATATAAAAATCCTTCTATTTAAACAAGAACCTAACCCATTTTGTTGGGGATAGAAAAACCACCTACACTTCCCAAGGAAAAATGGGCTGATATAAATAAACCCAACAGTGCAACATAATAAGATCCGAATCATTTGCAGCAGAAGACTAATAATTGTTATAACTAGGTAAATGGTATTTTCATATAGCACAACAAGTTGGCTCCTAATGACACTGTTATCTAGTTTACAAGGACTACACACATTCGGTAAGGCTAATCTCGCTATAGTTCAAAGTCCTTTACTCAATATCTAAGTTTTAAAACTTAAAAAAGGAATCACCTCAATTATATCTCTGCTGTTATAAAGGCCCTATTTTGCTCTATTGTTAAACAATAAAATTTAAATAATTTGCAACTTCCCAATTCAGTGGAACATGAGTTTGAATTTGAAGACACAATTGAAACTGAATTTTAACTTTATGAATTTATCACAGAAAATTTGAAAGTTATAGCAATCTAGGGGGTTAGTTTTGCAAATTGCTCCAATCCCTTCACCGGGTTCTCATCAGTTCCTACATACTTGAACTATTCCTACTTCCTTAATGCTGCTACAAAGACTTCAAAAAGACAAACTTTGCTCAGTATTCATGTCAACGAGTAATTCCGATTTGGGAATCAAAACCAATAAACTCTGAAAATCAAACAATCTTCACAATTGGTTTGGACTTATAAGTATCAAGATTACAGCTTTAGTTACCCGTTAAGTTCCGAAAGGCAAAACCCTCAAATAATTCTAACAAATTTATATATTAAACAATTCAAACCTCAATTAATCTACAAACAGATCTATTCCACACCCGCAAAACCCCCACAAATTAGTCCCCCATAGAAACCCTGAAATGCCAATTTGGCTCAAACATCTATGCAATTGCGTTTTGGGAAAAGAGGAACTCACGATTAAATCGAGGCCGGGGTGATCGCTGCCCCAGAAAATATCGTGATCGACCACTACGAAGTTCCCCGAAACGGTGTCGTCTTCGTAGAGCACGTACTCGTATACGCATTCGATGTCATTTACTGTCACCGAAAGAGATGCGATTTTCCCGACGAAGGTCACAAGAAGAAGACCCATTAACATCAAAGCCTTTCCGCTCCACTCTTTGTGCCTCCCTTCCATTTTTCTTCAATTTTGTTTTTTGATATTTTAGTTTTCGGGTCTGAGAGTTTCAAACTCTAATCAAGCTTGAAGAACAGGAAGCACGGTGGCCTTTTTGTGAGTCTCAAACAATTCAATGGCGTTTCTGGTTTTGCTGTTGCCGTGGAAACGCAGACTGAAACGTGTCGTTTAACCATACGTCCTTTACACGTCGATCAGGCCACGTAACCAACCGAGTCAACTTAGTCGTATTGGGGCCATTGGGCCTATGATTTTTGTGGGCTTGGCCTTAGGCTGTAACTTTTGGGCAGTCAACCACACCAGTTGTAGAAGCCCACCACCACTTGTGTCTAGTATTTTGTTTTTTTTTGGGGTAATTGGAATACCCTCAGGGCAGAAAAATACAACTAACTAGTCATCCCAAATAAATAATAAGGAACATGGGCTGATTTGTCTTTTAATTTTATTTTTATGCAAGCGATATTAAGTAAGGTGGGTTCTGAATTTTCTAAGGCCTAGGATGAAATTTTATTTTTATACAAGCGATACTAAGTAAGGTTGGTTCTGAATTTTCTGAGGCCTAAGATGAAAGTCTAAATTGTGCCCGTCTACATACACATTAATTATTAAAATTATAATTCTTTTTTTATCAGCTATTTAAATTGATTAAAAAAATGATAAGAGTTTACAAAGAGCACTAGTTAAATTAGGGGTGGGCATGATCCGGATTGGATCGGTTTCATGTCCAAACCACGGCCGAACCAATTAAAATATAACGGTTTGGTTTGATTCGGTTTGGATAAAAGTTATAAGGGAAACCGAACCAATTCAAACCAATTTAAGATGGTTTGGTTCGGTTTGGTTCGGTCGGTTTGGGCCTAAGCCCAATTCTCTTTCTTTTTGCATTTTTTCAACATTATTAGCTCAATTATAACCAACAAATTCACAACTTACTTCTTACATAAATCATTTTCTAGAGTACGAAACCAACCTAAAGCTCAAAAGGTCATAAAACTCCATATTTCGCTAACTAATATAGCTCAATTCAAATATTCATATATAGTTATTAACTAATTAGAGTATTACACATATCAAATAAAATATAAATAAATAAATATACACATAAACGGTCCGTAAGCCAGTTTACAAAAGTTCAAAACAAAACCAAACCAAACCAAACCAAACCATATACGGTCCGGTTTGGTTTTCAAACCGTTTGACTTTTTCTTGGTCAAAACCAAACCAAACCGGTAATTACGGTTTGGTTCGGCCGGTTTCATTGGTTCGGCCAGATTGATGCCCACCCCTAAGTTAAATAGCTTTCATCACATTATTCTTTTTATAAGACCCAATAATCACTTTTATGAAGAATCACTTCTCCAAATAATCACTTTAAGCGATTTATGAAGAAGCACATGAGAGGTGCTTCTCCCCATAATCACTTAAAATCACTACCAACAATGATTCTAGCCTATCCAAAATCACTCCCTAACAATGATTATATGGAGAAGCACGTTGGAGACGTGCTTCTCCCCAACAATAATTCTAGCCTATCTAAAATCATTCCCAAATATGCTGAGAAGAAAAACAGATTTACAAACACTTTTGTTACCTCTTTACAAAAATTCAGACTGCAAAATTCCAAGTACCCAACTCTTCTTTTATTCTCTAATTTTCTCTTCAAGATGCCCAAGACAAATTTGGGAAATTTTTGGAATGTCACATAAACTTGCACCATTTTTAAAATCTCTAATTTGTCACCTAATGTAAATACAAACTCCAAAAGTTTGTTAAGAGTTGTCATGCGTACATGCATCCTACTCAAAGGAGTTTTCAGTAATTTACAAATAAATAATTTTAAAATAAAAACTTAAGAATTGCAAACCCAATTTCTTCCCTCCCCAACCTCCCCACGCCAACCACTGGTGCTCCAGAAACCACCGGGGTTACATAGACCAAGTTAACCAGGCCGACTCATTACCCGGGCCACCACTCCGAAAACCTATTCTTCTCCAGAAAACCATAGTAAAGAGATGAGAAATAAACAAAATGATGGACTGGGTAGGTGGACAAATGGTGGGGGTGGTGGTGCGTGGCTTTGGCTTTGACAGTTTTTTATCAAAGTATTTTTACTTTGGCTCTGGTTTGGAGGCTTTTTTATTACTCGCTTTCAGAACCCACAACTGGAAGAATCAATAACTTTGATTTGACCAACAGGTTAGTTTCTTATTCTTTTCATTTTCATCGGGTTTCTTCTTGGAAAGGAGGAAGTCTCCTGACTTCTAAACGTTCAGCACCCTTTTGGATTCTTCTTGGTTTTCCCCCCCTTTTCAGCATATATGTATAATATAGAATGTAGGGTTAAATGATCACCACTTAAGGGAGGGGAATCGAACCTATGATCTCGGATGCAAGGATAAATTCTCACTACTTGAGCTACAAGCCCTTTGCGATTTGTATCTTCTTTTCAAATTCTCACCTAGCGGAGTAATTCTTGACTACAAATGGTTGTATACAACTTTGTATCCATCACTTTCATCACGTGACAAGAAGGATAAGGATAGACTCATAATTTTATCCAACCGATTAATATCACTTACTTGACACGCACTCTTACTCTCACAACATTTCATCAAGTTATCAATGTGAGATATTTCATTATGTGATGGAATCTCTTGGTGTTCAGTGCCTCAGCTCTCATGTCTCGGTTTTTGATCCTCTAATTATATAGACTGCAAGTTGCTTCCTAAAAATCATGTAAAGTATGATGCCTGCACAAACAAAGAAGTGGGTGAGAAGTAAAGATGTTACTTGAACATGTTTCATTGTAGAACGACCTCTCCAGATTCCCTTTGATTTTGCTGGGAACTATGGAGGGCAAGCCCCAAGTTCAAATTCCAACAGTTAAACTGGGTAGTCAGGGCTTAGAGGTAAGTTTGTTTACAGAGAGTAAACTTTGCTGTTTAGTTTTTTTCTGGCCACTGGAAATTGGCATTGAGTTCTTTTGGATTGTAGGTTTCTAGATTGGGCTTTGGATGCAGGGGGCTATCTGGAACATACAACTTTCCTCTCTCTCATGAGGCTGGATGTTCAGTTATCAAGGAAGCATTTGATAGGGGTATCACCTTCTTTGATACTTCAGATGTTTATGACCAAAATCATGATAATGAAATCTTGGTTGGCAAGGTACTGTTCTTTCTTTTTTCAAGTTTGAATCCATGCTTCAAAATTTGATGAAAATTTGCGCTAAGCTTGGGGGATTAATTCTTTAGTAGGGATATTTTGGTAGAAAAGTTGTTAAAGATATACCTTTTTTTTTGGGGTGTGTTTCTCAGGCTTTGAAACAGCTTCCTAGAGAAAAAGTTCAATTGGCTACAAAATTTGGTACTTTTATGTTGAACGACGTTACAGTTAGGGTAAAGGGGACCCCAGAATATGTAAGAGCATGTTGTGAAGCTAGTCTTAAACGGCTGGCTGTCAGCTACATTGATCTGTACTATCAGCACCGTGTGGATGTTTCAGTGCCCCAATTGAGGATACTATGAGCATGTTTCCCTTTATCATTCTATCTTATATCTTGATGGCTATATATGAATATATATGTATTCTGTTTTGAATTTTATGTTTATGTGAGGAAGATGGAGGAGCTTAAGAAGCTGGTAAATGAAGGAAAGATAAGATACATTGGTCTATCAGAAGCCAGTGTTGACACAATAAGTAGAGCTCATGTTCTTCATCCCATCACTGCTGTACAAATGGAGTATTCTCTGTGGAGTCGAGAAGTCAAAAACGAGATAATTCCACTTTGCAGGTTTCTAATTTTTCACCTCTCAGTTCAACATTGTCAAATTCGTAAGCTTATATTGATACTTCTGTACTTTCAGGAAGCTTGGAATTGGGATCGTGTCATATAGCCCACTTGGTCGTGGGCTCTTTGGTGGGAAGGCAGTTGTAGAGAGCTTGCCTGCAGACTGTTTGTTGGTATGATAATCTTCATCTATAAACATATGCATAATTGGTGTTTTTTTTATGACATTGTAGAATATGCATAACATGAATGCCTAATTTGGTTAAAGCAATAGGGCTTTCTAAACTCACATTGGTGTTCTGTGTTCCAGTCTAAACATCCAAGGTTCAATGGGGAGAACTTGGAAAAGAACAAACTTCTCTACAATAAACTTGCCACCCTTGCTGCAAAGCATGCATGCACTGCTCCACAATTAGCTCTGGCGTGGCTTCTCCACCATGGAAATGACATCATCCCAATCCCGGGTAGGCTTATCTTTTTCGCTTGAACATAACGCCGTCTTTGCTAAGTGAAATCCAAATCTTGGACTTGTCTGGTGTGCTTCTGTTTTTTGTCAACTCCTGCCTGAACACAGTTTTTGACACAGACATTTTTACTAGCCAAATGATACTTATTGTCCAATTTGATTATATACAACAGGGACGACTAAAGTTAAGAACCTTGATACCAACGTTGGATCATTGGATGTGGAGCTTACAAAAGAGGATCTGAAAGAAATTTGTGATGCTGTGCCGATTGATGAAGTTAGGGGCGACCGAGAATTTGAATTTCTGTCAAAATATGCCTGGAATTATGCAAATACCCCCTCAAAGCAAATCCCAATTATGGAAACAGATGGTAACTGAAAATGTGAGCTTTCAGTGCTACTGTGTGATAAATCAGTCATGCTTGAACTCTCCTTGTATGTTCAGTTCATGAATATATATATATATATATATATATTTTTCCCAAGCTAAAGTTGGAATTAACAAAATAAGCAACCCCAAATTTTTCTCACTAAAAATTCCGAAAGAAATTGCCACTTATACATGTAGTTTTCACCGCTTTATGTAAATTGTCATCCAAATGGCTTGATAGTACGGATCCTGAACCTCTACATTCAAGGATTGTGCATTTGCTAGTATTTCACAAAACTTGGACCATTCAAATGCTGGTATGCAGATCAACTACTTTTCATGACCAAATCTTTCAGTCGATTTTACAATGAACAAAACATGTCGTTCTGTCCATTGATCCATACGACATGCCAAACTGGGCGGTCGCTGGATTTCTTTAAGTGATGTGTTTTAATCTTCACCGTTGGTTGGAACTTGAAACCAACGGTCAAGATGTGAAACGGAGAAACCGCGCCTTTGTTATAAACCTCTGGCTCTTGTTCAGACACCAAAACCAGAACCCGTAACAAACTCTGTTTTTTGGTCAATCCAGTAACCGTAGAGTTCTTTCTTCACCTTCTGAGAATCTAAAATCAAGTTTCTTACTGAGCTTTTTTCTAGGGTTGATAGTTTTCTTGGTAGGAATTATCATGGAAAACGAGAACATTTCTGATCAGAGAGAAGAAAGTGGAGTCCCGAATCAAGATTCTCAAAGTCTTGATCTTGAAGCTCTTCAAGCGACATCAGAACTGAAAAAATCCACCATGGATGATAAGGGCAGCGCATCGATCTCCACTAAAGAAATTGTGGGTCGTGACCAGCGTACTGAGTTGGTGGTTGAGGAAGAAGAAAGTCCAAATATGAGTGGGGTTTTGCTGGGTAGGACTGAAGGGTTGAAAAGTGAAGGAGAAGATGCTGTGAAAGCAAAGTTCTTGAATGGAAAAGAGAACAGTACTGAAGATGGGTCAGTGTGTGGACAAGAGAACAGTACTGAAGATGGGGCAGTTGCTGATCAGCAAGGCCTCAATCCTCCTCTTCATTCTGAAATTGCTGATCAGAAACACGCTGCAGATTCAGAATTGAGGCATTCTTGTAGTTCTGAAGGAGATGGGAAGGAGATTGTGGGTTCAGATAAGATTTTGAAAGGAGAGGTTGTGGAATCAGTGTTCTTGAATGAAAAAATCGTGGGTTCGGATGAGAATCTGGGTTTGATAACTGGGTCAGTGTCAGTGGGTGGACAAGAAAAGACTGAAAATGGGAAAGGGGTAGTTACTGATCAACAAGACCTCAATAATCTTGTTCCTAAAATCGCTGAGAAAGAGCAGATTGGTTCTGGTTCAAGGTCGAGTTTTTCTGGTTCAGGAGGAGTCACAGATCAAAATTTTGAGTTTGGAATGAGAGCAGATGACGTGACATTAGGAGAGGCTGATGAATCCAATCAAGAATGGAGGGATATCAAAGAGGCTATCATGAGAGCAGATCAGCTGGACCTAGAATCTATTGGCCTAAAGATTGAACGTCGGGTGCGAGCTTCGGTTGAGGACGTGGTGAGATATCCCCAGATGAATTCAAAGACAATGAGTCTCTCCATAGGTGACTGGGAGAGAATTCTGGAGATGAGAGATGTTTCTGGATTGATGGCAGGGTATGAGACTCGGGTTTGTCCATTGGAAGCTGATCAAGTACCTACGCAGAGAGAACTTGGAGAGCTGAAAAAGAAAAACGTTGAGATTACATTCGAGAATTTGTCTCTCGAGGCAAAGTCATATGGAGAGCAAAGAAAGATGCAGGCATTAAAGGCGCATTCTGAGTCTCAACTTTCTGATATGGAAGGTAAACTTGGTGTTATTAAGGAAGCAGAACTTGATAAGGGGAAGACTATTGCTGAACTTGAAGAAGAAACAAAAACTGAAGTTGAGAAGGAAAAGAATGAGATTCATGAATTGCAGGAACTAGTTATCGTGGAAGAATCAAAAGAGACTAGTTGAAAGTGGAGATGCCATCAAAGGCCCCAGGGCTGCTGCTGATGTCTGCCGGTGTCGTAATAACTGCTTTACTTTACACAGCATTGAAGATGAAGCGAAGGTAAAGGAGGAAAATATGACAAAACTGCTCAGCAGTCCTCTTGTATTGGGTAGCCATAGGCCATTGAGAGTACAAAAGTAGATACAGAGAGAATTTTCAGAGATTTGGTCATAGTTTGGATCATGTTTTAGTATCTGTTGTGTTTGGAATTGGTAAGCTCACTGTGTCTTTACCACAAAATTAGTGAGAAAGTGTAATAGATTCAACGTGAAGATTTGAAACAAATAAAAATCATGTCTTTCTTTTTGGGGAGTTTTGTACCTTTCATTAATACTTCTTCTTTTGCTTATATTTTATATATGTCAGCTACTTGTTTGTTTCTTTTTTAATTAGTGGGGGATTTCAGACTTGGGATCTCTTCCGACTAATTGCTAGTAGGTATGTCTGCTACTTCTTCTAAGCAAACAAATTTTATCTCTAAATGTCTGGTCATTGTGTGCTGGTTCTGTTTATATGCCTAAAAATGCTTTTGATAGCTCAACTGTATGCCAATCTCCTTGTATGTTTAGGAGCTTTCAATTCAAACTGAAGTTATGACTGTTCTGTTAGTTTCTACCCTTAGGAAGCCATAGCAGATGTTGGCACTTGTAGAGCACAAAATTAACACGCAATATGAGGTTTATTAATTTAAACCTCAAGTATGGCTAAATGACAGTTTGTTCCCACATGATAGACAGTTGTTCAACTTGTAATAAATCTAAACAGCTGTCTATTTGAATTTTTTTTTTTCTTCTTGTTTCATTTTTCACATGTTGTTATAATAATGGATATTCTTAACATAAAGAATAGACAATTTGGTTTCTCTAATTAATGCACTGCAAGTTGCTTCCAATAAGTCAAGAAAAACAAATAAATAAATAAAGTCAGTGTCTGGTGCCTTGTAGTTGGTGAGAAGTAGACATGTTACTGAACAAGTAAGCTAGTTTCTCTGGTTACATGTAAGCAAGTTTTTCATTGTAGAACTATCTCCAGCTACACTCTGGGTTTGCTGAGAATGGAGGACAAGCCCCAGATTCAAATGCCATTAGTTAAACTGGGTAGTCAAGGATTGGAGGTAAGCTTGTTTTTCTTTATCATATTGATGTGTATGAAAGTCAACTATATTATTCTGATCAGTTTAGAACCATCTGAAACAATTAAGAGCAGCATCTGTCACAGTTTATCAACATTCATTCCCATCATGCTGAGATTGCCAGGCTGATTTTCAGTCGTTTTCTAATCAGTTCACTGTAGCTATTTGATTTTCAGTTTCTTGGTGCTTTGACTATTTAAGTCTTTCATTTGTGGGTAATAGTAGAAACAAAATTTTTGTTTGATTTGGTGTTTGAGAAATAGAGAGTGAGTCTTCTCTGATTTTAGTGCCCTGAATCATAAAACTGTTTGTACAACTGGATTGCACTCACTTAGGCCTTTGCAACAGTTTGGTATACTTCATTGAAAATTGGCATTTAGTCCATGTGGGAAAATTATTAATTGGTTGTTACTTATAAAGAAACTCACTGTTCCTTTCTCCTCATGGGTCTTTTCTGCAATGTAGGTTTCTAGACTGGGTTTTGGATGTGCAGGACTCTCTGGAATATACAGCGGTAACAAAGCTCCTCTCTTTGATGAAGCTGCGTGTTCAGTTATTGAGGAAGCATTCAATAGGGGTATCACTTTCTTTGATACTTCAGATCTTTATGGCCAAAATCATCATAATGAATTCTTGCTTGCAAAGGTACTGTTCTTAATTTTTTAAAATTTGAATGGAAGATGAGATTTGATGAACTCTTGCTTAAAGAGGAAAAGAAAAGCAATACAACATAAAGTTGATATGACATTCTATCTAAAAGTGGGAAAACTTGGGTAGAAAATCGTTAGAGAATTCCTTTACTCATCTTGTATTTTCAGGTTTTGAAACAGCTTCCTCGAGAAAATGTTCAATTGGCTACAAAGTTTGGCATTGTTATGTCGGACAACTATCAATTTGGAGTGAGGGGGACCCCTGAATATGTAAGAGCATGCTGTGAAGCTAGTCTTAAGCGGCTGGACGTCAACTATATCGATCTGTACTATCAGCACCGTGTTGATGTTTCAGTGCCGATCGAGGACACTGTAAGCATTAAGAGACCTTTTCCCCTTATCATTCTTCTATCCAATGTCTCAATGAACATACAAGGTCTACAATATCTATATCTTTATATCTTGATGGCTACATATATTTTGAATTCTCTTATGTGAGGAAGATGGGGGAGCTTAAGAAGCTGGTAAATGAAGGAAAGATAAGATACATTGGTCTATCAGAAGCTAGTGTTGACACAATAAGAAGAGCTCATGCTGTTCATCCAATCACTGCTGTACAAATGGAGTATTCTCTGTGGTGTCGTGAAATCGAAAACGAGATAATTCCACTTTGCAGGTTTGTTAATACTCTCACCTCTGAATTCTGCATTGTCAAATTTGCTTTAAAAAACTTGGATTTAATTATATTGCAAAATCTGAGTGGAGGGGAGAATATTATTGATGTCACCAAGTTGAGACCTCTAAACTTTACAGGCAACTTGGAATTGGGATAGTATCATATAGCCCCCTCGGCCGAGGGTTTTTTGGTGGTAAGGCAGTGGTAGAGAGCTTGTCTGCAGAGAGTTTGCTGGTATAAGCTTGTTTAATTTGTTGCATAGACTTATCTAATTTATTAGAGAAATCACCTTTTAAATTAAACTCACATTGCTGTGATCTTGGCCCAGTATACACACCCCAGGTTCAATGGGGAGAATTTGGAAAAGAACAAACTTCTCTATGGCAAACTTGCCAACCTTGCTGCAAAGCATGCATGCACGGTTCCTCAATTAGCTCTGGCATGGCTTCTCCATCAGGACAATTATATAGTCCCAATCCCTGGTATGTTTGACTCTTTTTCTTGAAAATATAATGCTATGGCAATATTGTAGGTTTAAAAAAAATAAAGACTAATTAATTTTCTACTTTGAATATATACAGGGACCACCCAGGTTAAGAACCTTGATATCAATATTGGATCATTGGATGTAAAGCTTACAGAAGAGGATTTGAAAGAAATTTGTGATGCTGTTCCCATTGATGAAGTTTGTGGTGACAGAGAATTTGAACTTTTTGCCAAATATGTCTGGAACTATGCAAATACCCCAGCAAAGTAATCAAAACTACGGAATTTGATAGTAAAGCGCAAGCTTTCAGTAATAAATTTTTATTTGTTAGTATGCTAACCATTCTGGTTTCCTTAGTTACACTTGTAAATTGTATCTCTAAATTGTTGGTCAATTGGTTATTGTTTTCTGGTTCTGTTTGTATGCCAATCTCCTTTCAAATTCAGACAAGGGTTTTGACATACCAAATTATCTCTAGTCATGCATTGATGCACATTTGAGCATGAAAACAGTACACAGTGACACAATTTAAGTAAAACGATCTGCAAGGGAGGATGTATCTATTAAACCAAAATTGCCTTGCTGAAAAGTGTGAGGCAAAGACGCTTTCATAGTGAACTTTTGATGAGGCAAACATTTGAAGTGGAATGGGAAGTAAACATGCTTAGTTTGGTATTTTTATAAAATAAAAAACATTTAATATTAGTTTTAAGGTTAATAAAATAAGGCTTATTTATGTATATGCCCCTTGTGCTTTCAAAGTTGTCTCAGATTACCACATGTTCTTTGAACACGTCTTAAAATGCCACTTACACTTTTAATAACTGTCTCACGGTACTTATTCCGTTATCTTCTTTTTCTTCTTCTCCACCATCTCTGCCATTTTGGTCTTTTTTCTTATTCTTCTTATTCTTATTCTTATTCTTTTTCTTCTTCTTCTACACCATCTGTGCCCTATTGGTCTTTTTGGTCTTCATCACCCTCCACCTCTTCACCCCCTCAATCTTTGAGCCAATTCCAATAATCTCCTTCTATCCAAAGCCCAATCCACAATTTCCATATGTGCCCTTTTGGTCTTCATCCAAGGACGGACCCATGATTCTAAATTGGGGCGGGCTAAATCTTCAAGAGAGGAGGAGCAGAGTCTGCAGGAGTAGCAAGGCCAGTGGTGGCTCTCGGAGTCGAAAGTTGAGTAAGTAAAATTTACATGTTATGAAAAATGTTCATATTAAACTCAACAGTATAAGTAAATTTTATTTTATATTAAAATAAGCAAAATTTACATGTTAAATACAATTTTTTTTGGTGAAGAGGCAACGTCTTTATTTTTTCAGAGAAAAGAGAAAAACAGGCCTAAATACAGCACATTCAAGCACCAAAAACAAAACAAAAAGTATTAAAAACACACTTAAAATAAAATTATAGTATTCTTTACCAACAAACAATTATATATAGTATTGTTCTTTATTTATTTTTCAGACCAAAAAATAGTATTGTTTATTTTTATATCACCCATGTGCGTCGCCTGCCCAAGCCCAAGGCAAACATTTGTAATTTTTTATTTATTTCTTTAACCTATATATTATATCTATTTCTGCCCAAGCCCAAGACACGTGGATATTTTTTTAAAGATTGAGTAGGGCTAAAATTTACTTTGGGCTATAAAAAAATAAAATTCCCCCAGGCTATAGCCCATGTGAGGCTGTACTAAAGTCCGTGCCTGTCTTCATCACCCTCCTCCTCTTCACCCTCTCAACCTTTGAACCCACAATCAAGTCTCACCCACTCATCACAACAGCCTCTAGAAGATTATTCTCCCAAAAATCTCTACCCACCACCAACACAGACCCCAAATTACTAAACAAACCCATCACATAACAGAATGTCTCTTAATACTGACAGAATAAGTAACGTGAGACAATTATTAAAAGTGTAAGTGTATTTTGAAACGTTTCAAAGAACATGTGGTAATCTGAGACAACTTTGAAAGCACAGAGGGCATGTACATAAATAGGTCATAAAATAATGAATCTCCATATAGACAGTTAAAGTCTCACATGTATTCTCTTTTAAAGTTTTTCTCCTCAACAGCAAAGTACTGAGGGGTCAGTTGCTGACAGTAAACCGAATAAATAAGTAAAGTCAATGTCTGTTTACTGCAAAGTGGCCCCTTTCAGAAGTATTGAAGTTGGTGAGAAATAAACATGCCACCTGAAATTGCAAGCTCGTTCTTCATTGTAGAACCATCTCCGGCTACGCTCTGCTTTAGTTGGAAATGGAGGACAAGTCCCAAACTCAGATCCCAAGAGTTCAACTGGGCAGCCAGGGATTGGAGGTATTTTTTTATTTTTTATTTCCTTCTCTCACATTGATCTGTATGAGAAGTCAACTACATTATGCTATCAACTTGGACCTATCTGAAACATTAAAGAACATAATCTGTCACTGTAGTAATTTTTATTTCCAGTTTCAGTTCACTGTAGCAATTTGATTGAAAAACAAGTTAGGAATATGTGATGTGTTTAAGGTTTATAGATTCGATCAGAAAACTTTGAGAACTGTCTCATTTTCAATTTTTCATCCATTGGGTACAAAAACTGAGTTTCAGACTTTCAGCATCTTTGATGGGTTATGACAATCATCTGCCACAGATGGGTACAGGATGATCACTCACTGATTGATTTATCTTCAAGCTCAAAAGAAAAAAGGTCCAATCTTTTTAGTGTTTTTGACAAATAACTCTTGCATTTGTGGGTAATTTAGACACAAATATTTGGTTTGATTTGGTTTGGTATATACTTCATTGGAAATTGGTATTTAGCTCATGGGGTAATTACTTCTCAAAAACTTGCTATTCTTTTCTCTTCATGGATTTTCTTCTGGACTGTAGGTTACTAGATTGGGTTTTGGATGTGGAGGATTATCAGGAATATACAACGCTCCTCTCTCCCATGAAGCTGGATGTTCAGTTATTAAGGAAGCATTTAGTAGGGGCATCACCTTCTTTGATACTTCAGATATTTATGGTGATAATCATGATAATGAAATCATGGTTGGAAAGGTTCTTTTCTTTCTAGTTTTTGTCAAATTTGAATCAAGGCTTCTAATTTTGGATGAACACTTGAACTAAGCATCTTTGGTCATTCCAATGTTGGCATTTCCATTGCAGTTCTCTGTTTCACTTTGTTCAGGGGTTGAGTGGCAATATAAAGAGGAAAAAGAAAAGCAATACCACATTATTTACCTTGTGTTTTCTTTGCAGATATGCAGCATGTTAAGTAACCCATCATGGGATATCCATAATATGTTTGATAAGACAAGTTTGTAGAAGTGGGAAGGTTTTGGTAGAAATTTCTTAAAGAATTCATTTAATCTTCTTGTATTTCCAGGCTTTGAAACAGCTTCCTAGAGAAAAGGTTCAATTAGCTACAAAATTTGGCATTATCAGTTCCGACGGTTTTCAATTTGGGGTGAATGGGACCCCAGAATATGTAAGAACATGCTGTGAAGCTAGTCTTAAGCGGCTGGATGTCAACTACATTGATCTGTACTATCAGCACCGTATTGATGTTTCAGTGCCAATTGAGGATACTGTAAGCTAAGCATCCAGAGACTTTTTTCATTCCATTTATGATCCTGCCTATCTAACTATCATTATGACTGTTCTGATTGGAATAATGTTTTGTGAGAAAGATGGGGGAGCTTAAGAAGCTGGTAAATGAAGGAAAGATAAGATACATTGGTCTATCAGAAGCAAGTGCAGACACAATAAGCAGAGCCCATGCTGTTCATCCCATCACTGCTGTACAAATGGAATATTCTTTGTGGACTCGTGAAATCGAAAATGAGATCATTCCCCTTTGCCGGTTTCTTATTTTTCACCTCTAAGTTTTGCAATGTCAGATTCACAAGTTTAGTTGCCTAGGTGAAGATTGTTGATACCACTTTTACTTACAGGAGGCTTGGAATTGGGATAGTATCTTATAGCCCACTTGGACGTGGGTTCTTTGGTGGGAAGGCAGTTTTGGAGAGCTTGCCTGCAGATAGTTTGTTGGTATGTGACTTGAATGAATGATGATAAGTTCTTATTTTCATATTCTTCTTCTAAACCAGATTCATATTTTATTTTAGTGCCTTTTTCAAATTCGCATTGTTGTTCTTGTCCCAGTCTATGCATCCAAGATTCAATGGGGAGAATTTGGAAAAGAACAAACTTCTCTACAACAAACTTGCCAACCTTGCTGCAAAGCATGCATGCACTGCTCCACAATTAGCTCTGGCATGGCTTCTCCATCAGGGCAGTCACATAATCCCAATCCCTGGTATGTTTGAGTACTCTTTCTCTGTAAAATAATGCTCTCTTTACCATGCTATGTAAAACTCAAATCTTCATATGTACAGAGAAACTAAAACTGTTAATTGAATGATACTTTTTTTTTTCTTCCACTTTGATTTACATACAGGGACCACTAAGGTTAAAAACCTTGATATCAATATTGGGTCATTGGATGTGAAGCTTACAGAAGAGGATTTGAAAGAAATTTGTGATGCTGTGCCCATTGATGAAGTTGGTGGGGAGCGAGAGTATGAAGTTTTCTCAAAATATGTCTGGAATTTTGCAAATACCCCATCAAAGTGATCAAATTTGTGGAAACAGAAAATAAATTCCAAAGCTTTAAAGTGCTTTTGTGTGATGAATTAGTAGTTTTCAAAAACTAAATGTCCTCAAGATGAAAAGCTGGTTCTGGAAATTGTGAGCCTAACGTAGAACATTCATGATTAACAACTTACATCCGTTTCTGATTTATCAAACGTTTGATATTTCAACTTCAATTGTATACAGCTAAGATACCTTGTCCTTTAAACAAACGGCGGGACCTCAAAATCTCTGACTATAACGTTATGCTGTGTGAGGGGAGCCACGTCCCTCCTACCACCATGTAAGGACAAGACCGCCATAAATGCCCAGAAAGCCTTCCAAGCTATCAAACAAATGACATTGACAGAGCGAGAAACCATCTCACTTTTTTTCTGTGTCTGCCATTACTGATTTAGCTTAAATCCTCAAAAAAAAGTGAAGAGCTTGAACAAATGTGACCTCAGAAATCACTGGCTGCTGCATAGTGGTGTCTGCAGCTGCCACGTCTCTCACTCAACCATGTGTGGACAAGAAAACCCACGTGGCAAATTCTTACTGGGGAGGCAAATGAGTGACGTGGTGCCAAAATATTCCGTTCATGAGCTTCCCCCCACTAGGGCAATTACCCTATAAAACGCCACTCAAGGCATGCAAATTAAATAAACAAGATCTCCAGAACTACCAAGTCTTCAAGTCTTTCTATATCTCTGCAAGTCTTTCATTGAAGCATAAATTACGACAATGGCTGCCTCAGCTTCCATGCAATCAATCCTAGCAAACTCAGTGGTTTATGGAGCTGGAAAGAGTGGATCAGTGAGAGTGAGCCACCTGGTTCCTGCTAAATATGCACCAACATCCCACAGGTACCCTCAACTGAGGGTACGTTCCATGGCAGAGGTAATTTATTATTAAGCATCTAGCTTGGTGCCTTAATTGTATTTGTCTTTTGGGTTATGTGCAGTTTTAGCTGTAGTAATTAAATTAGTGATCCTAATTAACCATGTTTAATTAATGTTTAATTTGCAGAATGGTCAGGAAGAGCAACCATCTACAACACCAGAGGCATCTAAAATTCCTCCACCACCTCCTACACCTACTCCTTCTCCTAAGCGTAGTCCTAAGGTTAGCACAAAGTTCTCCGACGTGTTTGCATTCAGTGGGCCAGCCCCAGAGAGGATCAACGGCAGGCTTGCAATGGTGGGGTTTGTTTCAGCTCTGGCAGTGGAGCTATCCAAGGGGCAGGATGTGTTTGCTCAGATATCCGACGGTGGAGTGTCCTTGTTCCTTGCCACAAGCATTTTGCTATCGGTGGCATCTGTGATTCCTCTGTTCAAAGGGGTGAGCGTGGAGTCGAAATCAGATGGGATAATGACTTCAGATGCTGAGCTGTGGAATGGAAGGTTGGCCATGTTAGGTCTGGTAGCTTTGGCCTTCACTGAGTATGTGAAGGGAGGAACCCTAGTGTAGGTCTTAATCATTGTTTTAGAAGTTTTCCACATGTAATTAGTCTGTACGAATCTTTATAAGAATATCACATTTTTCGTACATAATGCTTAATTAGTCTCTCTCAAGTATCAAACATTGATGCCACCAAACTGGCGGAACCACTATGTGGGCCGCCATGGGCTGTAGCCCAGGGAAGGTTTTTGGGAAGAAAAAAAAATCTATATATAGCTCAGTATTTTAATCCATAAATAAATAAATAAATATACAATTTCATACATTATCAACATCAATAGGCATATATATAGTCAGAGGTCTTCTATTTGGTGATTGTCCCAACATCAATTTTAATAATTTTTTCATTAATTTGTCTCCAAAAGAGAAGCATTTTTCTAAATGAAATTCACCATTTTGTGAATATGGCTCTAATTCCTTTTTTTTTTTTTTCTTGTGTTTACAATTAACATGGTTTATATGATTTAATGTATACATCTATTTTTTAAAAATCTATAGAAATTGTAAGTATCAAAAAAATAATTATTGAAAATAAAGCTTCCACCAAAAAATAATTATTAAACTAATAATAAAATTTAGTTAGCCCACTTATTAAAAAATTCCTAATTCCGCACATCAATAGAAAGAAAAACAAACACATGTTGCTTGATGACTATTTTGAAATAGGGATCTTCCATGTGATTTTGATTACTCCAAACCCAACCTTATACGTATACACCTAGAAAAGAATTATATCCGAAAGAAGGGCATCCAAGGAGTAGGTGTGGTGTGGTGTGGTGTGATATTGGTCTACGTGTCTTTATTGGGATTGTTTTTGAAGGATTAAAAGCAACCAAAAGTAATATGGGTTGGCAAAATAAGAAAAAAAATAACTTTAAAGTATTTCTGGATCATAAAAACAATTTCTGAAAAATCACTTTGGATGCCTTTTAGGCTAATATATCATACCCCGCAGTTGAATTAACATGAATTTATTGGGGCCAATTACGAAATGTCACTCAACTTATTATTAAGCTAATCACTCAACTTTTGCAATTACGAAATGTCACACTAGCTTTGTCCCATAAGAATCCGTGAATACAGCTAAGATTCTTTGTGTTGTGCATATGCAAGTGCCAAGCTACAATACAAAGTGAAAAACCTTGAACAAATGGGACCTCAGAAATCAGTGACTGAGACGCTGTGGTGTGTTTGGGGAGCCACGTCCCTCGGACCACCATGTATGGACAACACAACAAAAAATGTCCACAAGGCTCTCCAAGCTATGGAACAAATGCAACTGACTGTGAGAGAGAGCATCTGAACACGTATATGTAATCATCTGTATTTTTTCTTTCTCATGAAAATAAAGCAAAAGATTCAATGACAGGGAAGGGCAAGTTTGTCTGCTATTACTAAAGTACTCGTGGCCCCGTGAGACATCGGCCGTCCTGCTCAAAGGATCAAAAAAGTGAAGACCCTGAACAAATTAATGTCACCACTGACTAGCGCGCATATGTATGTGCTGCAGCCACGTCCGTCGCAACGAGAGAAACACAACCATGTTCCATTTCAATGAGAGAAACTTACATGTAACGGTGTATGTTTCTTTGAGTATGTCGACTCTTCTCATAACAACGTGTGATGAATTATGAAAGAAGAGAGAGTGACCGGAAGAGATATTACTAAACTATCCACATGGCCCAGTATTAGTGGGAAAGCAAATAAGTGACGTGGTGCCAAATTATACACCGCTCAAAGAACTTCCCCCACTAGCTAGGGCCATTACACTGCTGTATAAAGCCACTCAAGGCATACAAATTTAATAGACAAGATCAATAACAAACAAGGCCTTGAAATCTTTTATCTCTACTCTCTGTTTGTTTAAGAAGCTATATACAATTTACAAATACATACAATGGCTGCATCAGCTTCCTGCAATCAATATTCGTAGCTAATAACTCGGCGGCTCATGGAGCGGGGAAGAACAAATCAGTTCGAGTCAACCACCTTATTTCTGTACCTGCTTTGCATATGTACTCTCACATGAGGGTAGAGTCGTAGAGAATTTGGCAGAGAGGCATCCTAATTATAACTCTGTTCGAACTCAGAATAGGTAGAATCGTAGAGAATTTGAGTAATTTGGCAGTTTTAGTATGTGGAAAAGTGTTCAAGAAGGAAAGTGGAACTATTTATCATAAAAATGTGATGAAACAACTTTTGGTCTCAACAACTTGTTACACTGAAAAAATGCCAATTTCTTCTCCTCCAAAACTCTTTTTATAAATAATACCATCATACGGGGCATATATGTAGGCATTCATGCAAATAGGAATGATTAATGGTTCATTTGGTTGATTTCAAATCTTGGGATTTAGATAGCATTATAAGGTTAAATTGTTTGTTTAGACTACTACAATTCATGTATGTCAAGATTTTGAATAAGCCGGACATGAATAATATAAAAACATTCCGATTTCTTGCATATATATTCATTTCAAAATCATTCAAAATAAATGTAATAACTAGTTATTTCAAATAAATTTAATCTTTTGTTTTATAATATATTTATTTATTTTATTTTTTAAAAATAGCTTTGTTGTCATATCCAAATCATGTATTGCAAATGCCTCCATCCAAATGGAGCTTAATAGCCACAAATTTGAACCTAAACAGACAAAGTGACTAACCTAAACATTAATAGTAGGGCCCTCTGTCTCTATGGCCCCACAATAAAACAGACGTGCATTAATAGCTAGAAATTAGTCACGCGACTGACTTTACATTTTCCTCATAATAAATATAACAAATTCAATAGTCCATAAATTACGTGAGTATTAGTAATATACACAAAAAAAAGAGAGATGCAGCGTCAAATACACATACAGCAGAATACAGTGACCAATAGCCAAAATGCAGATAATAATTCTTTGTGTTGTGCATGCAATTGCCAAGCTACAATACGTACAAAGATGAAAAAGAGAAAACCTTGAACAAATGGGACTTCAGAAATCTCTGAATGGGACATTGTGGTGAGCCACTTCTCTCGTACGTACCACAGTGTATATGGACAAGACAACATTGAATGTCCAAGCTCCATGCTCCAAGCTATCCAACACATGCATGTGACTGTGAGAGAGCCACAAAGGATCAAAAAAATTGAAGACCTTGAACAAATTAACGTGACCACCGTCTAATAACATTGCGGTAAGTGCCGCAGCCACGTCCTGTATAAAGAAAAATTTACTTGTAATGGTGTATATTTCTTTAAGTTGGTCGATCGACTTATCTCATAACGTAATGAGTTGTGGAAGAAGAGGAGACAGACAGACAGATAAGACTATTATACTAAACTATTTTCTAATCCGTCATTTGCGGACACCTGGCACAGCTACACACCGCTCAAGAGCTTCCCTCAACTAGGACCATTACACTAGTATAAAAAGCCACTCAAGGCATACAAATTTATAATACACAAGATCAATAAACAAGCAAAGCCTTCAAATCTCTTCTCTTCTCTCTGTTTTATTAGTGTTTAATTGAAAAGCATACACACAAATACAATGGCTGCATCATCTTCCATGCAATCAATATTTCTTGCTAACTCCGTGGCTTATGGAGCGGGAAAGAACAAATGTGTTGGAGTTATTTCAGTGCCTGCTCTGCATAGGTACTCTCCCATGAGGGTCCGCTCAATGGCCAAGGTGATTAATTATAACAAATCTCTCTCTAGCTGGTTTAACGTTAACATATTATGTGCCTGCTCTGATTTGTCGTTCATTTGTAGGATGGTCAGAAGGAGCAACCATCTACAGTAACAAATGCATCAAAAAGCCCACCACCACCTCTTACACCTCTTCCTCCTTCTGAAGTACGCAGTTGAGATGTTATGTTGTCTGATTGTTAATTAACTGTGCTAATAAAATGTTGTTTGACTTTGAAATTTAACAAAATCACATGTCCGATTTTAGTAAGAAAACATTGCCCTCCCAAAGGCAATCAGGACGGAATTTCTTTATAACTAGTTTACGACCAAGTTAATGAATCTATTTGGTCACTGCAAACAAGATTTTTATTATTTTCATCGTGGAAAATGGCATTGATGCATGTTTTCTTTCTATTTGGCAGGCTAGCACAAAGTTCTGGGAGTTGTTTGCCTTCAGTGGCCCAGCCCCGGAGAGGATCAACGGCAGGCTTGCAATGGTGGGGTTTGTCTCAGCTCTGGCAGTGGAACTATACAATGGCCAAGATGTGTTTGCTCAGATATCCAACGGTGGAGTCTCGATGTTCGTTGCCACTAGTATTTTGCTCTCTGTGGCATCCTTGGTTCCTCTGTTTAAAGGGGTGAGCGTGGAGTCGAAATCAGATGGGATCATGACCTCTGATGCTGAGCTGTTGAATGGAAGGCTGGCCATGTTAGGTCTGGTAGCTTTGGTCTTCACTGAGTATGTCAAGGGAGGGACTCTAGTCTAGGTCTCAATCATTTCCGGTGTTTTTTTTTAAGCTTAATGCCTTGTAAAAAGTCTTTCATACATGTTTTTTTTTTTGGGGGGCTTAACATGCCTTGTAAAAGTCTTTCATATGTATACTTATTTAGTGTTTACAAATGCTTATAAAAATATGTTTACAATTTAATATACTCTTAATTTGACAGAAAATTTGTCTATGTCAAGTACCGAACAATGTTGATGCCACCACATCAATAATAAGAAGAAAAACATGTTTTGCCAGATGACTAGGTTAAATTTAAAGTATAGGGATCTCCCATGTGAGTTTGGTTACTCCAAACCTAACCTAATATGCACACACAGAAATGAATGATATCCACATACACAGAGACAGCTAGCAAGGGGCATGCAAAGACCTAATTATAACTATCTCCCAAGTCAGAGTATGTAGAATTGTAGAGAATTTGAGTCATTTGGCAGTTTTAGTACGTGAAAAGGAAAATGGATCTATTTATCATAAAATAGCTAAGGACAATAGCATCACTCAAGAAAAAAATTCCATTTAGGAAATGCCATACTAGCTTCGGCCCATCATAATCGGTGAAAATAAGAACACCTAAAAAATATGAAACGGCCGGTGTGGCATCTCTCAATTAACAAATTTTGGTCTCAACCGCGCTTGTTACATTGTAAAAAGGGTTAATTATATTTTTGGTCACTAGGGTTTGGCTCGAAATCAAATTTGGTCATCGTAATTTCAATTTTCCCGATTTCGTCATTGTATTAGCATTAGTTAGCGAATCCAATCCAATCTCTCAATTCTATCAGTTTGCTTAATTAAAAAATGTAATTAACCCTCAAAAAAATATGTCAATTTCTTCTCCTCCGAAATTCTTCTTATAAATAATACCATCATACGGGGCAAATATGTAGGCATTCGTCCAAATATATAGGAATGATTAAGGGTTCATTGGTTGATTCCAAATCTTGGGGTCTAGATGATTCCAATCCTAGCATTTTTTTTCCCAACCATAAATATAACAAATTCCATCTTGTCTTTACTAAAAAATAAAAATAAATAAGATCATTCCATCTTCTGCTTATTTATCAAACGTTGGATGTTTCAAAGAATTATTATATTGTTAAAATACAGATTCAATAGTTGCGTATAGCATAATTTCTTGTCAAAAAACAAAGGGGTAGTATGGGTATTGAGAAAAGTCAAACAATGCATCTCAAGAAATCAGGTGACCCATCACATAGATTTTTCTGAATTAATGGTTGAATTTTAATCTAATTTTTGTATTAGTAATAATATACACATAAGAGAGATGCAGAAACAGAAGAAAATATATACACGTAACGTAAGAGTCCTTGTGTTGTGCTTGTGCATGCAAGTGCCAAGGTATCAGCTACATTACAAAGATGAAAAAAGTGAATACCTTGAAGAAATCACTGACTGGGACGACGTTGTAGTGTGTTTGGGGAGCCACGTCCCTCGTACCACAACAAAAAATCTATTGTTTTTTCTTTCTCATGAAAATATAAGCCAAAAAGATCCATCGACAGGGAAGGGGAATTTTGTCTACTAGTACTAAAATACTCGTGGCCCCGTGAGGCATCGGTCCTCCTGCTCAAATGATTTATTTTTTATTTTTTATTTATAAAAGGTGTAGAGCCTTGACAAATTGACATGACCACACCGACTAGTAACATGCGGTGAATCCTGCAGCTACGTTATGTACCGAAAAAAACTTATTTGTAAAGGTGTATATTTTTTTGAGCATGTCGACTCTTCACTGAGGTACCTCAGTGAGTTATTGAAGAAGATGAGAGATAGACAGAAAGGACGATTGCTTAACTATTTTCCATTTGTGGACAAAACAATCCACGCGGCCCATCATTTGTGGGAAAGCAAATAAGTGTCGTGGTGCCAAACTATACACCGCTCAAATCAAAGAACTTCCCCCACGAGCTAGGGCCATTACACTAGTATAAAAAGCCACTCAAGGAATACAAATTTATAATACACAAGATCAATAAACAAGCAAAGCCTTCAAATCTCCGTTCTTCCCTCTGTTTTATTAGTGTTTAATTGAGAAGCATATACACAAATACAATGGCTGCATCATCTTCCATGCAATCAATATTTCTTGCTAGCTCAGTTGCTTATGGAGCGGGAAAGAACAAATCTGTTGGAGTGAGCCACCTTGTTGCACCAACTCTGCCTCACATGATGAGGGTAAGCTCGATGGCCAAGGTATATATATATATATATATTCATAAGTCTCTAGCTATAATTCATTTGTATTAATGATATTAATTCAACTTTGTCTAATTCATCTCCCATTTGTAGGATGGTCAGAAGAAGCAACCATCTACAGTAACAAATGCATCAAAATTTCCTCCACCTTCTTCTTCTCCTCCTCCCAAGGTAGTTTTACTAATCTACATGTGCCGCGTGCGTATATATTCACAATATATATAATTTAACTACACTAACGAAGTTCAATATATATGGCAGGTTAGCACAAAGTTCTCGGAGTTGTTTGCCTTCAGTGGGCCCGCACCAGAGAGAATCAACGGCAGGCTTGCAATGGTGGGGTTTGTCTCAGCTCTGGCAGTGGAACTATACAATGGCCAAGATGTGTTTGCTCAGATATCCAACGGTGGAGTCTCGTTGTTCGTTGCCACTAGTATTTTGCTCACTGCGGCATCCTTGGTTCCTCTGTTTAAAGGGGTAAGCGTGGAGTCCAAATCAGATGGGATCATGACGTCAGATGCTGAGCTGTTGAATGGAAGGCTGGCCATGTTAGGTCTGGTAGCTTTGGTCTTCACTGAGTATGTGAAGGGAGGGACTCTAGTTTAGGTCTCAATCATTTCCGGTGTTTTTTTTTTGGGGCTTAATATGCCATGTAAAAGTCTTTCACATGTATACTTATTTCAGTGTTTACAATAAAGATTAAGATTAAGCGAAGCATCAAATGCTCTTCAGAATTATGTCTAAAATCAAATCCTACCCAAACTATTGGATATTTTATCTTCATCATTCCAAAGCCAATCTTGCTTGCTTCATTTCGACAAGGATTGATGGGTGGTTGCTCCCTGCTATTAACCAATTTACTTCTCTTGATGTCACTATGCCATCAAGAGAAGTAAATTGAGGTTGAAGGAGACACACTCAATCTCTCAAACAGATTTCAAACTTGATCAACTTGGTCTCAAGTTTCTCAACAACCGTCTTGCTTTCACTCCATTGGCAGAACTAGCAACAAGGCTACCATGGGCTCAAGGCCAGGTAGTCTTAAAAAAATCAAAATATATATACGATGTGTATTTTAATATCATTCACTCTATAAAAGCTTAGTAGTTCATCCAAATATAGCCTAGTAACCCATTATCCACTCAACTTTGTAGGCCTATAATCATTTGATATATATTTAATTTGTTTGCTCAGTTAAGAAACATAATCTCTTAATAAACACTCATGACTTTAACGGTCATCATATCCAGAGAAATTATAGAAACTATAAGTACAAAAAAAGAGCATTAGATTTTAAGCTAATAACTTTAGCTAGCCCACTCATTGAAAAATTCCTGGTTTCGCCCTTGTTTCATTCTTTAATTTCCAGTTGACAACTCTTGAGAAATCTCTTGTTTATTTGCTACGCCTTATTCCTTGGTTGGTATGATTTCTTGTTGAAAATAACCCTAACTATGATTGTTTAGTTTCATTGTATTTCATTTTAGGCAGTACTCCAAACTGAAGTTTTTTAAGTCCGATTCCTTTTCATTTAGTTGTATTTCAGTCCAATCGAACTCGTTTTGTTTCTTTTCAGTTTGTAATGTCCCTTCGGACACAGTTTCATAAGTATTTGAAGCAGTTAGTTTCCTCTGATTTCCACATTAGCACTTTGCTTTCTTTGAGTTTATAATCGCATAACTGGAAATATTGAAGTCCTTAACAAACTAGACATAGAAAAGAATCAATCGAAGCTAATTCCCCACTTGTAGCACAATAGCTTGAAGAGAAATTAAGATTTCTTAAGTCGCAAGACATTTACATTATTTTCGGTCTGAATCACACTATTTCTATTGGGCTTTCTAGTACCAATAGTGGCACGCCTAAAACTAAATTTGTACAATATAGAATTGATCCCAATTTAGGATGAACAGAGACATTGTGTGTAAACGAATAGTTTCGTTTTGAAATGCAAAATTTGAGTATGTTACCTTGTGAATTGGAAATGGTCTAAAAAAAAGAATACTACGAATACCCGCCAATATGTATGTGGGTAAGTTATTGTAGAAATTGGTCATGCACCACCAACCTTAGCAATTTCCTCACCAGAAATATACAAAGTTCTTCTTGTGTTTACCGAATATATATATCATTCCATCTTCTGCTTATTTATCAAATGTGTACGCTTTACAGCAATAACAAAATGTTGCTAAGATCAAGGGTGGAATCATAAATTTTTTTATGAGTGAGCTAGCTAAAATTTTTAGCTTAAAATATAATGATTTTTTTAATTAAAAAACTTACAGTTTCTGTAGTTTTTAAGAAACAAAAGTATAATAATTTTTTAATGGGTGGGCTAGTTAAGCCTAAGATTCCTTCTGTGTTGCATGCAATGCAATGCAGCTGTGCCTAGCTACACACTGAAACGATAAAAGAATCTAAGCGACAACCTTAGAACAATGGGACCTCAAAAGAACTGAGTCACTGACTGGTACGTTGTGGTGTGTGAGGGAGCCACGTCCCTCATCATTACCATGGACAAAGACGACAATAAATACCCACAAAGCTCTCCTCCTAGCTACCTATCAAACAAATGCAAGGTCGACGACAACAAAATAATATTTTCTTTTTATTTTATCGACATCAAAAAAAAATTCTTTCTGACGAAAATGAAGCAAATGATCCTTTGTGCAGTGCAATTGTCCTCTAGCTGAAAGCTTGAAAGTACTCGTGGCCCCGTTGAACATCGCTCCTCCTACCCAAAAGATCAAAACAAGTGTTCAACACCTTCAACAAATTAAATGTGAACTCAGAATACAACCACGTCTCTCTTTTAGGTCAAGAGAAATTTACATGTAATGAGTTGTATATTCCATAGAGTCTATCGATTCTCCCAATATTATTAGTCCTCCTGGCACTCGTAGAGCAAATAAGTGACGTGGTGCTTGTACATCGCTCAAGAGCTTCCCCCCACAAGGGCCATTACACTATAAAAAGCCACCCAAGGCATACAACTTTGATATCAAGATCTCAAGCACAAACATCTCCAAATAGCTTCTACTCAAATCTTTGCTGCGGCATCAATTTCCTAAGTTTGTCCATTTTTTGTGTTTAAGAAATACAGATACAAATACGATGGCAGCATCATCTTCCATGCAATCAATATTCCTAGCTAATAACTCTCGGTGGCTTATAACAAGTATCTCTAGCTTGGTCTAACATAATATGTTTGCATTTCCATTGCAAGAGGTGTAAATTGGAGGTGTAAAGCCACATTTGCATCTCCTTTTCACCTCCAGAAGATTTAAATGTTTTTTTTCTCTAATGGAATAGATGTAAATTGGAGATGTAAAAAGTAAAAGAAAGGAAATGATTTTATTTCAAGTTGAAACAAAAGGATATTTTTGGTATTTTGGTAGCAATCTCACCTTTTATATGCTTGGAGCCTACCACTTTTGCATTATCTCTCCTCCTTTTCAACATGTGCGGCCCATCAAATGAGAATGTAAAATCATATGTAAATGTCCTTTTTTTTAAATACATTTTTCGGCCAAATGCTATATTTACATTCATTTACACCCCACTATTGGAGCAACTTCCGGCAACTCTGGGTGTAAATGTCTTTTACATCTCCCTTTACACCCTTGCAATGGAGATGCTCTGAGGAATATGTAAATCCAAAAATGTATATTCACAAAATGGGTGTAAAAAATGATGTAAATTAGTATCTTTTTATGCATCTCCGGTGGCCAATGTAAATATACAAGCCTTTACATTCTCCCACTGCAGCAAATTTCGATGGGCATAGGTATAAGTTTAGCATACATCCACCTTTACACACTACCATTGTGATGCTCTAAGCCCGTTTGGTTCAAGGTTTAGGAGCTTAGGCCATCTCCCGCCATGGGCTTTATCCAAAATATAGCCCTAAAATAATGCAAAACCCATCTTCAGCCATGGGCTAAATAAAATTTTGGCCAAATTTGGAGGGCCACATTTGGCCCTTTAGCCCTCCAACCAGGCCACATATAGCCCACCTTTAATCTAGGCCAAATTTTTGTGGGCCCATGCATTTGCTTTTTAAAAGCCAAAAGTAAAGTAAGTTGATGTCATAGGTGGATATATATAATAAAATATGAAGGATCCTAAAATATAGCCATGCATGGCTGGAGATGGAAAAATTTAGCCCTGAATTATTCTTTAAAAAATTAATATTTTGGAGGGCTAAATTTTTAGCCCTGGACTACATTTAGCCCTATGACTGGAGATGGCCTTAGGAATGAGTTTCAAATTGAATGCCCATGTTTAGTAAGTGCACTCTTGGGAATGCAATTATGGACTCATGGGTATAGACTTCCCATGTAGGAGGGAATTTCATACCCTTGACTCACCTTAGGAAACTTTTTTCCCTCACTTGGAAAACATTTAATGCAGTTTTTTTGAATTAACTTACCCGTGATATTATTTTCAAATACCACTTTTGACCTTTCAAAAACTCTTCATATTAATAAGGGGGTTTCACTAAAACACCCAAAATGGGGGTTGAAATTATAAAAAAACCCAACACCCAAAACACTTTATAAACACACCCAAAACCCATCATTACACACACTCAAAATCCATTTATAAACACACCCAAAAAATATACAATTGTTTATTTTAGAATTGATTTTGGGTGTGTTTCTATATTTAAATAGTGTGTGGGTTTTTTTATAAATACATGCCATGAATTGGGTTTATTTATAATAATCTATATTAATAACTTTAATGATAAACAACTTTTCATCAATCCTAATATTGCACCCTTCAAAAACTCTTCATATTAATAACTTTAATGATAAACAACTTTTCATCAATCCTAATATTGCACTAACCAAACAAGGTAATGAGAGAAAATGACATTTCCTAGTCCTTATTTCTTAACGTTCTCAAACATGGGAATGAACATCCTCAATTCCTCTCTCATGAGATTAGACAAGGAAAGTTTATTTCCATGAAGTATAATATGCAAACCAAACGAGCCCAAGTATCTAGTACTCAGATTCTTTCTTGGTTGATAAGTATTTAAATTTTAAATTAATCTCTCACAATTTAAGGATACATCCGCAACTGCATTTAGTGGTCCATAAATTAGTATCCAAAACAGTGGTAGTGTCAACTCGTACAGCAAGAATACAGTAGTGAAATAATGAATTGCAGCTAACCCAATGCATTATGTATGCAATTGTACCTGGCTACATTACGCTGAAAAGATATTAAAAGGAAAGAAAAAAAAAGTGAAAACCTTCAATAAATATGGGACCTCAGAATCACTAACTGGAAAATTGTGGTGTGTTTGGGGAGCCACGTCTTCATACCCCCATGTATGGACAAGACAACCGTACATAAATGCCAACAAAGCTCAAGATCTCATCTCCTAGCTAAGCCTAAGCTATCAAACAAATGCAATTATGCAACTGACTGTGAGAGAGTGAGCAAGTAAGTAATCATCTAGTTATATTTTTTTCTTCTATCTTTCTGACGAAAATGAAGCAAAAGATATTCGTCTTCTAGTCTAAGTGCAATTGTATCTGAAAAACCTCAATTTCAAAGGCACTCATGGACCCGTGAGGCATCGGTCCATCTCTTTTGCTTAAAAGAAAAAAGAAGTGATGTGGCCTCAGAAATCACTGACTCGTACGTTGTGGTGTGTGCCGCAGCCACGTGTGGACAAGACAACCCACGTGGCAGAGTATCACTGATAAAGCAAAAATGAGCGACGTGGTGCCAAAATATCCACGTCCATGTGCTTCCCACTCTTTGGGCCATTGCACTATAAAACCCAAACTCTTTGGTAACCTAAGATCAAGAACCAAAAACATCTTCAAAGCATTTTCTGCCTTCTTGATATCACTTTTTGAGCTTAAGAAATATTAAACAATACAAACAATGGCTGCCTCAGCTTCCATGCAATCACTTCTAGCTAACTCAATGGCTTATGGAGCTGGAAAGAGCAAATCTCTGAGAGTGAACCACCTTCTTCCTGCTAAGTATGCTCCAACTCTGCTTAGGTACCCTAACATGAGGGTGCGATCCATGGCCGAGGTAATTAATTAATCTTCTTTAATTTCTGTTTTTTTTTTTTTTAATAAGACGAATTCTAAACTATTCTAATGTACGGAGAGGCGTTCAAAAGGACTGACGCACTGCCATTAGCTTGGTCATTTATGTTTTGCACATTCTTAAATTAGCGATCTTAATTAACCATGTTTAATTTGCAGAATGATCAGGAAGAGCAACCATCTACAGCACCAGAGGCATCTAAAATTCCTCCACCACCTCCTACACCTACTCCCTCTCCTAAACGTAGTCCTAAGATTAGCACTAAGTTTTCAGACGTGTTTGCGTTCAGTGGGCCAGCCCCAGAGAGGATCAACGGAAGGCTTGCAATGGTGGGGTTTGTTTCAGCTCTGGCAGTGGAGCTAGCCAAGGGTCAGGATCTGTTTGCTCAGATATCCGACGGTGGAGTCTCGTTGTTCCTTGGCACCAGTATTTTGCTGTCAGTGGCATCTTTGATACCTCTGTTTAAAGGGGTGAGCGTGGAGTCCAAATCAGATGGGATCATGACTTCCGATGCTGAGCTTTGGAATGGAAGGCTGGCCATGTTAGGTTTGGTAGCTTTGGCCTTCACTGAGTATGTGAAAGGAGGGACCCTTGTGTAGGTTTTTGATTTGCTAGCTTAATGTATTTAGAGTTTACAAAATTTATATAACAATGCCACATTTTCATTATAGACCCTAATATAATCTTTAGCTTCCATTGGGTTCTGCTTTTCTAGTAAGCACTTTTGCTCGGACGTTGAATTTTTGTAGAGATTCACGTGCTTGCTGAAAAAGCAATTAGAGTTGTTTGGTAAAATTCAACTGCTTGCTGAAAAAGCAAGTAGAGATGTTTGGTGGAAAAACATTTGGAAGTGCTTTTTGCTTTTACTAAACGCAATCAGAAATGTTTTCAATTGTCTAAAATCGCATTTGGATTTCTTCCAAAGGCACTCCAAACCAGCTTTTAATATACCATCTAGCATGAGGATCAAATACCCTATGGTGTAGAAAAATTTATATGAAACGGAGATATAGCACTGTTTTACTATTTCCAACTAATCACATATTGCAATGTGAAAAAGTTATTATGCATGACATACCATGGTTGATTAGGGATAACAAAATAGTGTTATTCCCGTTTTATGTAAGTGTTTCTCCTAATGACGACACTACTTTATGGAAATTAATTTTGGCAGACATATGTCTCATCAAACCCAACGAAAGATCGCAGCAAATGAAAACGTGCACGGTGCCTCTACTTGAAAGAGGTTAGTAACTTATGCCCACCATTGATCAATGTGGCACGCACATTCAATCAGTGGTTATGGTTGAGAGATCGCCTATACCCTACGCAAGTGAGCGATTGATGTTAACAAAAGTCACTATGAAAACTAGAATCGTCAATCGTGTGAATAACGCCTTTGTTAAAAATGTAACCCAATATTATAATTCCTTCAAAAGTTCGGAAAGATCAATGGACAAATTAGGACAGATTAAAGGTAACAAGTTACTGCCGACGAGGTTTAAGACCAATGAAAAAAGATCTTGATTTGCATATTAATAGTCAAAAATTCGAACCTCATGACATCTTGGTAGTGTGAGAAATCCCTTCCCTTATACTTTATAATATCGTTTGTATTATTTCAAAAAGAAAAGAGAAAAAAAGGCATAACAAATTACTCACTTAAAGGGCATGTTTACGTATCAGTAATGGAGAAAGTATGAAATCAGAGAATTTAGGAATCGGGGAACTACTGAATCGGTATGGGAAGAATCATTCCCATTAAGTTGTTTACTAAACATATGAAATTAGCAAAGGAATGGGGTTGATTCCCATTGTTATTGTTTACTAATTTTCATGAATCCAAATCCAAGTTAATTTGATTACTAAAATGCCCTACACATTTTCACCACAGCACATATATAATTCTCAAATTGGCTAAGGAGATCAAACTAATCCTGCAGCAAACCAGTAAGGCGGTGTAAGCATGAGGACTCATATGCTGAACAAGGTGAACAATAAGAGCCCAATTCAATGATAATGTTAATAACACCTTTGTTCAGAGCCAATTTCAAACGAAAAAATAAACTCCAATAAATATATATCTTTCACCTACGTAACTAGTAAACAATCAAATAATAATAACCTGCATTATCTTCATACGATAAATACATAATCTTCATACTACCAAAAAAAGAGATATATAATCTCCACAAAAGTCTTTATCCATGACCGTACTCTGTTTTGTGATGAATGTGAAGACAGAAGATAGAAGAAGAAGAAGAAGAAGAAGATAGATAGATGGATAGATAGATAGAATTACTTACATAGCACAAGGCGTTGTTGCTACTTCTGGGTGGTTGTGTCTGCAACGCTAACGTGAAAAGAAGTTGGAGCGTCTTGGAACTTCTTGGAGTGAGTTTTTAATTTTTAATTTTTTTTTTTTAGGGTTTGGGGAGTTTTGGAATTATGGTAAAGTGGTAAGGATATTTTTGGAAGTTATTAAGAGAAAACAGGAATGGGAATCGTATCGACAACTCCCCCCTAGTTGATCTGATACCTAGTTTCGAGGGGATGTGATTACAGATTTTGAGGTGGGGCCCACTTATTTTTTCATTCCTAATTCCTAGTAAATGCAGGGGAAGTTAAGAATGGAAATCATTCCATTTCCTCCCATACCCATTACTGATACGTAAACATGCCCAAAGAGTAATGGAAAAGCAGCTCCTCTTAAAAGCCCAATTATCCATGAAATCATAATTGTGCAAAATGCCCCCAGTCGCATTAACAAGAGACAAAAGCTGAAAATTTTATGGAGATGGAAGATGGAAATGAGCATCTTCTCTTATTCATTAATCATTACAGCGGGGATTTTAGATTACATCTTGGTAAAAAGGCCTCTATTATGGCAAACATATAAACAGAAAAGAATGAGAAGAATACATTTTCTACTATTTCACGTATTTACATATCCACCAAGAAACCTCAGCATATCTTGTGCCATCAGTCTATATCACATCTATGGCTCAACAAACACTGCATGCTTGGTCGACTCTCCGTTTACATGACCGTTGGACGATACTTCATAATCACTCTGTTTCTGCAGAAAAAAAAGAAGTCAATAATTGTCACTATAATGAAAATCAAACTCAATGTTAAGAATTTCCCCATACTATGTGATCCCCTTTAGAAGAACTGTATATAACACATGCAGGTATGATTTTAGGTACATACTTCGGAGGGAGGATCAACTGGAAACAAATTTATGGCGTCAGGATTGAAACTGAGTCCACTGAAAAGAGAAACATGAACGAAAGCAGATATCAGTTAAACTAACATAAAATGATGACCCAAAAGAAAAGACCTAATAGGTTATGTATTCAACCCCTTTCTACAAATGCATTAAAATGAGAACATTGTTTCTTTTTATTGATTTCGTCTCTCTATTCTAAAAAGAGAGAAGATAGATTACCAGCGGGATAGAACTAGCTGCCACAGGTATGGAATAAAGAACTCCTCTGGATGACTCTCTTGTTCATATGTGAACCGCAGCTGTGTGAACATCTGACAAAACAAGATTTTCAAGATATTATGAACAACAATCTCCAGGTGCATTTAGGCCAACCTACAATGCAAATTCCTTTTTACCTTCATCCCTTCACCCCGCCATGATCTGCAATTAATGATTATGACTTGAAGTACTTTCTCTACTGACCATTCACCATCCGTATTGTGGGCATCCATGCGACTATTGAAAAAATCTAATACCTACAAAGCCAAACAAACAATATAATTCCAAAAACAGGTGCCGATTGACATAAAAACAGGATAAGTTAAAAGTTCCGTAATGAAAACCAGAAAAAAACAAACAAACAAACAAAATCCCAGTCCTGAACGTACAGTATAAATGTTTTCAAGCAACTCATTGAAGCGTGGATGATTCCTGAAAGGCTGAAAGACCTCCTGCCGGTGCATTATTGCATATATAACCTGCCCATTGCATACGGTAAGGAACACGGAAAACATTGTATGGTAATAGCATAAAGTAAATAAATTTGTTCTATCAAACATGGACCTCTTCTAATGCATATGATAATACCTCAGGATTCCGTGGCAGGGCATAAGTCAAAATTGCATTTAATATTTCAAGGACAAGTCTCAAGAAGTCAGTATATATATGCATCTCTGTTGACTGCAATGGAAAAAATATTCCAGCTTAGCGGACAAGAAAGTGAGAAGGGTGACATTCATCTAACAGAACAATTCTAAGCTCCATAATATATAAAGGTATGGTTTCATTACTGTATCATCTGCAAGACCATTTCCTTCTATTGAGTTGCCTTTGACTAATCGCATCTGATTATCTCGCATCTCTGCTAGTTTGTTATACCTAAATCAAATATTACACCAAGAGCAAAATTTTAATGAACTCGAGCCAGAAGTGTATGAAAGCCAGAATAAGATTATAAATTACAGAGCAAATAGAAATGTAAAGCTCATGAGAACACCATAAGATTTGAAAGGACATACTTTCGAGAGAGCATATCAAAAAGGCTGACCAATCTCTGGGATGCATATGCACTCAAACGGTGGACATGAGGTGCCATGTTCGCCAAAGTTGCTAGACAAGTCGTATGGAGATAAACATCCTATTACAATTCAACAAACCAGACATGATAATTAGGAAAGTTCACAAAATCTAAAAATAAGAAGAGGGAAAATATATTAAGTGGTGAAAGCTTAATCTCAAGGTCTTAGATGCAGTTGACATAAATATCAAGCATACAAGCAATATGACAACAACACTCATAGAGTAAATACAAGAAAGTTCAAAGTCAAAAGGGACAGAAGGATACCCGCAACTTAGATAGGTTATACTGCACTGTCCTTATCAGAGTAATGACCATTAAGGAACCAAGAGATGTCTGATGGAGGAGACGTTCTTTATACCAGGGAACACTAGGAACTATCTGTCATATGATAAATACATCAATAAGAGCCTAATGTATACAAATCTTGTGTTGGCTACCGGAGGAAATCCTTACCAATTTGTGAATGCTGGCATTAAAAGAAGAATCCTGACTAAGTATGAGGAGAATAATCAGCAACATGTAGATTTGATTAGAGGACCTCTTTGGAGCATTGTATAACGCTTCCAGAATAGGCATCAACTGTCCATTTCATAAACAGATGAGCATCAAGTTTTCATATCAATGTAGAAGCAAACTTAATGATGACAGTAATTACAAACAGAAACGACTCTCATCCAAAATAACATGAAACAAGAAATTGGTAAATGACCATTGACCAACCAGAAAAACAATATGTATCTTAATGAATCCTTTGCCATGAAAAATATAGTTTTTTCCTTTTCTCTTTTTTCAATAACAAGATAAGCTGCTGGTCCATACCAACGTATCCAAATCAGTTCGCACCAAGACATACTCCAGAAAGTCAGCATTCCCTTGCAACAAAGAGTAAAGCAAAAGAGCAGCAGCCTCATCAGCCAAGTACCTGCCAAAGCAGAAACGGTTACGAGATACTCAAAAACAAAAGGGAGGAACAAACTTGAAAGAGTGAGCAAAGTTTAGAGAAACAAGGATATCCATGCTTTCGGTTTGAATTAGGGATCATAGATTTTGTTTTGTCTTCTGTTGAATTAAGGATTAGAGGTTGAAGAAGGATAAAGTATCACACCCATGAAAATCATAATTAAACCGTAAAGGCATTTGAAACTTGCACCTTTTAACGACCTATTGATAAATTCTTATACATAGCTTATAAAACACTGATAAAAACAACACAACGTAAGAATCGAAGATATGGAAGTTATACACATCAATATCAACGTGGAACTAATTAGTCAATTATATACAAATTACAACAACAACAAAAATTGCATTTTATTGTGAAAAAAAAACACACACACACACACACACACACACCACCAAAAAAAACTCTGTATCCCTCTCCCACACCACAAAGATAAAATACTTATCCTAATTAGATTTTTCTGTTGTATGACACGTAATTGTCTATCATTTAATCTTCTATATACAAATTACAAACAAGAAGTAAATCTTATTTCAGAAAGCCTACATCCCATTCAACCATAGATGGACTAAGATGCATACAAAGAATTAGCCTATAATATGATAAAATAGTACATCTGATTTAAAAATACAAGAATAAAAGGAAAACCAACACACTCACATTCCAAGGGCATCAAACAGAGAAGCAAAAGGTATCCTCAAAACCGGACCAGCATGTGCATTACCCTCAGTATCTACACGATCAACTGCAAGCAGGGAAAATATCCACTCAAGTTATGTGAATATACTTTCATAATAAGATTAGGTAGAGTTACAAACAAGAAAGCATCTTACATTCAACATCCGTTGCACGTTCTAAGGCCTTGCAGTAAGGGTTATCAGAAAAATGCGTACTCCCTTTTAAAAGGGAATCTGAAGCGGTGGTGTCATTACTTTTATCTGTAATTGGTTCATTGCCCACAACGCATTTACGATAATGACTGAGAATAAGTAACACATGGAGACTGCAGTCTGCTAACAGACTTCTTGAGCCTTCACCACTTGAACTGACCAGAAAGTTGAATGGCAATAACATGAGATTTGCTGCAATTCAAATAATTGATGTCAACAGCTACTCAGTCAAAAGTTTTAAGTTTTAATATTGCCCAACCGATATAAAATCTTAGACTGGTAAACAATTTAAGTTGCAATAGTGCATCAAGGAAACCACCATACCAGCTGCGGAACTAACTCTTTGTAAAACACCAGGCTGACTTCCTTCAGAATATATAGAATAAGATGCACTATTCAAGGATATTGAAGGTCCCGTAATGTAACTGAGTAGCAGTTTACGCACAACCAAGATAACCAAAGAACTTTCCTGTGGATTGCAGAAGTGGTGTCAGACACAGCAAAATTGAATCAACTGGAAATTTGGACTGAAAAATAAAGCAAAAGTTTTGTCCAGTAACCTGAGACATTGCTGCATCGATGAATGGGTTCACATCTTCTGGTCCTGGAGATGGCCCAGAAAGCAGCTGAGTTGACATTGCGATCAGCATGAAGTTAAGCAGCTCCAAATGAAGGAGGTATGTATCAGGACTAGTGACAAAAAAGATATACAATCAGGAACACAGTGGACATAATCCCAATGATAAGGAACAAGTGGGTACTTGAGGATGTACCTTACATCTATTGACCCAATAAAGCTAAGCACACTACGCATAACAAAATCCTCAATGTTTAGATCTGCAAAATTGATGAAGAACAATAGCTATAAATTTATGTTGTGGGCAAACAGCTCTTATTTAAAAGTCAAATGAAGTGAAGATCTAGCTGTACTTATTACATTATAATTCTGTTTGGCCCTTTAGGTCATCACCCTTCAGCCCCCAAGAACCAGGGAACTAAATCATAAGATTTCTAAAATACTAACAACCATTGTGTGGGTTTTTGTTTGATTCATAAAACCGCAGTTATCACCCAACCAGGAAAGAAAGTAATACAATCCTTCTGCCTTACCAAATCTTGTGGCATATTGAATAAAAAATATGATACAATTTAAATTCAAAATTTATATTAGCTGAAGATATCATAAGAAAATAATAAAAGGGTTTTGAGAGAGTTCATTCCAGGATTGATACATTTGCCAATGAAATATAAGTGAATTACCTTTTGTAATATCTGTTGGGATTGGCTCACTTTCATCTAGGGACAAATATAAGTCTTCAATCTTGTCTCCCTTCGCATTTTCAATGAAGTACTTTAAAAAGACAGATGAAATGTACACTGCATTAACAGCCTTCACATAAACAAGAGAAGGTGCACCAGAAGAAGTTGAAATAGATTCTTGCAAACACCATGCCATATGGATCAAAATTTTTGCAAGATGCCTGGTATGGTAGTTGTTTCGTGCTGCAAAAGGCAGAAACGAGACAAAGAAATATAAATACATATTTAATATTTAATATTTAAAAAATAAAAATAAAGAGTCAGATGAGCTCATGAAGGTATGCTGACAAATGGTCAACTGGTAAAGCATTTCAACAGTAGAAAACAGGTTAGCTCCAATAACATTCTACTAGAACAAATCAAGAAAACTCTGCCAAATCATTAACAGTTCAACGAAAATTCACTGACAGGAATCATTCGGTGCATGTTTGGTAAGATTAGAGTCACCAATCATAAGATTCAAGAAGCCGTGATCAAATACTATCATCAAAACTTTACAAACCCTTTTGGAATAAAGAGAAGCTCAGCATCCAAATCATTCAAAACCTAGATGCACAACAAAATTTTGAGATTTGATGGTAACCTGAAAATGTCAAGGCTGCGTTTTTTTTTTTATATTATTGCCATTATTGACAGTGCATAAATTCTAAAGGTCTTTTGTTCCCACAAATTGGTTATGGATTTGGATTCACTAGAGTTCATTCTTTAGGAATGTTATTTGGAAAATACTCATGAAATTCATCTTGAAAAATGTTTAAGTCGGTACTCAAATTATTAGCCTGCATCTAATATTTCTAAAAAAATTTAGCCAATAACTGTTTTAAGTTCCATGGTAGATATTTAAGTTTCATAAGGAGACACTTGAATCTATTTTAAATTTCAATTACATAATTGCTTTGACATTCTGATGCGAAAATTTCAGATTATGAACAGCATTGAGGTAGATATCTTACGGCTAGATTAAGCCTCTAGAAACATCAATAGCTACTAAAAGCGTATGTGAGACCAACTAGTTGACTCCCCCAATCACTTCCAGCAAAAGAGATGCAATTTGCAGAGAGACTGAAATTGGAATTTATATCTTTGAGCACTATGATTTAATCTTCCCAATATTCCTCTATATACTTGGGTAGAATTTTGGACAATTTTATACTTCGGTTACAAATTTATAAGGAGTTATTGGTATTATTTTCAAATGCTATAGAACTGTAGGGAAATAGTCCTTCACTCAAAATTATATAGTCCTTACTTGTATCTACTAGAGGAAGAGTCAAACAGATACAAAGCTCTAAAGCCAACACCACAATGAACTCCTTGACAACAAACTAACGAAGCCCCTCATAAAAATGAATAGAAAAGAACAATAATTCTTTGACAACAAGCTACCACAACACAACAGCACAAAGAGCATTGGAATGCCCTCAAAACCCACACATGACAAGCAATTGAAGAGCAATATCAGCAAGTCCTCTTGAAGAGAGATTCTATGGCCTTGGTTAACAAAATCATAGAATTGAGCGGTTAGGTAAGAGTAGGGAGTTCTCTAAAGACTGAATCTCATACTAAGAGGCATTTGTACACGGACGTCTACAATATAAGCAAAAAATTGCACATGGCATACAAGTTATTCTCCATTGCTTTCTTCCCCAATATAGTAGCACTTCTCCTTTTACGTCTTTTATTTAACTATTGTACTCTACATAGTGGATTAAGTAACTTGCATCCAATATGGGAGGGTTCCTTTTGTTTGAGCTAAGAAGAGAGGACAATTAACTCTCTTACGAAGCTGTACACAGTACACTTAAAAATGAGAAATCTATTACCCCTTAGTAACCAAATATCCACAACAACAAACCTCCATAGTCTCGGTCTGCATTTCATCAATACTAATGCAAATGCCGCAAATAACAGAACCCTAATCACATTATGGTGACGTAATTGAATCAAAGAAAGCAACAAATTTCATGATTCAGAAGATAGAAACTGTGAGAAGAAAGAGAGAAATTGACGAACCAAGAGCCTGGCAAGCTTCATGAACGCGGTGAGGGGGCCACTGGAGATTGAGAGGGAGTTCGAGGAGTTTATGCCAGAAATCGGAGGAGATAGGAAACGACTCGTCGCCGATGAAGGTAGAGATCAGGTACTCCGCCGTGTCCAGTGGACGCGCGGCGGAGCTGCTGCCACCCCAGCGCGGTGTAGAAGGTACGGCTCCCATTCCCAAAAACGAAAAATGCAGAAGAGTGGTTCGAATGTGCCGAGTGAACGACGCAAATTACAAGGGCTCAGATCAGAGGCCTGGCGAGGCGATCTCGGAGGTGCTATTGGTTGACGTCGTCAATGTCAATGACATTACAGAGAGAGTTTGGGGTTTTGGATGTTCGATGGAGATTGAAATTGAGATTTGAGGTGTGCTCTGGTGAAGAAGACGAAGAAAGAAAGGGAAGCTTGCAGACGAAGTTGTGTTTTTAGCACTTTCCAGAGAGAGAGAGACAAGGACTGCACCAAGAGGTGCTAAAACGACAGTGCGTCATCCCCAATTTCATTACTAATTTAATTCCCATTTTTACCCTCCATAATTATAATTTTCCTTCAAATGTTTTTTTTTCATGAATATTCTATTTAATTTATGATATGGAAAACACAATGATTAAAAATAGGGATTCTATTTGTACTTTTTAATTTTACTAGGGAGGGCCGAAGTTTAAAAAAAGTTTCTAAAAGACACCGTCCCATCAATATAAGGTTATCAATAAAGTTAATTATAAGAACTGAAGAGAAGTTCATAATATACAAGCGAAGGGAAGTTCATAATTTAATATTTTTTGTTATTGAAAATAATCATATTAAGGAAGAGTTGGTGTAAAATAATCATCAATGAAATTACAATTTTCTCTTTGTCAATCCAAGAGAGGTCAAACTAGCCTAATCTGATTTTCCCTTTTCTTTTTTAATTTCCTTCTTCTATTTTTCATAAAGGCTTTAGAAGAAAATTCAAGCAGTCGACAGCAATGGCATTTTAGTCTTTCCATACCTTCGTTCTTTTAGGCTAAAAAGTCTTTGTAGAGTTTTCCTACTAAATTTGCTAATTCCAGGCATGCTGATTGGCTACAGTGTTATGCAAACCGTCGGCAAAGAGCCAAGTTGGGGGTTTTAGGCAATATTTTGTCGAAAACAATGACTTTTTGTTTTTTTTTTCTTTGGGGTCGAAACCATGACTTCGTTTTAAAGTCTTCCTCTGTTAATAATCTCTCATTAATTAATTAATTAAGGTGAACAATCCAATGACAACCCATGTTTGCAGCACGAAGTTTTAGCTTATGCGTGCGAGTTCCTTAATGACTTTTTGATTAAGCCTAAACTCGATTGGGTGCGGAACATGCCACCAGATTAACGTGCACCATGGGTTTCATCACCAATGACTTGGGAGATCCAAGATTACTAATCATTCATACTTCATCCTAGGTTGGATCAGTTTGATGGTAATTGAACTTTGTCCAATGTTTAATTACGTGTATGGTCAACAACTTCAGGTTATCAAATTCGCTAACCACAAATTCCTAACAAGATTTGCAATTTTCTCTATTCTTCATAATCGATACCTATGTCGTGGGAAAAGATGTTTGATAAAATGTCTCGAATAAGCGAATATGGTATAAAGCGCCCTGATCCGAAAAGAAAAACACTCGGATCAGTTACTAATACGTTCAAAAAATGATTTATTACTCACCATCTTGATGTTCATTGATGATCAAGAATCAAGAATGTTTTGAAAGGTTTGATCAGTGGGTGCATACTAGTAGAGCATAGTGTAGTAGGCAGGGTAGGATATTGATTCATGGATAGACGTTGGGCTGTCGGTGGCTAAGGATGAGCTTTCTAGGATGAGGTCACGATAGGGACCCAGTTTTGGTTTTAGTCCATGTTTAGAAAGACTTGTTTATTAAAACTGCCGTTGGGTTTCAAGTTGAAGTTTGAATTAGCCAATGTCTCACACGACCCACGACCAATAGAAAATGAAATATCAACCCTAAAGCAAACCACAATTCTATAGGAAAAAGAGAAGCCAATTATAAGGCTAATAAGACCAAACTACAAACAAACAACACATTATTATATTTATGCCTCTTCAAAATGAATATTTCTTGAATTTATATTTTCATTGCTTTGTTTAATATTTTGAAAAGCGTTTCAAAAGATATCTTTTTCCTTTTAGTGAATTTGAGCTCTTTGGGAGTGATTTTTAAAGGGCCAGAATCACTTGCAGAAAGTGACTGGAAAGAAGCACATAGAATGTGATTATCCATAAATGTGATTATTGACTTATCCATAACCACTCCCAAACGAATTCAATAGATTTATCAAGTTGTTTGTGCTTTTGGTTTTCAATGGATCCAATCTTCAACCTTTTTTTCATAATTTTGGCACTTTCACTCTATTATAATATAAAGGTAGTATTTTTTTCTACTTATTTCCAGTAGTTTTATATAAATATTGCCACAAAAATTTAGGCAATTTTCAACTCCACCAATCTGGAGTGGAGCCTAACATTAATTGAAATTCAATAGAAAGTGCCAAAATTGTGGCACTAATTGTCAATGTTAATCCCCAAATATTATAGTTTTGGGTATCTTGACCCAAAATCCCAACTGCCCAAATAGTTGGGCGTCACCCAACTTTTGAGTTCAAACTTACTCTTATTCGACCCAAAAAAAAACTATTTACCCTTCATTGCTAGCTCTCTAGAGACTAGAACAGACCATACAATTTCCCCCAAAATATGTTAATGATATCAATATAGTTTCCAAGATTTTTAAAATCCTTCTTCAATACAAACGATAGTCTAAATTACTCTAAATTAATCTAATTTATAAGGAGGATGATTCAAACATGATTGCAAGGAAGGTGAGCTCATTGCTCTTATCAACTAGCATAACCCGCATCAGCTATTTTTTTATTTATAGATTTGAAAGAATCAAGACATTCCCATGTAAAATGATCCTACTCCAGATCCAGAACCATTCATGCCACCCTCTAGGGCTCTGGCTGATAATGATTTACATTTATTGTGCCACCTTTCATATTAAAGGGTATGCACAAAGACTTATGGGCCTGCATGCTCTGTCCGTCTGTCAGCCTTTCCATACATTTTTTCTTTCCCAGGAAATGACATGTTGATTAATGCCTTTCCAGAATTGTCCAGTGTGGAGGTTCCAATATTCAAATCATAATCATGTCTCAAATCAAAAGTACGAAAAAATTCACTTTAATTAATTATCACATGAATGACATGCCAAGCTGTGGTTAGGGTTACTTCCAATCAGGGGCATAGAGACCATCGACTATAGGAAATGTGGGTAATTCCTCAGTTACGTTCCAAAGGCCATGCAACAAGGAAAAGCAATGTAAGTCGACCTTTTTCATTGTCAACCCAAAAAACAAAACACCTTTTCATAGAACTAATTATATTTTAGCTCTCAAAAACCCATTTTCATAACATGAATCGAATTTGCCCAAGGTAGTGCCGAATTCATGAATTTTTCTTACCAAGAACAAGATGAAGCCCACACGAAACTTTCGCCAGTGACCTTTGGCTCCATGCCCCGCCTCAGCCTCTTTCAGACAGTTTGTTAAACATCTTTTCCCATATATCAGCCATACGCAAGGATAACATGAATGGAACATTGGGAAATTTTTATGTTTAGCAACAGTGGGCAATAAGGGCAATTGCATTCACGGCCCTGCTGTGGAAATCAAAATTTGGATCCTTCTTTCCTAAATGTTAAAACAGTAAATTTGACTACTCCCTACATAATGCCAGCTAAACTGCTTATGCACAGCATGTGCAACCTTATCGCGTGAGGCAGACAAATGCAGCTCTGTGTTCCAACTGAATTACAGATATGGTGCACCATAAAATTCTCTGTCATTTTAAGGAAGCTAATACTCCAACTTTTTAATTTTTGTATTTTACCTTTGGCCCGTAAAGAGAAAAAGAAGGGTAAAACACCAATTTTCTGCCCTATTGATGTTTGCATTTGCACAAATAAACTAACACAGCTTACACAAACATGGCATGCACCCTCTCTTGATGTATTTCAAGATGCAAGTAAGAGATTTCAAGCTCTTAATCATTTTGGTGAGACCACCATGCATCATCCACCACCTTCATGGAATGATTCAATGACAAATTATATTCCAGGAGAGAAAAAACATAGCAAAAGGGTTCTAGATCACTGATGTTAACAGTCAGTTACAAATTAAGCAGAACATGATCTCAAAGGTGCAATCTCCAACTGGATTTTAAGGTCATGAATGTCAAGATTAATGATCTATCAGATAAATACGTACCTTTAATTTCCTACCACTGGCAGGAACACAATTAGACTGTGGACAAGAAAGGAAATGATAACAGTTCTAAAAGCAAACCCGGAAATTTAAGAGATCCTAAAAGTACCATCACTGAAGGAAAATCCCTGAACCTATCCAGTCTGCATTGGAATATTGTTTTCTGTTTTGCTTCATCAGTGTAATTTCTAAGTGTTAAAGTGTTGCCATTCACTCTTCAATTCCAATTAAGAAACCATTTAGGAACTTCAAGATTTTTTGAATGATGAGCGTCTCCTACCGAACTTCTTGAAGAAACCATTTATGAAAACTCCTCATCCTCTTTACTTGGGACAGGAGGCCAAGTGAACAAGCTCCTCGACGAACACATCGACATCCTCATCTTCTTCTTGAACATCTAACATACCAATTTCTTCATCAATACTCTCATTCAACAATTCGTGCCAGAAACTCTTATCTGGGTCTTTGCTTCCACTTTCATTTCCCTCTTCTTTCTCTATACATTCTTCCTCATCATGAACAATTTGGCTTCCAGTTATACCCAGCATGTCAATAGCAAATGTGTCCAACTCCGGATTTTCAAAATGATCAGATATGTCATCGTATTCTTGAGGTTCAACTTTAACAAAAGTTTTTACTCCAACTTGGCCTAATTCATCCACCTCAAAATTACTAGGCTCTTGCTCAATAGTCCGTCTTCTCTTGTTAGTAATTGCTTCCTCGAGTTCATTCCTTTTGTCCTTCTGTTGTGCCAATTGTTGTACAAAGTTGGGATTCTTCATTGCTCTTCCCAAGAAATTCATCAGGTGTTGCTGTTTCATCTCTGTCCTCTTCAGTCTATTTTCCATTCCGTGGAGGTAAACTCTAGTAGTTTGCTGCTGTTGTCTAAGCTTCACCAGTTCCCCCATTAAAACCTGTTTATCACGCCTCAGCTGGTCAATCTCTCCGTCCAATCCAAACTTTCCAACTTCAACACAAGAGTCCAAAGCTTTCTGTGAAACCTGAGGATGGTAAGATGTCTTCCTCCTCCGGATATTCTTCAAAAGAGGTTTTTGCCCTCTGAGAAACCCTTCATTAGCAAACTCCCATCTATCTGTATCAACCTTTCTAAATCCCTACATTAATTAAATAACTTCTTCTTGATCAAATCCATAAAAAGGCTGCGTCTACTAATTTTTTTAGTTTGCATCAGATCAACCCTAAGAAGCTTTGAAGTTGACAAATCCAACAGAAACAAAAACAAAAACAAAAACCAAACAAAAACTGACCCCATCAAGTTAATAGCAGATGCAAAAGCAGCTCCCTCTCTATAATAGTATCATGCATATTTTATACATTGGTTTCTGCATTTTCCCTTTTGAAGCCATTTAACAAACAATATGTCCACATTAAGTAACCCCTTAAACAAATACACAAAAAAGGACCTGATTAAACAAAGACAGGAAAGATTAAAAAAATGACACATTTTTATCTGTTTCATGAGCATGAATGTACAAAGTAGTCAAATTCAAAAGAACCCCACAAATATATCATAGATTTGAATACAATATCCAAATTGAAAGGAACAACATGGCAATTTCTTTGAAAAAAAAATCATATAAATAAGCAATTAAGACAGCTTAGAAAGTTGTGCTTACATAGGTGTTGAGCTGCCTGACGAAGCTAGAGAAATTATTGTGCTTGAAGTATCTGGGGAGAAGGCTCAAAGAAAATTTCTGGGGATCCAACACAACAAAGCTATTGTTGTCTCTACTCCAAGAAACTATATCATTGGTTGTTGGGTCATCAACGATGTCATAAGTTTTGGTGAGAAATGGTGGAGGGCCTTGGTCATAAAGTTTCTCCATTGGCAGAGGATGATCAAGTGTCGCACCTGAAGATGACAAACTTACTGGGTCTTGATCAGAATTCATCGTTCGATTAATGGTAAACTCTGATGGGTGATTAGTGATATGGGTTGATGATGATAATATTTATTGGGTTTGTTTGTTCAAATGGGTTTAGGAATGCAGGTAGACGAATTATTAAAAGAACAGAGGAAGCACAGAGGAATGGTAAGGTAGTGTTAGAGCGGACTGAGCATAGACAGGGATGGTTGGTTGTGTTTGCGAGAAAGAGAAGCTCTGGCCTGCTATGGAGGCCAAGAAGTCCAAGAGACTGCAGAGCTGAGGAACAGGAGGCTGCAGGGGTTTTCCTTTTCCTTTATTTGTTTTTTTTCAGACAGAAGGCAACTAGGGGTACCTACCAACAATTTATAAATCGCGGGTAGGACCTTTTCTTTCAAAAGCAAAAATAAAAAATGGTTTTTCTTCTCTTTTCCTTTTTGGCCAGACAAGATTTGTTCGATTGGATGGGAAACAAAGATGACACATAGAATACAAGCACAAATTTTCTTTTCTTCAAAATGTTTTCCTAATTCTCTCATTTCCGGCGGACTAAGTTGAATGATAAAAGTTGATAAAAAAAAAGAAAAAGAAGTTGAATGATAAAAAAATTCTCATTTATTAATGTTCAAAATTTCAAATTGCTCCATATTAATCATGAATTTCACTTAATTTTAGGGAGTTCGAAACAAATATTAAAGAAAAAGTTAGATTGTGAAGCTTTTTTCAAAACGAAAATGGCATTGATGAGATATTTCTCTCTCTCCAAAACCCTATTGTTCTTTCTCCTTTTGGAAACCCACTTGGCACATTAGGTTTTCATCAGAGTCATGGCAAAGAGAGTTTTAGAGTGAGACACTAAAGGGACCTACAAAAACATTTAAATAAACTAAAAAACTTATCTAATAATAATTGTGTTGTACTTTATGATCGTTGAAAACCAGAAGCTTGTAGAGCCATCATCTTAATAAAAAAAATGGGAGTATAGACAGTTCTTTATTGGAGAGGTCGGTATGGGTGCAAGTGGTACCCAGTGTACATGGAGACCATTCTTACTTAGAGGTGAATTAAAAATTGCTTAAGCATGCGTGGTTGATTTATAACCATTGATACATATGATTGAAATGAAACTCACATGTATCATCGAATCGAATAAACTTAATTATGCGCTCAAGTCGATTCACACTAGCACTTTCCGCTCTCTAAAGTGAAGGTTGTGGAAATAAACAAATATCTTAGAAGCTAAATTATTATTAAATGCATAAATCAGATCAACTTGCATTATATTGTTGTCACACTAGTTATCTACCTAAAGGCCCCGTTTGGTTCATGGGAAAGAAGGTTTGGATCCCTTGTTTGATAAGCACAGACATAGGAAATCGTTGCCTTGAGCATGGGAAAATAGAGGAGAAAGTGAAGCCCTCTTCCCTTCATGGGTTTTGTTTTCCTCCTTATGGGAAAATTTGGGAAAATGAGCCAACATTAAATATACATTTTTCATGACTATATTTTCCTCATTAATAATTTAGGATTACAATATAGCATTAAATGCATTTTTTTTTTAAATTTGATTTCATATGGATATAATTGGAAAATTAAACAAACTTTGTTTTACATTCCTACACAAACCAAATATGCGAAACTTGACTAAACAAATTACAACATATAATGAGTGGTTCCTCTACTAACTGCATCAAGACTTTTAGTGATAAAATATCACACATATTGGGCTTTGTAATTTGGGTAAAATATCAGTAGTGAGGCACTGATTTCTCTCTGTGAAATTTAACAGGGGTGAACTTGCACACAAAGTTGAGTAAATTCATGAACAATAAGTTCACTATGATGCTAGCTGTAATCTAAAACTTTTCAAGTTACTGTAATTGGCCCTTAACAGAGTGCAAAAATGCCACACCCGTGTCATTAATTGGGTTGAAGATAAGGTGAAATCAAGGCTGTGCGGCTTGGAATTTTTGCTAAAGGTGAAAATTATTCACTTAAAAACATAATCAACAATGTAGGAGACCAAATTCTGATTTAACACCAACTAATGCATATAATATTATTTTAAGGGGGGACTAGATGAATGTGGAAGTGCAGCGAATATACCCGACAAAATATATTTTCAAAATCAAATTAGAGGTGAAAAGAGTGATGAATTAGGGGGTCCAATCCAAATATAGCTTTAATAAGAATCAGATTTTTTATATAAATTATTGCACCAGGATCCCATGACCATAATGAGATCGGGTTCTTTGTCAAACACTTAAATCCAAGCAAATGAAAAATGAACACTTTCGTTTAGAAGTGATTTTGGATAGATCAGAATCACTTATGAGTCATAATCGGTTTGTATCCATTTGAATTCGTCCCAAGTATTAACCAATTCTATACCAACTTTCTTGTCTTTTTGTTTTATGGACACGAATGAGAATTTGAATTCTTTGAATATTATAAAAAGAAATATCACTAACTTGACTCATAATTGACAACTTGGTTGAGGCGTTTGGATTAACGTCGATTATTAAAAACCTAATCTGTTTAATTTAGTAAAAAGGCTAAAACTTTCTTGTCCTCCAGTCTGTTTGTTTTTGTTTTTGTATTGTTTAAACTTTAAACAAAAGAAAGATTAGACTGTCAGCATGCAACAGCCCAACCGGCCAATCTAAACCAACTAAACTTTAAAGTCGGCCCAGACTAAGAAGTTTATGCCTGGGCAATAGGCAAGGCTGGAAGCACAACAACTCGCAATATAACACAGTAGAATTACGTAATTATTCGTTTTTACAAAGCTACGCATCAATAGATAAAGATCATTAGGTAAAGATTATTCGGAATTTATTCAAGTCACGCAAGGCCAAGCTACTAATAAACAAAGCATTACATAAAACTATGGAGCCACCGGTGCATCGCAGATGATACAGGCATACATATATCTTTATCATAGCCAAAACAGTCACTTCATTATTTGTAAATCCCAGTTTTTGAGGCAAAATCCAGATTTCATGCTGCAGCATCAACTGCATGGTCACCAGTTTCCTTATGAACAAAAGCTTTAACATACTCCTGCCTGCAAGAAGGGCTCCTTGTAAGAAGAGACTCAAAGCCTATCCAACATTGTATTGTCTGCATGTATACAAGAAGGGATGCTGGCAATTTAAAGAAAGAGAGAATCAAACCTTGCAGGAAGATGGTCATGAGGGCGGTTAAAGGGAGTCCAAACTGGATCACCGACAAAGAGTCGCATTGCCTGCATTGAACACAAATCTTTTAGAACGTCTTTTGATTTGAAGATATTAAACACTGTAAGGACCATTGTGGGACTTCTTAATCGACATTAATTCACGGACACAAATGTCAAAAATAAGTACGGTCCTGGTCTACACATTCACCATCATCCCACAATAAAATACTTTTAAAAAAGTAAGTGCCAGATTATGTAGAAGTGTGTATTCATTTGAGTATAAAAGCATAACTAGATGGAGAAGGGGGGAAACAAACAGTGGGCATCACAACATTTCGCACATTGAACCATTACCTTTATGTAGTTGTCTGTGTCCAAAGTAAAGCGGTGATAAATTCCAGCAGGCAAAACAATCAACCCACCCTTTTTCAACCACACACGAATCCAACGTTCATTACGGTCCCTAACATCAAAATAGCCTTCACAAAAGAAGTACACAATCACTAATCTGGAGAGGTAAATAAAAATGAGACAATAAATTGGGATAAAGCATAACTAATCCTACCACTTCCTGCCACAGTATAGCGGATCTCCTCATCAGTGTGAAGATGTTCCTCAAAGAAACTTTTTATCTTCTCTTCATAATTAGGCAGCTTTTCAGGGGAAACCTCACAGAAGTCCTAGGAGAGGAAAACATTATCAAGTTAAACATAAAGTGTATAACTGTGCACAGAAACTTCTTGTGAATTTGCATATTCACAGTTACTATAATCTGATTATTAGTATTCAAACTATAAACAAGAAGGGGAAAACATTTCAAAGTGTACGTTCAAAAGGAGTCAAACCAAGAAGATAGTTAATACGGAACAATTTCTTTCACATCATATTGGCAATCAATGGGCAAAACTTGGCATGGTTGTGATAAGTGAAGTAGAAAGTTTAGGTAGAAGACGACACAAAGCAAATAAAAAGTTAAAAATAAGTTAGTGTGACAAACCATGTAGGAGTAACCACGTTCTTCACGAATTTTCTTCAACCCCTCATCTGTTTCATAGTTATCAGCATCTAAACGCCAGCTGAGAACTCCAAGCTCTGCAAGGTCAACGCAAATGCTCCCGAAAAGTTATGGTAGAACGACTATCATCATCCTTATCTTTGTCCCAACCAAGAAGATCAACTAGATGAATAGAGATGTTCCATTGTTTTCCATTATATACAATATCTCCTATTAAACGTAAGTTTTAAAAATATTTCAAGTTACTTCTTCCTAGATTAGTCTTGGCCAGCTTCTTGTATTTTAACTTTTACATTGACTAGTATTATTGGTTAAAAATACATCTACTGGTCTAATTAGTATTTATTCATATCAGCTTAAGCCCAGTTTATCTTAACTTATCACTAACAGATGTCACTCCCACGGTTTCTCTAATGCATTGATTCTTCAAAAAATAAAACATTCATAATCTCTTAAAACTATTTTGTCTTCCTGAAAATGCTCACCAGTAAGTTGGTCTAGGGATACAAATTCCTTGGGCTCACGGTGATGAGGGAGCCTCTGGTCTTCATCACTGTCATCCATGTACCATGCTTGGATGACTTCCTCTCTTGGATCCTGCAAATGTTAACACTATGAGATACCCTGATCACAAAAATGCTGTTTATAATTTCCCTGTAATTTTTTATTCCCACAAACAAAACAACAATGAACCAAACAGAGTTTCCAAAAATCTAACAACGAAAATCCCAAAAATCCATCGCTGCAAGCACAGCCATAGCCAAATTCCAGTATCTAGCTGCCTTATCATCATTACTTTAGTTCAGCCAAATTATCTTGAAGCAATATTTAATTCGCACAACTTATCATGTAAAACTAATTAGCAGTAACACAAAATTAAATGCAAGCTACTACTGGAATCACCTTAACCACCAAAATTGGGCAATCAAACCATAAAATTCATACATAACAATTAACAAGCAAAGCACGTTCTGATGACGCATCAAGCTTGAAAATTTCAAACACATGATTGAAACACAATACACAAATCATAAATTCTGAGAAAATAAGTTATGGAGACAAACAGAATAGTATTCAGAAGAAACACATAAAATTTCTGCTCCGTTTGCAATAAGAAAATTATCTCAGGAAAAAAGGCGACTCTTTTTTTCCCGAGAAAAAAGAAAACGAAAGAAATGATTGAGCTGGGCTGGAGCTATAAGATTCCGAGTGTGTACCTTTTCGGTGGCAACCATTGCTCTGATTTTGTTCTGCGTTTTAGCTGACGATCCCTGAAATTTCTGGAGTGGCTTTGAGACCACGCGTGCCTCGGCCCTTTTAAACGAAGTGCAAAGGATGTTGAATGACGAAAATGCCCATCCGACGTTTACGCACACAGCAATTTTGTGCTTTGTCCAGGTTAATTGAATCAATGGGTTTTCATTTCACGTCGGCATTTCGTAAAAAATTTAATAATAGAAAGGAAATAATATTCTTTCTTTTTTTTGCCAAAAAAATTATATTCTTATCCTCACAAAATTTCTATAACAGAAAGGAAAAAATTATATTTGATTTGTCCTAATTGTTTTATAACTCTCGCCATTGCCAATGCCATGCCATAATGTGGAAGGAATTTTTGTTGTTGTTAATTGTTTGACTAATCATCTCCACTCCTTGATGGGTGGTTTGAGTGATTTGACTAGGGTTGGCAGGCCCCTTGAGTTTCTTGGTCGAAATTCGGGAGTCAAAGTCGGGATCGATCATTCATCACAAAAAATTTCATGTCACATGGCAAAATATTGAAGTCCACAATTATTCAAATAGGAAAACAAATAGAAATATATCTTTCGGGTTGCGTATCTCAAATTGCAACTCCCACAATATCATTCCTTTTTCTTTTTGTGTACATTAAAGAAGAAGAAAAAAAAAAAGTCAAGACCAAAACTGTTGGCTGAGAGGCTCATAGGCGCATCCAAAAAGCACCATCCTTTGGACATAAGATTCTCAATAAAGAGAGTTCATTATCACAACCTCAATTCTCAAGCACATATATAGAACAATAAAAGGGTTCCAACTATAATCATACACCTTATAATATCATTACAAAGAAGATTCAATACAACAATACCATGATGGTTCATCTGCAAGAACCCAGGAGAGTCATGACCCTTCAATGAGCTTCCAATGCCACTCCCACTTTCTTAGTGAAGCTCTCTATATACTCCTTCCTAGCCGGATGATCTTCCTGCGGCCGGTTGTACGAAATCCAAACAGGCTCTCCCATAAACAACCTCATCAACTGCATAATACCCATGAATATGAACTTCATAACAAATTATCAAACATTCACCAAATATTTTTTCTTGTCTTCTTCAATCAAGGTTTTTGTCAGAAAAGCCAATAACAGAATACGCGCAAATAAAATGAATGAGTGAAGATCCTCTGCTGATCTTTCCAGTATTGATATGGTGCTTAAGTTTGTTTTAAGTTTTCATCATATTGTCATTCAACATATACACTCAAATACTAAACCCCTTGAACCCAATAACGTCATTTTGGCCACAAATATCAGTACAAAAAAAATCAGTAGAGGTTCTTCTGCCCAAATAAACTATATTGCAATGAACAACAAAGTAAACTCCAAAACTGTACAATTTTTATGAAGCAGTGTTTTTCTTTTCTAACAACTAAAATAATGTGGTTTGCGACATCATTTGGTTCGATGATTAAAACTTGGCGAGGCAAAAAAGAAATTTTTTTTTTATGTATGCAGAAGCCTGCTGATGCACATTACTTAGATTCTCACCTTAACATAGTTGCTAGTATCAAGGGTGAACCTGTGGTAAATCCCAGCAGGCAAAATGATAAGGCCACCGGCCTTAATCCAGATTCGAATCCAACGGTCATTCTTGTCTCTGACATCAAAGTACCCACTTCCTTCTAAACAGTAGCGTATCTCCTCATCAGCATGTATGTGCTCTGTATAAAAGTTCTTCAACTTCTCCTCATAATTCTCCAATTTCTCTGGGCATATATCAAGCAAATCCTACAAAATTCCCACCCAATAACAAGCATTTTTCTTTTTCGATAACAAAAATATCAGATGCATAAAATCAACACCCTTTTTTTTCTTTTCAAAACCATGTCTACAAATACAATGCCACCAAGCTATAAAAAAAAATTGGCAAAAACATTACCAAATAACTTCCTTTTTTGTTGCAAAGGACCACTAGTGTAGTGGTTTGGAGCAATTGCTCCCTTAGAAAAGTTCCTCGGTTCAAGTCCTATCCTAACATCCGTGTAGTGTAGTGTGTGTGAGTTTAGTATACTATCTCCCATCTCCAAAAAAGAAAAAGAAAATTGAATTTGAACCAATATTTCAAAATAGAAAAATATAAATACATACCATGTAATTATATCCCCTGGTTTCTCTAATGTTGCGAAGTTGTTGATCATTCTCATAGTCCTTTGGGTTCAAGCGCCAGTAGAGCACACCAAGCTCTGCAATACCAGCACCCACCAACTTGTTAAATACATAATCAATTACACTAATTCGTATTAGGGACAAATTAACGAGAGCTAATTAATCTTGATGTAAGAAAAAGATATAGAATAGACCTGCCAAATGGTCCAAGGGAACAAGCTCTATGGGGTTGCGATGGTGAGGAAGCCTTGGGTCTTCATCGCTCTCGTCCATGAACCACGCCTGTTTCCATTTCATTAATTAAAATTAAAATTAACACCAACGCATTTGTTCACCATAACAATTAATTTATCGCTAATATACTAAGAACTCACCTCGATCGCCATGGCTGACTCGCTTTCCAGCTCGGCGTTTTGCTGAGTAAACTAAACGCAGTCACTGTTTATAATGGAAGCTAAAAGAGTGTCGTTTTGCACTGGATTTTTTTAAAACTTCGTTTTCGATGCTGTTGTTTAACATGAATGATTTTGCCACGTGTACGGTTAGATTTCCTTCAAGTTATTTGTGGACGCTATTCTTGGCAAATTTTTGTCACCATTTTATTATGGTGGATATCAATTACACAATTGATCTGATATCTAATCTAATACTCACTAAACCAATGGTCCAGATTCAAATAGTGCGCAGCACCAATCCTAGTGCACATGAATTCGTTCAACTATCATTTTCCAATTTTGCAGTATCTTCTCGAATCTTCTTTCCATTTTGGGGTCCAAAGGTAAGATGGGTTGGGTCCAAAATACATGTACAGTCTGAGAAAGAAACAACACGGACGACAATATTATACAATCTATATATATTGGAAACTAGCTTCAAGCTGTGCCCAAAGTGGCTATAAAGTGTAAACCTAACCATTGTAGAGTAATCCAGAAAATCATACATTTTTCCAACTCCGATTCATCAACCGAGCCGCGAGTTCTCTGCAAGTTGCAACACATTTTTGCCAACTTTCATGGGGAAAATTATAAACAAAGGAGACCATAAATTACATAGAACTGTTCTCCATAGCTACAAAACGTTAAAGGCGATGATTTCCTTCAACTTGTACAATAAGCTCTCTTGACAGAGAATGGTACCGCATACAATAATTACTTACATAAGGAGTTAAAAGGAAAATGGCTGCTTACAGCTCTGCATCTAGACCCTAAAACTTACAAAACTGATCAAAGCCATACCAGTCCAAAAAGAGAATTCTCCTCCTGATAGGCAAAAGCCAGTGAAAAAACTTCATGGTCCTCGGAGCAGCCCAAATCATGCCAAAAGGCAGGTCTCTAGGAGGCAGTTAAAATTAGTTTCTTCTTTCCCTTCCTATCAGGTTTGTCATGGTTCTAATTTATAGCTGAGGGATTCTTCAATCAACTCCCAACTCTGAATGACCTAGAAAGTGTCAAGTTCGGTGTTCCAGGATATCTGCATAACAGCCAACCCGGGAAAAAGAAAAAAAACCAAACAAACCACCTGTAAATATTTTATAATCCAAAATATTTGCACATAAGATGATCTGTTTGTGACTTGATTCCTTCAAATACGATCACTCAACATAATTAGGACATTCAACCTACCTGATATGTCACTTTATATTTGGTCGGCAAATGATAGAAGTCAAATTCATAAACAAATTATGAATATCATATGTCATGAAACATACAAAGGAGGAATTTTATAGCTTACCTTTGTCATTTAGGTCAACGGGAAGACACAGACTCTTTGGCTGATTGTCAGCTGTTTGTAGCAGCCCAGGCTGGGGTGGAGAGCTTGTGCCACTCTGACTTGAATTACCATTTGAGGTATGTGTCCTAAGTTGATGATTCAAAAAGACCTCAAAGCTCGAACTCGATCCAATATTTTTCTTCATCTTTAATCTTCCCCTTGTAGGAACACGAGCAAAGAAAAGGAGGAAATGAATGGGTTGAAATCAGAAGCTTAGAATCAATTTAATTATGTTGCAGATGATTTTAGAGGCAGTAAACAACAGTTTCTATCAGTAGGTACCTGTCTTTTCGCTTTTCACGATATCTCTCCAACGAGACTTTTCTGCTTGCCTGGCCCTCTGCATCTTAAGAATTACCACCAAATGTTTCAAGGAAAATAAACTACTATATTTCATATTTCATCAAAGAGTGAAGCTTCTTTAACTGGTTAATCCTCTAAGACCTTTTCATCAGAATCCCATGGCATGCAAAGGGGCCATGTTAAAGCTCCACTTCGATAGGCTTTCCAGAAGTATCTACAGATCAACTTCTTTAGGTTCAAAGTTGTATATAATATGTTTCAACTGAACTTTAATGGAACCATTTCACTAAAAATGGGGATAAATGTATGGAGATGGGTTGAACAGCGTAGATGAAAAGGCAGTGATTGCAACACAAGCAATGGGAAATGAAAGTGACAGTGAAAAAGTACTAAGAGCAAGTATCAGTGGTGAAGATATTTTAGAGATGTGTCTTTTAAAGCAGCAAGGGGCGGAGGACTACAGGGTTCAAAGAAATAACTCTGTAATGGAGTTTCAGATGTTACAATGGCATAGCTAGTTCCACAGGTTGACGTTGATGTGACAAAGGTGAAATGGCGGTCCCTATTTTTGGCCTCAAGTGACAGCAAAGTTTGGTTGTGTTGTGAATCTTGTGACACCAATGTAGATGCATTAACCTTCCATTAAAATACTTCTAAAAGCCACACTTCTTCAAAGTACTGCAAGGTGCATCACCAACTGCGATTTCATAGCTATACCTTGCCTTAAAGATTTTGAAATGATAAAAGGTTCTTCCAAAATACTCCTAAGGGCAACGTCTACAGAGCAGGGTGAAAAGAAAAAAATAAAAATAAAATCTAATGAGCAGTTTCTTAAGAAGATGTCTTTTCATGTAAGAAAATATGGCACACAACCATGTACCTTCTACCTACTGGGTGAAATCAATGAATGGCTAGCACCTATCAAGATTTGCATCTCTTTTAATATAGGATCCTAAGATGTAAGTCCTTGGAAAGCACAAAAGTTACAACAACAAGCATCTTTCTATTTAAAACAAGAACTGCACACTTTTCATCCTGATAACAGCAACTTCTGTAGAGGTGCAAGAATACTAAACAACTTACCAGGATCTCGAGTGCTGTTCCCTTTCTCCCAGTACTGCTGAGTATATTCACCAATCTTCTCTGCAAAGTTCAATGAAAACTATCATCACATAGCCACCAGTATTTCAAAAGCTACAATTTTCTAGCATAGGTATTTCAACATTGCCAATCGTCAAGGTCTCTAAGCTATCACAAACTATAACAGCAAAAATCCGTTCTCTGTGACTCTAGCCAAATTGACTTGTAATTAATAGAAATAAGACTCAATAAAGATTCAGGCCGCCATGTTTAGTACTACGGAAAAGGAAGATAGAGGAAGTTGAATAGAGAATTCTTGTTTGTTTTAAGTAGGCCTATATTATGAAAATCATCTTCCCATAAGCATGACGTCATTTTCCTTCTTTTTAAAACAACCAAGAAACAATTTTTAACAACAAAGTTACTAAAATCATACTGTTCCATGAATAAAATTATACTGTTTCATGAAAGAAACATGGCAATGCCTATAACCATTTCTTGGATCTTATTTTCCATTCACCAAATGCAGTTCCAATTAAGTGTCAAGTACACAGCTACTCCATTCCACCCAAAGTATTTCACAAGGTAACCTAAGAAATCCTTCTGAGCAAATACCTGTTTGCATGGCCTGAGAGAATGTGGCACTCGGAGGGAGAAAGCCATCTTTGTCTCCGGCAGTCTGAAATTGGCATCGTAAGGATCTTAGTGCCGCAGTACCACCAAATTGATTGTCCACAGGCAAATGGTTGGGCCTTGCCGCAAGGTGCATGATTGCCCGTGCCTGCAAATCCATATAGCGCTGCATTGGAAGGCTTATCTCCAGGTATCCATGCTAAGAGGAAGCTTCATTTACCTTATCAGGTGGCACTCCATCATATACATTCACCTTGCCGCAGTAGAAAATTGTCATTTGCCTAACTGATGCATCAGTTGTACACTGATTTCTGTGGCCACAATATCAAATACTTTTCTTTAGAACTTAATATAAACATATCACAAGAAATCTAAATTAGAAGCATGCCGTGCCATTCTTTCCGCAGAAAATAGCAAAATTATTTGCTTCATTTGAAAAGGTAAAATGCAAAAAGTTTTATGAACAAGAAATATATCATAGTATGCTCTGCAAAACAAATTAATCTACTTTGGCTTCATACTGCCTTAAGAGCAAAGAGAATATGAACACACCCCACCCCCCCAAAAAAAAAAAAATTGTAATCATGTCAAGCATATTGTAGATGGAAAGCATACACAGGAAAAAAGCCAAAAACCATGGAAAAAATATGGCAAACTTGGTGCCACCTTTTAAGATGTGGAGCTTCTTTAACACCTATTTGGGCTAGGCATGAAAACAAGAATCCACTTCAAAATCTCCTCCACATACCAATTCCCCCACTCAATCTACTGAGCTCAAATTAGACTCAATATGGAATATCGAAGGACAAAGCCAACATTATGAAACCAAAGTCTACTAGTTTCCAGGAGGCTAAAACAATAACAGCTTCAACTAAGCTAAATTAGCATATTTAACTACCACATTGTGCTTAACATAATCAAACTACAGCAATCAGTAAATTCACACATTTCCAGAGCCAAAGAGCCTGATAGAGAAGTTAAACCTTGGACTGATGGCCTTAGTATCGGCATCGGCTGGCCGGTCCTCCTGAACCGGTTTCTGATACGGCACCGGTTCGTCGGCTGACACGGAAACCTGGACATCGGCACTCGCTTCCTTGGTCGAACCGGCTGAATTCGAAGCCGCCTGTACAGAAAATTCCGAATCAAACAAGTGTTAAGAGGGAAACAAAGAGAAAGAAAAGAAAGACGGTAACTTTCTTTTGCATTTTTAATTTGTCGGGAACCAAACACATAAAAAGAAAGCACTGACGCGCGGGGTGGTGGTATGAGGCGAAACGACAATCCGTCTGAGCGCTCCGGCGCCGGAATCGTCGTTGGGCTCCAGCAGAGCCTTGAGGGAAATAACTTGCTGGATCGCCTGCGATTTGTTCCACGAAGGCCTCCGCATTCCTGTACGGACACGTGTCCATCACATTTTTAAATTGCCAAAAAAAGGCAAAAAAATCCTCGTTAAATAATTAATCAATTTCAATAAATAAATATAGTTGGAGAGAGTGGAATGTTCCGTGATTGTAGACATATCGGAGAACATGGCGGTGGAGGGAAGAGAGAGAGAGGCGAAGGGCAAAAGCGAAAATTAGTAGAAAAAGGGGGTGAGGTGTAAGGAGGGGAGGGGGGGGACCTTTTTCTTTGAGGTATTTGCGGCAGTCTTCGCGAGTGAGCTGAGAAATGTCGTCCTCTGTGAGCTGGTTGAGGGGCTTCTCGAGAATGGAGCGGAACGACGTCGTGGTGGCGTTCATGGCGGGAGTTTCGGCGGCGGAGAGCCCTGCGAATGCGATCTGGGCGGGTTGGTAATTTCGTGGGAGTTGGGAGGGCGAAAGTGGGATTGGGGGAAAGAGGGGAAAGGGCAGCAAGCAAAGAAGTGAGAGAGAGAGAGAGAGAGGAGAGAGAGAGAGAGTAGGCGCGGCGTCGTCTCATAAGACTAAAGAGTCACTCGTAAGTCGTATGGGGGTTTTGGTGGGGAAGGGGCTTTTCGGTAGCTGCGTTTCACCCTAGACTGCCACGTAATTCTTGTCTGAATGATTCTGGACTAAACCTTAGGGTTTTTATTTTTAATTACTGATTAATTAGTGGTTTGGGAGTTAGGGGCTTTGGGTTAATGCCACACTGCCACTGTGGAAGGGATCAAGGGAACATTTTGGCGGGGTTTACTAGGTCTCTGGTGTTTTATTTAATAATATTATGTTTATTCAAGGACCTTTTGGCAAATAGACCAAAAAGGTATTTTCAACCCATTGTGCTCTACATTTGAATTCTTTACCCATATGAAAATATTAGCCTCTCCGCACGCGCTTTTGCGCATTCGAAATATTTATTTATTTATTTATTTTATATTTTATATTTAAATTTATTTTAGAATTAAAAAATATATAATGGGTAGTTGTGTTCCATAAAAATAGGATCCATTATTTTTTTTTTAATTTTAATTTTTTTTTATGAAAAAGTATGAATTTACCATATTATCCTCATTTAATTAATAATTTGAATTCTAAATGTTTGCATTAACTAAAGACATTTTCTGGTATTTTGAATGTTTCACCATTCTATGTCTTTTGCTTTATATATATATAAATTTAAATTTACATGATAGGTGGTTTATATGCTAGAGTTTATTTTAAAATTATGTGTATGCATTATGAGGGTTTCTTTATTATCCCTAAATAAATAAATTTTTACTAGTAATTACACATGTGTTTGTGTGTGCAAGCAATTAAGAATTGAGTTTATCTTTGTTCGTTATTTATAAAAAAAAAAAAAAGAAGGATCTCGAAGAATCAATTTTTTTTCTTGTAATGGTTGAATTAATGTCTCTTTTTCATAAGCTACAAATCTCTTTTATTTGAACTTGTCTTTATTATAAGAGAAATAGTGAGTGGTGAAGTTATTATTTTTCTCATGTTCTTCTATTCAGTGGCGGAGCCACCTAAGGACCAGTGTGGGCCCAGACCCTCTCTCATATTTTTTATTTTATCATATTTTTACTTATATGTGTTGCTATATATGTTGGCTTCCTGGAGTAAAAACTGTAAAAATTCATGTTTTTTCTCCTTCTCTTCCTCTTTTGATTAACTTAAGCTTTGTGAATTCCCCTTTCCCCCATTTTACATGTCTAAGTAGGGCATCTTAATATTGGGATTTATGAACATTTTGTATATTTCTTATCTATATTGAAGTATAAATTATTAAATTTTGAGTCTTTAATAGTGTAGATGATGAGATTAATATTCAATCATGTTAAAATATGAAATTCAGGACAATTATGATTGTAATAAATGGATAAATTATTAATCAGTATGAAATGATATTATTAACTTATTAACTTGGATAGCGCTTGAGGGCTCCTATTCGAATTATTTGAATTTTTTTTTTTAAGGGCCCCCTCTAATGTGAAATCATGGCTCCGCCACTGCTTCTATTGTGGGGGGTGTGTTCATGATTTGATATGCTGCACGACTAAAGTATTGTGAGTTCAGCCATTTGATAAGACTGGATTTTCATAGGAAACCTGTCTAATCCGAACATGTTAGGTTTTGAATTTAGAGATCTAATTTACCATTGTCATCGAATTTCGTCACTAGCAAAGAATTGGAAGGTCATTCTAGAAGAAAAGGGTTTGTCTCTTTAACATTAAAATTTTAGGTTCACACACACAACGTAATTCCATCAATAATTAGACAACACTGTAGCATGGCTTAATTAATTGAGTCTTCAAAGCTCAGCTTTAGGAGAAAAACTTAGTTGCAACGGGATAGTATTGTTTTGATATTTCAGGCCAATAATACTATGACAAGTGGAAGTGTTATCAAACGTGTCATAACGTTATTGGTCGGATATAGCAAAATAATATTATCCCCATTGAAGTCTTTCTCGTGCTCTAATCATTGAAGTGCAGCCCATGGCACTTGCTTTGTTAAAGCCATAATATCTATTGCTTGCAGAACCAAACTGAATAAGATCCTGGCCTCAATCATTTGACTCTGAAGGCTTGAAGCTATATGCAGAATCCAGACTCAATTTTCAGCTTGTAATTTTTGGTTAAGGATGAGTACAACAATTGGTTAAAACTTCTACTGCTCCAAACTAAAACTATAAACCACAAGGTAGCAATTCAAACAGTTGTTGCAGAAACAGAAGTGCAAGCAATCATCAATGGCGTTTTGTATTTGTTTTTTTTCTTTTGTGTGTGTGTGGATTTTTTTGATTTTGAAATATCATGATGCAGTGAAGTGTCCCTTTCCAACTTGTACAGTCACAGATGATGTGTAAATCAAGCATGCAAAAGCTAGTAATGGTTGCTTCCTGCCATGGGGAAAACCCTCATGTTAGTCCTGTTACTGTTTGAACACTAGGCCTCACCAACCCAAGAACCACCACGGGCCCAACAGAGGCTAGGCCTAGTAGTTGTCCACTGTCCACGCACATTAAGCTGCAAAACTTAATTTCTGGCAAAAATATAAGCAATGGAGGGAGGGAATTTCTGGCAAAAATATAAGGGAGGGAGGGAGGGAGGGGAGAATCGAACCTAAATCTCGGGCGCATAAATAAATACTTTTAACTAGTTGAATTACAACTTCCTTGCCAATTCTTTAATAATTTTTGTTTCCTTTCAATTCTCAACAGCCAGCAAATTGATCAGTTTTCACAAAACCTTGGTGGATTGCCTTGTCCAACTAAAACTCTAGCAGCAAATCATTCTCAGTCCTCTTACCCCAATGTGGCTATTTTTCTTTTTGGGTGCCTTAAATGCAACCAAATCCAAAACCCATCAAATCAATGAGCCAGATTCACCGACCCTTACACGGTTACACTCTTCCTCCTCCTCCTCCTCCTCTCTCAGCTGCTCAGACCCTGAGAGCTACCTGGCTAAGGATAGGTTAGGGCAGGCAGGCCCGCACTTACAGAAAGATCGTGGGGGTTCATTTAATACAACTGCTCCTTCCTCTATTAATTTCTCATTCTCTTATTTCACCAACCGCAAAATAAATAAATAAATAAAAGGGAAGAAAGTGGTATGCATATTATAAAAGTTATAAAACATCAAAAATGTGTCCACGTGGGCCCTGTACCCTGTATGAATGGGCCCCTCTCAGAATTTAATAGGCCTACCATGTTAGACGAGAGAGAGAGAGAGGCAATAATGGTGTGCATAGGGTGAGGGTGGATTCAGCCTTGACTCAGATGTTCCGTGTTCGTCTCGTACGAGACAGCATCCCATCCTCCTCCACACGGGTGCTCTCACCCATTGTACCTCAAAACCCCCTTCTTTTCGAATTATTACATTTAAGCCACTCTTCCTTTATTTTTCTTCCCTCCTCCGGTTGCATACTTAAATTTGAAACTTCATTACGCACAGTCGTTAACGTGTAAATATTTTTCGGACAATAATTCATGTGGAGTTCGCTTCTTAGCCAAATATACACAACATATGTAGCATGCTACTTGATCATCGTAATAATATGAGTAAATTCATAACACCATATTTGTTTGACATATAAATCACCATGTTAATAGGTCAAGAGAAGTTACTGTCCCTAGATCATTCATTGTTGGTCTGAAATATGATCCCAACCATTTCACTGTCTCAGTGGCATTGTAGTGAATATGGCTTCAAAGTTGGTCTCTGTTTCAACTTCACATCACAATCATTCAGGGCCTTACAGGGTCCCAGCACTCCACTCTTTAGCCAAACAATACAACAAAGCTAAGAAATCTCTCTCTCTCTCTCTCTCTCTCTCCCTCTGGTTTGATCTTTTGGGGACTGTGTTTTTGACTTAGACCACCCTCCCCACACGCTCACAAGTAAAAACTGCAATAACAATAATAAAAGCATCACCCCCCTCCCTCATTTCCCAATCTTCCTCCTCACTCTCCTTTTACATCATCATATCATTCATATTCACATATATATATCCTCCTCTCTCTCTCTCTCTCTCTCTCTTTCTCTCTCACAATATCGAACTTTCACAGCTGAGCCCAGTTGCTAACCGGCGCACCTCCACCTCAGGCGATGGGCGTACTGCGCCACCGCCACCGCCGCCACCACCACCTTTACATCAGGCTATCAACTCTCATCACAGCCTTCACTTTCCTCTTGTTCACCTCCTCAGCCATAACCAGTCATACCCGACTCGGTAAGCAACTCAGCAGCAACCTCCCTTTTTGAGTTTCCTTGACTCGTTGAGCAGTGACTCAGTTGTTGGGTTCAAACTTCAATGAATTTTCAGGTGGTGGGCATCATTCTCATCATCAGCAGCAGCAGCAGAAGCAGAAGCATAGAGAGGAATATCAAATTGGGTCGTCGGCATTGGAGCGAGTCGAGACTCAGAAGAGCCGGCTGGGTTCATCGCCACCGGGTTGCAGATCCAAGTGTGGAAGGTGCTCGCCTTGTAAGGCGGTCCACGTGCCCATTCAACCAGGTGTCTCTATACCTCTCGAGTACTATCCTGAAGCTTGGCGCTGCAAGTGTGGCAACAAACTCTTCATGCCTTAAAAATTTAATTATAATTAGAAACTAAAACTACTTGATTTATTAATTACACTTAAGTAAGTAGTACACTCAAATATTTAAACAGTGCACCTCATCTCATCTTTAGCTTCTCAATCCAAAAATCTGTCACTAATTAAATTATTATTATTGTCAATTATTTCCCACTATTTGTTATCATTATATTCTTGTTCAACATGGCATGGGGGGACAAGTGAGAAGGTGTTGGAAATGTAACTCTCTCTCTCTCTCTCTCTCTCTCTCTCTCTCTTGTTTTTGATGATGCATGGTAGATGTATATATATTTTTGTTTTTTAATTGAACTTTGCATTAATGCAAAGAGTTTAATTATATTATGGGACAGATTGGAGGGCATGAAATTAAAGACCAAGCTTCTTCTTCTTCTTCTTTTTCTTCTCTCTCTGGCCTCTAAGTTTGTATGTAAGGGAGAAAGCGATGCTTCAGTTCATAGAGGAAATACAGCTGGGTTTTTTTTGAGTGTTTGGTTTTGTTTTTGTTTTTGTGTGTCTGTAGACTCTGTAGATTAACTATTATGTGCTATTTAAGTACATGGGCTTTGATCCTTAATGTTTCTTACTATGGGGCTGATGTGTAATGAATGAGATTGCATTCTCTCTCTGAATTCTGAATAGTACCGGGATTGTCTGATCCTAGTGATGAATTATTGATTTGTTGGTAGCATATATAGCATAGCATAGCATAGCATAGCACGCATCTATCTATCTATCATCATTATGGGGTTTCATGTACACCACCAAATATGTTGCAACTATTATTTTTCAATTCACAACAATAATAATATATGCGCATGTGAATCAAACATTGGTTTCCATTCTTATTATATATATATATATATTACGAGTATAATGACATGTATTTTTTATAGTAAGTAAGATACTGACATGTACGCCACCAATTTAATTAACGGAACTATCCTACAATAAGATAAAAGATTAGAAATTGCCCTCGTTCATGCGTGCATAAGGGACCGAACTTAGCTCACTCGTACATAAGCGACCGAACTTATCCCTCGTTAGGGGTATAAGATGAAAAGATTAGAAATTGCCCTCGTTCACGCGTGCATAAGGGACCGAACTTATAGCTCACTCGTACATAAGCGACCAAACTTATCCCGGATTTCGGATGTTAGTAGCATACACAATACACAGCCAAATTACCTTTTGAATTGTGTCTACAAAATAAAAAGTGAAAGAGTATACGTATGATCTCTTTCGCTATCGAGGGGGATATGGATACGACAGCATTAACTTCTGTCTATGGAAAAATCGCTTTTCCTGCGTACCTTGTTGGCTGTTTTATTAATTTTGTTACCAAATGAGCTTGTCTTCATCCTCATGTCTTGGATAAACACATTAATTACTCCCTTGGAAGTTAGATAGATGGTTCCATCCATCCATCTCTTGGTCTTGGTCAAATGTGGGTCAACTCCAATTTGTTAATGGCAGAGGCAGAGCCTGCCTGCAGATCCACAGCTGCTACTGCTTCCTTCACATGTGTTTGTGTGCATGTTCTCTAGCTTCCAATTTACCATTTGGCATCTAATAAGAGGCAAATATTCAAAGACTAATTTCTCTGGGAAACAATAATTTTCCCAATTCCACCCACCAATGGCTCTCTCTCTAACCTAATTTTCCAACTTTAAATTCTTTCTAAAGAATAAAAGATAAATTTTGCCACAGCTAGCTTGTTTGACTTTTGTTTTTGTTTTTTGTTTTTATGGAAACTCTCAGATATATGTCGTATTATCTGATCATCCCATGGCTGCATGCATGCACTTGTTTGACGTTGCAGTGGTTGGTGGACATTTGAACTCATGTTTAATCACAAATCTCGGATTAACACTAACACTAAAATATGATCTTATTCTACTTAGAAAAAAATTTATCTTCTCCAACAAGGATTTATGTTTTCAAATTCTAAATTTAAATTTAATATCAGAAAATTAATGATCTAGATTCAGAGTCTAATGTTTGTGGGGGGCAAGAAATGGCAAGAAAAAGAGAGATTTGACCACATGATGTTGGGTTTGGTGATTTTGGTGCAACTCAACATGCAAACTCAAAGAAAAATGGTGTCGTTTTGTGGTCTGGTTAGTCTTTGCCACAAAAATCAGCACAAATTTATATGGGGCAAAGCCGTACATTATGCTGAAACCATCGCTTCACGAGGAGAGGAGAGGGCCCCTGATATTTCAATTTCAAATATATATATATATATGTTTCTTTTTGTAATATTATTTTGAAGGAAACAATAGGGTTTAATATTTCTGGATTAGGTGAGACATTTTGACAAAGAAAAAGAAAAGGGTGGGCCGGTGGCTCCAAAATACATTGAAAAATCAAAAGCTCAAGTGGTCTATGCTTCTGAGGTGTGGTCAGGTCAGAATGCCCATTCCCACGCACATGACCATTCCACCACCTTCTTCACTTTCTTTGGTTTCAGTTTCTGAACTACACAGACAGAGAAGAGAGAGAAGAGAAGAGAGAGAAGAGAGTGAGAGAGGGAAAAAGGAACAGTGAGTGAGGGATTAGGTTATTTTTCTTTGTGGAAGTGATATTTGATTTGACACAATTGTTTTGGTTGCTGGTATTGATTTAACATATCTTTAACCAAACTTCTATGGGAGAGCACATTCATGAGTCTTTTCTCCAGGAGCATTTTTTTTTTGTTACCAATAATTATTCCAAAGGTAAGGTCATCTTGCACTCGTTTACTCTACGAAATTGAAGTGGAAGAAGCGGAAGGTGCAGTCCTTATATTTTTATAGGGAAGGAGTGTAGGACAATTTGTTTTAGAGTAGTAATATATAACAGCTTTATTATTATTTATGAGTAACTAAAGGTGACATTAGCAAGTATTTCTAGCTTATATGTGTATGGAAGAGAATATTTTGGGTCATTTTCACCCAAAAAAAATATCTTGGGTCACGATGTCTAAGTGGACTGTCCAGCCACTCTCACAAGGCAGAAAAACTTATTTGTAACGGGGATAATAATGTTTTGCTATCCCCAACCAATAACACAATGACACGTGAAAAAGTTATCTCACGTGTCATTGCGTTATTGACTAGAGATAGCAAAAAGTGTTATCTCCGTTACATGAAAGTCTTTCTCCTCACAAGGAAGTATAATTTCTTGCTTTTTGGTACCATTTGGCTTCACGTAAGTACAACTCCTAATATAAGGATCATGCTCTCTTGTGAGAGCAATCGAACAGTCCACGTAATCAGACGACATGATCATCAAAGTTGTTCTCATGTATGAAAATTGTTCTCCCATGCCCTTTAGTGACGAGAGCTGACTTACACACCATTACTCTTTTTAACTAAATTATTTTACCAATATGTATATCATGTGACATAACACACGCGATGATTGAAATTCACAAAAACAATGCAAATTAGCATCCTTCAAAAAAAAAAAAAAATTCAATGATGACAATTCTTTTACGAACATGAATTCTAAAATTTTACATGATTCATCTCTTAATTTTCATATCCAGTCGGCTTATGATGAAAACATAGTGGGTTTTTATTCCTTTAAGATTTTGTCTGCAAATGTTTTACTTTTTAAGATGACAACACAACTTAAGACAAACAAAAAGAGATCGACAACACAACACATGATTCCTCTGGGGTGGATGTCCCGAGCACAATTATTGTGGATGTGGATCTATCATTTTCAGTCTTCTATTTTTCTTTTTTCAAAAGAGGGTACAATTATAAGCCCGACACAATTTTTAAACACCACATCAGTTTTCAGTTCAACGGGAAATTATTATCTGCAAATCACATATAATAATATATGGTGCCTGTCCTCATGCCCATCAGTTATTACTATCATGTCATAGAAATGGGAAAGCTAAGAAAAATTTGAGTGGATGAAGAATTAAAAAGCTTGGCTACCTTCCATGTGTCTCATTTTTAATGGACCAGTGCTTAATCAAATGTCTTACGTCATGTCGTCTTCATTTGGCGGGTTCATGGTTTAGGGTTGTGTAAGTTGAAAATGGTTCACACTTGAAATTGGTTTTGACTTTTCACCTGTGCTTGCAAAGCCTCAAGCTTTCTTGTTCGAGAATGGTGTGGGTCTCATTTGAACAGACCAAATGCATTAAGAATAAGGTTGAAGCCGAATGCAGAACAAAATACGAGCTTAATACCGAAACCTCCCTCCTTCAGTATCGCTTGTACATGTAAAAACGAAAGGAAAGAATCACATGGAACATGATAAACTTGATCTCAAACCTACAAGTTCCAAAATTCATGTGTCTTCCAACATTGGTATTGGTATTGGAACGCTTTTGAACACAAGACTTTTAAGAAAAGATTAACGGCCAGTCCTAAGACCCATCGATTGTCTCCATTTCTTCCTCATTTTCTGGTTTCCCTTCATCGTTATCATTCTGGTCTTCAATTTTTTCCACATTTGTGGTTTTTGCATCATTTTCGACAGTCTTTGCTGGAGGAGGAGGTGGAAACGCTTCTACTACCAATTCTACCAGCTCTTCAACAGTATCTCCTAAACGCAAGTCGCAATTCTCGATAAGCTGTGAAACATCAAAAACAAAAAATTAAATAACAGAGCAAATCTGCAAATGAGTTGACATGTTATAGAAATTAGAACAAACCAGGAACATTACAATATTCTCTCCATTTACAAGTAGGAAAATCATATTAGGAGACTTGGTATAGAGACGATGTGACCCTTGGTCATTGCACATAGTAAGATCAAGATAAAATACTCCATCCAGACGCAAAAGCTTAATGCAATCATATTCTTGAGGATTATTATATTATTATGTTTACATGAACGAGGATGATAAATGAAAAAAAACAAAAGATATTGTGCATGCACCAACCACATGTTAATCCAGCGAGAGCTGCCATCAGACTCTCTCAGCATATAAAACAAAAAGACACACACGACCATTCTACCATTTGGGAAGAAAAACGATTCCTTATAGACAGACACTAGAAATTTAGGCAATCCATAAACTTTGTCAATTATTAAGTTACAGAATAAGGTAACTTTGTTTATGATCCTGACTTCTGACAGGTTCAACCTTAATTGCCAATGTCTTGTTAACAATGATAATTAGGGGAAAATATCAAGCGGAGTTGAGCATTTTCTGATATCACAAGTTACAGAAAAACAAAGAAATATTTTGGCTACAGAGAAGGGAAAGAAAAGACATGGTACTCCGCCAATGTTCTACCATACTAGAGAGTAATGCGAATCAGTAAATCCACAGTCAAGTACTAAAAATACAGCATTATGCTCCTCATCACTCATCATTATTCTCTACGCAAAATATAGTAACTATAGTTTTTTTTTCCTATCCCAATTTAATACGGTTCCAAATCCACCCTCAATGCAGGGTACAAACACAAACAAATTTGTTGCATAAACGGCATGATCCCATAAACCCAATACACAAAACATCACCAGGAAACACGGTAATGTACACAATCATAAATTTAAAAGAAACTGAAACTATAAAGACGCAAGCATCACAGTCATTAATAAAATCAATAAGCTACAACAGAAACATATTAACAATAAAAAGTAGTTATAACAAACCGGGTAGATTCCAACAATGCTAGATGGCCTAGTGTTGATGATATTGAGCACCTCAGCTTCCGCAAGGTCATACTTCTTACACTTTTCCTTGAACTCATTGATATTCTCCATTGTTTGACCACGAGCAGGAGTCCCAAACAAATAACCATAAACCTAAACAAGGAAAATAAACAATACATCAATCTTCACAACAAGGTTGAATTAAAAACAGAATGTGGGTGGTGGAAACATAAACACCACTACAACCTTATTCTCTGATGGCGTTACATTAGAAAAAACCCGTGCTGAATCTTTAGAAGCCCCTCTAGATTCTAGAAATTTGAGCACGTCGAAATTGGTAAGCACACCGGAATTAGCCTCTACTCTGCAAAGAAATTGGAATTTATAACATCCCCAACATTAGAAAAATAAATAAAGAAGAATTGTCAAGAAAGGCTGAAAACAGACATTTATATAAAATTACCACATCAGAAATAAGTAAAAGCAATAGGAATGAATAGCAAAAATAAAAGTTTAAGACATACATCTTCATCCCACTAAAAATCAGAGCTTCAGAGCGATAAAAAACTGTTTAATAACAGAGTGTTTTGATACCCACAACGAGTCAGACGGTTTTCTGTTTTAATCCATTGCAGCAGAAGACCTATAACATAGAACAAATAAAAATTACGTAATCAATAACGTTATTAGAAAAAAATTCATATAGAGAAGATGGATTAAGCACATTTGCGTGCTTCCGAAAAAATTATGATTCATAAGTGCACTATATCCATGAAAGAGAATACGAATGCATAGTTTGATAGCATGACTACGGTATTTTAGCCCAATATCAAAGTACTATCTGCGTGCAGATTATTGTGCTTTTAAAGTCTGACATTTCACATCCTACCCAATGAATTTCTTTCTATATTCTGGAAAGAAACCAAAACATCTTTTTTCAAGGGGAAAAGTTGGATTACAATAGACCTGAGAGAACTTTCCATTCAAAGAGCAACATTAGAAAAGGGGATCCATATCTGTCTGGTTTGATGCTCTATTGGGGTAAAGGGACCTTGCAAGCAAAGCAAACAATATTTGCCATGTAAAAATTCAACTTGCAAAAATATACTGACAGCAAGCAAACAGTAGATACTGCTCAAAAGAAAATAATAAGGGCCTTTAAATTACGCTTAAAGAACAAAAACTTTTACAACCATTCTAACTTGGACCAAGAGAAATTCAAAAGCTCCACAATGAACAGACTATAAACGTACCCCAAAGTTCCAAGAGAAATTACCACTCGACGTGTATATGAGTAAGCACAAATTATCCAAGTTGCAATGCTCAAACAAAGTTTATATCATTTCAAACGGCAATAAGATATTAGCAAGCTATTGAAAGACCAACAGAAAAATAAGAAGTAACAAGAATGGGAGCGACTGAACCATTGCAGACTTTTAGTTGCTGAGAAAAACTAGAGACGAAAAAATGGAATTTTACAACAACCTTTTCAACACTACGTCCATCAAAATTCCCACTTAATTTTTCGTTTTCCCGAGATTTCTCAGCTACCAAACAGGACCAAAAGATAATCAACCCCCAGCATAGGAAGTCATAAGCCAAAGTTATTTAAACAAAAAGTAAAGAAATTTTCTTAGTAAACTTGGAGAATAGCGGGACTCACCGATTCAGAGAAGACAATCATTAGAGACCAGAAAAACCCAACTTCTATAACCTAAGAAGCATGGATACGCCAATTTAGTGGCGTATCCCGTATCGGATACTCGTTTGGATACGACACGCTTCGGATACGGTCCGATACGCATTGGATACGTATCGCAGTCAACGGATACGTTAGTTGACTAACGGATACGCGTATCCGACATTCCTGACACGAGTATCTGACTTTTCGGATACGTTCCTCCGGGCGAGGTTTGCCGTTGAGGGGCTGGGCGCTGCGTGTGAAGAGGGGGAGAGAGAGAGAGAGAGATCGGTGCGCACAAGGAAGAAGAAGATGACGACTGACCTAATTTCTATTATCTCAAGTGACGACGTCGTTTGCTAAAATAGGATTTGTAATATATGTATATTTTTTTCATAGATCTGTTTATGGGTTTGGGTCTTAAGCAATAGGATTAAAATGGGCTTTGGGTAATGACATGTTTGGGTGGAAAAAGCTATACATGCCTAAAAATATAAAGAATCAGAAAAGAAAGCCCAAAATGCTACACTATATTTATAATTTATTTAAAATTCTGTTTTAAGTTATATATATTTATAGACTATAACACTAAAACAACTGTGTTTCAGTATTTTCAGAGCCAGCATGCCAACAACAACTGCTATGAAATCGAAGGCCTTTGTATCCCTGCAGGCTGGAACCCCCTCAGTATTTTCTCAACTATAATTTCTAAAAGAATCGAAAAAGAAGATGGGGGTAGGCAGGGAGAATGGCTGCTGAGTGGAGGTGAGAGAGGCGGCGAGCTGAGAGAAATGGAGGAGGAAGGTGCGTTGGGTTTTTTATTTTTTATTTTAAAATGAGTTTTTGGGCTTAAAGTAAAATCCGTTAGTTTTTAAAATTCAAGCCCCATCATCTTTATATAATGATATTGGGCCAGGCCTTCACTATGTTTCTAAGGAACTTTTAGTTTTTGGGCTTAACAGAATAATCCATTAGTTTTTGTGAAAATCCAACACTCATTTGCAGAGCAAATAGCTTTTGTCGCATCATAAGATGTTACAATGGCCAACAGGATCTAGCACAGTGAAAAAGTGATTTAACTTGCAGATCGGAGGCCTCAGGTTCGAATTCCCACGATATTATAGTTGTGCATGTGTGAGAAATCCTCATCTCTTGTAGTTTATACTATCGCTTGTACTAAAAAAATCAAAGATTCTACAATGGTCTTTGCATTACTTTCAAATTCAGAAAGCTAAATGTAATTACTTAATTGAAGCTTCCGTGTGAGATTTGTAATGGAGCAAACTGAGCAAGTAACATATATAAAGAAATTAATTTTGTTTTGGGAAACTGCAGCTTAATCTTTTTCTATTGCTTTTTGAACACTCCTAAACTTCACAAATTAAATTTAACAATTTGAAGCTCTACTGGCACAGTCTCATCAACCCCATCTCTTATAGCCATTAAGTGGCTACTATCACCTTCTAAATAAGCTTGAAGGAATGCAACCACAACCCCGCCAACAAACTTCCTCATGGGTTCCCTTGACTTCCCATTTTTGCACAAACAGTATGTAGATTTCCCTCTGATCCCCTTGGTTTCATCATCCAGCATATCAAGATGACCATAATCCTTTGCCACAAAATAACATGCTGGTCTTCCGCATTCGTTGAAGAAGTCCTCATGGTTAACACCTTTTGGAGCACAAGGAGGGAACAGAGGGTTCCTTTTCACCTCACCCAAACCAGAACCAATCACCATCACTGCCATATCAAGATCAAATGAATGAGGAACATAGGTTAGTACTGGTGGAGGGGTTTGTTTCCCTTTGTCCATTCCATCAACTGGGTCAATGCCTATTAAGGCTGAAAACTTTAGATTAGTGTTTCCTTCTTTCCCTAATGCTAGTGCAAAAGAGACTTTGCCTCCACGGCTGTGGCCCGCGAGTGCTAGCTTGCTTAGATTTGCCTGAACATGGGGTGGAAGCAAGAACTGAAGTCCTTCAGATAACCAATTTGTTATTGCCGCTGTGGACTTGATCTCACCTTTTGAATCTGGTCCAGCTATTGTATATAACTGTTGAACACAAAGAACATTTGCTTATCAATAAGGCAGAGTTAGAGGCAATTTTATTTATACATCTAGCTTTTTATAAAGGTACAGTAATATTAATGTCTGCTCAAATCTCTGTAGTTCAACTTTAAGAAGCACAATGTCAGCACAAAAATACAAGCCAAAGTGGAAATTTTAGTTTTTCATGTTATATGTGTAGCATCTCAATGTGAATGATAATGTGAATGAGAGAAGTTCTCTCAACTCAGCCACTTCTTGTATATTGTCAAGGACAAGGAATCTCAGACTTGAAATAGACTCACTGGCAAAAAACAAGAAGGGTCAGTATTTAGACCCCAAGCATATCTGATAAGGACTGAGCCACTTGGGTTATTTCATTTCATACAATGCCAATCAAAACATGCCATTTTGTCAAGCACTGAAAATGAAAGCTCGGTGACTCACTTATTTTGCTTTTGTTACTTGAAAACTTGGTTGGTGCCCAACAAGACAGCACAAGCCTCTGTTAGATGTGGCCATTTACCTTGCAGACTATGGCAATCACTGAAAATAACTTAAAGGAAACTTGCAGATGATAGCCTCAAGGAATACACAAGCAACATGAACTCACATAATGCTTGATCATGAATATCAATATGTGGACTATCTCTTCAAATGATAAGTCACAATAATTCATATCCAAACCCAATTAGGTAATTGGAAACCAAGGAAAGTTAGTATATATGCTAACAAGAGAGAGATATGAAAATAATTTATTTGAACATAAAAACTATAATAAGACCACCATCACCATACTTTTTAATTAATTATCAAAGAGAGATATGAAAAATTCTGGGTCAGATATGTATAATTACAATTTATAGAGTGTGCATCCAAGTGAAAGAGAGAGAGCCTAGCCTGAGGGGCAACGACAATGAAGCCATGAGAAGCGATGTGTTGGATAAGCTGAGAGTAGAAAGAGTTGGAGAGAAGGTAACCATGGAGGAGCAGCAAGATAGGGAATTCTCCAGCTTCACAAGGCATGCCAATCAGAAGAGGCTTTGGAGGTGGAACTGGAATATTTGAGGACTTGGGGCCGCATGTAGTCTCTGGTTCAGCTCTTTGGAGCACCACCATGTATTTTCCAATCTCAAAAACGACATTTGTAGCACCAGTGCTAGCAACTGAAGAAGAGGAAGTGGAGGAGGACATGACTGTCTTGAGCAATCAAACCTTTTTTTTTTTGTTTCTTTTTGCAGGCTCTATAGGATAAGTTACATTGATCTTTTCTGGCATTAATTTATAGCCTCACCTCACATTTGGCATATCTCATGAGAGTCATGACTACTACTTCATATTGGGTTCACAGTCAATAGGCCCAAGGGTTTAGGCCCCACGAATTTGGTCCATTGGGCTCATATCTATTGTGGGTTAAGCTGGCCTAATACTTCAGTTGTGTCTTTATCTTTTCTGAACATGAGTAGAGCTAAGTTGGTATGTCAAAATCCTCGTTTGAATTGGAAAGCTCCTAAACATACAAGGAGAATGGCAGATAGAAGGGCTACCAAACATTTTTAGGCATATAAACAGAACCAGCACACAATGACCATACATTTAGAGATACAATTTGTTTGCTTAGAAGAAGTAGCAAACGTACCAACTAGTAATTAGTCGGAAGACATCTCAACTCCGAATTTCTCATCCCCACTAATCAAAGAAAAAAGAAAAACAAGTAGCAAAATATTATCGAAAGACACAAAAACTCCCCAAAAAAAGAAAGACATGATTTTTATTTGTTTCAAATCTTCACATTGAATCTATTACACTTTCTCACAATTTTTGTGGTAAAGACACAGTGAGATTACCAATTCCAAACACAACAGATACTAAAACATGATCCAAACTATGACCAAATCTCTGCAAATTCTCTTTGTATCTACTTCTGTACTCTCAAAAGCTTCGAGGATAACAAACAGCAAAACCCAACATGGCCTATGGCTACACAATACAAGAGGACTGCTGAGCAGTTTTGTCATATTTTCCTCCTTTACCTTCGCTTCATCTTCAATGCTGTGTAAAGTATAGCAGTTATTACGACACCGGCAGACATCAGCAGCTTAGGCAGATGCAGCAGCCCTGGGGCCTTTGATGGCATCTCCACTTTCAACTCAGTCTCTTTTGATTCTTCCACGATAACTATTTCCTGCAATTCATGAATCTCATTGTTTTCGTCCTCAACTTCAGTTTTTGTTTCTTCTTCAAGTTCAGCAATAGTCTTCCCATTATCAACTTCTGCTTCCTTAATAACACCAAGTTTACCTTCCATATCAGAAAGTTGAGACTCAGAATAGGCCTTTAATACCTGCATCTTTCTTTGCTCTCCAGATTCTCTCAGCATAGCTACTCGATCAGCTTCCAATCCAGAAACATCTCTCCTCTCCAGAATTTTCTCCCAGTCACCTATAGAGAGAGACATTGTCATTGAATTCATCTGGGGATATCTTTTCACCACGTCCTCAACCGAAGCTCGCACCCGACGTTCAATCTTTAGGCCAATAGACTCTAGGTCCAGCTGATTTGCTCTCATGATAGCCTCTTTGAAATCCCTCCATTCTTGATTGGAGTCATCAGCCTCTCCTAATGTCACGTCATCTGCTCTCATTACAAACTTCAAACATTGATCTGTAACTCCTTCACTACGACATAAACTCGACCCTGAACCAGAACCAATCTGTTCTTTCTCAGCAATTTCAGGAACAAGATTATTGACGTCTTGCTGATCATCAGTAACTACCCCTTTCCCATTTTCAGTCTTTGCTGAACCCACAATCTCATCCGAACCCACCATTTTTTCATTCAAGAACACTGATTTCACAACCTCTTCTTTCACAATCTCATCCGAACCCACAATCTCCTTCCCATCTCCTTCAGAACTACAAGAATGCCCCAATTCTGAATCAGAAATTTCAGAATCAAGAGGAATATTGAGGCCTTGCTGATCAGCAACTACCCCATTCCCATCTTCAGTACTGTTCTCTTGTCCACACACTGACCCAGTTCTCAAACCCACAATCTCATCGCAACCCACCAATTTTTCATTCAAGAACTTTTCTTTCACAGCCTCGTCTTCTTCTTCGCTTTTCAACCCTTCAGTCTTACCCAGCAAAACCCCACTCATTTTTGGGCTTTCTTCTTTCTCAACCACCAAACCAGTACGCTGGTCATGACCCACAATTTCTTCAGTCAAGATCGATCCACTGCCCTTATGCTTATCTTCCACGGTGGATTTGTTCATTTCTGATGTCGCTTGAACAGCTTCAAGATCAAGACTTTGAGAATCTTGATTCGTGACTCCGCTTTCTTCCCTCAGATCAGAAATGTTCTCATTTTCATGAGAAATGTTCTCGTTTTCCATGATAATTCTTACCAAGAAAACTATAAACCCTAGAAAAATATCAGTAAGAAACTGGATTTAGATTCTCAGAAGGTGGAGATAGAACTCTGCGGTGTAATGGGGAAAATCGACTGTTTAGAGTTTGTTAATGGTTCTGGTTTGGCGCCTGAACTCAGAGCCAGAGGTTTATAAACAGGTGGGGTATCTCTGTTGCGCACCTTGACCGTTGGATTCAAGTTCCAACCAACGGCGAAGATTAAAACAAATCACTTGAAGAAATCCAGCGACACTATTTGTCCCATTTTAACATGTCGTAAGGATCAGTGGACAAAACGACATGTTTTATGCATTGTAAAATCGACTGAAGGTTTTTGGTTTTTGGTTTTTTCTTTTTTTTTTTGACAAAATAATATTTTAGTTGCACTAATGTACGGATAGAGGAATCGACTGAAGGATTTGGTCATGATAAAAATGGATACTGACCTAGCCATTTGTATATGTTTAACGAGTATAGCTTAAGAGTAAATATTCAAATATATTAAATTATTTTAAGAACCCAAAAATATTTTAGTATTCCAAAAAATAGATGGCATTAATTTATAGCCTCACTTTACATTTGACGGAGCTCATAACTACTACTTCGTATTGAGGTTCACCGTCAACAGAAAGGTTATAATGAGGAGTTTAGAGTGAGGAGCTTATTTGAGGATTTCAATCCCACCCTCAACAAATAGCTAGGTCAGCTTATTTGAGGAAATCAATGGACTTCAACATTTGAAATGGTTTGATGGTGAGATTGAACCTCTCAAATAAGCTCCTCACTCAAAACTCCTCATTGTAGAAACTCCCTCACAATCAATATAGACCCCATTAATTTGGTCCATTGGGCTCGAAACTCTAATCGTAAAATCCGAGGTCTAGTTACGTGAGTATCCAAGCCTAATCAAGTCATAAGTGTCCCATAGTAGGCTTGTGGTTAGGGTTCGAGGCTTGTGAAAGGTTTGAGACTTGGATTTAGGGTTTGAGGCTCAAGTTCATTTTTGGAATACTAAAATAATTTTCTAATAATTTAAAAATATATTTGAAAATTAAAAATAATTTTAAAGCCCACAAAATTATTTAAGATAAGTAAATATAATTAATTATTATTTATTAAGTAATTTATGAGATTAATTACAATACATAAATACTAATTATACATTAAATAAAGAATAATTAAAACATAAAGAATAATTAATATAATTAAATAAGGCCAAGATATTACTTAATTGCAAATATTAAACTAAAGAAAATAATTTTGTATAAAATAATATTTAATATTAAATTACACTTTATTAAGTAATTTATGAAATTAGTAAATATATAAATACTAATTATTCACTAAAGAAATAATAATTAAAACACAATTACTAATTAAAGTAATAGCAAAGGCAAATATATTACTTAATTACCAAAAAGAAAATCATTTTGTGCAGTATAGCCGCGCGGCTATACGTTTAAAATATTTGTAATATATTTAAAGGGTATAGCCGCGCGGCTATACACGTGAAATATCAATATATTTTAACAGTATAGCCGATCGGCTATACCTTTAAAATATTCGAATATATTTAACAAGTATTGCCGTGCGGGTATACTTTTAAAATATTTGTATATATTTAACGAGTATAGCCGCGCGGCTAGACTCTTTAAATATTAATGCTATACAGTTAAAATATTCGTATATATTAAAAGAGTATAGCCGCGCAATATATGCTTTAAATTCGAATATATATAAGAGTTAATATTCAAATATATTAAATTAGTTTAAGTACCCAAAAATATTGTAAATGGTTTGATGGTGGGATTGAACCCCTCAAATAATCTCCTCACTCAAAACTCCTCGTTATAGAAGCTTCCTCCCGGTCAATATAGGCACCATGAATTTGGTCCATTGGGCTCAAATCTGTTGTGGGTTAAGCTGGGCTATTAGTTTCTTGGGTTGGATGCTGTGTAACTTCGATTTTTTTGGAGCAAACAAACATACACCGAAGAGTTTGTTATTTTGTCTGAACACCAAAGAAAGAGTTTGTAATTCGAGTCGTTATGAGTATTTATTTATGCACTTACATACTCGGAAGTTAATTGGTTTAGGGATATAGATATTTCATTAATAGTGTCTTCCCTTTCTATTAGGCATTGACGGGCATGCTCGGCGTTACTCCATTTGTCCTATGTTGCAATGGCAATACATTTTATTAAGTAAGCTTTTTACGAACGACTCTTTTATGAACTAGACAAATTCCTACATTTCATCCTATAAAAATTGAATCCGCACAACACTAGCAAAAAACACGTATCAAATCCCACCATTAAGTTTTTTTTATAAAAAAATTTAAATTCTTACAAACCCACCCTAGAAATAACCATCTTTAACGCCTAAACCACACACCCAGTTTTGAAGACTCTCCAAACCCCCCTCCTACTTTTCCTCACGTTCCCACGCTTTCTCCCCTTTCAAACAAAAATCACATTGCATCTTTCTCGATCGACGAAACCTTTTCGATTCAATATTCTTCAAAAATTTCTAAATCATCTTGTCTGTCTCACCTTATTTTTTTTAAAATTCTTTTTCTGTGAAGTGTGATTTAGCAATGGCGCTAAATTTCATGAAGGGTCGTGACTTGGAGGCAGGCAGAGGTCAAAATGGGGAGCAACAATTGTACCCGGACCAGATGGAGACCCCTCAGCTCCGATGGGCTTTCATCCGCAAGGTCTACATGATCGTCGCCTTTCAGTTGCTTCTCACCATTGGCATTTCCTACGCTGTCGTTTCGATCCCCGCCATTCCCCACTTCGTCAGATCCTTGGCCGGCACCATCACTTTCGTTTGCATTTTTGTCTCTGCCATAGCTGGTAATCCAAATTACTTTTGATCTAATCAATTTTCTATCTCCTTTTTATCACTTTTTTTAATTTTAATTTGTGCAGTTACGATTGCCTTGTACTATTACCACAAGAAGCATCCGGTCAATTATGTGCTTCTTATTCTGTTTACGATTTTACTTTCGATTACGGTGGGATTCTGCTGTTCCTTTAGACCAGGTACTTATGTCATGCTGAAAATAATTTTTATGTAACATGTTATGTTGTTATGCTATTAATTTGTCGTGCCATATGCACAAACAAGAATTCACTTCATGAGTTGACGGGCACAATTTGACTATACTTTTTCCCGTGTATTTTTCTCGCAATGGAATTCTAACTAATCACCCCACTCAATAGAATTCTTGAGTTGTATAGTAGTTTGAAATATGCATAATTTGGTGCCTACAGGGAAAAGTATTCTTCTAGCAGTGATTTTGACGGCTACGGTGGTTGTGAGCCTAACCATATACACATTCTGGGCGGTCAAGAGAGGCCAGGATTTCAGCTTCCTTGGCCCATTTTTGTTTGCTGCAACCCTCATGCTTATGATGTTTGGCCTCATCCAGGTAACCCAACTCTACTTAATTTCCATTTTCTTTGTGCCTTTGTTAAATCACAAGTCACAGGTCACGATGCATACAACGGTTATACAAAATCACTCTTACATAAACAAGTCACAGGTCATGATGCCAAGTTTTTTGTCCACGTACAACAGTTGTACTCAAGAATTTCTCCTTTCCGCCAATCCATTTATCTTAACTTTGTGGTGCATTTTTGGAATGAACATGCAGATATTTTTTCCCTTCGGGCCTTTTTCAAGGATGGTATATTCTGCGTTGGGGGCTCTTCTATGTTGTGGTTATATTGTGTACGACACAGACAATCTGATAAAGCGGCTGAGCTACGATGAGTATATATTCGGTGCTCTCTCTATATATATTGATGTTGTCCAACTCTTCCTCTTCCTTCTCTCTTTAATTAGCGGCGGTAGGTAAATTAACCAACACTCACTAACCCCTAGAGATTAAGAGCAGAGACCCCCATTTTCTCATCTCACCACTGTTATGAAGATGAAAATTTTTCTGTGATGGTTTCTTGTATGAACTGTATATTCACCCCCATTTTCGCAACTATAGCTTCATGTACAACTGGATTTACTGTATTTAGCTTGTTTCAATTACATGCTTTTCGAGAAAGACATTCCAATATTTATTTTTGAACTCGGAACATCTTCTAATATTGAAAAAGAAACTACCACTAAACTAGCTGAGAAAGAGGTAGTTGGTGCCGGATTTGCCGATTCATAAGACACACACAAGGTTTATTCATGAACCAAAATTAGGGGATGCTTGAGAATTGATAAGAGTTAGTATGACATGTTCTGCCTTCACTTAGTTTTGCCATTGTTTCATTAGAGCACGTAAACAAGCCCAACATCAATGTGCCCTGTTTTTTTTTCTTGTTTCTCAATCAATTTTATCACTTGGAGAGGAACATACTTGAACTTGGAAATTGGGTGCTTAGTATATTCTCAATCATCTTTCTCTGCAAGGCCCATTTGCCTTGTTCGTAACGTTTGCTTTCTTTTGTCATATTCAATCCACTTCAATTTAAGCACCTTCTACAAACTAGCACAAGGGACTCTAACTTTGACTACAAAATTAACTCCAAAATTGTGAATTTATTTTGTTTTCAATTATTCTGTTGCTGTCATAGAAAACCACATGCTCATTCTTCTTTCCTCTTTTTTTTATTTTGTATTATATCATTGCTTGAATAATCCCACCATAGAAATTCTCCCTCAGATCCCTTGTTCCCTCCAGGTTCTCTTAGATTAAAAACCTCTCCCTCAGATGATTTTGAAATCTAAACCTCTTCGGCCAAGTGGGTCATGAGAAGTTGTTTAATTCTTCTAGACCCAAGTTTCCAAGGAGGCAATCATTTTTACCACTAATTTATTTGACACATTCTCCGACAAACAGCCTCTTATTCTCCTCCCAGCTAATTAAATATTTCTTAATCCCTCCGCCCACCATTCACTTAAACAAAACAAAAAACTAATTTATCAAGTGGGAAGATTACAGACCAAGAGCAAGACAATTCACAACCTTGAAAACCTTAAACTAAATCCAGAAACCCAACAAGAAGGGTCAAAAGCAAAACCCACATGAATAAACAAAAAAAACAAATCAAGAGGGCATTGTCTTTGTCTTGTATCTTGCTCTTTACTCAACTGAGATTCTTTTCTATTCTTTTTTGACTGCCTCAGTCCAAGATCCTCCTTTTCTTTCCTCAACAGTGCAAAAACAGGGACTAGCTAGGATCACATGGTCTTGCTACCTCTCATTCCAATCTCTTTTCTTTTCCATTAAAATTGAAAGACAAAGGTCCAAAATATATATATTCCACAACACTAAAGGGGGCAATTGGGATAAGTTATAACCTTTAATTTATCCTTTTTACAAATAGCAAGACAAACTAACAGCACAGCCAAGTACCAAAATACCCACCCATCATGTAAATTTTCAGCCGGCCATATATCCTATTGCCAATTCCCCCATCTGCCAAATGTTTCCCTCTGATATTGTTGGAGAACACAATTCAAACCCTATGTCTATTGTGCCTTTCTGCAGCAATGGAGAGGAGCCTTGAGACACCGAGAGTCCAAATATCATACTCTCTCTGGCTCCGGCATTCGAATTCTACAACTCCGCGCATAACTGTTTTCAGTCCAAAGTAACGCCGGTGCTCACCGCCCTCGAGCAGGTGGCGACCAGGCCAAGCCGGCATATCTTTAATCACCTCCAGCACCACATCTGTAAATTCAAAAGAGGATGGAATTAAAGAAGAACCCTTTTGATCTCTTCCCACTAGACTGCTAGCTTTTGCAAATCCCTAGATGGAAGAAGACCCCCCCACCTCCATTCTGCTCAAATTATTAACGAAAGACAAAAGTAGTCACTTACTCTTTTTCTTTTTTGTGATGGTCCCAGCAACATGCCTGCTCTTCATCTTCAGCATAACCTGCACAAAAAGAAGTTCCAGACTAAATAAAGAAAGCACAAAAAGAGAAAAGAGAAGGCAGATCCAATTCTTTCATCATAGCAGTCTCTTTTGCTGTGAGCACCTTTTTTCCCATCAAGTTCACATTCATGACCAAAAGTTCTATTGATTCCCAAATTATTGGCCCTACGTTAGAAGAAAAATAAAATAAATCAATAGACAAGCTAGGAACTTTACCTGACCCGCCCTATTGATATAAACAGAGACAATTTTCCAATGAAGATCACCTGGCATTCAGCAGAACAAAGTTATAACAGTTAAGAATTGGATGTAACAACCAGAAATCATCAATCAAAACCTCCAAGTAAATTCAAATTTCACTCGCTAGCTCCCCATACAGTAATTTAAGCACAATCTAAAGTGAAAAAAGGACAAAAGTATCGTCAAACGTAAATAATTGCAATGATTTCAACCTAGTTCATCGAAGATGGAAGCAATGTTTCCATCTTCCACCCACATAAACATTCCCCCAACTCAATTCCAATAGAGAAAGGTAAATAATTGCAATGATTTCAAATGAAAAACATAAAAACGAACGAACAAAAGTTTACCTTTGCGGGTGCGCTTGAGGATCTCACAACCCTTAGCAAGTAATTCTCTACTGCAGATGCCCAGAAAATTCTCTTCAGGAACAAGTTCTCCGCTGAAACTACTGTTGGAATTACCATTACTACCATTACCATTACCACCTACTCCTACCCCTTTCTCGACAGGAATAACTGCAGCTATATTCCACACTTCCTTCAATGCCCTTGCCTTCAATGTTGCTGCACCACGTAAAGCTGCAATCCACACCACAAACCTCAAGGGCATTAGAGTCCATAACAAAAAGAAAAACCGAAAACTTCAATTCCAATTATACCCATAACAGCAAAACCAAATCTACACTACATACCTGTTGCTGCGGCCGCCGTTAATGTCGTGATATCGCCAGCAGATCGGACATTCACGGCAGAGCTGACTACTGTAGCAAGGTGTTCCCGCTCAGCCCCCATGGCCTCAGCCGCCTCCACACACTGTGCAGCAACCAATGTGGCAGCAGAGGCCACGGCCATGTCAGTCTTGGCCATATGCTCATCTTTACCGGACCCAGATGAGGCGGCAGTGGCGGCAGCAATGGCGGCTATGGCAGAAGCCACCCCAGCAACAGAAACGGCAGCATGGAGCTGGGCATTGTGGGCCCTGGTCTCCTCTTTCTTCTTCTCCCTCCTATCCTTAAGCCACCTACCCACCGTCTTTCCACCACCGGATGTGGCGGTGCCGCCAGCACCGGTAGCTCTAAATCCGGTGTTGTGGTGGTTGTTTGAGCGGCCATACTGCATGGAGATAAAAGGGAATGTTAAAAATGTGATTTTTGGTTCATTGATGGAAAGTCCTCAATTGGGTATGCATGAATGTAATGTTAAACCACCCAAATACAGAAGTGACGAGTGTATGGCACCAATCACACACCCACTTCAGCTTCTAGGGGTCCATAACTCATCTAACGAAAGCTGAGTGAGAAGAACCATAGGTTTCTTCACACTGGATCTCGAGGAAGTGGCACTGTCGGTTCATAAATTAAAAATACAGAGACAGATTTTGGGTCACAACCACCGTGTGTGCAAAGTAAACCAACTAATTTGTGGGGGACCAAAATGAATTATGATGCCTGGTTAGCTCTGTAAATAGACAGAAAACCAAGACTGTTTCTGTAAATGTCGAAATTAGAACAAATCCAATTACTTTGGGCGAAGAACACTAAAAATACGCAGATTTATGAAATGGGTTTTCTAATTAGCTGAAACAGAGGGCCAAAGCTTTTAATTTTTGCATTGAAAAGAGCGAAACAACATGGATTTGGTCATCTTTGGAGGTTTATAATTAAAGGGGCGTTGGTTACTGGGAAAGCTGGGGATTATGTTCGACCGGGTCAGAGTGAGTCAGGGACGACCCAGTACTCGTGCTTTAAACCCAGATATCAAACTTTTGTACTTGTCTTGTGGTTGTTAACATATTCCGGCAACCCCGTACGGTGGTCGCCGGCGAATATTTAAAAAAACAGTAAATAAATAGCAAACAGAGCCTACAAACCTTGACATCGTCGATTTCAGAGGGAGAGACAGGTGGGCTGTCGGTTAAGGAACCGTTGAGAGGGCCGCTGCTGTGTGAGAGCCGACCTGAGGTGCGTGGAGATACCTCTTGCTGTAAAAATAGTAACATAAAATAGTGAATTAATGTGGGTTGGTTTCTATTTTAGAAGAATAAGATGAAGAAGATGATGAAGAAGAAGAAGACCTGGAAATGGAAAGTTTAACCCAAAACAAAATGTCAAGTTGCCACCAAAACAAGAAAAGAGAGGCACAGACGAATGAGGCATAAAGCATCAGCCACCGAACCCAAATACAAAGACAGAAGAAAGAGCCAAACAAAACAGGGACAGAGGGAGCTAAAAAACAATACCAGAAACAAAACAAGGAGAAAAAAGAAGACTAAAAATCGCAATCGATTTCAAGAAAACAATACCAAACCAAAAAAAAATCCCACAATTTGTCCACACATGCCAAGCTAAAAATCTCAGCTCTGTTCAACCCAACTTACAGATTGTGACATAATACGCTCCATTACAAGCTGAGAGGTCTCGGAGGAAGCAAACGAAAATGGGTTCCCCGAAAAACTAGCACTCTCGTCTAACTCTCCGGCCAAGTCCTCAGGTATGGGCCCACCACCACCATTAACAGCAGAGCTGAGGTTGAGCTTTGCGAGTGGGCCTTGGCCTTGGCCAGGGGAAGGAGATAAGGCTTTGGATACTTCTTGAGCTGAGACGCTCCAGGAGCGCGAGAGAAACTCCATGGGCTCGCGAGGAGTTTCCGGTGGCCGGAACATGGCGGCCTGAACCGGGTCCATTTGAGTGGGTGGTAAATGAAACGGCGGTGAGTGAACCAGTTTACAAAGAGGTGCTCAGTGTTAAAGAGTGAGAAGAGAGGGAGAGAGAGAGAGGTTCTTTTAGGTGAATGGGAAGGTTGCCAGCTTTATAGAGAGAGACACACAAAGCAAGCGGCCGTACTGAGGATTGGATTTTAGTAGAATAAAATTAAAATAATGGACTGTAGAAATTTTGTATGAAAAAAGAAAACGAGAGAGAAAAGAGACAGAGAGACGAATAATTTTATGTGAAAAATTACAAATTTGGAAGAATTTTAGGTGTAAGGATCCAAATATTCTGTAACATAAAAAATGTTTGTGGGATGTAATCTAAACATGTGCTAAGTGTACTTAGGATAGTGAGTCTCTTGATGCATTAACTTTAATGGGTTACTAAAAATGTCACAATCTTTAACTTTTTTTAAAATAAAACTTAAATTAAATTGAACTATGGATGGCAATAGTGAAATAAAAGTGTGTGTTTTTTTAAAATACAAGCGATAGTGTAAGAGGATTTAAACATATGGCCTTAAGTGCAGGGATAACTTCTTTCAACTACTTACAAACCAAGGCGATATTGAGTTTGATGTTCTCATCGTCATCCCCGTCTTTGACAAGCGAGAGGCCTCGCTTCCTGATTTTTAAAACTATTTTGATACTAAAATACTAAACATCATAAATACATAGTATTATAAAGTTGCAGGTGTGTTAAGTATAAGGACATTTCAATATCTCATGGCATCGACATTATGTGTGCTCGGACAAATTTTTTCGGTTTGAGCTAGCTCATAATTTTATTAGAAGCAAAACAAATACAAGAAGCATTTAGGAAACCAATTGAAAGATTCCAAAGAAAAGTGCAGATATGGGAAAGGCCTCTTTAAATGTAAGTTCTACTTTTCCATGTGTAATTAGGCATAATCTTGTGAGCTCCAACTCTTATTCAAGTTTTTAAAACCCCAACTAATATGGTAACATTTCATCTATTTATATTTGGTTCCACTAGAAATTTCACTTAGTTTTTCCTCTAATTAGGAGTCATGTTCGTATTTGAAAAAGGAATTTTCCACTCTTCTATATAAAGATCAATCTCCATCCTTGTAACGAATTTTTCCTCTAACTTGCGGTTACCGCAAACCGCGAATATATTTTAAATAATATTGTCTATAATATAATATATTGAATATAATATACTTATATTGTATGTAAAATATATTTCATACAACATATTTCATATAATATTTTCTATTCACACTCATTAATCGTAGCCGTTAGATGCGATCAGACCTCAGCCTCTCTTATCTCCTTATGCGATCTCACTCTCTCATCTCAACTCTCTGATTCTCATTCGTCTCTCTCTCTCTCTCAACTCTCAAAATCTATCTCTTCTCTCTCTCTCTCTCTCTCTCTCTCTCTCTCTCTCTCTTTGTGTCTCTCTCTCTCTCTCTCACTTGAGTTTGTAACTTTAGTTTGTAATATTGGTGCATTGCATTTTCCTTTTAGTTTGTAACTTTAATTAACTTTGAATTGGATTTTCTTTTGGGTTGTAATTTTAATTCATTTTGCATTGCATTTTCCTTTTGGTTTGTAATTTTAAAGAATTTGGAATTTGAATGCTTGAGAAGTTTAACTTTAATTGGAATGCTTGGAATTGAACTTTAATTTTCTTTAGGTTCTGATGCTTGAGAAGTTGGATTTTTATGACACAAAAAGAACTTGCGGTTTTAAACCGCTAATTCACGGTAACCGACCGCTTTTTGCGGTTTACCGCAAAACGCGGTCGGTTTGCGGTTTCAAAAATCACCATACCACAAATAGTCGGTCGGTTTGCGGTTTGGGCAAAAAGTCGCGGTTACCGAACCGCAATCACCCCTAGATTTTAATATTTCATTTTCGTTGGGAACTTAGGAAATGGCAAGTTGATTGAACATTCCTTGAAACTCTTGATAGTGTGGTGCAATTTTATGAAAACAATTCAGAGAAATATTGTAGATATTAAAACTCCTATGCGAGTTGTAGATAAAGTACGGGATTTGTAGTTCAAGAAGTTAAGAGTATTTATCCGTGCACCCGAGATTCTGTGTTAGAATCCTCCTCTCTCTGATATTGCTTATACAAAAAAAAAAAAGGACAAAATGCAAAAATAATTGGAAGAGACATTTTATTTATTTATGATAAGACAGGAAAAGATTCGGAGGTCATGGGGTTCTCACGCATGCACTATCAAGGTCATTAGGTGTTATGGGGGTTCGAGCCTGAAATCACTGATCCGTAAATCAATGCAATTTTTCCACTAGACTCAACCCCATTCGCAGCTAAATAATTTGTTATTACTAGTTCAAATTGCATAGGCATGAACAATTGAACAATTGCAAAAGTGAAAACATATCATTATGTATATCAATAATAAGAAAAAGAAGTTGTGTTAAATAAAAAATTGCATAATAAGTGTGAGAACAATGGAACAAAGAGGGGTGAGCTGGCATTTGGAGCATAGAGGACCCAAGGTAGAGCCGGTGAACTGTATCCATCTGGAGAATTAAATGAGATGGGCCATTAACAAAATGCATGCAAATTGCAATGCAAGCAGATAGAGAGACTGAGGTGATGAGGAGAAACCTGCATTTAGATGCATAATTAAGTTGCTGCTATCAGTGAATGAATGGTGAAGATGATTAATCATTGGCAGTCACACCGACCTTCCACATCTACTATATGGACCATATATATATATATAATATATGGACCATTGCCCTCGTGTTTCTGTATTTCTCAATTATAATCTGATCAGATTCAGATTTCAGATGTCAGATTTCAGTTTTGTGCTTCTGTTCAACACTTTTACAGTGAAAAAAACCCCACCAAGGGGAAACAGAAACACACAAAATCCACAACTTGATCAGCATGGTATTTTTTTTAGTCTTTAGTTTGTTGGGAGATAGATAATCGTGAGTTCAAATTTTATGAACGAAAATTTGTTATACTAAAAATATTGCCACCCCCACAATCCATGATTGAATTGAATCAGCTCATTCCATGTAAATCAAAAATAGAATTGTAGAGCTGTGAAGGCAGTATTATTGAACTGACCCAAGGCAATATATATACATTAAATAAATAAATAAATAATAAAAGAAAAGGGACTCGAAGACTGATCAGATGGTATATATGGTAGCTGATTTTATGGGTTTGGTTGGGTTCAGCCTTCCTGCAAAGAATGATATTTTTCCAGTAATCTTGGGTCCCATGGTTTCTGATGATCAGTCCCCTCCTGTTCTGTTCTCACAGCTGCTAGTGCTTGCTGCATGAACACAAGGAATTTCAATGCCAGTACCAAAAGTAGGGCCTCTTTGAATTCAACGTCCTTTGCCTCTTTGCCTTTCTGTTTGTTTTTCATTCTTCCAACTTGCTTTAATTTTCCGAATAACTAACAGAAAGAAAGAAGAAGAAAAAAATATTTTTATTGAGCTTACTTTCCCTTAATTTGCCTATCCATCTCTCAAATATTCGAGACTTCGTTTTTGTATCTCGTTTGCATGAACTTTCATTTTTGTTTAATAATTTTTGGATGCTTGTTAAGATTTCAATGGTATATTACCATGGACTAAGCTTGGGAGAGAATTTGTTTTTCCGGCTTTCAGTTTTGATAAAGCTTTGATGACGGTCTATATGATGTGTTCGACTTCATATAAAATATAAGTCAATTCACATTCGAGACGTTTTTACAACATGTTTACTTATCATGAATGACTGAAGTAAGGAATAATGAAATTTAGAAATAGGGGAAGTAAAGAATTGGTATGAGAAGAAGTCATTCCCATTAAGTTGTTTACCAACCATATAAAATCAACACATGAATGAGAATAACCATGCTAGTTGATCTAATTCCTAATTTTGAAGGTATGTAATTACGGATTTTAAAGTGGGATCCACATGTTTTTTCATTCCTCATGCATCAGTAAACGTGGGGAAGTTAAGAATTAGAATCATTTTCTTTCTTCTTATATCCATTGCTAGTAAGTAAGCATGCCATTAGTTAATTATGCAAAAGGATGCATCTAGTTGGCTTTTTCAACAGTATGGATTCATATTTAGTGTGAACTTAGTCATAGCTGTTAAATCATTGGATTCGCTCTAACTTAAATACGTATATTTTCTCTAATGAAAAAAATCCATGCCACATTTAGAAGAATTTTCAAATGTATTAATTTCAGCTAAAAAGAAAAGAAAAAAGAAAAGAAGAAACCATGCCTTCATTGAATCATACTCATGAGTTGACCCCCAAACCATGAATTCTCCAAGTTCCTTTCACCGGATTAGATGTTTGGTTCTTCATTTTTCTTGGTTTGAATAGTAACATTCCTTAATATTTTGTCAGTCCATAAAGATTTCAAACATCAAATAAACATACACGATCCATCCAGCTCACGTGGGACCTCACCGATGACTGCCACGTAGGGCCAGAAAATGCTTTCAAAAATTCATTCCCAACAAAGCCCTCAGGCCTTGGCTCACCTGAGAGAGACAAATATGTAAGAGAGCCTCTGACAGAGAAAAGAAAAAGAAATGGATAACTGTTATTGATTCTATTAGTATAGTTTGTTTTGGCAGTGTCTCTCTGGGATTTTGTTGATTGCTGGGTTCTCACCTTCTCACCTCACCGTGGGCTAAAACGAGGCGTGTTGTGTTTGGCGTGCCTGGCTAACGTCATCATCTCCCTCTTTTGATTTCATCTTCTTCCTTTCAGACCAAAAAGCTTAAAGAAAAAACAATAGGGTTTGCAGCCTTTTTCCCCTTTTTCTCTTTTATTTATACTTTTTGGTTTCTTCTTCGTGAATGAATGAAACAGACACTAACCAAGCAGAGGCTCCATTTTATTCTTCCCTATGGATTGAACTTTTTCAAATTCCAATATTAACCTTGTCAACTTTTCTCCTTCTTCTTCACCTTGTTGTGCTATCTTCTTGTACTTTAATTTGGAAAAGTGTCTTAGTGTGGTCAAATATATGGGCTAGCTGTGTGTGAATAGTGGGATTCTGGATGCCATTACGCCAACACTTTACTGCTAAGTGACTACTTAAAAGACTAATGAGAAAGACACAAACAAGTTTATGGAAGTTAGTGCAGCCTAAATCTTATGCCCAATCGATATGATTTGAATAATATCTTTCTTCACATTATCTACTATTGGAATTCGACTCTTTAATCCCTAATTTTTATGGATGGATAAAAAAGTAGGCAAAAATTCATTTCTCAAGAGAATATTTTTCCTTTTACATTACCAAATGTTCAAGGATGAGAGTTCAAACCAGAAGTTTTTTTTTCTCTTGACTTTCTTATTGGTAATTTTCATAAAGTTTTCTTTCCAAAAGGGTCTGGACAGCAGTAAATTTACACAATTTGGTTACGGAGTTGGGAGTTGAGAGCTATACTGGCATTAATTTACTGTAGGTTGGTGGGTAATGAGAAAGACTTTCATGCAACGGGATATCACTTTTTGCTATCCTTGACCAATGACGCAATGACACGTGAGACAACTTTTTCACTTATCTTTGTGTTATTGGCAGTGCTATACCCGTACAAGGTTTTTGGGTGTGAAATGGGTTGTGGCAGGGAGAAGAACAACTTGCTTTGGCTTTTGTGGGTGCATTGGTAATGGCATCCCTAGTAGTTCTAATTATTTAACATGGTAATGCAGGCAGCGTTGGTGGGATAATAATTAGCTACCAATTTCGATGCTTTTGTATAATAACACCTTGATGAATCCAAACCAAACTTGGGAGAGAGCGAGCATACCTGTGTGTGGGGTTGTGAGCACAATATTGAACACAAATTGTTACTTAATTTGTTGAAAAATTGATTCATATAAGAATTACGAAGAAATCTTACCTTTGTTTCGTAAGAGTCATCAATTGATAAATAAAGAAGGAAGATTTACTATTATACTCAATATAGGGGTCCAAATTATAAAAATATTATATATGAAATGGACTATAAAAACACACCCAAAATTCATTTACAACATAACAAAGATGCTTTTAACTTTTTATAAATTACAAAACTAACATCGATTTCTTAAAACAAGCCCAACCCCAAAACCTCATAAAAAACCCAAAACACTCAATAGGGCATCAAAGTAATTTAATAATCAAAATTAAATTAAATAGAGCCCGCTGTTATTTTTTGGGTTTTTTTTTAGTTTGTTTATAGAAATGAAATGGTATAGGATTTATTTATATTTTTTGTGCTAATAATTGGTATATAACTAAATGTCTCAATAAGGAATTAACTCACACATACTGATATGGAGACTTTTTAGTTAAACCACGCAATTGAAGACGATACTGACATATTTGGTGTGTGAGTTCCGACAATTTGCATCCCCACAATTTCGATGCTTTTGTATATTAACACCTTGATGAATCCAAACCAAACTTGGGAGAGAGCGAGCATCTGTGTGTGGGGTTCTGAGCACAATATGAAACATAAATTGTTACGTTGAAAAATTGATTCATATTAGATTTACAAAGAAATTTCACCTCAATTTCGAAATGAGTCATCAATTGGTATATAAAGAATTAAAGACGATATGGAGACTTTTTAGTAAAACCGCGCAATTGAAGACAATACCGACATATTTGGTGTAAGTTCAGACAATATGCTTCCCCACAACATCATTAGACTACTACCATGATGAATTTGGAATGTGCATGGAATTCCCTTGTTGATGCATTGCGTTGGATGTTTGACCTAATTTGTAATTCTCTTTTCTTGCTTTGCAATCAATAAACGTATCGATAGTAAATTCTGAGACATAATAGCTCCAGTAGTCACCCACCTCCACATATTTACGACAACAACACCTTCCTTCCCCTATTTCCTCATGAAGGCTTATCTTGGTTTACTATGTCTCAGGCCAGTAGCTACATTTAATGCTTGAAAATCATACATCTACGGCATTAGCTAATAGTCAAAGCAAACAGCAAAAATTGATACTTGAAAGCGAGATTGTGTTGCTTTCATCCTTTCTAATTCAGTCATTTATACTGATGCATTCCCTGATTGAGATCTAGGAGCCGTGTTTTCTTTGTTTAAATAAAGAGCCATACACCTTATCTTAAGGGTTGTGGTGCATGGAACTGGGGACAGACAGAAGGATTTCATTTTCCATCATTAAAATTCATAAAATACGTGTTTCTCGGTGACCCCATGCACTAGCTACAATTCTCGTCTTGATTCATAGTTTGACAATATAAATATGATCAGTAAATATTTACCGCTTTTGCCATTTTGGTCTTATTTCTTAACCAGCTGCAAGGTTTTTTGTTTAAAGTAATCAGATGAAAGGTTGTTCTAACTTATGACCCACCCATTAAATGGCCTCACTAGTATTGTTCTTTACTCATAACCATGAACGAAATGCAATTTCCATGCTTGGAAAAAAAATCTGCAATGGCGGGCCAACTACTAGGATTTTGATCTTTGCAGAGGTAGCTCAAGATATGTTAAGGAATCGACATGGCATGATGTGTGATGAGTAGATGGGACAGAACTACATAACTCAAGGGAAGGGAAGGAAGGAGATGATTTTATGGAGCATTAAAACCCACCACCAACTTACACCCTGTTTGTGTGGATGACAAGGCATCCTATAAAGATAGTGAAGAAACCAACATCTCTATTGCATCCCTAAAAACTTTCAACTTGAGCTTCATTGGAATCTTTGATTATCTCCACCAAAGCAAAGCACCTTGTGATACTACTAAGTCAACAAAGCTTCCTCGATGTCTTAATGATATAGTTGCATATATTGTGTGATTTGTGAGAGCCCTAATGTGACTTATGAGATGACTTGTCTATTACTAGTTGTCCTACCAATTGCCTATCCAACTTGGCTGGAAGAAAATAAATTTGGTACGTCTAATTATGTAATCATGGGCATCTTGGTCCATAAAACGAACGGATTTGATTGAGTAAGAGGCCAACTTCCACACCCCACAAACTCCTTATTTTCTTGATTTTTGATTGAATATCACATATATATATATATACAACTTTTATAGGCCATGATGGATTTTTTATTTTTATTTTTCAGAATCTGTTTTCTTTTTTGATACAAACGATATTGGATATGATCGATCCTAGTATTACGGATGGTAAATACTCTTAACTTAAGAATTTTAAAATTAAATTCCAAAGTAGAAAATTGAGCATATGTCAAATATATTTTATTAAATTTTCTAAGAAAATAGTATTTCAAATTGATATTTGAACTCGGATCTAAGAAGGGGGTATCTTTGCTATTATTCCATTTTCTCTTTACGTTGAAGAAGAACTCCGGTGGGTAGTAGTAGTGGGTTACAGCCTCTCACGCCCCCAAAAACCCCTTTGTGGGGGGCTTGGTTTGTGGAAAGTTGTATGCACATCCTAGGTTCTCCTTGATTCCAATGGCATTACAACTACTACATAATATTTAATCCAACTTTGCAATCATGATATTTGCCACATGGATAAGACTAACTTGCTCTGATCTGATGACATAGAAACGAAGAGATGGTGGGGACTCAGGTCAACAACACTGACGATATTGATTCATGAAATAAATATCATAAATTCCTTTTTTTTTTCTTTTTTTTTTGGGGATTATGGGATGAAAATTGTCATTTTTTTGGATCATAATTAAAAAGCAGAGAGAAACCCACTATTTATTTCCCATTTGATGATGAAAGATTAGACAGACATGATTGACAAGGGTTATAGCGGAGACATGGACTGTTGGAAATGACATGTAGAGTGTTGTTGTAGATCCAATTTCCAAAGGCCAGCCAGCCCGAGCTGACTTCAAACAATTTTTACTGCTACAGTCTACAAAGAGATTAAATATTAGATACATACACAAACGTAGCAAAGCAACAACATTAAAACAAGGGTTGGTAGGGGCCCCCTTCTCCTAGAAATTTCAAAGAGGTTGCCAAAAATAAGCAGATGCATAAGGGGCATGAAGTGAACTTGGAGCAAGAAAAGGAAAGCTACTGTGACTAGTGTGAGAGAGAGGAACAAAAACCAAGAAGTTGAAAAAAGCAGAGGACGTTAATAATTCACACGAAATTCGAAGAGAAAAATAAGAGAGGGATGGTGGCACTGACTGGCACTCTACACTGTCACTTTGCTAGGCTCACTTGTAGTTCAAAATGCTAGGAAAAGTGTAATTGGGTTCCTTTAAAATGACATAAAAATTCAAGGATCCTCTGCCTTTGGCAGCCTCTAAACCCTAAAGAGCTGTGTGATGATGCCTGTAAATTGTAATGGTGGGCCGTACGCCGCCGATTGAGAGATGTGAGCTGAGCAAAGTTCATATGGGGTTTAAGATTTAATGTGATGGGATTGGGGGGGTCACAACAAGCAAGGGGCAAGGGACAAGGGTAGCTTGCCTTTAGGCTTTAGTTTATTGGTTGTTTGTTTGTATAGCTCTAGGCACTTGCTTTTTCAAAGGGTTTGATGAGGGATTGATTGGTGAACTTTGAGACAGTATTTATTTAGGTTTTTAGATTTCATGTATCTTCAACTCTACAATTTGGAAGGAAAGTAGATCAAAGTATGTGAAAAAGGAAAAATTGTAGATCTCTCAATTCTTCCTAACTTCAATATTGTGAAGAGGGCATATTTGAGAAAATTTTCTTCCCCATCCCTTCCATTTAAAGATTGGAAAATGTGAGATTCATGGGTTTGGGTCCATCCTATTCTCTTCCATTTCCCTCAAAATTTTCACAAAGAAAGGGAGAATCTTTTCCTTCCATTCCAAAAATAACCAACCAAAGATAGTACCATACAGAAATGATGTTGAAAGTTCATGCAAAAGTCATATCTTTTTTTTGGTTTATAATCCCAAGCCAACTTCCATATGTATGTTGGCTATTAAAAACCAAAACAAGACTGTCCTTTGTAATGAATGAGAGGCCTTTAAAAATTGTTTGGGCCTAAGTCAAGTATGCAACCTTGGGCCTTGGTCTTCATGACTGGGACTGATGTAAGAGAAAAAGTGGACTGAACCCAAACAAATTGGAACATGCATGGTGAACTTGAACCCAAACACATTCTGAAATATAAAGTTAATAGTTGAGGGGGTTGTGGGAGGGGTTCCCAAAAGCTATAATGAGGGGGGTTCCCAAAAGCTATAATGAGGGGGTTGTGGGAGGGGTTCAATCCCCACTATCCAAAAAGAGAGAAAATATTAGACTTGAACTTTTTTAATGATTGAATGGTTGGATTGAACCCCTCATTCAACCCCCTCACGAAAATCCCCCACATTGTAGAAGAGAGTCCCGGGCTCTTTAGAATACTTGGTCAAATAATCATGAATAGCTTTCCCTTCTGAGCTCAAAATTGCAGTCTACCCTTAGAATTGCTCAAGGTTGGCATCTGACCCTGTAATCAGGTTCAATCAACTGCAGAGGCAAATATGAGAAGAGGAGTCTCTTTCCCCACCAAAACAAATATCATGAAAGGAAGTTCAAAAACCCAAGTGTAAACATGAACTCATGTCTCTTATTCCAGTAGTCAGCAGCAGGGTTATCAATTATGTACAAAACAAACAAAAATCTTCTTCACTCTATCTATGTGTGAAAAATGAGTGTAGGAATGAGATCAGCACCTCCCTGAATACATCTAGTAACTTATTCATCTGACCGGAAAATCTATATCCAAACGTGAGAGCTAACTAAATATGTCAACCGATATCAAATAAATACCGCAGCAATCACCCACGGGTTCAAAGGTATGGTGCGAAAAACAGCCTGGAACAACTAATTCTCTATTTCCAATGAAGCATAGCAGCAAACAGCATCAGGATCACCAATGTAGGAGAGTTTACTTGTACCATTGAGCTAGCTGTAAATGAGAAAACACGAGGACAAAACGGAGTGAACGCGTGATCATCAATACGAAGGTAAAAAAACTATAATACTCAATTTGATGTAGCTGTTGGAGGCCATCCAACTAAAAATTGATGAGTAAATTAGCTCCTAAAAGTGTCAAAGTCGAGTATGAACCATCCTGTTGTTGGTCAATCTTTTTAATCAAATGATTTTAAAAAGCCGGGTTGTTAATGTCTTCCAGAGTACATCATCAACACAAAATGGGAGTCGAACATGCTGTTTTGAGTAAGATAATTGTTTATCTAAATTTTTTGGATCTCCAAATTTGAGCTTTATGTATTGAACCATAGCTGGAACTACTATCAGACAGTAAAAAACAAAAGTAATGTAGAATTATCTTTGCTTGAGTTGCTAGCCTCACCTTGATTCTTTGCAATGTCAGCTAATGGTGGTGCTGAAGCAGCAGATTTATTTGACAGTGAAATCCCAAGGTTTGCACAATCCATCCCGATTGCACCTTAATGAATGCAATGAAACTCAAGTCAGACACTGTCTTCTGATATACAATTGTTGCATAACTATTCATCAGCGCATCATTATTTAAAAGCTTCTAGGTATATGCACTTACATTCTTGAAAGCAAGGGAGGGCAGTGACATTTAGAAGATTATAATAACCTTCTGCACATTCGCAGTTGTACTTGAATTTTGATGTCTTGTTGCATGATCCATCTCCACAATAACTCCAAAAGCAAGCTATAAGACCAAAATTATAAAATGCGTGAACGTGTGCTAGGAAAGAAAACCAAACAACATTATGCATCGTGTAGGGCTGGTGATAGTTTAATAAATAGATTTAAAAGTACAGGGGTTAATAGTTAATACGATCAAAGATTGATGACTCATTGGCTTTGCTTGGTTGATCTGAAACAGGGGCTGGCGCTTTGGTGCAGGAGGAATTCAGATTACCTATAAACATCCAAAACCATCAGCATCATCAAAGCCATGATATTAGCAAGAAAGTATCCAAATAACAAAAGAAAGTAAATATCTAAAACCAAGGATGTACATCCACCAATTAAAAGGAAAGAAGAATTATGATCCCAGTCTTTGACTTATAGGTAGGATATCAAAATCTTATCTTTACATGTGTATGCTTATCTCCATCAAGCCTAGCCAAAAAAATTTCAACATGACTGGAGTCCAAGACAAGGTTAGTCGGTGAAGAACATGCACTACCAAATTGAATTAAATGGGCATTTTTTATTAACGATTTTCGGGCTGAGCTTCCTGTCATGGACACACACTTTGACTTCATTGTACCCCAAAAAGTACTTATGTTTTGGAAGGTCATATCTCTCTTGGTCTCTAAATCTAAAGTAGATTTCCAAAACCAAACAAGCTAATACTAAAAATCAATAACTATCAGTATTAAGATTTTCTCCATCTGCACGAGCTATACAGAAAAGCAAACACTCCCATAACAAATTTTTTTGACTTAGAAACAGCAAATGACTGCTTTTACAACATATAATCCTTAATCTATTTGAATGCTCATTTGGGAGATTGAAAGATGGAGGCCTTACATTGGGGAATCACGCAAGGGAGAAACTTGAGGTGATCAGTGTGATTAGAAGAAGTCTGCTTCCACCCAGGTTCACATTCACATTCAAAAAGGAAAGTGCTGTTGCTAGAAGGCTTGCAAGTCCCTTTTCCACATTCTACTCGTTTGCACACATCATCTGTGATCAGAAATCAACATCCCCAAAAAATTTATGAAAATCAAAGAAATCCCAATAAATAAATAAATAAAGTAACAAAACCCAAAACAAAAAAAATACTGAAGATGATATAAGAAGAGTGAAATGAAACAAACCCAAGATTGGAGAGAAGATAGGAGCAAGTAAGCTGCCCAATGGATCAGCAGAGACAGAGTGAATAGCAAGAAAGACGGCAAGCAGAGCACAGAGAAAGGTGGAAGCCATATCTCAAGTCTGAAACATGCACACAAGCTAAGCCAAGGTTAAGCTGAAATGGAAGGAGAGATAAGCGGAGGGCAGTGAGGAAAATGCTGGTGATTAAATTGACTTGTTGATGGACTTTGAATGTATTTAGGAGGAGATGTCTTTAAATTGGCAGCTTCAGCAGTTAAGATACGATATCGCGTTGGCGTGGCTGAGATGTAAAGAGGTTTATGGACTTTACATGGAAAAGTGTGGGTGTTGGAAGTTGGGGTTTGAATTCTCTGCAATAAATTCTTCCTCAATATATTCACATTTACTGTTCATATTTAAAATGTTTATTATGACTCTTATTTTTTATTTTTTACAAAACGATATCTTAAATTACTCTATAATGTACAGCAAGGGAAATAATTCGGGTGCATGATGCTAGCACACTTGGCTTTAGCCTTTCTCAACTTAAGTTAATTCGGGTGCATGACACTAGCACACGATATCTTAAATTAATTCGGGAAATAATTCGGGTGCATGACGCTAGCACACAATATCTTAAGTTAATAACATGAAATATTAACTTCCTCTACTCCACTTGGCTTTAGCCTTTCTCAACTTTGAAGAAATGTTAAGCTTTACTTCGAAAAAGCAAAATTTAGAAGAAATATGAATTATACTTGAAGTTTAAGCAATAGCCGACCAAATTGGTAGTTGAAAAATTCAAACGTGATGAGGGAAGGGAGGGGACCGTTGGAAATGCACATTCATCTTTGAAATATACGCCCCGCCATTAAGGAGCTATATGCTACTCATAGGTTGAGCAATGCTCAATGGGTCACGGACCACCGAATTTCTTAGCGTGTACCATCCAAACTTGTCAAACCGCAGAAGCAGCAGCATTCTGTGGAAGCCAAATAATGATGATGATGATACTATGAATTGTGATATCTTCAACTCCTCAACTAATACAAAGAAATTTGAACACCTAACTGAATGTTGCTAGTGGACTACAATGTCTAGATATACTCACGCACAAATTATTATGCGAGCTTGACACTATATCGGTTAAAAAAGAAAAACTACGCGTTCCTCGGGCGATGAATATAACATACTACATTGGTTAAAAAAATAACTGATTACATAAATATTTTAGCTTTTCAAATCAACTTTGACGATATGGTATATTTACCTTAGAAAATACCTAGCCTTTTAGAGACCTAGAGATCACCTAGGCTATTAATTTTTTCTCCAAGTTTTTCTAATAAAAAAAAAAAGTTTTAACCACATTTAGTTATTCAAAAAAAGTTTAACCCCTCCTCTCTTTCAGTGTTCTATCACTTACTTACCTAAGATAATTTGTTATTAGATGAGTGCAGGAGTCTAGTTCGCCATTGAAATTGTTTATGTTTTCTTTTTAATGAAACGGTGTATGTTATGATTATGGAGCTTTATTTTTCACAAAACTGTAATTTCTTTTGTGAGAGAAAAATATTATAATCATTTATGATATATTATGAACAACTGAGCATATTAACGCATACTTGATAAGGTCCAACAAAATAAAATATATAAGTATGGCCAGTCGAAATTCAAGCCCAATGTTCGTCTGATGCCCTTCTGTATTTTCTTTGGCCTCCAAGCCCATTCCAGGCGAAGAAATAAGTTAATTTGGGTTGCCCTTGTTTAAAGGGGGCCGGTCTTCGTTATACACCCACGTCCAACAAAATAGTCCATATCGTTCGGGTCGGTTCGGGGTCGAGTATGAAAATATCATCTCCGTCCCCGCCCCTATACCCAATTAAAATTCTCACATATTATTGAATACAAATAATATAAATTAATTTTTTTTTAAAATTATATTAAAATCTATATATATAAAGCAAAAGGCAGAGAATGATGAAACATTCAAAATACCAAAGAATGCCCTTGGTTAATGCAAACATTAAGAATTGAAATTATTAATTAAATGAGGATAATATGGTAAATTCACACTTTTTCATATTAAAAAAAATTTAAAATGAAAAGAAAAACCAGATAATGGATCCTCTTTTTATGGAACACAACTACCCATTATCTTTTTTAATTCTAAAATAATTTTTTTTTAAAAAAAAAAAAAAGCCTCTCGCAAGCACGGAAGCGCGTGTGGAGAGGCTAGTATTATATAATGGCTGAACTTTTAAGTTGTAATTTGCCAAAATTTTGCTGAATAAAACACGTACGTATTTTATTCGTATAGCTATGCGGCGATACCAAATAATTTCTATAAAGTATAAACTAATGCAAATAGGAGGGTCATAATTTTTTATTGGGTTATTCGCAGCAATGGTCCCTCAACTATACCCGTAGTTACACTTTGGTCCATCAATTCAATTATTAGTTGCGGGGGTCACTCAACTCTGTGCTTCGTTGCACCAGTAGTCCTTCCGTCAAGTTCTGTTAAATTTTCTGTCAAAAGTGAGGGTAAATTCGGAAATTCTTTCACAACCCTCCCTATCCTCCTCAACTTCAAAATTTGTAAATTTGGAAATTCAAATTGAATATCAAATAATAAAAATTCCTACGGATCTCTCAAAAACAATAAAAAAATAAAAAAAATAAAAAAATCCCACGGCTCTGCTACACAAAACTTCAAAACCCTAACCCATCAAAACCCTAACCCACCAACCCCTCTTCCCTCTCAACCTCTCGATGGTTTGCAAACTGACGGCAAACTGAGTCTAAGAAAGATTCCTCTTGTGCCAAACCTATGGTTCAACCTTCCATTCTTGTTTGCTCTCTCGGGGAGGTCCAAAGATTCATCATTTCAGCACTTACCCTTTTTCGTTTTTGTTTCAAAAGTCTACAAATTTTAGCACGCATAAGTCAGATTTAGTGGCTCTTGCAAAAGGGTCGGGTTTCCAAATTCCAATCGCAGAGGAGATGCCTCCGAATCTTCTTCCATCGTTGCCAATTCAGACACACAACGAAAACAAAATCACGAACCAGACGCTGTTTGCTGGTTAAAATGCGAGATCTTGAATTTGTTTGCTGGTCTGAAAATATTCTTGTTGCTGTGCGGCTTCTTTTTAATTGAATTTTTTGGTGTCAGCAAGGATTTGGGTTGCAACAATGGAGGGTTGTGGAGGAAGGTCTGTCAAAGCTCTGATTTTGATGGTTCTTCTTCAATTTCAAGAACCGGGTCTACTTCAATCCTTGATGGGTTTGATGAATTTGGTTGCTTTTCGAAGATTCCGAGCTGAAACCAGTAAGAATCATAGAGCTCCATTACTTCGTCTGCTTCCATCAATGGCGTCGTGGCGGCCAAAGAAATCGAGAACAATTTTCGTTTGCGTTTGTGGTGCAAGTATTTGCCGTGGATGGCTTTATAGATGCTTACACCTTCCTAAAAACGAATAGAAAAATCAAAATATAAAAACAGAGAAATTGATGGATGTTTATGGTTGATGGTTTACAGTGAGTGCTGGGTTGGGGTGGGAGGAAGGATTGGGTGGCGAGTTTGGTACAAGGGAGGAGAAGCAATTGAGTTGTCTTTCTCTTTTCTTTTTTCTGCCCAGATTTTGGTACAAGAGAGGAGAAGCAAGGATTGGGTTGCGACAATGGAGGGTTGTGGATGAATTTCCGAATTTACCCTCATTTTTAACAGAAAATTTAACAGATTTGACGGAAGGACTATTGGTGCAACATAGCACCTAGTTGAGTGACCCCCGCAACTAATAATTGAATTGATGGACCAAAGTGTAACTACGGGTATAGTTGAGGGACCATTGCTGCGAATAACCCTTTTTTATTTATTAAGTAGTATAGCCGCGCGGCTATACCATGTACATATAATGTATTTAAATACTATAGCCCCCGGCTATACTGTTTTTGACAAGCGGGCGCCTAGGCGCTGGGCGGGTTCCTCTTTTTAAAATTTTTAAATAAATAGTATAGCTGCCAGGTGGCTATACTCGATTTATTTATTTTATAATTTATTTATACAAATAATAGCAAAGTTGATCACCAAATTCAAATGGTTTCTGAAATTTTTTTCTGCAACAATCTTTTGATCTACAGTCATTGAACTGCATACCCAGGTAGTCTAGTGCTGATCAATCGTTGGAGTCCACTCGACAATGTCGTTTTATGATCAAAACCGTTTATTTTTCGTTCTTCGTTCAATATTTCAAGCATTGCCCTTGCAAAAATTTAGCCAAATCGAAAATCATTTCATCATTTGATTATCATTGTGAACACTACGTTTATAGAAAACGGTTATGTTCTCATCTCACATATTTAGTTCTTTACAGCATTAGATTGAGCAAAATACCACAAAACAAAGTTATGAACCTGCATTTGCTCGACCAGATTACAAGCAGGTACATTCCGACCATTGAAGTAAATTCCTCTGATAAATCAACACCCGATCCGCCGTTAACCCCAGATTGCTTCCATGAATCATAAATGGGAGCTGTTTTATAACATTAAGAGATGGGGCAGTCTCTGTACAGATTCTGGTTAGTGGTGAAAGAAAAAAGAAAAAAAGAAGAAATACAACAGAAACTACTTTGGAAATAAACCTAAAGATAGCCATAAAAACTACATTACAACATAAAATTATCGGGGGGCAAAGGTTGCAAACACCTGCCACGGTGAAAGTTCTATAGAAACCCCTGTTGATATGCCAAATCACAAAGAAAGGTTCCTCTTTGTAGCTTCCATTTTTAATAAAAGATCTTTAATATCTGCTTCCATCCTCATCTTCATATTTGAGTACTCACGATGCGCTCGATCTAGAGCCTGTAGTTCTTCAAGTTTCTTGTTCCGCATTTCCTCGGCCTCAACCAAACGCAACTTTGCTATTCTACTCCTATATCCTTTTTTTGGGTCAAACAAAGAGCCCAAACTCAAATCTGCAACATCTGGAAAACCCTTGAGTTTGAACTATTATATCAAATGAATAATTTTAATGATATGATTGCTTTCCTTTAAGAGCATTTTCACTGGAGGCCCCAGCCCGGGAAAGAACCCCCTAGGTCTCCAAATGTGTTTTCAGCATCCAAGTCTTGCCAGCATAAGAGCTGGGCTTCACCAACTTGGGCAAGCCCAAAGACAAGACTTGCCTGGATAAGTTGATCTAATGTTGACGTTATAATGACATCATCAATCAATTTAAATAACAAAAAAATTGAAAAAAATACCATTTTTTTTTAAATTTTTTTATAAAAATAATAAATATCTAGCCATATTCTTCACTTCCCACACCAAAAAAATTTAAAAATCGAGTATAGCCGCGCGGCTGTACTATTTATTTAAAAATTTAAAAAAACCAGACCCGCCTAGAGCTCCGTGTTTTAGTTTTTTCAAAAAATAAATAGTACAGCCGCGCGGCTATACTCGGTTTTTTTAGCCGGTCGGCTATACGTAGTTTTTAAATTTTTTTTAAAAAAGCAATAGTATGGCCGGCCGCATGGCTATACGCCTTTTTTTATTTTTATTTTAAAAAGTATGGCCGGTCGGCTTTACCCGTCTCCTTCTTTTTTTTTTCCTTTTTTTTTATATTTAAAAAAATAATTATTTTGTAATGAACAGTATACATAATGGCTATACTCTTTATATATATATATATATATACACACACACTAGGATACTCTTTTTCTTTTATATTTTTTCCCCGCTTTTCGTTCATCAATAAGAGTAGTTTAAAGTATTATCCATTACTATTAGGTTATTACCCGAGTCTCTATTGTCCACTTGTGATTTTTCACTTTTCCAGAGTTATTACCCATATAAAGAATTTAGCACTTTCATGTTTAATACTGTATTATACACGTACGTACCTATTTTTCAATAATACATCCGTGTTTTGTATATGTCTTAAAGACTCGGTAAAATTCACATTTTAAAAAAAGCAAACATACAATGCTCGTGTTAAACATGTACGTACGTATTTTTCATGATTAATACACATATTGTTTACAAAATTTTCAATAACACACACAAAATTCACGTATTGTACACATAATTCTAACAAATTATTGAATACAAATAATATAAAGTAAAAAAAATTTAAACGAATTAAATATGACTTACCGGGATGGGTTCGGGGATAGGGATAACAATACCATTCATGGCCCTTTACCGATCGGGTATTTTACAATTGGGGAATCCTCATACCTGCCCCGATTTTCCCTTGAAATCTCCCTCCATTAGTGTCGGGGACTCAACCCGTTGGGGGTTTTTGCCATCCCTAGGTCTCTCAACCTAAATTGGACTATTTCATTGATTTTTTATTATTATAATTTTATTTTATTTTGCCAAAAGTTGGAAGAATGACCATTGTTTGATAAACTTACAAATACTGAAGCTGAATAGATTGGACAATAATTTAACATATTGTATCTTACAAGTACCCTCTAGAGGGACGAGACTCTCTAGAATTGGCTTGGACTGAATTCCAATTTTGTCAAGTCCTCCTATAAAGACCATTTGTGCCATCTTCAAGAAAATGGCTAGTAGATGGACTATATATAGTCTATTTGTCTAAGGCAAATGGGCAATAATCCTAGTAAAATAACATCTTTCAGCCAACTATAAATCTTACAAGTAAGTGCTGCACATTATTTAACAAGATTGCTGATACAACCAAGAATGCGAAACCATCTTTTCAAAATGGGCGTGCATAATGCAGCCATGCCCTGCAGGTAGCTCTGGAATCTGGAACTGTATGGCTGTTTCTGCTTGATTGAATATTAAGAAACAGGGGTCCTACAATAAGGGCAATCTGGATGGGCATGAAGCCATGGCAGAAGACAATTGGAGTGGAACTTATGGGCACAACTGAGGTCCATGGCCTGCTCTCCTGCCTCAAAACTTTCTAAGCAAATAGCACAAACCTCTCTGTCTGCTGTTACATTTCTGCTGATCACAGAGAAGAAGCCCCATGACCTGCCCAATCCTTTTGAATTTGAACCCATTGCAGCATCTTTTCTACTAATTTGATCAATTGGGTACATGTTAAATAATAAAAAGAATTTTTAAAAAATTGGTAAATGTATATATAAGAGACTAGCTGAGTAAGAAGAAAAACAAAGAGAAGAGGCAGAACCTTGAGGAGGGTCTGCAATAGCCAAGCCTCTTCTCTAGCCTCCTGCGAGCTTTGTGAGTTGCTTCATCCAAATCCATGGAGGTCACTTGGTTCACGGATGGCTCCAGCCATTCCCTCAGCGGTGGTGCTTCTCTATACTTGGCATAACTTTCTTGACGGTGGGTTTGTTTTCTTCTTCTTGGAGGCAGATCCACCCCAGGAAACCTTCCAAGCCCAGCCATCTTTTTTATTTACTTCTATTGTGACAAAAACAAGAAGAGCTATATCATCTTTTTGAGCACATAATCATCTTCCTCAATTATACACTCTGAAGGAAAACCAAAAGCAATAATTCAAGTCAATTTGGCCACGTCAGGGACTTGGTGGGCACGTAATTAATATCTAAGAAAGTGAAAGAGGAGACTTCTTAGAATGCCTTGGTTGTTACTTTCTGGCCGGCCTAACCTAAGCATAGAGAAACACTTCATTGCCCCTCTCTTTCTCTATCTCATTCTTCCTCCGATAGATGACATGAGGAAAATAATAAAAAGAATGAGACAATGAAACGGAGATAAGGAAGTTTCTTTCACATGCATGAACATGATGTCATTATTCTAGTTAACCTCTTCTATGTGTACCATGAAAAATGTACTTTTGTCTTGGTGAACTTTTTTCCCCCTTCGATTCATTGTATAAATTCATTTATAAGATGAACGACTATAAAAATAAAAATAAAAACGACAGCCTAATAATCTAAGTTATTTGAATGCAACATTCTAGTACCAAAGCAAAAACCTTTATAATCAAGCACTTAAAAGTGGAATTTCCACCATAATTTGAACTTGGAGTCTCCTTTGGTTTGGTGGGTTTTATATTGGAATTTCCAATATTAAATTATATTGGACTGGATTGAATTTGTAATGTCTCGAGTTTAAGGGTGTTTATCACACTTCAAAATTGTAAAGTCCACTAACAAGTCTCACACATTACTATAACTATTTATTTGGATGATATGATAATCATGTAGAAATGCATCTTTCTTTTTTCTTTTTCTTTTAAAAAGTCATGAATTTAAATCTTATGAACGATAATTGTTGAATAAAGAATTGCAAAAAAGTCTGATTACAACCTCACGATATAAGAAATAACCCTTTGTTGGCATTAGGCCCAGAAGTACATTAAGAGCCCCACAACATTTTAATTGTGTTAGAAATTAGAAAGACAACAAAAAAGAAAAAGAAAAGAGCCATGTAGCTTGATTGTAAATATGTGATGGCAAATGCATGGACTTAAATTAGAGCTACCAAGGAAAATGAAAGGTTCGGGTTTTTGTGGGAGGACCACTGGCCCCGGTTGAATGGTCACGTATGGGTTCGCTACAGATTCAGCTAGAAAGTTACTACTAGATAATGAAACCAAACCAATCCATGACAATAGATACAATTGCTACAGTACGGGTTTCGTACACCATCATCATTACAAGTTAGATACAATATTTTGGCCAAACAATTTATTATTCGGTTTGGTGCTGATTCATTGTCACTGCAGAAGTCTGTTTGAGTGCAATGAAAATGACAAGTGAGTATAGAGGAACCATGGAAGAAAGGGAGGGTTTTAAGACTTTCCGCTTGTAATTTTAAAGCTAGTTGTTTAATTATACACTGCAAAAAGGGGATTCCGAACCGCTGCATTTAGAGTTTACCAATTTATTTGCATTTCGCAACATTTGAATTGTCCAAGCAATTCAATGTTTATAATTTGGCCATGTCATATAGGGTAATTTATGTTTTTTTTAAAAATGATGGTAACTTGACGCTGTTACTCTTATGTCTCTTTTCTCAAACATCTCTGTCCTCCCCGTTTCTCTTCTCCTCAAACTCCTCCTCGCTTTTGAGAGCCTACAAAATTTTTATTGGGACTTTTACACTAAGACTCCGTGTGGTAAGATTCCTAGCTCCGCCACTGCGCATATGTACCTTTGTTTGTATCCCTTCGAACTGTTAATTTTTCTTTGTTAGTTCCAGCCTTCTGGGCTTTGTGTGTTCGTTGGTTTTTCTTTTGGGATTAAGGAATCCTATCTTTGACCCCAAAAAAAGAATCTCGTGCCTACTATCTAATCTTTCTGATTTGTTTTTCACATGAAGCTATTGCAAGCGATTGTTTCAGATTTCCGGAAGGAAAAAAACATTGACAACCACTGCAGCATATCAATATTCTTCTAATTAATAGCTTTTAAATACCAAGATACTGCTTGGATTGATTCTTCAAGCGCATGAGTCTTTTTTTTTTTTTTTTTTGTTGAGAAAATCAAGCGTAGGAATTTTGATTCACATAATTTCTGATATGATGGTGATTTTGGTCTTGACTTGGACTTAACCATGTATTGGACTTGACGGTTAAATTGAGGACAATATTTGTACAATCCATGCGACAACCCCAAACATATAAGTTATTGCTCAATCTTTACATTATTTTATTTTTATAAGTTATTTTATAAAGTTATATTAAAAGAAGGAGATGTGAACTCAGAACTTGAGACGATGTTAATCATTAGAACTTACAACTCCCATAAAAATAATGTAGTTGCTTCACTAATAAAAATAGTGTTCTAGATTAGTGATACCAAGCAGCAATTTGTTAACACCTATATGCTTGATAATTTAATGGAAGAAAAATTTGGTAACCAAGTTGAAGGAAAGCTATTCTTATTTTGGGGGTGTGATAATAATAATATGTGGATGTGGTTGTTGCCTGCCTCGTAAGTTGAACATTCCAAAAGATATACATGCCACTCGCTAGAAGAGCAAACCCGACATGATCCAAGAGCAATGAAAGATGTCGAATTTTGTTGCCATTTTGGTTACCATTCCCTCCTCGACATAACTTTCAATCACCTTTTTTTTTATCATAGGGTTCATCGCATTTGCGGATTATCAAATTTTTTACAGCAGGTTGAACAGTCAATAAGTATGCATTGATCAGACAATCGACAAACTTGAGGTTACCTAGAAACTCACAAGATAATATGCACAGAAGCAGCTTATAATGTGCACAGAAGCAGCTTATGCACATACGAACAGAAAAGAGAAAAGATGAGAAATCTTGTAATTAACAAAGCATATTCACATTTCAAATGCATCTTCAACCTGCAGCTTTTTGATTTGGCCCCCATGTGAATCAGAGCTAAAATATATTTAAAAAATCAAATAAATTATATATGGTGTTCATAAATACTTCACTCCAATAATATAAAGTATTTGTTGTCATCTTCCATGAGGTTAATTATAATGATTTGGATGGGAAGACTTTTATCTTTTATTTATATATTTATTAAAAATATGTGGAACTTTTGTCTTAATTCCAAATTTCCAATTCATGAGAATTCATGGATAACCCCACATTTTTCTAAATTATAATTTGTTTAAGAGCTGTCTTCTAATTAGTAATTTAATTAAGAATTGAAGAGATTAACAGTGAAGGATGTTTCCATGAAGCAAGCAAACACATAGTCCAAGGGGAAGCATATAAACACATAGCATGTGACTGCCAACTAATTTGATTTATTATATGGATATATTAATTAGTAGAATAATAATACAGTTTACTCATGCTTCAACTGTATGTATGATGTGTAAGTTGGGGACAAACACCATCAATTTGATGTTCACGTACGAACCCCCAACTCTTTCAAGAAGCTGGAGTTTCCCTGTTAATTTTTCATGATTTACTTAAATATTTTTATATTATGTATAAATAATTCATGCATATATAATAGATTTGACCATTGGATTTGTATATTTTGTGGAGGATTATGTTTAATGTTTGAAAATACTTTTTATCACGTTATGTGACGGCTGGTGCGTGAAATTAACAATTGAACAAGAAATAGAATGCCTCACTTTCAACATAATGTGATGAGAAAATGTAGTGTTGCATCATTCTTATTACGAACCCTAAAAACATAAGGTCATCCGGTAATTGAATGCCATGCTTAGCCGTGTCTGTATGAATTTTGCTCGTGTGGCTAGAGACCAATTGGTGACCACCATTTCCTAGATGTAACATTTTTTTTTCTTTTTTCTGTCACATGACATGTTGCTTCAAATAAACACACCCTAACACTTGTCTCTTCTGCCCGGACCCCTGAGGCCCTGCTATCAGCAACATGTATGGGCATATATGGCAGAACGTCACATGCATGTAATTGTGATTCACATTAACTAACCCCTCCCCCTTATAACCTCTCTTCACACTTTTATCTTGTGCGGGAGTTCACCGTAACATCGTCATGTGATGTTGTCACGTATATTGATCGTAATATTGTCACGTATTGTTAATATAAACTCGTTATACACTTTCATCCGACCACGTAGCAGTACTCTAATACCATTCATTGTTAATTTCTGTCACAGATCCGAGAACCTACTCTCCAGAACGAAGAGTAAAGGCTCTTGGACCATGCTTGGTGGAGGGTAATGGTATCAAAAGATTACCTTCACACAGCTTCACTTGGGATCATGAAAAACGTAGGCTCGACTCCAACAGCTGGGATCGGATGAGCACGTGAAGAATCAGAACCACCTCCTTAACTCACAACACTTCTTTGTGGAACCCACAACCCCCATAAGGCCAATCAATTAATTAATTAATTAAACAAAAAATGACAAAAACCCACTAAAGGACCCCTTAAAAATGAGTATTTTACAAGGATGCTGCCTCTTCTCGACCCATTTTCACATGGTTTCTGATCCACTCCAGTCCTTATTATTACCAAAACACCCTTGATGACTATATCAAAATCTGAATTACCTCAAGGACAAAAAGGGGTACTAGCATATATTTAGTGAAGGCAAGGAATCTCTGCCAAAAATTATATATATTCCATGAGGTTGGCTGCTACTAGCTTATTATTGGGCAGCGTAATCCTCAAGGAGCCTGCAAAAAAATAAAAATAAATAAAGATTGAACCAAATATCACCATCTGAGAAGTTACATTTTCAAAGTTAATAACAGAGAAGGAATAATGGAACAAAAGACCAGGCTGTTAAAGGAAAAAAAAAGAAGCTGTGACTTGTAACAAAGGAGGAGCATTATAATTTTGAAAGCTACCTATCGAGAACAAACGATCTATCTTGTTGCTTTCTTCTTTCTATGTTGTTGTTGTTGATGGTGCAATGGCAGCTTAGAAGCACAAATATCTAACTCAGATGGGGAAGACAGGGAAATGGCTTAGAAGCTTCTTGACAGGAAAGAAGGACAAGGAGAAGGACAAGGAAAAATGTCCCACAAACCAGAGTAGTTCTGTTGCAAGTCATGAGAATCCAACAACTCCAATTTCCAATTCACAGACAACACCGAAAGAGAAGAGGAGATGGAGTTTCAGAAGATCATCAGCCACAGCAGCAGCAGCATCAGCAGCAGCTCCAAGAGACTCCAGTTTTATAGATGCAATGCCCACCACAGCACCGCCTATGCACACCGCATTGGAGACTGAGAAGTATGAGCAGAAAAAACATGCCCTGGCTATGGCTGCGGCCACAGCTGCAGTCGCTGATGCAGCTGTGGCTGCAGCGCAAGCTGCAGCCGCTGTGATCCGGCTTACAGCAGCTGCCAATGAGAAAGCCAGTGCATCTGAAGAGGCAGCTGCTGTCAAAATTCAATCTGTCTTCCGTTCATATTTGGTATGTAACTCTGGAATTCCCTATTAATATCTCCCCGCTAATTGCCAATTGATTTTGCGTTAGATGCTCTGACTTCACTGTTATGTAAATGATCAAATGTCACGAAAATGAAATGAGAACTATTGTATTGGTTTTTGTTGTAGGCAAGAAAAGCACTGTGTGCCTTGAAAGGATTAGTGAAGTTGCAGGCGTTGGTAAGGGGTCACCTGGTGAGAAAACAGGCCAAAGCTACACTAAGGTGCATGCAGGCATTGGTGACAGCACAGGCTCGAGCTCGGGCTCAGAGGATCCGGATGGCTGAAGATGAAAATACTGTTATTCCTCCTAGACATTCCACCCCCAGAAGATCTTTGCAGGAAAACCGGTTCCGGCATGCATATAATGTAAGTTTCATAGGATGAGAAGTATAGAACCACATTTATTAATTAACAATTTCTTTGTTTTGCTTTATTTTGAATTGCAATGTTCTTTCTCTTTATGCCATGAAATTCCCATTAAAAATCAGTACAATGTGGTTATGTACATGTAGGAAATGGACAGAGGCATGGAAGAGAACATTAAGATTGTGGAGATGGATCTTGGAGAGTCAAAGGGAATTTTGAAGAGCAGAAATAGCAGCTATTCAAACCTCTCACAAACAGAGAGAACAGAACACAGATTTTCCACTCAGCATGCACCAAATCAAGCATACTCAAACCAAGACAGCTACAACCAGCTCTCCCCAGCTCCATCAGCTCTCACTGACATGAGCCCTGGAGCCTGCAGTGCACAGTTTGAGGACTATTCTTTTGGCACACCACAAAGCAGCCCTCAGTGCTATTCTGCCATGTCCAAACTTGACCCATCAAGAGCACCCTTTGCTTTTCCTAGGCCAGATTATGGAGAGCCTCTGTCCTATGACTACCCTTTGTTTCCAAATTACATGGCAAACACACAATCTTCAAAGGCGAAAGCCCGGTCACAGAGTGCACCAAAGCAAAGGCCTGCAGATTCAATTGAGAGGCAGCCAAGCCGGCCGCGGAGGGCGTCCATGGAAGGAAGGAACATCCCAAGGGCTGTGAAGATGCAGAGGTCATCTTCTCATGTGAGTTCAACTGCTCAGAATTACCAGTATCCTTGGTATATCAAGCTTGACAGGTCCACAGTTTCACTCAAAGAAAGTGAATGTGGCTCCAGCAGTACAGTGCTCACAAACACCAACTACTGCAGATCTCTTGTTGCATTTGATGTGAGTATTGCTCAACCTAAAATCTCATACTAATTGATTATGAACAAACATGATTTTAAAAAAGAAAAAAAAAAGCAAAAAGAAGAAGAAGTAAACATGTGATTTTACTATAGATAGTTGAATTGATCAGATTTTGAATATTTGTGTTGGGTTTGCAGGCACATGGAAGTAGGTACTAACAGCGCATCCCTTCCCAAAATTATGCTTGCCCCAAAGCATAAGAAACATGCACTAGTGTAATTAGAGAATGCAAGCTGCAATTCAATATTGCTGACCTCTTTTCTTTTTCTTGGGATTTTGATTCTGATTCTTGTGTCATTGCAGCAAGATTGTGTATTTTATTAAGTTCCTTGCTTTGCTTGTGTAGTGTCCCATTTTGCATCTGATGTTTGTATGTAGACATTTTGGCTAAATATGTGTTCCTGAGGCTAAATTCTCAGATAAACTTATCAGGGGCACAATGTAATTGGATTGTAATCTGTTTATAGAGAATTCATTGTGCATGATTTTTTTCAAAGACTATTCTGTGAGATTTAAGCCCATATGACTTAAAATGTTTGAGAGACTTCAAATAGTTGCATTGTATGCATTAGAGCATCTCCCCTTAGCCATTTTTGCTAGAATGAAGGCAAAACACAGCTCCAAAAGACTTTCTATCTGACTCTTTATTTTGAAAAACTTCCGATTTGAGTTTAGTGGCTCTCTACATTATTCAGACATCCAAAAGGATGTAACCATATGATAAAAATGACCGACCATAAAAAATATCTCTTGTATCAAAAAGAAAAAAGAAAAAAAAAGATGACAGAGCAAAATAAATCCTAAAAATACGGGCAGGCCTGTGGTGTACAGCAAATTGACTGATCAACAGTGGAATAGAGTAAAACAAGTATGGACTAGAAAGAAAGACTATGGAACGGAGTCATCCAAATGACACGTTGTTCCTTGCATAAGTCTGGTCTTTTGTCAAATATATGACAACCGACATGTCGCCTTCCTTGAGAATATGAGACCATGAGATCAGAGAGCATTGCACGACTTGTCGACTATCTTATATACCTCTCATTTTCAATGCAAAATGACATGTTCATTGTTATTTTTTGCCAGACATGTTACTTGTTGATATACATACGACAAGTCGTGAAATCAACAAAGTGTCAAAATCCATCTTCCCATTGCTATTGTTAAAATGCTTAGTTCTTTTGAAAGCAATTGTATTGTATGTGACACTAATATAACTTGTAATGCTGCTATAAATTCAACAGATTATAACAGTGTATTAAATTTGGGATGGAATATAACTTGTAATGCTGCTATAAATTCAACAGATTATAACAGTGTATTAAATTTGGGATGGAGGAACCCTTCTCCTTCTAAGTCAATCAAAATTTAACATGCGTCTTTTTTATTTTTATAATTCTCCTTATAAGTGTAACACATATCAAATCATTATTTGATTATAAATATATATTTTTTTAAAAGACATATCAAATCATAAGAGTTTTTTTTATTTAAACTCCACACTCTTCTTTGTTCACCCCAATACTTAAATCATTAAGATTTTAAGTTTTATTATTGTGTAAGAAGATAAAAAAGGTCATCCAACTTAATACTTAACCCTAATACATCTATACACACACCCCACCACTCTTCATATAAGTTTTAGAAAAACACAGACTCCTCTACACTCTATTGCCAGATTACTCTTCTATTTCAATACAAGAAACCTACTACACTCTCATATTCTCTTCACAAACCATAAGTACAGCAAATCATAATCAAACAAACAAATCATAAATAATCATAAATAATCATAATCATAATCATAATCAAACAAAAATGGAGGGAAAAAAAACCAAACCTTGACTGCAAAGCAAAAGAAACAGTGCTTGCTTAAGCCTTTGATTGATATATAATTTGGAAATTGCCACATGGGTTTGCTTTGCTGAACAATAAAATAATTTATAAAAAAAAATAAAAATAAAATAATGCTGTTACATATTTGACAACAATGTTTTTATCTTTTTAAGTAATGTGAGGTTGAGGTGAATTTAGAGTGGTGAGAGGCAAGATAGCAGGGTGTGGGGTGTAAGGTTGATGATTTTTTTTTTTTTTTTTTTTGCTGGGTGTGTATTTAGAGGTAGTTTGAGAAGATAGTGAGATTTTCTTAGAATGTATAAAAATTTGAATAAGAATATGGGGTGAACAAAAAAGGAGTGCGAAGTTTAAATAGAAAAACTCAATCATAAAGTACCACACTATAATTACTCCTTACGACATTTGTACTTGGAATGGGCTTTTACGATGTAAACTCTCACCACTTGAGAACGGCACTTATTTATATTTTCAAGTTAGGTTGGGGTCAAGGCTCAACTACCACATAGCTAACTTTGGACTCTTGGAGTCACTGTCTTTTTGGTCAAAGATTCAAGTGCCCAGTTTCAAACTTGAGGGGGCTTTGCTGTTGGAATGTAATGGGCCTTAATTTGTTCTTAATTCACGCATGGTATAGGAGGAAACTTTGGGCTGAAGCATTCGGCATTTTATAATTTATATACAAACTGGGGTTAATGACCTAAATGGTCCCCAAATTATTGCCCCAGTATCATTTTGGTCCACCAACTAAAATTTTCAATTCAAACGTCCTTAAACTTTTCATAATGTACCAATATGATCCATCCGTCAAAATCTGTTTATTATTCCGTGAAATCGAGGGACAAAATCGTATTTTTGGGTGAGTATTCTCCTGAGCACCATTGAAATTCTAGAAAAGGTTTTTCTTTTCGTTCATCTTCTTCTTCATTTTCCTCATCATCCTGTTTGTTTCTTTCTGATCTGATACTCACAAGACACAGGTGCCAGAGGCATAATCGGAAGCATTAAGGTTTGTTATTGTGCTTAATTTCTTTTCTTCTTTATTTATAAATAAAATAAATTGAATTTGATTGTTAGGGTTCTTGTTATAGGTGGAGAGCTGTTAAGAAATTAGATTTTTCTGTTGATTCTGAGAGTATGTTGAGTGTTGAATCCACTGATGCACAAATTGAAATGGCCCCAAATTCTAACCCTAAACCCAAGCTTTCAACAACCACCCCATACATTCCACCGGAGCTTGTGTTCGACATTCTTTTACGGCTTCTGCCCAAGGATTTTATGTGATTCGTGTATGTTTGCGAAGCTTGGAATGCCATCATCTATGGCCGACATAAAGACTGAAACTTGCTGAATTGCTAACAGTGAATCTTGCAACAATTTAGTGGCAATTGGGAGGGAGGAGGAAGAAGAAGAAAAAGGGAGTTTTGGGGACCAAAATGATACTTGAGCAATAGTTGAGGGACCATTGAAATCAATAATCAGGGAGTTTTGTGTTTGCTTCGCAAAAAGTTGTATATACCCTTCAAAACTCAGTCACGTGGCCATCGCGTGATCAGAAGTCACGGAATCTGTAACGGATGGACCATATTGGTACATTATGAAAAGTTTTAGGACGTTTGAATTGAAAATTTTAGTTGGTGGACCAAAATGATACTGGGGCAATAGTTTGGGGACCATTTAGGTCATTAACTGTCACGCCCCGATTCGAAAATAGGGACTATCTCCGAATTAAGGCATGAATCATACCATAGTTATAAAAACAAACTCCGATAACTATGATATGATAGAAATAGAGCCAATAATATTACAAACTTATTTTAATAAGTACAAAGTCAGAGTCACAGTAGCTCAAAGTTAGTTACACACACTACAGTAATATTCTACACAATTTATTCCTTAATAATTTTACAAACAGTATCTAACAACACTGATCTAGTCCTCTGGTGGAACTTCTCCTTCCTCGGGATTTGCATTGAAACCTGCAACATCTATTAGGGTGTGAGCATTTTAATGCCCAGTAGAGTACTGTAACATTCCCCCCCTTCAAAGCCAGCTATCACCGCTAACCAAAGTGGCATGCATTACACAATTACAAGATAAATAAATCATGCATATGCGATGATGTCATGAACTCACTCCCTTCTAAACCCACTAATTCATACTTTAGAGCATCAAGCCTGCATGTCCCATACCATGCATTTTACCACTGTGGCTCCGAATACCCTAAAATACAAATTAGTGCCCATCCATCCCTTACCCCAAGTTCATTTTGTTTACGAATTTCTCAACTTTCACTTTTTGTTAGAGGCCCTGCTCCCATCACCTTAATATATTCAAGCTCTGCTCCCATCACCCGAATATATTCCACATTTTTTTCCCGATATATCTAAAGTCTTCTCCCACCCTTTAGATATACCTTAAACTACGCACAGACCCAACACAACTGTATTTATGATCCATATGTAAATGCAGCTCAAATGTTTGTGGAATGATGACAATTCAAATAAAAACAATAATATTTCAAATTTAATTCACATGGATAGTAATATTCATCAAACATCATATAATATTCGATAAACATTCATAAAACAACATTAGCATTCACCTAACGATACACACCAAGCAAAACAACAGGATATTCACATTTAATATTATAAATCCACACCAAGATTAACAGTGATATAGTCTAATCATTGGGAAAAAGTTAGAGACCCTACCTCGAATCCAAGAAGCTAAAAGGACGAAATTACCCTTCGAAGGTGGTCGGGTTCTCTCCCGTTCCTAAATTTGGAAAAATAAATAAATAAATAAATAACATAGATGAAGTTAGAAAAAAAATCTAATTTTTATAAAAACATTTTTCTTTCTTAACATAGAGAGTGCACCCCACTCTCCAAGCTAAACCCTCCAAAAAGTCCCGAAACCTATACCGTTAGACTCGGATCGAGAAATCGAGTCTGATAGACTAAAAATATGGCGTCGGAGGCTGCCTGAACAGCCGCCACGCGCCGCCACTTTCCGGAGCCGCGAGTGGGCTTGTTCCGGTTACTGTTCATCATCTTAAAAAAAAATCCTGCAACTTCCCCTGTTTTTCCAGTTTTAATCCCAGATTTTTGTGAGACCTTTTGACCAACCAAACGTCAACGAAAATGAGCAAACTCATAATGGTTTTGAAGCTTAGTATCTGTAGTTTCCAACCCAACAAACCAAACTGAAAACGGATCTAAAACGAAGGAGAAAACCAGCTCCAAAGTTAGGCTCGTGACTGGTTTTTCTGCAGAAAACAGACTTTTTTCCAAACTTTGCACAAGTGTTCAACCTATCAAAACTCAACCAAATTCGATGAAACTAATTTGTTTTTGTTTCTTGCCATGTCTAGTTTAAAATCCAACAAATTAATTCCTCAAACACTCAAAATATTGGGAGAAACAGAGATCCAAAGTGAGGCTCGCAGCCTGAAAATTTCCAGAAAATAACATTTTCCAGATTTTGTTCAAAATTGTTTTCAACCATTCTAACACCCCAAGTGGTTCCTAAGGCTTCTAAAATGCTTCTAAACTTCATACCTATCAATTGAACTCATCAAAACTCAAAATGAAACCAAGATCAACAACACCCATAGTTGAAAAAAATGCTCTATACACCCAATCCGAAAATAGAGGTTCAACCTCTTCCAATTCAATCTTCCTAACATTCAAAGAACTCAAATTATCCTTTAAGAGATTAAAATCACACAACCACAAGGTTAAAATCAGAAATTTCGAAATCAACTCACCTTAGAAACTATCTTCTTCCTTTCCTCCTATCCTCTCCTTTCTTCCTCACCCCAACTTCCAATTCTTTCATCCCAAAAATTTATCTTAGTTTAGCAATTAATTTTTTTCTTAGCTTAGACTAGGTGAGTCATCTATCCTAGGTTTACAACTCACCAAATTGAGATCAAACCAGATTTTTTTGAAGGGATTGTATGGGGGAAAGGGGAAGGAATGAAGGAGGGAAGAAGGCTTGCTTACACGTTGCCTCCCCTTTTTTTTTTTTTTTATTATTTATTTTTATTTTATTTTATTTTATTTTTTTATATATATAAATATAAATATTTTTTTATTATTATTATTTTAAATTAAATTTATCTATAACTCATAATTAAGTTAACCAAATATATTTTATTAATATCCTTTTTATTTTATTTTATTTAATTTTTTCCTAGATGTTACATTAACCCTATAAACTGACATTAAAAATGTAGATATTTATTTTTTCCTCTGCAAAGCTGAAGCCCAAGCGTTCCCTGGAGCTTGGCGTGGAAGGTATAGCTGAACAATCTTTAATTAATTAATTAATTATTTAGTACAAATGGTAATCTAAACTACATATGACACACACACACAACTATGATGCCGTTAGGATTCGAACCTGAGACCTCTGGAAGGCTAGATACTGTTGGCAGCTGAACAATATTTTTATCTACAGTCTTTTATGGCAAAAATTCATTTTTAGTACTTCTTTTACCATTATGGTCCATGTAGTTTCAATTTGATCAATTTTGTCTATGTGGTTTCAATTCCAAGCAATTCAAGGACAACTCCCAATTTTTTGTCAAACTACTTTAATATGGAGGGTCATTTTGGTCCAATCTTGTAGCCCCTCCCCAACCACCCCAACAACCCCTACTGTAACTTTTCGTATGCTTTCAAGTCCCAAAGTCCCTTACCTTGGGTTCATGATGAGAAGTTTTGGGCAATGCATGAAATTAAGTTTTGATTTTGATAATAGAGAGATAGAGGGGAAAAGGTGGTTGTGGAGGGAGGGTAGCATAATGTTGGATCGGGAAGGGGAGGGGATAAGGTGGTTGTGGGGGTGGTTGGGTTGTGGCTATAGGGTGGGGAGTGGGTTGAGTTAGGAGGAAGAGGTTGGTTGGGAGGGGGAGGAGGGATGGGAGAAGGTGGTTATCAGGTGGTTGGGTAGGGGCTAAAAGATTGGACCCAAATGCCCCTCCATTTTAGAGTAATTTGACAAATTTTTTGGGGACTATGCTTAAATTGCTTGGAACTGAAATTATATAGGGACAAAATTGATCAAATTGAAACTATAAGGACCTTTGTGGTAAAAGTGGTAAACTATATGGACCAAAGCGATTTTTTACCTTCTTTTATTTAATGTCAACTTCAGTTCATACATGTGGCGAGGTTTTTGGATAAGAAAACTTGATTTGATATGGCCCTCGTCTCGTCTATTCGGAGAGAGACTTTTATGCAACGAGGATAACACTGTTTGCTATCTCCGACCAATAGCGCAATGACACACAAAATAACTTTACAGTGTCATTGCATTTATGGCTGGAGATAATAAAACTATGTTATCCCCGTTATAAGAAAATTGTTATGCTTTGTTATTATTATAATATTACTTATTTATTTACTTTTAGACATTGCTTATTTTTATTCTGATTGGCAACAACAATTAATTAGTTTTTGTCGTTCTTTGCTTTGTTTTGTTTCCACTGATCATGCAATTGAACGCGAATGTTTTATGTAAGTCAACCCTAACTTACTGATGTTATGTGGGTGTTTTACACATCTACTTCCAACCTTGAAGGGTAATATAGAAATTAAATAACCATTTACCTCAAAACTTTCTCTTCCATAGTCCTCACTTTGCAGCAATTCTAACACATGATGCACGTGAAATGGGATGAAAGTCTTCATTTACTATAGCTTTTATTTGTACTCTAAACTAATGCTGTTTTCATTAGACAGATTTTAACTACATATTTTTAATGTTAGAAGAGTTCCTAAGTTTAAATTCCCGCACTCCCAATTGATAAAAACTACATATTTTTAAGTAGTTAAAATATTACACCAACACCAAATTTTGGCATTGTATATTATTCTTTAAGTAATACCAAAGAATATTTAATTGAAACACACCCCAAATGTAAGTGAAATTAAAATGTATATGAGTTTTATTTTTAACTTATGGAGATATGTAGATATATATATTTGGTGAATAAGTGTCTCATGATAAGCATCACTAGACTTGGAGTAAAATAATGGAAATCAACCTCAAAGCAAGCAATTTGCCAATATCTCCATATGCAGTGCTATTCATGGGTCTGAGAGAGCAGAGATTCCCAACTCAACTCACCACAACAGACGTAATAATTTAAATTGTCTGTTTATCCTTTCTTAAAAAGGAAGAAAAGAAGGCACTTGGTTTGGTTACTATACACTGCACTGAGAATATCCTTTACAAAGTCCAACCTTCTCTTCAATAATTCAGAAAAAGTCCACCAAATGCTTGTGTACTCCTCACAATTTCTTCAAACTTTGAAACCCTTCTTCTTCGATTTGATTGCTGCTGCTAATATCTTGTCAAACGTGTCATATATACATTGTCCTTTTGTACATGTGTGAATTGGTGTGTGAGGTACGTAGAGAACCAGAAAGACCATATATCTTGTATGGTTAAGTCGTGTATTTCCGTTATGTTTCCTCCTGTGGATTCAAGGTCTTTTACTTATTCTTAATTGCGCACAAATATATGGATAATGTTGTCATGTTAAACTCGTATTGTTATGAAAATACTCTTATCATTCCCGACTGTGAATTTGGACAACATATTTAAGCAAAAACCTATATGATCAATAGTTCAGATTCACAATGCTATAATCTAAGGTTGAGAGTCTAATGAGTTTTGTGGTTGTGTAATTAAGCTATACATTGTGGGGGACCTAGTTTGCTTAAAACATCTATGATTATCTTCATCAAAATTTCTAGAGACCCAAAAAAATAGAGAAGCGAAGCGATTCAAGTTTGGTGACCATCATTCTCCTCTGCCAAAAGTTACAAGGAGAATTGAACATCTTTTCTCACTATAGGACCATGCATTATACCTTGTTTATTCATATGGTCAGCGACATATGTCCTTGCTTAAATAGCTGTAATGGTCCCCCAAATCACAAACGCACCAATCTCATTTTGTGCTAAGTTGAAGCCTAGTGCAGAGTGGTCATGGACTATGATACATATCTGTCTATAGCCAACCCCTTGCCCAAAATGCAATTGGCTTTTCCAGCATCACTTGTAATACCAATTATAGCCAGAGATTATACGTGATGGGGGAAGCAAGACACACCAGCAGAAATCTGACACATATATATAAGAAGGTCAGAAGGCTGACTTCATTTCAGGCAAGTGAGGAGCGAACATACATGTAACCGTTTTCCAAATCTATCACGTATTTCCATGTCGACAAAACTAAAACACATAACAATAAGTGATTGATTTGGAATAGCGCCACAATGATATCCTAGTAAATTTTTCTCTTGTGTGGGAGGTGATGAGTTAATGGCGGCAGTTGACAAGAACAAATGAAAGGGATGGCATGGTAGGTAGCAGCATGTGGGTGAATAATTTGTCATGCTTTGTGCCCATCACTAACTTTTGTCTTTTCTTTTAGCACATCGCAGTTTGCTCCACTCACCATTCTTCTTGGACCCTTTTCTGTGGCTTTGTTTTTGTCCTCTACTATTAATATTCCTCAGCAATAAAACCATGTTTAAACAAAATAGAGCCAACCAGATAGTAATTAATATACTAAATTACACCAATTATTCAAAGCACTTGGGAGGAATCTGCAGGTTCGTACAAGTTTGCATTATCATGGTGAGGAGAGCCATTATTAAACCAATATGAAGAATTAATAGAGACTATACTGGGTATTTAATTTGCAGAACTTTCCATCTGCAAAATCTGTTCTTTTTTTTTTGGTCAACCAGGTCCAATTAATTTTTCTCTTCTGAGGTTTTCTGAGAGAAAAGCGATAATTGTATTCATAAATTAGACACAAAAACCATCAGCCACATTGATTAGATTAGAATCATATATATCTTTTAATTTTGTGGCACAAAATGAACCTTACAGAAGGAATATAGTACAAGCTGCAAACACAATATGAGCCGTATTAATTGGCCCCATGAATCAAATAAGGACTAATTATAAGTACTTCTGCAGCAAGAAGCCAACTGATCCACAAGAATTCATCACCTTTTTCAATATTGCGATCCGACTAATCATAAAGCAACTCTAAAATGTTGAAAGTTCCTACAATGTGGTCAATATTGCACCTCAATTTAACACATGGTTCTCTTTCATTTGCAGCTCCACATCAATCTGTATGATAGTTATCAATAAAATTAAATGCCTATTGCCTGTTGGGCAGCTCATGATATAAATCAAATTCAACAGGATATTATTGCATTGCTAGGGCCTTTCTTTATCATCTTTTTAATGCAATAATCTCATGGTGATGCTCAAAACAGTGCTTCCCACAAGTAATTGAATGGGAAGCAACTCAGTTATTGATGTTCTCATGATCTCTTAATAACTTAAGCCATACATATCTGTTTGTGCTCAGCTCTTGATGTGCTCGGCTCTTGATGTGCTTCCCACAATCTCCTTTACATGTATGTTTGTGGCTCTCCAGTAGGTTCCTGTAATAACCCCACAAGGGCAACAACCGCACATTTGCTCTCTGCCCTAGTTAGTATAGTACTCCCAAATAACTATCTATATAACAAAGATTCTGTATAGTCTAATCCAACAAAAAATTTAGTAGGAACCAAAGTGTGATGTTGATAAGTCTAATTTCTCTGATATATTCTCTCCCAATAATGTGATGTAGTGAAAATCCACTAGAACGCCAAGCGTTAAGATCCGATAACGTAAATTAGAATCCACTAGAAAACAAAAGATTTGCCCTAAATGAATGAGAAATTTTTAATAGAACCCATTATAAATTGAACTAAAAAAACCCCAAAAGGACCAACGGTACTATTTTTTATTTATTTTGAATGATGTGTGAAATACCATTATTATTCTTGCATTATGATTTTCAGAAAAAAATTCTGATAGTGTTATATAACTAAGGGAAAATTGTAGAGAGAATTGGAAAGTAGAGAAAGACAATCGAATTTGTGTCAATCAACTTCTATATCTCATCCTTTCATCTATGGTATAACTACATTTTCGTAGGCTTACAAAATAGGAGATTAAGTACTACATTGACAACATATGAATAAGTTACAAGCACTAACTACAAATATTTAAGGCATAAGTTCCATAGAATTAGAAAGGGTGGAATGCTAAAAGGTATGGTGGTCATCCACCAACTCATGCATTTACAACAGATGGAAGTCTTGTAATTTTTCCAGTTTTTTAAGGCGTGAATGTTATATTTGGTCTATTTGAAAGTCAAATGGGGTTTTTTCCTAAGGTTTGAGTGTTGTAGGGTTTTTCTATGTTTTGGACCCTATTTATGGGCTTACATGTGAAAAGCCCAAATCCCTACATAAAATCTATGCATATTGGTGTTGCCAATGTATAAAATTATTTATTTTTAGGTTAAGATACTGGTTTATATAGGTTTGATATTTTTTTTTTCCACCAAAAACATCACTAGGCTACAACCCACCGGAGCCCACATAGCGGTTCCACCCATGGAACATGTTTCGTTCTTTTTAAATAAATAAAAAATGCAATGGCTATATATGATCAATGGCCAAGATTATATCTAGGCAATTTCAACGGGAAAAAATCACATCCAACAATCAAAATAATTTTTATAATTAATCTAATTTAGATCCAACCTCAAAACTCATCCCAAACTCTATAAATACACATCCTTTGGTTGTACTTCCCTTTATTTTTAAGTGAAATTATATTATGTTTTGGATTTTGGATTTTTTTTAGGTTAAAATGTTCAGAAAATTAAATCATAAATGTTTAAACAAAAATAATGTCAAGAAAAAATTGACAACAAAACAAAATTACAATTAACCCTTCTTAAACAATTTAATAAAGTTGCAGACTCAAATTATGAGTCTGCATGATTGGAGGAAAAAACAGTTTGAGTCCGGGCAATAGGTGAATAGTTATATTTTCAAAGATGGAAATTTGAGTTTAGCCCCAACATGGTTGAAGATGGTCTCAATTAGCATTAGCACCAGACATGATTATTTTAATAGAGTTGTCTTCAATCCCACAAATTGCACACGTCATCCTTGAGGTCGATCTCCAAAGTAAAGAGCCTATCGTTGAATGACGTAGAGCAGTGATTTTTGTTAGCAGTGATTTTTGTTAGTAGCAAATGATACACAGAGAGAGAGAGAGAGAGAGTTGGGAAATATATAGTAGGTTTCTTCTGGGGAGGTTCTTAACTTGTAATGTCTTAATTTGGGAGTCGAGAACCCATAAAAAGCTATCTGATCATGATGACCCCCGTTCCAATGAAAATGTACTCAAAAGTAAGTTGCCCTCTATTCTACATTTTTCCACCCTACTTTTTGTATTTTTTTTCAATCATGTGATGAGCATGTTTTCAATCATGTTGCAATTCGCTTACTTTTATAATGCATTAAGCTTAACTGCAGCTCCGGAAATGGAAAATAATCATGAAATCGGATCAATTATTAAGGAGACTTTGTTGCATCCGTTGTGTCATCAACTTGTGAAACTCTTATGTGGCCATTTGATATATATGCTTAATTAAGGTCAAATTTTGTTAATCGGAATCATCATATGTTGCTTCCGGATTCATGCACGCGGAGTAATCATTCTGATTCTGGATTTAAAATAATTAACTAACAACAGCTCTCTTATCTCTTTGTTTTCAAGGTCTGTGAGATAATGCTGCTGTGCTTAGGAAGAAATTAATATTCTTGACTTCAATACAAGGGTTGGAAAAACTTATATTTAGCTTGTATTATTGACAGACCAAGAGTAAGAGTTGTAGAACTCCCAACCCAAAAAGAAAACCTTTTTGGTGAGATGATTTGTATACAACATCCACGTATATCTACTCATCTTTTGTTGCTCGTATGATGCGAGCAACAAGACTTATATAACATATCCATTAAACACTTAATTTAGAAAAGAGATTTTCTATTTAAACCCCGCACTTCTCTTTGTTCACCCCAATACTTAAATCATTATGCTGTAAGTTTTATTATTGTATAAAAAGACAAAAAAGGTCCTCGAACTTAATAATTAACCCTAGTACATTTATACACACACCCCAACTTCCTGTTTACAAACTCTCTCTCTCTCTCTCTCTCTCTCTCTCAACAATACCTAAGTGTTGGAATTCCAATTACAGTTCTTGGAGAGAGGTAAAGTTGTTATTTTTCTCTAGAAAGTATTAAATTTCAGGTTTGGGGTTCCATTTGTTTGTGTTTTTTTCTGCCGGGAACAAAGAAAATTGTGGGGTTTAAATAGAAAATCTCTTTTATTTCTCATTTTTTCAATTTGGATGTATTTAAGGGTAGTTTGGGAAGATAGTGGGGTTTTCTTAGAAATTGTGAAAATTTAAATTAAAAGATGGGGTGAACTTAGAACATGGGGTGAACTAAGAGAAGTGAGGGGTTTAAATAGAAAATCTCATAAAACATAAAAAGATCGATATTAATTATAATGGATAAGTTATATATATTATACTCTTCGGGTATACGATGGACATGCACACTGACATTTTTATCCCAAAAAGAAATTAGGGTTATGGATAAGTTATTAGCATCTTCTCTGGAAATAGATGGATATGTAACGTCTAATGAGACTCTTCTGCGGGTGGACTTGTTGATATATCACCATCATTCTTTCTTGCCATGATTAAGGGTTGTGGAAAAAAAGAAGAAAAAGGAGAAAGTTTCTATTGTGGAATGTGGCCGCCTTAAAATCTATTCGGCTATCATCAGCTCCCACATGAAACACATAAAGTTAAGTAGCACATTCTTAATGTTTCCATGGAGCAACATCCAGAGGAACCTTCTTATATCTAATGACGACGGTTCTCCACATAAACACATGCTCATCCTTTTATTCTCTGTACTGAGTGTTCTCTTTGAAAAAAAGAAGAAGAAAAGAAAATGATTTGTCTATGTTACAAAATTCTCATTGAAGTCAAACCAACTTTCGAGCAAACATGAACAATGTTAAGTATATCACATGTGTTGTTCACATCTAATTAAGCTTGAAAAATACCCAAAAAAATTAACATAATCACAATATCATAAACTAAGCCGACCATTTTATTCATATTCGTATTATATTATTAGAGATATGATACACATATTAAAATGTGGTGCAAATAACTAGTTGTAGTTACAAGAAGTGCAGAAAGTTAAAAAGAAAAATAGCGACAACAAAAAAGAACCAAATTTGTTTCACGTTGATTCGGAAAGAGGAAGAAAGGAGAAAGGTTGGTATGTAATGTAAGAAAAAGGGTAGGTATGTACCTAAAAAAACAGCCTCACAATTCTCTTGTTGACAAGTGTCTCTGAGACTCTGACCCCTACCCTAATCTTGTAGGACTGTGATCAACTTTTCTAATTTTAGGGGGAGGAACAACTTGGACCACACAGGTCAACTATATAAATCAATGTGTCTTTTCTAATTTTTTTTTTCTTTCTTCATAATATTATTTGTATAAATCTTAAAATTTTGAAAGCCTAAAGCAAAATCTTATTTCTCCCCCCCTTTTTTTTTTCTTTTTTTTTTATATTCAGAAAAATATTATCGGTTTAACGTTTACTATAGGAATCTTCATGATAGCTAGAACCCTCCTATGTAAATGTAATAATGCCGATTGCGATGGCCACCTGACTTTGGTGAAGGATGTTGAAATAATAGTCCTTCCTAACATGGACTCTACATCTTTTTCTGCTAATTAATTTAATATATATGTATATATATGACAATATGGAGAAAATAAATTATGAAAAGAGATTCTCATCTTGTCTTGTCTTTGTCTTAACAAGAGACAATTTTAGCAATACCCCCTGAAGTATAGACCTTATTTACTTTGCCCTCTGAACTTTCAATTTGGTTTTGAGTCCCCCTAATCTTTCAAAATGTGTCAATGTGCCCCATTCCGTTAAGTTTGTTAATTCCACCGTCAAATTCAGGGACATTTTTGTCCATTCAAGTTAGGATTTAGTTTTACCCCCTTAAACCCTAATTGATTTGATCCAGTCAATGTGCCCCCATATAGCTTTCAGGCACCATTTTCGTCCATTTTCATCCATGAAATTCCCATTCGAAATATGATTTGAAGGGAAGAATTGGTCAAACTAAATATTAACTTGAATGGATCAAAATGCCTAAATTTAACGGAAGGGGGCACATTGACATGTTTTGAAAGATTAGGGGGCTCAAAACCAAATTGAAAGCTCATAGGTCAAAGTGAAACAATGTCTCCATAGTTCAGAGGCCATTGCTAAAAAAACCTCTTAACAATATTGCTTAACATTTAATCCGAGTCGTGTTTAATTTGTATAATTTAAGATTATTAAAAATAAAACAAGAGTGTTTGCTGACACATTCAAATCAAAATCCAATTTCCTTTTCTTAATGTTCCCTTCCAAGATAGCACTGCTACGTGGAAAATATTATAATTAATATTGGGAAGGTGATATGGGCGTTCGAAAGATCTAAAACATTCTGTGAGCATCAAAATTGGTGGGCGTAGTTTGGCACAAGCACTACTTGTGTAACCGACTAATTAAAGATTAAGCACAGCTGCAAACAACTTGATTTCGTATTATTCTCATCTTAATAATAGTGATTAATAATCATATGATAATGTGGTTCAAGAATTATTGTATCCTCAACTTCCAAAAGTGCTAATTATATATTATTTTTGCAGATATTCTCTAAATCTAAACCTCCAACTCAGGTCCCTCAAATCGGTGACCTAACACGTGTAGAGCTTGACGACTCTCCAACCCAATGACAATGCACCACGTGTACTACATATGCCACGTTCCTAGTGGTGAGCTGCTGCAATTTGCGATCGATGTCGGGAGCTGCTGACCAAGAGCCTAATAAGCAACAAGGTGTTGGTGGTAGTCAGAGAAAAAAAATTCTATGGAGTTGTTGGAGTCGTAAGACACAAAAAAGTTGTTCATCATATCTCGACACATGTTATTTGTTTTGTTTTTAGAAAATTTGGGATAGGTTCAAAATTTAGAACATAAGTTGGGTTTAATCCTCGTATTTGTTGTCATTGATATAAGTCATTTGACTTTTCTGCCAAATATGATTACATTCCTTTTTTGTATTTTCATATGTAGATCTATTATTATTATTATTATTTGTAAATTATATAGTTGTTCCTATTATGTCCCTGAAGTATAAATTATGTAGAAATTAATTTATAGGACAATAATTACGAGATTTTATTATGATTTTAATATAAGGATATACATAGGTTAATAAATCCCATAATTTTAGGATAATTTATTATTTTTGTTCATCCTATGGTAGAGGTATATTATATACTCTTGTATATATATTATCCTACGGTGTAGGTTTTTTGTCTTATTGCCTAATGCATAGGTATGTATGTGTTTTTTCATATTTTCGACAACATGTAAGAGTATTTTATGTACCTTTTTTTTTGTAGGTAATATACAATTTTATTTGTCTATTTTTATATCTGACTTATAGGTAGTCTTCTAATTTATGTTCCTAACTTATTGGTAACATAATTTATCATTAAGTTTTTTTCGTTGCTAATAATAACACTATTTACCTATACATAAGGTACATAATTTCATGTGGGTGATCGATTGGTATAATACGTGGGTTTTTACTTTTGATTGATTAAATTGTATTTTATCCATATATTAGGACCTATATCTAAAATAAAAAACGCTTGAACTAAACCCAATAGTAGCTAATTATTTTGAATCTAAATCCATTGAGCACTGTCTTAGCAAACATAGAAGGAGCCACACTTCAGCCTGAAGTGGACGTGATCCCGCCTAACTGCAGATATTAAACTTCTGTCGTCATTGGGAAAATATTGAAAAATTTATATTGGGACTTAGCCACGAGTGAGTCCACATGTGGGTCCCGCTACGCACTCAAAGATCCTTCCCTCCATCTTTCCCTCTCCAAGTCACACATTCACCACCTTATATAATACCCCCAGCTCGCCAAGAGTTCCATTGCTAGAGCTAATTAAGCATTTTAACCACCAATTGCTTCCAATCCCTCTCTGGCATACCATAAACCTTAGAACAAAAAGCTATACATATTTATACATACTATTGCTATTTATATATATATATTAGCACACGAGCACCAATATATATAAGCCAAACCTTGATAATCTAGCTGCTTAATCAGCTCCCTCTGGTTAGCTCAAGTGTTTTTCTGAGGTGAAATGGGTAACGCAGATTATGAATGCCCACACCGCGTTGAAATTCCTCCATCCAAACCATTTTTGAAGGCCCTGAAATCATCTCTAAAAGAGACTTTCTTTCCTGATGACCCTTTCAAGCAATTTAAGAACCAGCCCACGTCTAGAAAACTTGTGCTGGGTTTGCAACACTTTGTGCCCATCCTCGAATGGGCTCCTCGCTACACCTTTGACTTCTTCAAATCTGATCTCATTGCCGGAATCACCATTGCCAGTCTTGCAGTTCCTCAAGGGATAAGCTATGCAAACTTGGCCAACCTGCCCCCAATTCTTGGCCTATGTAAGTATCCAGATCTATGTGAAATCAAATATCATACGCTATATATATGCATATATTATAGGGCAATGTTTTCTTGTCAGACAAATACTTACGTTGTTCAATTGTGAATCTGAGTCATACATTCAGGCAAGAATCAATCTGAATGATGATTCGGATTCACAGGTTAACATCATAAGTATCTTACCAAACTCTTTTATTTTCAAAAGACGAATGTGAAATTATTTTTTTCGAAAATAAATGCAGATTCGAGTTTTGTGCCTCCATTGGTGTATGCCATGCTCGGAAGCTCAAAGGATTTGGCAGTTGGTACCGTGGCGGTTGCATCGCTTCTCATATCTTCTATGTTGGGGAAGGTGGTTAGCCCTACTGAGAACCCTAAGCTCTATGTTCAGCTAGCTCTCACATCTACCTTCTTTGCTGGAGCTTTTCAGGCTTCTCTTGGCCTCTTAAGGTATACATTAGGATTTGATAATAAAAAAAGACCAAGCAAGAGGCACCCTCTCTTTAATTTCTGAAATGATGTTTTGTATGTACATATGTTGTATATTTGCAGACTTGGGTTTGTCGTAGACTTTTTGTCCCATGCAACAATAGTGGGTTTCATGGGTGGAGCAGCCACTGTTGTCTGTCTTCAGCAGCTTAAAGGGGTACTTGGGTTGGTTCACTTCACTCATGAGACTGATCTTATATCTGTCATGAAATCTATCTTTTCCCAAGAGCACCAGGTATACAAATTCTCTTTTTAATCTAATCTAATCTAAAAAATTGTCACCTTTTTATATATGTTGCCTTTTTGAACATTAAAATATTATATCATGGAGGCTGGGTTATTATGCAGTGGAGGTGGGAAAGTGCTGTGCTGGGATGCTGTTTCCTCTTCTTTCTCCTGCTCACAAGATACTTTGTAAGTAGATGGCACTCCATGGTGTTTGCTTAAATTGCTTTGTGCTCTAATGATTTGGAGAGTGTAATTATAATATCTTAAACTTGAGGAAGAATTAAGGAATTATAATTACTTTTCATGCATGTCGTTTTTACCCACTTGTTGCTGTCAAAACTAATAAAACGTCAACACACCACCAACGCCAATTATAATTACTTTTGTTTCAACCATGCAAAAGAGTTTGTTGAATTCATCGAAAGAACGCTTTCTAAGGAAATATATATATATAATTCTTGTTGAATTACTTTGTTTTCACAATATAAGGGATTATATTTGTGACCTCTTCGGACACATAAAAGTTGAAAATGATTATGTGAGATAGTTTGAATATGTATGTCACACATTAGACAATAAGCAACTGCGTCAATGATTCAAATTTATAGTCTAATAACATAATGATACAAAATTAGAGAAAAAAAGTGCAACATTTACGACTTAAATTTCGATGCTTCACAATTTTAGTGAATTTGGCATTTATAAATGGTATAGATTTTTTTTTCAAAACAAAAGTTAGAACCATGGAGAAAGTAAAAAAATTAAAGAAACTTATAGTGAGTTGTCCCTATCTTTACCTTCCCTTGCGTAACTTTTTTTCAACGAAAGACATTAGCGAAATAATTAAAATTTAAATGAAGTTTAATTCTTTTAAACTATGACATACCCAGTTGGCGTTTTATTTTTTAATTTTATTTAATTTATTTAATTTAAAAAAATTAAAAAACTCAAAATTTTATGACATGCAATAAAAATATCAAATAAGGTGGGATTGGGTGGAATTCCAATTATTCCATTCCCAAACAAGATTCAGGGAACTATTACCATTACCATTCCCATCCTCATACTCGTTTATTTTATTATTTTGTGGACTTAGGAATGACATTTTTTTATGTTGAGATTAACATTGCTATAGTTCCAGTACTTATGGTGATGAATTTATGTTGATGACAATTAGAGCAAGAGAAGACCAGCCTTCTTTTGGATAAACGCAATGGCCCCACTGTGCTCTGTGATCCTGGGAAGCATTTTGGTTTATGTAACCCATGCTGAAAAACATGGCGTTCAAGTAGTAAGTATCTCAGTCTCCACCATCTAACATATATGTATAGTGTTGCTATTTGTACCATATTTACTGAACGTATTGATGATCGTTTGTAAATATGATATAAATAGTATTGTTAATATGTATAACGCACTTAAGGCACACTATATTTTATATTTTATTATTTATTTTTATAATGACAGGCTTGCTTTGTTTTTGCAGATTGGGCACCTTAAGAAAGGGTTGAACCCACCATCTGTTTCTGAGCTGGCCTTTGGGTCACCATATCTTATAACAGCCATTAAAACTGGGATAATCACTGGAGTCATAGGCCTTGCTGTAAGTCCCCAAAACTCCTCAAATCTCACTCATAACTCACTCACTGCATCTCAAACCATCAATACAATGAGGGAGGGCTTAGGCTAACATTTTTAGGGTTTTGGTGGTGACTTTGCAGGAAGGAGTAGCTGTTGGAAGAAGTTTCGCCGCATTCAAGAACTACCACATTGATGGTAACAAAGAAATGATCGCTTTCGGGATGATGAACATTGCAGGCTCTTGCACTTCTTGCTACTTGACTGCCGGTACATACAGCTCTGAAATGTAGATAATAGGAAATATTCTCTTGTTAGACTGTCTGGATTTTGTTGTCACCTGAACAACTAATCCAGATTCATGACTGATTTTCACTTGCAGGACCATTTTCGAGAACTGCTGTGAACTTCAATGCAGGATGCAAGACTGCCGTGTCGAATATTGTAATGGCAACTGCAGTGATGTTCACACTGTTGTTCTTGACGCCATTGTTCCACTACACTCCACTTGTGGTGCTCTCCGCTATTATAATGGCTGCCATGCTTGGGATCATTGATTATGAAGCTGTCATCCACCTCTGGAAAGTAGACAAGGTGGACTGCATTGTGTGCCTAGGTGCATTTGTTGGTGTTGTCTTTGGCAGTGTTGAGATTGGCCTAGTCATTGCAGTAAGTAGACACATAATTTCTTTTCTTCATCATAAGAAAAAAGTGTTGCTTAGACATTTCTGAATCATATATTGGTCATGCAGGTTACAGTTTCCATGCTAAGGTTGCTGCTATTTGTAGCTAGGCCAAGGACTTTTACTTTAGGCAACATTCCAGACTCATCGATTTACAGAAGCATTGATCAATACCCAGATGCAAACAACATTCCAGGAATTCTCATTCTTCAAATTGATGCACCCATCTATTTTGCCAATGCAAACTATTTAAGGGAAAGGTAAACTTGAAGTGCACAACTAAGAAAAGAAATTTACAAAAAACATATTATCGTGAAGCATTGTAGAGTATTAACCTTCGCTTAAAATCTTGGTTGTCAGGATCTCAAGATGGATATATGAGGAGGAAGACAAGCTAAAATCTTCTGGAGAAACAAGCTTACACTACGTTATACTAGACCTTAGCAGTAAGAGATCATTCTGCAGCAGTCACAAATTGAAATTTATCTCCTGCACTGTCCTTTATAATTACTCTGTTGCTAAAATTAAAATCAAATTACAGCTGTAGGCAGCATTGATACCAGTGGGATCAGCATGCTTGAAGAGGTCAAGAAAAATGTTGACATAAAGGGTCTCAAGGTATGAAACTGCATTTCACTTCTAACTCTTTCAAGCTTTTATAATGGACTATGGTTTACTGTTGTTGGGCAGTTTAGTTCATATATTTGTTTGATCATGTGCTTATATTTTATATTCTTCTCCTTCTTTCTTTTGATCTATCAGCTTGTATTAGCAAACCCTCGAAGCGAGGTGATTAAGAAGCTTGAGAAATCCAAGTTCATCGAGAAAATTGGTCAGGAATGGATCTATGTTACAGTGGGAGAGGCTGTATCAGCATGTAACTTCATGCTGCACACCTGCAAACCCAATCCAGGAGAAATAGAAGTAAACAGAAAAGATGACAATGTCTAATCTGTGATGATCAATCAAGGGGTGAAAGTTTTTGATACTAAAGTTTTTGATTGATCCACAAGTGGGAGAAAAGAGGGTTTCCTTGCAGATGAGGGCGTAGCTGGGGAGATTATAAGAATTAAGCTTATGTATTATTATTATACACTAAATTGAGACTATGAAAAATGTAGATGATATTCGAGGCAAGTGGTTTGTAGAGATTTTACTGGCTTGGTTTTCCTCTGTCCCCAGCCCCTCCTGTATTGTCTCTAACTAGAATCAATTGCTTCTCTCTAATGCTCCAACTGCTCTTCCTAATCCTTCTCATGTCTCAAATCAGGCATGGCAGGTACTTCTAAATAAAATAATTGGGTATTCGCATTGCAAGTAAAAGGAACAAATCCTGACATAGAAGTATAACATATTACAAACATAACACACCATAAAATACAAGAAACAAGAAGCACCACAGATGCTAGTTGCTTTGGAATTATAACTGGAAAGTGATTTCATTTGAAGCAAGTATCCCTTTTTGTCCATATCCTAGGTTTCAGATCTTCATAACGATTTTTGCATAAATAAATGTCATAACATGGACTATGCATCCATCAACAAAATTTGAACAATTGTGTAACTCACATTAGAATACTAAAATTCCATCCATACATATAGCATAATGGGCAGCAAAGATATAACTTTCATGCATTAATAACAAAATAGATGACCTATTCAACAGTTACATTGCTGTTTAGAATTTTACAAAATAAACTGTCTGTAGCACCTAATTTCAAGTTTTCACAATATAAGCAACAGACAGAGAGTAGTTATTGGAAACAACCCAACTTAATTCAAGGGCCAAACTACTCATTACACTGGAAAAACAGGATAAACAATCTCACACTAAGGAATCTCTCGGTAAAATTCAACCACTCAAAACAAAAAGGCTTGAATTTTTTTTAGAAGGAAACAGAACCCCGAGTAAATGCATGTTATGATTATGGAAAGCACCATCCTGCAAATTACCAGGGCGAAAGAAAACCTTGCAAAATGAGGCAAACGACTGTCACCAAGGCTGTATCTCTCGCTAAATGGGCCTGAGATTTTCCTCCAAAATGCAAATACAGGCATCTATGAATTGTACTGTTTGAATAGGCGCGGAATCAATTCGTGGGCACCGATGTCTAAATCCTCCGGATCCCTGAATGAGGCACAAACATTTAGATTACCTAGCTCCTAAAGGAAATATAATACCAAATAAAAAAACTCTATTGTTGCTGTGATCACAGCAAGGTCTTGTATAATAGGTTATTTAGACAATATTAAGTGAGCAAGCTCACTGAGCCTGCTTCCCTGAAATTTTCGTTCCAGCATCTTACAAACATTAAAACATATAAAAACCCACTTCCTACTGGTATTTCCACATCCATATGCTTTCAAAGTTTCCATTTCTTCATTCTCTTAAAAGCAAAAGGGACCATATTTCTATGGCTTTGCACTTTAAAGAGAGAACACAACATTAGAACTAAAGCTTCAATGTGGTAAGAAATGTAATCATCACATATAACCTAAGTACTGATGAAGCATTCTTGGTACTTTTAAAAATCAAGTTAAAAAAGTCATCCATAGTTACAAATTGACACTCCCTTAAAATTGCACGAGAGAGAGAGAGAGAGAGAGAGAGAGAGAGAGAGAGAGAGAGAGAGAGAGAGACCTGCACAATGTCTGGCCTAGTTCACTAGAACTAGGAATAAACCACAGCTTTCGCTGGAAAGGGGTCTCAAATTGAACAAAGAAACCATCATGTTGCCCATGTTTCCATTTCCTTGATCCCTGACCTTTCCAAACCTGCAAAAAGTATGTGATGATTAAAACCTCTTTGTTAACTACAAATTCCTTTTATTCAATAAGTCATCACTCTGCCCTGAATTTAAATCATCTGCAAATTTAAGTTGAATTTATCACATTGGAGGACCAGTAACAGCTAGTGAAATCTGAAACAGATCAATCGACTATTTTCCTTTTCTTTTTTTTGAGAGAGACCAATAATAACTACTTAAACTGCCCAAAAACACCATGCAAAAGCCTTTTAAGCACACAAGGCACGACTTGAAGTCTTGAACCCACGCCAGAGGTCAAACCTCCAAATATTAACTCAAATCTTGAACACAAACAAATACAATGCACGCAGGGATACAGAGACTTAGGCATGTGAGACACAACTTGAAGTTAAATGTACCTGTGGATAAGACATGATACTTTTGGGAGTCACCAAACAAGCTGCTCTGGAGAAAGAGTCCTCAGCATACTGCCTAAGAAATGAAAAACAACTGCCATGCGTTTGGGGTGATTCAAAGGCCTGGAATAACGGGTAAGCATTGATTAGGTAAAAACAATTTCAGAATAATGGTTTCTGGCTCAAAAAACATATACTTAATATGAGGTAATAATCTGATGAGGTTGCAATAACTCATTTTATCTCAACAGCAAAGAAGGGGTCATAGAACCAAATACATTGAAATTATTTGTCAATCAATCAGAAAAGGGATATTTTGAAAAGTGAAAGATCTAAATTTAATACCTTATCAATATTCACAGCTGGAGCATATTTCTCGGTGTCTGTTTTTTCCTTATCTAGGAGAAAGTAAACTCTAGCCTCCACTTTAGAAGTTTCGTGCCATGATTTTATAGCTGTCTCCATTGTCTCAACAAGGAAAGAAAACATGTCTTCCCAACATTCTTCAGATCCACGCTTCCCAGACTGCAAAAGAGAAAGAGTGACTTAATCCTTCTTATTAGGACTGATTAAAATTTGAAACAATCCAAGCGCAGGTGATCCATTAAAGTCTCTATATAAGCTGCTGAGAAATTAATGAGTAATATCTTACCTGCATACACAGTTCAGGGAGTTAAGGAAACTTGATATATGAAAGTTGCAAGTCACACCCTTCAGGAAAAGAAAGAAAAAGCAGATACAAACAAAGAATAACGTAGAAAAATGACTGAGAGATTATATTTCTCACTCAAGCACAAAGATAATATACGCCATATAAAATGCAGAATAATATGGAACAAAATTCTTAGAGAATCATGAATCCTTGATTGGCCAATACACTCACCATTTCAGATTTCAATTTATCCAATTGTCTTGCCATATCAACATTGGATCTCATTTTCTCCACCTCCTGAGCACGTTTTTTATCTCTCGCCAACTGAGAAATCCTTTTTATCTTTCTTGATACTTCTGTGCTTTGTGAGTTATATTGCAAAGCTGTTTGGAAAGCAGCTAAAGCCTACAACATGTGATGAACAGTACAAATATCAGTAGCAGAAAACTAAAATCATGTGGTCTTGTCCAAAAGGCCTTCAACAACAATGGGAAGAGTGAAAGAACTTCTAGACATACATCATCATATTGTTCCATGGCCTCTAATATGCATCCTTTCCTGAAATATCCCTGTAGATGCATCAAAAAGGTTCTTTTAAAGGAAGAAATAATGAAAATCAAGATATTTTGCTTTCTAAAAGTAAAAGTTTGTTGAGAAGATAAGGATTTTTTTAAATAAAAATAAAACAACAGTACCTTTTCCCACTGGGGGTTTAATTTAATTGTGGTCTCTGAATCAGCAAGGGCTTTGCTAAGCTTAACCAATTGCAAAAATGCCGCAGCACGGTTGCTGGCCAACAATGGAACATTAAAATGAAAGGAGATGAATCAGTGCAGCATGCATACAATGTTACATGGGAAAGTTCAGCCAAGACAGCTTGTTCCTTGAAAATTGTAATTGTTTATTACTACTATGTTACTTTTTATGAACAACCTTCCATGTTTGCATGAACATCCTTACATACCAGCGAGCAAGAGAAACAATATTAGCATATAAACAAAATAAAGAAGAATATACATAAAGAAAGTTGACTGATTATCATTCTGCAATTGGGAAAGCAGCAGGCGCACCAACCCATTCACAAATCGGTCCTAGCTACCATACGCTTTCTCTACATTTTTTCACAGAGCAGCCCTTTGTTTTAATTAATGCTAAAAAGAATATGAATGCGGTGGCAATTGAAGCAGGAATTGTACATTGCAGACCCTGACACCAACTATAGGATTTGAAATAATGGAGCAGGTTTTATCCAAATCCATTACTTGGAAATTGGAAATAAAAAGGCCATAATCAGACTTTGACAGCCCGAATGTGGTACCAAAGTAGATATTCTTGCCCCAACAAGTTTTTTTAATACAGTTATATCCCTTTTTATTCCTGATGGCCTTGCTTTCTTCTATAAACTTCAAATTACATAAGATCTCAGAATACTTTTCCACACAAATAAGCCAAAATCTAGCCTTCTATAAGGAAACAGTACCATTTCTTAGCTCAAATATTCCAGAATGTAAATTTTTTATGCCACCGAAGTACAGGCAAAATAGGGCATCTATTCCAGCCTGTTGAAGCCACCATCATCTCATCTTAGTTCACTTAAAAAATTTATACCAAAAAAAAAAAAATATATATATATATAGAAAGAATATAAATCTATATTACCAAAGTGCCTGAATTTCTTCTGGTAAGGTGGAAAGGGAATTTTATTTTTTTTTGCATCTGAATACCATAACCATGGTTAAATCTAAATTACAAACAAGCTTGTATATCAACTCTGAACCTCATGTAACTTCGAAGTTCATACAAGCTACAAAATGCTGCCGTAGCCGTGGAGCGGAAAATAGGATAAAAGAATACTCTTGCAGCCTAGGCATCATAATAAGCAATGTGCAAATTATGAAATGAAGATGTCAACTATCTCCTGGGAGCGTTCAAAAGGACACACATAAACAACGTGAACAATAGAAAAAGTTCATCTGTTTTTCTACATAAACGAAAGCACACAACTTTAAATTCCTACTTATTAAATTCATGACAAAACATGTCCATACCGAAATAATTAACAAAATAATTCAAATTCAATAAGAACCCAGGTGAATAAGTCAAGTAAACTGTGTGGCCAACCAATCAAAATGGCATTTTGATCCCATGGCAAATTTAAAACTAGAAAAACAACAAATAAAATAAAAATAAATTTTGAGGCGGTAAATATATGTACCTATAAAGAGTGGGGTTGTTAGGGTCTTGCTTGATGGCCTGAGTGTAGAGTGCAGCGGCTTTGAGATAGTTCCCTGCTTTGAAATGCTCATTTCCTTTATCTTTCAGCGACTCAACTCCACCTCCTACCGATGCGCCCGCCTTATCTGATCCTCCTTCTGCTTCCGCCATTCTTTTATGCTTTTACTGACTCTTACAGCTCACTAGGGTTTATCAGAGGGACAGAAAGAGAGAGAGCAACTCACTGCCAGTGACGTTCCTGTCTCCTTCAATAAAACCTCTGGTTCCTTTGATTACGTTTTTGTGCTGCTGACCCAAGAAAACGTGATTCTGAGCCATGGTTTCGTTTCATCAGGACTTCAAAAGTGAACTATGGGTCGGGCCGTTTTATCCAGTTCATGTCTAATTGGATGGACAGGATTTTGAGAATTAAACGTACAGGCCCAAACATACTATCTCCTGTCTTAGGCCCAGGACCCGATTCCTTTTTCTTACCAAGAAAACAATTTCTTTTTTCAGTTCATGCAAAGGAAAATTTACACTACTTACGGCCCGGTCCATTGATTTGGGAGGTTCTGGGCAGAAATAAAAATTGAGATTTTAATCAACACTTACCTCCAGTGGCGGAGCCAGAAATCTTACCACAAGGGGTTTTAGTGTAAAAGTCCCAATAAAAATTTAGGATGGAGATGGAGAGATTTTGGGGGAGGGGGGAATTGAGTTGGGAACTTAGGGTTGGAGGAGAAAACAAAAAAATTTGGGGGTTTTAGAATGAAGGAAGCACCGCTGTGGAGAGGAAGGAAACGCTAGCCATTTTCTTTTCTTTTTTTTAAATTTTAGACCTGACCCAAAACGACGTCATTTTGGCCAGGTCATTTAATAAAAAATTCCCTGAGCCAAAACGACATCGTTTTGCCTAGGTTGTTTTAGAAAGAAAAAAAAAAAAAAAGACATGCGTGCAGCCTTCTTCTTCAGGTTGGATAGCCTTCATCTTCTTCAGTCATTTAGTAGAGCACTTGGTGTGCAGCTCCAAGAGGTCGCACCAGCAGCTCCGAGGGACCTCTAAGCTTATTTCCATGGCTTCCAAGAGGTCGTGCGACCCCACTGACCCCACTGTGGCTCCGCCATTGCTTACCTCATTTTGAACAAAAATTAAAATAAAAAGTTTCAAGCTTAAGTACTAAGTTTGTTAGTTTACGTAAAAGAGACCTACTATATGAAAAGTAAAGAAAAAGACCCAAATCTTTTCAGAATAAAGCCCAAAAAGCATACGTTACACATATAAAAGGTCTTGTTTGCTACTATAACTCTTTGGTTATAGGGTTTTATAAGGGGCCCCATTTTTTTAGGGCCATGTGTCGTCACCCAGTCCACACACCTTGTGGGCCGGGGCTGGCTACTTGTGTAACGAGAGTTCAGGATTTAGGGTATGGAGTCTAGTCCAAGTCGAATTCAAATATGAAGTTTGTATTCGTGATCCATAATTTAGGTGTAGAGTTTTTAGATTCGAATTTAGGATTCAAAATCCGAACACATATTTAGGATTAAGTGTTCAATGCTCACAACTATCTCCATGAAATTATAATTCTGACCTTTAAATTCTTAAGCAAAATGCTTTAGCAATATGAGATTTCAAATTTCATCCACTTTTCCTCATTCATTTAAAGCCATTTCATATTTAAGATAAGGCTGAGGTGCTGAGCTAGTATTATTTATTTTTATTTTTATAGTTGATAGATTCAGTCAGTGGCGAAGCCAGGATTTCATGAGTCTGGGGGCCTCTCACAAAATATAAATAATAAAAACTTCGAACTCACAAGACATCAAAACATCAAAAATCATATTGTCTATAGTGTCTATTCATTACAATCATAATTGTCCAAGTTAACTTCTGTAGTTTGGTTTGAACTACTTTCATTTTTCTTTTGACTCTTTGCAGGTGACGACTCCACTAACTCAGCCTTTGATTTTCTTTTGAAATTTCTTTTGAAAAATCTTTCCATAACTGAAACACATATATGAACTAAATTTAAATTGAAACAATTATGAACATCTTCTCAAACTTATAAACCAAAGCAAATTGAGCATTCAATTCAAAGCAATATATTAATCAAACCAATAGAGAATAATATATATAGAAATTTATAAATTAAAATTAAAATTTCACCAACACAAGTTCACAATTGCATTAAAGGGATAAACAATTACATACTACGCAAGAAAAATTAAAAGGGATAGACAAATACATACCTGGAGTTGAATAGCGATTCACTAAATATCTCCAAAGCTTTTTCCCTTTGATAATCTACACATAAATTGAAAGACCCATTAAAATCAATAGAAATAAAAAAAAAACTTAATAATATAATTAGAATTTGAGAAGAAAAAAAACTCATAAGCAACTGGCTGGTCTGGTCATGTTTCTGACCCGGGAAAAGAGAAAAAGGTTTAGGTTTATTGATTTATACAAGAAGACAATATATAATAATAATAATAATTCTAATCCTTTTAGGAATATGTAATGTTTGATTTTGGGATATTTGGCTTGGCTAGTCAATAGGGCCCACGTTGAAATCACTTTTGACTGAAATCTACTTTGGCTGCTGGACCATGCAACTATGGCTTAACTTCGACTGAAATCTTCTTTGGCCCATATGACTTCTAAATATGTAGCCAAACTCCAGAATACTAGTACTAATATTTTTTTAAATAAAATTTCAGTGGGGGCCAGTGACTGCACTGGTCCCCATGTGCCTCCGCCACTGGATTCAGTCAAATGAGTTTAGTTCTAACTCCTCTGAATGCTGCTGTCTTTCCATCTCTTTATGTTAGTTTTCTAACAATTGATTAGAAAATTATATCTCTCTCCTCCTGGGGTGAACAAAGAGAGAAAGAGATGACATTCCATGGTATTTGCTCTAATGATTTGGAGAGTGTAATTATAAACACTTAAACTTGAGAAAGAATTAAGGAATTATTTTCATGCATGTCGTTTTTACCCACTTGTTGCTGTCAAAACTAATAAAAAGTTAACACACCACCAACGCCAATTATAATTACTTTTGTTTGAACCATGCAATTAACTAGATTGAATTGATCGAAAGAACGCTTTCTATGGAATATATATATATATATATATATATATGATTCTTGTTGAACTGATAGATATATATATACATATTTTTGACGGTATTTCTTCTATACTACGGTATTTCTTTTATTAAAAATCAGTATAGCCGGGAGGCTATGCTATTTTTGACACATTGGTTCCTTTTTTAATTAAATCGTATAGCCGGGCGGCCATACTCGGGTTTTTTTATTTAAAAAAACAGTATAGCCGCACGGCTATACCTGTTGTGACACAGCGCGTCCCTTTTTATCTATAAATCGTATAGATAAAAAGTATAGCCGCACGGCTATAAGCTCGCGTATTTTTCAAACTAGTATAGCCTCACGGCTATACTGGGGTTATTTTGTTTTTTTAAAACAGTATAGCCGCGCAGCAAAAAAAGAACCCCAAGTATAGCCACGCGGCTATACTATTTATTTTATAAAAAGGAATCCAGGCCTGTACGCTTATATTTACAAAGTATAGCCGATCGGCTATACTATTAATTAAAAAATAGAAAAACACCGCTGTATAGCCGCGAGGCTATACTATTTAAATATATTTTATTTTTATTCAATAATATGTGAAAATTATGTGTATAGTATGTGAATTTTGTGTGTATTATTAAAAAAATTGTAAAAACACGTGTATTAAACATGAAAAATATGTACGTACATGTATAATATGTGTATTGTATTTTTTTTTGGTACAACCGAGGGGCTATACTGCGATGTTTTTTATAAAAAAATTAATAGTATAGCCGTGCGACTATTATTGTATTTAAAGAAAAACACCGCTGTTATATTATTTATTGAAAAAATAAAAAAGACCCCTGATTTTCCGAGTAGGCCAAAGTGACCGTTGGAGCTCGAAGCTTCTCTTTTCCCTCTAGCCTCCTTCAGCTTCCGCCATTCTTTTATGCCTTTACTGACTCTTACTGCTCACTAAGGTTTTTGAGAGGGACAGAAAAGAGAGAGCAACTCACTGCAAATAAAGCTACTGTCGTCCTTCAGTAAAACCTCCGTTTTCTTTATTACGTTTTTAGCTGCTGACCCAATAAAACGTGATTATGAGCCATGGTTTTATTTCATGAGGACTTCAAAAGTGAAAAATGGGTCTGCCGTTTTATCTGAGTCATGTATAAGTGGATCAAAAGGATTCTTGAGAATTAACCGTATCGGCCCAAAAATATTATCTCCTGTCTTAGGCCTAGCCTACAACACATACTATGTCAGAATCTGAACCTATGAAGAATCAGTTAGCAGACATGAGCTTAGCCAAGTTGGCTAGAGTAGATGTGCTCTCACTCTGCGCCCGAGTTCGAATCTCTCTTCAACCTAGTTCGAATCTCTCTTCCCGTAGTTTATATTAGATTAACGTAGATTATCGTTTGTATAAAAAGATAATAATAAATGGGTCATGGTCAGATTTCTTTTTCTTATCAAGAAAACAAATTCTTAAGTTTCAGTTCATGCAAAGGAAAATGTAAACTACTTATGTAACGAGGGTTCAGGGTTTAGGGTCCGGAGTCTAGTCCTAGTCGAATTCAAATATGAAGTTTGTGTTTGTGATCCATAATTTAGGTGTAGCCTTTTGGATTTGGATTTAGGGTTCAAAATCCGAATACATATTTAGGATTAAGCGTTCAACGCACAAAACTCTCTCCATGAATTTATAATGCTCACCTTAAATTCTTAAGCAAAATACTTTAGCAATATGAAATTTCAAATTTCATCTTCACCCCAATTCCACTCCACTTTTCCTCATTCATTTAAAGCCATTTCATATTTAAGATAAGGCTGAGGTTGCTGAGCTAGTATTATTATTATTATCTTTTATAGTTGATAGATTCAATAAAATGAGTTTAGTATTGTTACATTCTAACTCCTCTGAGTGCTGCTGTCTTTCCCTCTCTTTCCTTTATTTTATCTTATTTTTCTAACAACGGATTCGAAAATGATATACTAATACAAGTATGATCCTATTTTTTGCTAACTTATTGTAGGTTGAGGTGGTTAATTAGGGCATCAGATTGGGCTATAGCTTTATGGTTGGCTTTTTTATTTGGATTTGGACTTTTCAATCATTGTTTGCTTAACACAGATTTTGGTTTGTGTGTTGGTATTTGACTTGGATTATCTTTCCCTCTCCTCAACAATTTTCCACATGCAAGTTGGGGTTTAATTTAATCAAAATTTTAATATCACAAGCAAATCCAATCCCAAAAGAAAAGAAGATAAAAATGAAGCATGCTTGAATGGACTTTGCAACCTACACACACTTTCTCTTCCTTTAAGTATACCTGCTCTGCCGTGTGTGTGACTTTGATATCTGCCTCCTCAAGGCTTTACACAGACATAGTCTTTGTTTTAACAATCCAGTCCACTGTCTGAGCATATCAGTAAAATATAGACCTTTGAAAAACTGCAAATGTATATATCTTAATCTGTTGAACAATTCTCCATGTACTTTTGAGTAAACATATTAATTTTAAAGCCGGGCTGGTAAAAACCGTGTGTTTGGTAGCATCTGTTGCCAAATTCATGCCAACCCTCTTCTTTAGACTCTCTACAAGAAACAAAATTAACATCTCTATCCTTTGCCATGCATATGCCAGTGCATTGCATCAATTGATAGAACATTCTTGTTACCTACTAATTGACCAATTGTAAGTCAATTAATCCAAATTCAAAAAGCCCTTCTGTGCTACCCCAACAAGATAATAATATATTTACCTAGAACGAGATACAAGTCAAGACTACTTCTCAAAATCCTTATGTATAAACTTCAATCCCTATCCTTGAACATCACACAACAGATAAGGACATTTCTGTGGCTATGCTCTCAAAAATGAAAAACCCAAGTCTCACTTTGTCCCTCGGTGTCATCTTCTCTATCATCTTCCTCTCCAAACCCTCTCACCAAGTCTCCAACCCCAGACTTCTACAGGCTTACACAGCACTCCAAGCATGGAAACATGTCTTCACCTCTGACCCCAACAACTTCACTGCCAATTGGTGCGGCCTGCAAGTTTGTAACTACACCGGAGTCTACTGTGCACCAGCCCTGGATGACCCTCACACCATCACAGTGGCTGGCATAGACCTTAACCATGCCAACGTAGCCGGTTCCTTGCCTGAAGAACTTGGCCTCTTAACTGATCTAGCCATTTTCCACATCAACTCTAACCGCTTCTGCGGCACCATTCCTTATAGCTTTCGTTACCTTCGCCTTCTTCACGAATTCGATATTAGTAACAATCAATTCACAGGCCAATTTCCTTCATCTGTTCTTTACATTCCATCACTCAAATACTTAGATGTCAGATACAACAATTTTCATGGTGAAGTTCCCTCTGCCCTTTTCAATTTAAAACTAGATGCATTGTTCCTTAACAATAACAGGTTTCAATTTTCATTGCCTCAAAACATTGGCAACTCCTCACTCTCTGTGATTGTCTTGGCAAATAATGACCTCAAGGGTTGCATTCCTTCAAGCTTGGCGAATTTGAAGGACACATTGAACGAAGTTATACTCATAAACAGTGGACTAAGAGGTTGTCTGCCATCAAATTTAGGGTTGTTGGACAAAGTGAGAGTGTTTGATATAAGCAAGAATAAGCTGGTGGGTGCATTGCCTGAATCTATGGGTGGGATGAAGAATTTGGAGCAGCTAAATGTGGCACATAACAAATTGTCAGGGGAGGTTCCTGCTAGCATATGCTCGTTGCCTAAGTTGGAGAACTTCACATACTCATACAACTATTTCTGTGGTGAACCACCAATATGCATCAAGTTGCCAGAACAAGATGATAGGAAGAATTGTATTGCATATAGGCCATTGCAGCGATCACCACAGGAATGTGCCACATTTTATGCCCATTTGGTCAATTGTGATGCCTTTGGGTGCACACCAAGAAGTCCACCGCCACCCTCGCCGCCTCCACCTCCGCCTAATGTGGCATCTCATTATCCATGATCAACCGAGAATTACGATTTTTTTTTCTTTAATCTGTCTCCTTGTTGAAATTATATTTGAGGGCTTGTTGTAAATCCAAAACAAATATTTCAATCAATTTGCTCTTTTGACTCTCTTGTTATATGAAATTTGACACACGACTGATGTTTTCTATATCTAAAAAATAGTCATAAATGACTTCAAAACTTCAGAGTATGTCATGTTTTGGTATCAATTTGTTGCTTTGGACCTCAAACATTGAACGCACACTCTCAGACTTAAAACACAAACTACAGATCCCGAACCCATACTAGGGTCTTGGATCTGACTTCGAAGTTGATCCAAATTGTTTTTTCTTTTGGTTACAATGAAAGAAAATCGAACCTTTTGACCTAACCTAATCATAATTCATTTTCTCACCCACTCACTTTAAAATAATAATAATAATAATAAAATTTGCCAACAAACAAGAGGATCAGTTTTACTCCTCTTATAAGTATGTAACAACTTAACAAGTGAGCGTAACATAATTTTTTTCCTTTACCTAACCGATATTCGGGGAGGAGGGATTTGAACACATGACATCGTGTTCCATTATAACAACGTAATAGGGTTTGGGTAAGAGCCAGAGCCCAGAACTTAGGCCTTTTCTTGGGCTTTCTCAGATAAGGCCCAATCATAACTTGAGCCGTCATGTTATTTTAACAAATTACAAAATCTGGCCCAAGTATAACCTGAGCCCAGCTCAGTAAGGGCAAGACCTATCCAATTTATATAAGAGAGGGCTAGGGTTTTTGTGTCATCGAAAAGGGTTTGCTCTCACAGCCGTTTCGACTCTCACTTCGTCTGTCTCGCAGGTCACCCTTGAGCTCTTCAGCTCTTCCAAGCTCCAACCATGGCCGTTGGGTACTTTCTCCATACTTTGCATGCATATATTCAGCTGTTAAATTGCTAAACGGGTCACTGACACATTGAGCTTTGTTTGACACAGGAAGAACAAGAGGATTTCCAAGTCCAAGAAAGGAGGAAAGAAGAAAGCGTAAGCTCATTTTTTTACATCTACGCTTGATTTACTACAGATCTGGGTTTCTTTTGTGTAGTTTTGTTTTCAGTTTTCATTTCATACAATTTGGTTTATACGTATTAGTTTTGCTTCAATATTGATTTATTCATTTGTATTTGTATGTGTATTTGTTAAAAATACAGGGCTGATCCGTTTGCCAAGAAGGATTGGTATGATATCAAGGCCCCTTCATTGTTCCAGAACAAGAATGTGGGTAAAACCCTCGTCTCCCGTACTCAGGGTACCAAGGTATTATTTCTATCTGTATGTATATATATATTTGGGTTCATTTTTGTTTTAGTTTTTGAGTAGTTGTGTTTTCGTGAATTTGTGGTATACGCTGGAAGTAGTTGTGGGATTCGCCTAATTCTAATTTATCTTGAGAAGATAGATTTAGTCTCATCTATGTCTGTAGAGTTGCGTGCATCTGGCTTCACTGGATCAGTTTATGGGTTAGGCTGCTGTTGATTAGATTGTCGTTATTGCTGAACCATAATCTGTGAACTTGTTGTCCTGGTTTTGAATGTATGGATTGCATCTGTTCAGAGTTTTAGGATTACCCTGTTATCTGTTTGTTTGGAAAACTGGGATTAATGAAAATTGGGTTTTTTTGTTAGCATTGTTCAGATGTATTTTAGCGTGAAGTTGAGCCATTGTTGCATTTGTTTCTGAGTTAAATACTCAGTGGAATTGTAATGCCAGCTCTAATGTTTGGAGTACCTCTTTTTCTTGTTAGTTTGAGATATTTTCCCCAGTTCTGAGTTTAAAACTTTTTATTTACTCCATTCTGTTCTGGAATTTAAAGCTGGATATTTGAATTTGACATCATTGCTTTTAGTACTATTGTTGTTGCATATGACATGCAAAATTGTGAAGCTATTATATAGTCAATTCATCTTTCTTCATGCACACTTGTAAAGCAATTATTGTTGAGCATAAGTACATTTCTTTTTCACATAAGAACACTCTCCACATATCTTTAATTGTTCGCATAATTCATACTGTTAACAAGTGTTGGGATTTTAACAGATTGCTTCAGAAGGACTCAAACATAGAGTCTTTGAGGTATCGCTTGCTGACCTTCAGGGTGATGAGGAACATGCTTACAGAAAGATGCGATTGAGAGCTGAAGATGTCCAGGGGAGGAATGTTCTTACAAATTTCTGGGTAAGAAAATTATAATGTCCATATGTTTCTTAAATTTATTTTTTATGATTTCTAATATAAATTTATTTCCACTTCTACTGATGTTTTATTGGATTATTCAGGGAATGAACTTCACAACTGACAAGTTGAGGTCATTGGTGAGGAAATGGCAAACTTTAATTGAAGCTCATGTGGATGTGAAGACCACAGACAACTACACTCTCAGGTTGTTCTGCATTGGCTTCACCAAGAGACGTCCAAATCAGGTCAAGAGGACCTGTTATGCACAATCTAGCCAGATTAGACAGGTAATATTGACTTTAGAGTTTTACATGTTCATATTAGAAATATTACCATGAAATGTATGTTTTTAGGCATAGTTGGAAGTCTTTGTTTAGCTGTAACATGATGTAATGCTGCATTGATTCTGTCAGATCCGCCGTAAGATGAGGGAGATCATGGTCGCCCAGGCGACATCTAGTGATCTAAAGGATTTGGTTCGCAAGTTCATTGCTGAGAGTATCGGTAAAGAGATTGAGAAGGCAACCATGAGCATCTATCCATTGCAAAATGTCTTCATCTGGAAAGTCAAGATCTTGAAAGCACCAAAGTTTGATCTTACCAAGCTAATGGAGGTATGCCCTTTTTCTGTTTTAGCATGCAGAGTTGACTGACAGTGCAAACGGTTTTTTTTATTGGGCCTTTGTAACATTATTAAGATATAAATGAGTCCTCCTGACTATAGTACTTCTGGAATACTCGAGCTTTTCTGTCATTATTGTATTCATTCTGAGAATTAGGAGTTCAGAAATAGTTTGAAACCCTTCATTCCCTGACATCTGCTTTATATCAATCATCATTGGTGGCATTTTTGCATCATGATCTGTCACACGCTAATGCATTTTGACAGTAGCTGGATATTGATGAAGTAAAATGGACTTTGTATCTGTAGGTCCATGGTGGTAATGAAGATGTTGGTCAGAAGGTTGAAAGACCTGCTGAAGAAGCAGTGACTGAGCCCCCACCAGAAATCGTTGGAGCTTAAACACAGCCTTTGTTCATTTTCTTCTATTTTAGAGTTGCTCGATTTATGTTTTGTGAACTTGAAGACCGTATTACTTGCTGCTTGTTATGTTCTAGCTGTGAGGAAAAGAAAGTTGCTTGACCGAAATTTTGTGCTTTAATCCAAATACTAAGTTTTTATTATATTTAATCCGAGATTATCTTTGAATCCTGCTTTTTACATTCTCTATTATATTATTCCTATTCGATCTACCATGTATGTGTACCAAAAGTACAGGTCAAATAGCATCACTCCGCATGTTTCATAAAAGGTTTTTTTCTTTATTCAATCGGTACAATTAAAGTCGACTAGCAAAACATGTAGAAAGGCTCAACGGGAGATGTGTTTTGATCCTTTCCCTATTTCAGTTCGAAGTGTTGGGAAACTATTTTGAAGGCAGTCGCGGATTGTCTGAGTGATGCTCCATGAAATGAAATACAAGAAGGGTGTTGGCGTTGCATCATGACCAGGACCCACAACTTAAGGCCTAGAGCATCGCCCCCAAGGTCTAAGGTAGCTCCCAACTCAAGGGGCAATAGGCATTACTTCCGTATCAGTAATTTAAAAAAAAAAATACAAATGATGGTCTAATATTGTGAGAGGATTTGGATTCAAACTTACATGCGAGGCAATGGTGATATTTTGTAGACTGCGAGGCAATGGTGATATTTTGTAGACTTTGGCAGATGGGTTTCTCTAAATATTTTAGAGTGGATAAGTGGGTAGGTATGGTGAGTAATTCGGGTTAATAATGTTACTCTTTATAAATAAAGTGTTGTTTCAGAGAGTTAGAGCATTTGTCTCTCGCTGATTGTCGTTGCCAATATATGATCGGTTGAATTGAATTATGCCAACAGAATCATCACTATAAAAAATAATAATAATTTGGTAAAAAAGATATGTATAGAAATCTGAAATTGAGGATCATTAAGCATTACATCCATTAAATTCCTGCTTCAGATGTTATACCACACCCAAGAAGGTCTTGGTTTCAAAATCCGGTTAATATTCAACTCTATCCGTTTCCCATCTTATTGGAAAACATGAATTGAAGAAAAAAAAGAAGCTTGTATTATTTTGAGTTTCTCCAGTTTATTACGAGATGAAAAGCAGAAGGAAGCATCTTATTTTTTATTAGATCAAGCCTAAATCTTACAGAGAATCTGAGCTAAAACAGTTCAGTTTTCACCAACTAATCCAGGAAATGATTCGATTAAGGTAATAATATTAGGACCATTTCACGGAATGAAAACTTAAAAGCAAATAAAATATGCTTCCCTCTAAAGTGGTTACTTCCTCAGTCTCCATTTGTGGAGGGTCTCATACACCCACACACACGAGCCTTCTTGCGCCTCTCACTACTTCTGCCACTGTAAATAAAATCCTTCAGGAGAACACCTGTTCTACTTACGTAAAATCCATTCCTCCCTTTGTTTTTGTTTTCATCCTCCAATTTCAGCAAAATATAGTGAATGTTCTGTAACTCAAACTGCAACCTTCCAATCTTCTCAGACCCTTTACTTGCCTGTTCGAGTATTCTCTCTCTCCAGACATTTCCAGCCTCCTCCAACTCCATGGACGTCTGCTCGTTCAACGGAGACTCTTCGATATTCTTTTTCAATTGATCATTTATTTCTGCTAGCTGCACAACTGCCTCCTCAACTTCATGCAAGTGTGTCTTGACTGTTTCATATTCAGTGCCATTTTCCTTTCTACCCTTCTTGTTTGTCTCCATCTTCTTATTCAAATCTTGAGCAATTGTTTGCAGACTTATCAGTTTCTGAGCATCAGAAGCAAGTCTCTCCAATATCTTTTCCTTCTTGCCTTCATGACTCGGCCCTTGAATAACAAGGGACACCTCCAGCTTGTCAATGCCCAACTCCTTCTCAACCTGAACTTCCAAAGAAGAATTTGGAATGTTCTGCTGCGAATCTGCAAACCGATGGTAAGCCACATCTTCCCTTGGTGCAGATTTCTGATTTTCTATCTCACTGGTCACTGGATCCTGACGGCAGTGTTGTTCGGCAGTTTCCCATAACTCAAGCATTTGATCATCCGGCCCACCATTATCTCTCCTGCTTCTTCCATAAAATGAACAATCTGAAACATGATCGAGTGGAATATCTTTCATCGAAGTCCCATTATCAGATTTCATCCTCTGCAACTTGAGATTTTCATCAGTAAACTCATTCACCATTTTCAGCTCTTCACTTTTACTGCCTTTTCCTTGAAGTGAGGTACCTTTTGATTTTAGCTCTTCGATCTCCACAGAAACCTCCACTTTGATGTTGCTGTTTTTTGTACTTTCCTGAGTTGCAAGCCTTTCCATTTCTTCCACCATTGCCTTTTCAACTGCTTCAATTGCAAGCCTTTCCATTTCTTCTACAAACACCTTTTCAACTTCTTTGATCATAGTCTGCATTTTTTCCAATTCTGAAATTCCATCTGGTACCAATGTGCTTCGATCTTCTCTGGAATCCTGAAAGCTCTTTTGATGTAGATAATTTTGTGGTTCAATATCCTAGAAGCAAAAAGCTAATTAGAAGAAAGAAGAAGAGCAGCAGCTAGCAATGGCGATGGTCAGAATGGTGCAATCAGACACAAGCATGTTAATTAAGTCTTAGGTTTTAGCACTAAGACTTCAATTATGCACACAAAAACTACATGTCACAGTCGAGAAAATCAAGACTTCAAGACAACTTGCAGACTTGTTTTCTCAAATATGTTTCTGTTGTGAAGGCCTGCGCCAGAACAAGAATATTTTAAGTTTAATATAAACAGGACTCTCAGAACTAACTGGAATTTCATGTGAACTTATGATAGCAGTTAGATACACATTTCCTCCATGCCAATGGCCAAATACACACACTAAACAGATACACTTCTATGTTCTTGAAGGTTCCCTTGAAATTCAAGCCAATTAATTTGGGTTCATGCTGTCAAAACCAAAAATGGAGCAACTACCTAGCTCAGATTGTAACTTCTGAATCATCATGATCATTAATGTTTCTCAAAAGAGGGAAAATATTACCTTATATTGTTGATTGCTTTCCACAAGAAGCTTTGTTCTAAGAACGGCACTGTGCTGAAGAGATGCTACATTCTCTCTCAATGAGGCTACAACAGGAACATATGCAGACAGCTGGGCCATCAGTCCTCCAACTTCACCTTCCAAGGAGCTAACTCTTTCTTTCATTTGTTCAACCTCCACACCTTTTGTAGCACTTTCATCTTTAAGACTCTCACAAACTTCAGAAAGCTCATTAACTTTATTTTCAAGAAAAACTTCACGGACAGCAGAAACTTGAAAATCAAAATAGAATGTTGCAGCCTCAGCCTCCCAGAGTTCAAAGTCATTGCTTCTTTCTTGCAGCTCTGAATTCAAATTCTCTTCTCTAATTCTATGTTCTTCAATTACTTCACTTAAGATGCCCACTTCAATCTCCAGAGTTCCATTTGCTTTGTGAAGGCTATCAATTTCATTTTTCTGATTTGAGTTATCTTTTGATAGTTCCAGAATCTGCTTCTCACAATTTTCTCTCAGTAGTTTTGAATCTTCATTTTCCATCCTCAGTTCCTGAACGGTTCTGCACAATTCCACATTCAAGTCCCCTGTCTTTCTAAGCTTCTCTTCAACTTCTGAGAGCTCCATGGTTTTCTGTTTCAGAGAATTCATTCCAGCTAATATTTGATGGCTTAGCTGAGCTTTTGAGTCCTTGGCTTCACACAGATCCTTGTCCAACAATTGGGCTGTCTCATTCAGATGTAGATTTTCTATTTCTTTTTCAATTGCTTTACACAAGATTTCATTCTCCAGAATTTCATTCGCTTCACGAAGGCCAATGATTTCCTTTTTCTGATTTGTGCTACCTTCAGATAGTTCAAGAATCTGCTTCTCACAATTTTCTCTCACAATTTTTGATTCTTCATATTCCATCTTCAGTTCCTGAAATGTTCTACATAATTGCAGATTCAATTCCTCTGTCTTTTCAAGCTTCTCTTCTGCCTCTGAGAGCTTCATGGTTTTCTGTTTCAGATAATCCCTTCCAACTGCAATTTGATAGCTTAGTTGACCATTTAAGTCGTTGGCTTCACTCAGTTCTTTGTCCAACAATTGGACCGTCTCATTCAGATGTAGATTTTCTACTTCTTTCATCACTAAATTCTCCCCCAATATTCCAACAGCCTCTTTAAGGTCATTGTTAATTACAAAGAGGGTGTTGAGATCTTCAGCAAGTGCTTTTAGTTCCGCAGCTTTTTCAATTGTGAAGCTCTCTAAAACCAAAGAGAGGTTGCTGAAAGCTAGTGCTTCATGGAAATTAACACTATTCTCCTCTTCAAGCATTTGCTTTTCCTCTTTCAGGTCCAAAACTTTCTTAAGCAAAGATCTTCTCTCTTCAAGCACCTTGGAGTTCTCTTTGTGCAAAACCACATAAGCATCCTGAAAATTTTCCAGCTTAGCTTGAAGCGTTTGCAATTGAGCCTCTAATGTTTCCTCTTTGTGCTCTTTCTTGGTCACTTCCAACCTCAGCTGCCTCGTCATCTCTAGAAGCTCATGCTTCTCTTTTTGTAGGGTAGAACAACGGTCTACCATAATCTCATACTCGTGCTCAAAGAGTTGTTTTGCTAATTCTATCTCTGCACGCTCTAATCTCATCTCCTCAAGTAAAGTTAAGAGCACTGACTTCTCAACCAGCAACTGTTGTTCCTCATCCTTGCTCCTAAACAAAGAAGTTTTCAAGTCCTTAATAGTATTCAAAATGTGCAGCACAGGTACTTGGTCTTGTCCACTCTTATTTTCATGGCTATCTGGTTCAGTTTGAAGAGCCCTGAACACTTGACGAATTCCCAGCCTTAACTTTTCGATTTCTCCCACCAAGAATTCTTCTTCCACCTGTAGCTCAAGATTTTCATTCTCCAATTCTGCGATCAGCTTATCAGAAAATTTGGATGCCTCAACATGTCTCTGACTCTCAATTAATAATGAAAAATTCTTCTCTTCCAGATCTTCTATAAACTTCTGAAGGACAAAGATCTCAATCTGGGCATTTAGAGCTTTATCTAGTTCTTCTTCAAATTCTTTCTTTCCCAGCCTTCTTTCTTCCTGCATGACATGGAAATTGTTTTCCAAACCTGCTAACCGAGCCTCACTTGACCGTATATAACTTGCACGCTCTCGTTTTTCTGCATGAAGGGAACCCCATAGTTCCTCTACAACATTAAGTGTGGAGCCTTTCTCCTTCTCCAGCTTAGAATATTTTTTCTCTAATTTTGTAAACCGCTTTTCCAGGTTTCGCAGTCTCTGTTCAACATCTTTTAACTGAAATACAAGGGTGCCTCTCTCATTAAGAAGATTGCACTTCTCATTATTGAGCAACTGGCACAACTCTTCCAAGCTCTTTGATCTTGCTCTCAACCGTTCAAGCTCAATATTTGCACCAGAGAGGGAATTTTCCAGCAAGGTGTTCTTCTCAAAAAGCTTCTGCATATTCTGAGTGATAATTTGTAACTGAGAAAGCAGGATAGCTTTCTCAGCAACAAGAATGGATTTTTCTCCCTGGAGAAACTGGCAAGACTCTTGCAATTCTTTGACCTTCTCTCTCAAACCCTCCAACTCACCATTCAACCCCAACAGCGAACTCTCCAGAACGGCATTCTCCTTTGAAAGTTTACCCATATCCTTCAATTTCTCATAAAGAAGTTCTCTCTCTTCTCTGTCCCTTGTGCAGATATCTTTTAGCTTTGCTTTTTCATTTTGCAAGTCTTTCACAGATGACTCAAAGCATTCAGGATTTAAACCTGCTGATTCCACCTGCTCCACCATAGCCTGGTATCTTCTGTTCAATCCCTTAATTTCCTCCTCCAAGTCGAATATATGCTGCTGGAGGGCATTGCTTTGGTCTGATTTTAGCGCAACCTCCTGTTCAAGTTTCTCTTTCATCTCTTTGATATTAAATATTTCATCTTGAAGATTCTTTATCGAGATAGTGCAAGAAAAATTCAATTCACTTAAGCTCTTATTTTCCTCCTTAACCTGCTGGATATCATCCTCCATACCTTGTTTGCGTATCTCCAATTCCTTCAACATTTGAAGGCCATTTTTGAACTCCAGTGCTAAAGCTTTCTGTGCCTCTTGAGACTGGGAGTGCAACTTCTGTAGAGCTTGGAGAGTGGCTTCAGCTTGCACAAACCGCAAGTGCTCCTCTTGCATCAAAATCTGAAATTTCTCCATCTCTTCATTCTTCTCTGAAAGTTCTTGATCTTTACTTGTAATCTTCTTCAGCAGACTGTCTGCCTCTAACCGCAGAGACTGATTTGATCTCTCCAAGAGAACGCATTGTTCTTCGGCACTCTTTAAGTTTGCTGCCCCTGTCAAAATTTCGCTTTTCAGTCGTTCAGCATCTGCTTGAGCATGAGAAATTTCACTTTCCATCTTAGAAATTGTATCCATGCACTGCTTGTATTGAAGAGCTGCAGCTTCTTTCTCTTCCTTCAGTATAGCCAGAGATTCCTTCAGAGATTTGATTTCACCTTCAGCTCTTTCAATTTGTTCATTAAGCATTCTGGAATTTTCCTCAGAAACTGAGATTTTAGTCTCCAGAACAGATATCTGCTCAAGACATTGCTTGTACTGAAGAAAAAAACCTTCCCTTTCAGCCTGTAGTTTAGAAAGTTCTTGCTTGAGATTTTGAGCTTCAGTTTCTGCTGTAATAGCTCGCTCATTAAGTCCTTTTGCGTCCCTTTGGGCAAAAGATAACATGCTCTCCAGGCTAGATATCCTTTCCAAACAACGATTGTACTGAAGAAGACCAGCATCCCTCTCCGCTTCTAATTCCACAAGAGTTTCCTTCAATATTGTAGTTTCAATATCAGCTTTGCTCGCTCGTTCATCGAGCCCTCCAACAGCCATTTGTGCATCATTTAGTTCTCTCCCCAGTTTAGATAACTTCTCCAAACTCTGCTCGTACTGAAGAAGGACTGCGTCTTTTTCAGCTTGTATCTCATGTAGAGTTTTCTTTAAGGTTTGAACTTCAGTTTCAGCTTTTGCAGCACGCTCAGATTGAGAAAGAACCTGGGTCTTGAGACTCTGGTTCTCACTTGTTAACTGAGAGTACCCACTTTGCAACTTTTTTTTGCTCTCTTCTGCTTCTTGGAAACTTAAGCCTTCTCTCATCCTTCCCTCTGCAACCTTTAAATTATTTGGCACTTCTCCTGGATTGAACATCTCATTGACCTGTTTCAGACCTCTTTTGCTTATTCCTGATTCAGAGTCTACTGAACCATTCCTTTGCAAAGCTTGTAAGTTAGTTGATGAGAGTCCCAGTGCATCCTTATGCAAGTTATCTGCGTCAAATAAGGCATGAACTGGATGTGGAATTTCTGGTGTATTAGGTTCAACGTCTGGGCCAGAAGAGCCTGAGGGTAATTCATCTGCCAATACATAAGGTACTTGGTTGGGAAATGCTTCTGCCATGGTTCGATGAGCCTGGCGCAGCTCCACAGTTGCATGATCGTACCTCTCTGCTAACGCACGATAAGCTCGATAGAATTCCTCAACCAGTTTCATGAGCTCTGGGCGTTTTTTGTAGTACATTTCTGCCCTCCTTGCAAAAGAATCTGCATCTTCTTCAATGAGCTTGATCATTGCTTTGACTTTGGCATCCATGTCTGCATAATAAGATTTAGGGTTGATTAAGAATGTAGCCTGAAAATTCCAAAGACATCCATATGCAAAAATATGCTCTAGTGCACATGCTGAGGAGATAAAACGAAATCCAACAGACAAGTATTATTTGATTAAGCAACTATACAATCTCTTTAAAATTTCAAGGAATTCCAGGTTGAGAGCAAGAATTTGGATCGATATAACTCTTTAATTAGTAGCAAATATGAACTGCATGTTATCATTCTTATGTTTCTGACACCATTTTAGATGGTTCATGCTTGGACCATTAACTTCTTGTACTTCTAAAGCCGACACATTTCCCATTCCTACAATGAAAATGAGAAGATATTTGTATTGCTTCCTTTTTTAGACTTCTTCACACACGAAAACATATTCATCGGAAAGACCCCTCTGGTTTGGAATATACACAGCAGCATGCATAGAACATAAAAAATAATGATCAAGGTCCAGAGGTGAAGCCTTTAAGGGTGACCAAACTAGCGTTTGTAGTTCAGATATATATATATTTTATATTCCTCATCTACCATGACCTGAAAATTCCTTTTAAAACATATTGCATATACTTGACATTGTATCATCCTAACATCATACATCACAAAACTTGAGATCCACCATATCTTGTTTCCATTCATTTTTGGTTTAGCTGGACACAATCTAGTTTCATGTTCAAATTAACATGGATGATCTTGATCGTAGTTTGACGAAAAGTGACAAGTCATGAAAAAATTATACATAGGCATATCGCCTATGTAGGCCAAACAGATCCTAACCAGGCGTGTGAACACAGCGGGCCACGGTATAGAATGGTTTATAAAATAAAAATTGAAGATAATCATAAATGGTTTTCAGTACTTAGTGTTAGTTCTATCTATTCTCCCCCCTCCACTATCACATCTCTTTTGTCTCTGTCTCGTCTCTCCTTTCCTATTCATTTGAAAACAGAAGGATTAAGAAAGGGGATCTTTAGTTTTTAAAATTAACATCCAAAAGAGAAGAATATAGGCATATTTTACTTAAGATCTTTATGTTGGTATCCATGCATCACTACCAAAATGCTATGTCTTGTTGTTATGACTCGCCGTCATATGTGATTAGAGGCTATATAATTAGTGCAGAGTTTATATATGCATCTGAATAAAATTGATTTCAATCCAAACACTACTAAATAAAGTTCCTAATACACAGTGAGATAGAAACAATTGGAAGTATCTATCCGGTAATTACTATAGTACCAAATAAATGCAAGGAAAATATCAAGACCTGTAAGATTTTCCTGAAGCCATTTTGAATTCTTTGGGCTAATATGACTGTCCCACCACCAAGAATATAAGCGTCTGGACTCAGAATGTAACAGGGTTGCCATGACTCCAGCGCAGCACAACAACAGAACTGGTTTTGACTTGGGAAAGGTCTGATCCTTGTACCAGTAATAAACCCCCAGATAATGGATCCAGGCCAGATTATCAGCTCAATGAACTTCCACCGCTCAATATTCCAAAGGAGGCTTTACAGTTCTGTATATCTCACTCCTGCCTGGACACCAAAATCACCAAAGAAAATGTAAGTGCAAGAAACTTTAAAGAGATTGTCGGAATGGCATAAAGTTCTTCCAGCAAGAAGTTATCAAGACAAAACCAATGATAGGAAATTGCAGATTGCCTGCTCTATTAGACAGATGCAATTGATCCAAGGGAAGAAAATAAGTAACACTAAGCAAGAGGACATCAAGAAAAAAACAAACAATGTGGCAAACTGAGGTTGTCTTTGATATATGAGAAATCAAAATTCATACAAGTGCTACAAATTGGAAAATACAAAAACTAGGTGATCCAGAAATTGACCCCAATAAAACTCGGAATAAAGGAGCTTTTTCACCTAATCAACACTTCGCAAAATGAGAAGCCATACTTGAACTACTAAAACAAAAAATCAACACAATGATCAAACACAGGAAGGAGTTCATGGGCGCTACATAACACTCAAAGATGAGCTTTTTATTTTGCAAATGGATTCCTAAAAAACAGAAGAAAAAAAAAAGATTGACTCTTTTATTAAACATAAGATCAGGAACTTACCAGAAGATTGAGTGACAGCCGGTGCTGGATTTCCAATCAACAAGTGAACCTACAAATCAAAGAAACATAAATGCATTAGTTTTGAAACATAAATGCATTAGTTTTGAGCAGATGGATCTTCATAAAAACTGCAAAAGCTAATCCTTTATGAACCATAAGATTAAAACCTTACTCAATGAATGATTTCAGTGGTGGGTTCTGATAGGCAATGCAAAGCTACCATTCAAGGGTACACACAACAGCTTTCACATGTAAAGCAAATGAGTTTCAATAGAGACTGAAAAGACTGATTCTTTCTGCTACGTTTGGATCAAGTACATGCCAAAGGAATGAAAAACTGGAAATGGGGTTCTGATCAAGCAGCTATGATTGGAAAACTCCAGCTGCATACATTACAGTTTCACCCCATTTTCTCTCTTTTTACTCTGTTTTCTCCTCAAACAGGAGACTCCCACTACTCTTCTCGCTTTATTGGGTTTTGTGTAGTATATTTGACAGATTTGGAACTGTCACTATTTGATGACTCATGAACTGTAAAGGCAAGAAAGTGAACGAGGAAGTAAAAAAGTAACACATTTTGTAATTTTCCCAGCAACAAAAATAATTTTTAAAAAAACTCGTTTTGTAAGTTTTCTTAATCTTGGAAACTATTGTGAATTGAAAAATCCATTGACATTTTAAGTAATAATATTCTGAGAGTTATGCTGTCGTTTGTCGTTACTTTGAAAATTTTGCCCACTTTTGTCATCATTTTTCACTTTTCGGTGTGTGGATATGGAGGGAGGAGAAAAGTGTTTAAGGGAACCCAAATGACTAATCTACCCCTGCTTAAGATCTGCATAATGTTCTTTTTTGGGGGTTCTGCATATTTCTGGATTCAAGGAATAATTTCTGTTCCTTTTCATTGCTTTGGTAATCTTTCATTATGTCTCTTCCCCGTGGCCCTATTGAGTTGCTCGTGCTACATAGTTTTGCTGGCTTTTCTTATAATTCTTTGTTAAGGGATCGTAATACGTGTGTTTGATTAGCATATATAAGTACAAAACAAAAAGGAACTCCATTATTAATCAACCTTTTACATTTTGTTTCTTTTCTCTCAAAACAAGGACAACCATGAAACCCTAATGGAAATTAAATTTTAGTATAGTTACATATTTAGACCCATAATTTTTTGTTACAAAATAATATTATATAACACACTAACGTATCAAGTTCGTACATATGTTGTTTTCCTATTTTTGGCCGATTTATCAATCTTACTTTAAATAAACCTACCAATTATACATATTTTTCCCTTATTAGATACCACGGATTGTACTAAATAATCCAAATATGCCTTTAGGCTTATTCATGGAAAGGAGTAGAATGAACGGAGCCCTTTAATTGTGCAGTTATCATCATGTTAGATTAGCAATTTAATGAAAGATTAGTCATTCTTGGTTGTGCATGATTCTCTTTAGATATATTCAACATGTTGTTGCATTTGGTCACGGGAGAATATTTACCCATATTCCTCACATTGTTGCTTTATCAATAAAATAAAAACTATCGTTTATTCTAAAAGCTCATTGGTGTAGAGATACTCGCCTAATCCTCTAGCACATTGCTCGGTTTTTGTACGTACTTGTTTCATCCTTCATTATCAATAAAATACTATTGCCTTTGTGTAATAAAAAAAATATAAATTCTTTAGCCAAGGGGGTCTAACTCAGTGGAAAATGACCTTGACTAGCATATTAGTGGTCTTAGGTTCGAAAACCTCATGACACCTTGATAGTGTGTGTATGTGAGACAATCCGCCTCCTTCCTAACTTTGGCGAAAAAAAGAAATCTTGATTCTATAAAGAAATGTTATTACTACTCTAAAGTAGTCATTCTATACAAGATATTTTTTTCTCTATATATATAAGATAGTGTATGATGGATTTTTGGAATGTCAATAACATCTCATCTTTTTTATTTAAGAAAATGCATTATACAGTGTGGTTGGAGGTTTGCACGATTATGGCTGGGGAATCTATATATTGATCTGATTTCATTGCCACGGCTCTTCTTAAGTTTTAATAGTTTATACTACTTTTAGCAAACCAAATGATACTAAATCAATATTTTGTAATTTATGTAGCAAAGTTCCACATGTATTTCTATCTACATTGAATTCAATACTGTATATAATAATAACACAACGTACACAAAGCTGCCATATATAAAGAATGAACAAGTGGGGAGCTGTACATGTCTAAGCTTTACGTTAGCAATAACTCTCAATATTTTCTTCTAAAAGTATTTAATAACACCACCAAATTGCAACTTTGGAATTTAGATACACTTAACTTAATATTAGACGTCTCTCCTACCACAGTTGGATTCTTGTATGAATTTATTTCACTTTTTATGCAAAGATTCTTGTATGAAATTATTGACATTAATTTGGATTAATGTGGATGATATCAGTCACTTTTCTTCTGCTGGGTCGTCACCTTTTCATGGTGGACCGGTTGGACTGGACGGTGGAACCTCAGCCACCCCTTGGCCTCTCATCATTCCAACAACTACAAGTCTACAACTCTACAGCTACAACCTACATGGAGAACATAGTATAAGCTTGGGAGAAACCCCAAAAAATTCCTCCATTCCTCCCTTCATGTGTCATGCACAAGTATTTTATTTGATGCCTTAAATGGCCACATTTTCATGTTTAAAAATCTGTTTATACAACAGAGAATGGTGCTTGTACATTAAAATGGGAAGTGATTACACATATCAATTTACAATATTTGATACCTATGCTGTCAATTTATTAGATATCAACATCTGTCTATGAACACGGATGCAGAGTTTTATGTTTGAGTACGCCACAAACTTAAAATCATAAGATTCCTCATTAATCTTTGACTACACTTTATATATATATTTAAAAAGTTGAGAAAATGAAAGACGTCAAGGCCACTTTCGGCCTATAAATAACTTCATTCGTGCAAATATCGGCAATGTATCAAGTATTGTGGATTGACATTGATTAATTACAATGAAAGAAAATTACTCAAATTTTATATGCAAGGAAAGTAAGTAAAGTGATGAAACACAACCATCACAGTTTTTAGCATTACAAGGAAAGTAAGTGGCATGATAGGAGACGCATACCTACCAAAATTGGAAAAAATAAAGGAAAATCATGTTTGCGGAGATGGGAAGAAATTGAAGTGCTACTTGATCATGAAGATCAAATACTTAATTTGTGCTATAATGATGATTAGATTATTATTTACATTTTGGTGTTTGTTTGGTAATGACAGTGATGCATTAAATAGATAGTTTTTTTTATAAAAGAAAGTAGCTAGGTTTTACATCAGCACCGTTGAATTATTAATGATCCAGCCCACACATGCCACATGCGAGTGACTTTCACTCTGCAATCACGTTGACAATTCTGGGTCTCAAGGGCACATGGGTGATTATGTACCAGTCAAGAACCCTAACCATTTCATTCAAAATGTGATCAGATTGGTTATGGCCATCATGGTTCATGGACCACCTTGGTCCCTTCAATGCAAGTATAAGTAATTTTCTTCCTTCTTCCCGTCATAATGCTTGAATTTAAATTTTTTATTATTATTAAAATGACATTTTAAACTACTCTAATGTACGAGGAGGGAGTTGAACACGGGTGCAAGAGGGCAAACACACTGTCTTGACCAACTGGCCTAACATATGTTTGCATAATGCTTGAATTAATTAGTATATAGTTAGTAGGAGATTGGTGAACATTGCTGTTAATTAAGAACGTCGAAGAAAAAATTAAGGCCTCCCAACGCCAAAGAAGTTTGTTTAAGGCTGTGTGGGTCAAGAGGTGACAAAACAACAGCTAAAGTTGCTTGCTTCTAACCAAACCCTAGATATCCTCTCTTGCACTTAGTAGCAAGTCTAGCATGATGCTACATATCACATAATATGAAACCATTTAAAGCACATCCCAGCACCGTTGAAATAATGATCAAGCACATATCAATATGAACCATGAATTTGGTCCCACATCTTTTCTTTTATTTGGCACACATCTAAACAAGCATTATAGTCAAAGTTGCCAAAGAAAAATGGAGTGAAGCCATAATTTCTTGCTGCCACTTTAGATGAGATTTTGTGACTTATCTTGGAGCTAGGGTTACTTGTTGTGACCCCTCCTAAGACAGCTGCTTTTAAAGTTGTACGTATATTGGTGAGCATATTGCCAAATCCCCCTTCATTTTCCGGCCTCCTATTTGATGTTTACTACCCACCAAATGACCAAAGCTACAATGCTTTGAAGACACTAGACTTGTCGGTCACCGACCCATATGATGTGATCATTCATCTCTCTCTCTCTCTCTCTCTCTCTCTCTCTCTCTCTCTCTCAAATTATTGGATATATATTGGATATATATGGTGAAAGTAAAATGCCATTTATATGACCTCTCTTAAATCCCGCTTCCAAAACTAACACCCCCTCCTCCCCCACCAATCATAATAAAAAATTGTCCTCCAAATCTTGAAAAGCAATGTGGAGAGGTGGAGATTAGATTAGGGTAGGCAATTTAGCAAATGGACCCCAACAAAAAGATGATCAGATTGAGATTTTGTTTTTGTGTTTTAGCGCAAGTATTGTAAGCCAGCTAAGGCACCCCATGTTCCCTCAAAGTTGGCCAAACGTACAAGCATATATTTTGATGGGGTCTTTGGGCTAAGTGACAAGGATATAAGGTTACCACTCTTCATGCTCACCCATGTGCCACCAATATTTGTCACATTATTTCACACGACCTACTATGCTTGGTTTACCTACATGTATATCAACAGAACCACCGCCTCCTAATAACTAGTGCTCTATTCGTTTTCTAGTGGGTACAATCATAGAGCTTTAAACTATTGCAGGAGCTATGAATGAAATTACTCTACTACTAAAGTTATCACTGCTCATTGAGTTCGATAATATTATTACATTTTAGCCTATGTATTTTTTAAAAAAAATTATGGAATTACATTCATAATTTAGTCAAAAAAACAACTAACCACAAAGAGCCATTATAATAACTAAGCAATCTAACATCCAAATTAAGACAATCTAGGGCTCCTCCACTAACGATCACGTAGGATTGAAGAAATTTTGGCATAGACATCCCAACTAAGAGTGCAAACTCAGAATAACCAAAAATAGATAAAGCTTGAAAAAACTAAGCCATAAAAAGACAAATAAAACTCTCACAAAAGAGAGGTAAAAACTACACAAAACCCAAAGAGTATATGCGACTTATTCCAAACATAAAGAAACTACAAAAAGGATGGTGGTAGAGATCCGACACCGAAATGTAGATGGAGATCCGATGCCGAGACGCATCCGTTTATGATGAGTGGAGGAAAATCATTACAAAACAAAGACAAATATGGGAAACCTTTTGTCTCTGAAAATTGGGAAAAATAGAAGAAGGGTAAGGGAGAATGAGAGAGAGGAGGAAGAACAATGGCTTCCTCCCTCCTCAAAATGAAAACGATTGTAGAGTGTTTTTTAGGACAGTAAATTCATGTGGTGCTGTCTTCAATTTATGCACTTTGAGTGTATATTTATTTATAGTCATATATTATATATAGATTACATGATGTATATGTTAGCAATAAACCAAAGAAAAAAAATTATAAAATTACGTTGATGAGCCATAACAAAGGCGATCGTGCAAGTTCTCCCAACTACATATATAGATTATGCATATGGCATATTTTGAACAAATTTTCTGAAAAGGTAAATCCACCCACGCTCAGAAAGAGATTCTCGAATTTTAATGCTTGCATATGGGATATAGATACAACTTCAGAATTTGAATCAAAATGGCTTGCCTTGGTTACAGAAAGTGGATTGAATGAACATCCATAGTTAAGTTCAATTTATGATTTGCTGGATTCCAACCTATGTGAGACATGTTTTTTTTGTTAGAATGTTGAGCAGTTACTTTATATGATAATTTAACTGAATACTAAGAAACATATAATTAAATTACAAAGAAATGAAGCCATTTATGTCATAACATAATTACAGCAATAGACCACCAAATGTACCAAAATTCACATACACAGACAGATGCATACGTGCATTATTATGTATCTGTTAAAAAAATGCAAAGAGAAAAAAGAAAAAAGGTGATGTGATACAAAATAAGGTGCTGCATAATGTATATGGAACACAAATGCTTGTACGTAATCACAACACACAGTCTAAATTTAGACCCAACTTGTAAGTTGTATTAAGCAGATGGTTTCCACAAACTTTGCACAAAAATTTCACATGAAATTTGTTACTTTGCTAAAAATGGACAACAAACTCACATGTATTTGATGTGTCCAAACAGAATGATGATGAATTTTTTTATTATTTTAAAGAATGATATTTATCATATATTGTGATTTATTTGGCTTTGCCATTCAAAATTTTAATAGTACTGGTAAAGGGATTTGAATATGCTGAAGTGGTAGTCATTTTCAGGTTCATACCAAAATCTGTTTACAATGGATGAGAATGTATGTGTGTGGGACTTGACCAGTTGTAGTGATGCAGATGGTGATTGTGTGGATCCCGACATTTGTGGCATACCCAAACTCTATACTCAGTTCATACCAGAAGTGGGGAAAGACTTCGATTCATATATCACTTCAAGATGTTTATAATTTCTATAATAATTATGCAGAGATGGTAGGATTCATTGGGTATGCACACAGGCGAGATAAAAAAGGAAAGAATATGTATATGTTCTAAACAAGGTATGTATTGTAGACCCGAAGCGGAATGCAAGGTAATAAAAAGATGCAGAGGCAAAGTATATGACTAGATTGCAAGGCTAGGATTGGAGTTGTGAAGCGTCAGGAGTCTAACAAGTATTATATTTCATTTTTAAAGAAGTACACAGCCATTCATCGACAAGCTTGGATAAGGTGCATTTGTTGAGATCTCACAGTGAAGTTACAGAATCTAAAAAAACACTCATTCACACACGTGGTCTAGTAAATATACCTACTCATCAACAAGTAAGTAGGCTGGCGAATTCTGAATTGTAATTGAATCAACAATAATACTGATCATAAGTCACATATTATGTTATTTCAGAGGGATGTCTGCCATAACCAACATAATCTGCTAATTCACCATATAAATTCGCTCCAACACTTGGAGAAAAGAAAGAAAAAATTGTCATGAAACAAGGAGCAACGATGCAGCTAGCTATACTAGTGTACACATGTTAACAAAAACAGAGCAAGAGCCAAAGCCAGACTTTGAAAGAGAAAACCTTGAAAGAGAGAAGGATAAGCTTAGATGCTACCAAGGATTTGGTGTGAGCCAGGCGACTGGTCGGGTGAATAAAGATAAACTAGAATCGATGCAGTGTCTTAGATGTATATCATGTAGATCATTAGTGTCACTGTGGAGTAGTACGTATTTGAATTCATGGCATTTCTGGCATAGAAACAATATCCGATCACGAATCCCGACAATCTCTACCCATCGAGGAGGAGAAGGAGCATCATTCTTATTCTTATTATTACTAAACTCCAGCTTGAAAACTTGAAATGCTTCAGCATAATTAGGTGGACATACAAGCAGATTCACAGTATGAACGTCCGGAAAAGTAATCATAATCAACTCTTGTAAGGTTTTTATTTGAACCTTTATTGTATTTTGGCTCTTTTCTTAAACAAAAAAACCAAAATGAAATTCAAAGACTAACTTATATAAAACTATCAAAAGACATTGATAGAGCATGGAACCTGCACAAGCTTCACAAGAAGGATTAAAAGATTTCAACTATAAGGTTCCAAAAATAAACAAAGTCTAGTCTACAGAATTGCAATTTTTCTCCCCCATTTTGTCTTAGAAAAGACAAAGGGAGAAACAAGACAATGGAGCTTGTCCATTTTGCTCCCCCACAAACCAAGCAGTACAAGCTCCCCCATAAACCAAGCAATACAAGCCCCCCCACAAACAAAGCACAAGTATTTGCTTGTAGGAAACACAAGAATTGGTACGAACAGAAATGTAAAGAACCAAAAAACAACTAAGACACATGCATGCAAGGAAAGAAGAAACAAATAACATGCATGCAAGAAAAACAAACCACACACAATCAGATAAGGCAAACAGAACTTGTTTCTTCAACAAGTTGTCTTCTTGTTTTAACTCTAGCATGAGGATTGCCAATGATGAGATCACTAGGATGATTCTTCCTAACCCAAGGAGCAGGAATAGGTTCCACAGGTTCTGTGTGAACACCTTCATGAGTGATAAGCTCAATAGATTTAGATGAAGGTGGTTCAGTGACAACTGACACAGGGTTTTCCTTTTCCACATCATACAAGATGATACCATTATCATACATATGGTTAGAATTATCCAAAGAGTCATAAATAACAACTTTAATAGATTTCACAGTATTCTTGGTTCGTTTGTTATAGACTCTATAAGCTCTACTATTTGAAAAGTAACCAAGAAAAATACCTTCATCACTCTTTGGAGGAAATTTTGATAGATGATCCCTATCTTTCAAAATATAACACACACTTCCAAAGACTCTAAAGAATTCCAAATTTGGTTTCTTGTCCATCCATAACTCATATGGAGTTTTGCAAGAGTTTGGCATCAAGTAAACTCTATTTATCACATAACAAGCAGTGTTTATAGCCTCTGCCCAAAAAAGTTTAGGCACTGCCTTACTAGACATCATTACTCTAGCCATTTCAATTAGAACCAACTTCTTTCTTTCAATCGCTCCATTTTGTTGTGGTGTGATAGGGGATGATAAATTATGTCTAATTCCCAACCCATCACAGTATTCAATGAAAGGTGAGTTGGCAAACTCATTTCCATGATCACTCCTTATTATAGACAAGTATTTCACTTTCTTTCCCTTTTCATTTTGCATTTTATTCATAATAGATTGAAAGTGAATAAAAGTCTCTCTTTTGTCTCTTAGAAAAGCAACCAAAGTAAATCTAGAATAATCATCAACAAATAACAAGATATACTTTCTTCCTCCAAGGCTAATAGTTTGGAAAGGACCAATCAAATCTATATGCACAAGTTGAAGGAGTTTAGTGGTGGTTATGGAGTTCAAAGTCCCATGAACAGACTTTCTTTGTTTTCCAATATGGCACCCACTGCAAACAAATTTAGTAGTATTTCCAAACTTGGGAACACCACTTGCTATTTCTTTCTTAGATAGGTTCTCAAGATCTTTGATATTTATATAACCTAATCTTTGATGCCACAACACTATAGACTTGTCAAAAGAGAGTTTGCAAGCAACAACATTAGAAAACAAATTAGTCTCCACACAATAACAATGATCACTAGTTTTTAGACCAGTCAAGATAGTTTCTCCTTCTTTGTTGGAGACAATACATCTTTCTTTAGTGAAATTAACATTGCAAGAGTCTTGATCACAAAGTTGACTTATATTTATTAAATTTGATTTTAGATTTTCAACATACAAGACATTTTCAAGCTTATTAATTCCTGGAGCAAAGATGGTTCCTTTTCCTAATATACTTGACTTGCTACCATCACCAAAAGTCACACTCCCAAGATTAGACATAGGAGAGTAATTAAGAAACACACTCTTGTCCCCAGTCATGTGACTAGAGCAACCACTATCAAAATACCAAGCATTAGAATTTTTCACATATAAAGCATTCAAGACAACAAGACAAGTCTGATTAGTTTTTCTCACCCAAACCTTTTTAGTTGGCATTTTAATTGCTCGATTAGATCTTAACATGTTTGAAATAATTGCAACTTCACTTAACATATTTTGAACTTGTTTTTCTAAACTTAGAGAAACATTCTTTCCTTTTAGTTTGAAGCAATTTGGTCTAATGTGCCCCCTTTTATTACAAAAATGACAAATAGGGATGAAGACATTTTTTCTAGACATACCAGAACTTGAAACATTACTTTTAATTCTGAAAGTTTTTGAAGTGGGCTGATTCTAGACAGTTCTGGATTGATACTTGCTTACAAAGGGGGAGATTGTAAGATTTTTATTTGAACATTTATTGTATTTTGGCTCTTCTCTTAAACCAACAAAACCCTTGTAATATTAATTAGATTCTAGGTTAGAATCAGTGTGGGTTGAAGGGCTTCCTAGTCTCCTCGTTGCAGGTCAAAAGGTAAAACATTTGCATTGTTCACATGGATTAATCCATATTCACTTGGATTGATCCAACGTACATTCTTGCATGCTGCAACTTATTTCTCCAGTATGTTTTTTTGTATTAATACTTTCTATGAAAGTATTAATCCATGTTGCGTCAGTATTTTCAAGTTGTTGGCAGATTCCTTTATTCATTCTTTCTTCATTCCTTTTTGAATGTTGGCTCCTTAGCCCAACGGGTGTGTGTGAAGATTGGAAAACATAATATATTATTTTTATAATATATTGTTTTCCATGAGACTTGTTTTCAAAATAATCAATTTTCAATGTCAACATATTTTGAACATGCTTTTCTGACAAAGCTTCTTCTTTCTTTATTCTTCCCTTCCTAAAATCTGACAAAACACTTGAGAATATTTTATTTACTCTCAAACAGTTCTTTGCTTTCTAGAAAGCATATCATTTGTTTTCGACCCCATAACCCACTTGGTTGATTATGAAATTAATATATCATCCACTTTTGCATTTGTACATGCATGTGTTTTATTCTCTGTGGCTCATGGTTCTATATTGCTTTTCTTGAAAGTTGTTTTATAAAAAAGTCATTTGCATATGCTCTTCAACCATTTTCTTGTGTAAACCTTTATTTCACGTGCATCTGACAAAAGCATGGGTTGCTTATATTCATTCATTGTGGTTCATGGTTCTTTATTTCAAATGGTTGTTTCATCCTGGGCACACAATATTATTTTATAATATGTTGCTCCATACTCTCAATGGATGGATATGCAGATTGCATATACCTTCTTTTTTAATTCTCTTGATCAGGGCATTTGATCTTTCTTCTTTGAAACCTGATTTTATCAAAGTCTATTTAAACAAAACTTGTCTCTGATCAAACGGGAGAAAACCATGCATGAAAATAGGTGCTGCACTTTCCTTTGAAATATGAAGCAGACCATTCATTCTTAATAGAAAAACAGAAACTGCACATACACTTAAAATCTTATGCAGTCATGTTTATAGTTTTTGAAAAACAATTCTAATTTGCTATTGAGCATTCAAAAACAATTTTTATTACTTCAGCCATTGTGATTTAATTGAGAGCATGGTTATGATTGCATAATTCATTGAAAAACTCCAAATTAAATCACATTGATTTCGGCTGAAGTTTCATTGTTGTTATTTTGAGTTAAACTATATGCTTCAAGTTCATTACTTCTAGTTTAATCATCACAACACTTAGGTTTCATTTGTCTAGCTCAATCATACTTTGTGATTGAGATAGATGAATCTGTAAAACCATAACTCACTTCATACATCAAACTACATGCAACTTGAGCTTGGTGCTCTTGAGAGGATTTGCTGCTAAGAGATAAAGAAAAGGTACTTGCTGAAAGGTTGGATTGTAGCAGCCTATAGGTGATAGATGAGTTAAGTCTTCTTTCGTTTTTATTATATTTCTTAATTGAGTAGATTGGATCTCTCCTGACTTGGTGCCCCCAGTTTTTCACTGTAACATCCCGACCCAAAATAAAAGGAATAGTGAATTAATTAATTTCAAGATTTATGAATTTACAATTTTGCCCTAGGAGTAGGGGTAATTTGGTCATTTTATTTCCGGAAGGAATTTGGGGCAGCGGGTTGTATTTTTACATAGATCGTACCGAGATGAGTCCGTAGACACGTAGTGGGCTTGAATCGGAGTTGTAACGAGAAAGTTACGATCAAAATACCTTCAGTGGCATAATCGTAATTTTACGGGATGGGATTTTAAATAAAAATCAGAAATTCTCTCATTTCTCTCTCTCCCTCCCGTGCGACCCAGCCTCTCCCTCTCCATTTTTTCAGTTCAGCCTCTCCCTCTCCCTCTCCCGTGCCGCCGTCACAGGCCACGGTTGGCCACGAGATTGGACCCAACTGAAGCGCCGCCACTCCCTCTTAACTTCCTGACCGGTCTCAGCCCCTGGAAACGCCGGAATCTCGCCGGAAAACTGCCAAAAACGCGCTGGTTTTTGACAGAACTTCCAGCTGCTCGTTCTCCCTCATTTCTCCACCAAATTGGACGTGTAAGGTATGGATTTCCACCTATTTTTCCTGATCTAGCTGCTGGTTGGGTAGGATTGCATCAATTTTGAGCGTGGGTAGTTCGATTTTCGAATTTAGGTTTGGCCGGACTTCGGGTTGAATTTCCGGCCACTTCCGGCCACTTTTTGGCCATAGCCCAAGAACAAAAGTGACCCCAAATTAGGTGTATTACCTAGGGTAGGAGTCTTGGCCCGAGATTATGAAATTTTCCGGTGATGCGATATCGCTTTGGACACCCACGCGCTGCCAGCGCGTGGACACTGTATCAGAGGGGCATTTTGTCCCAATGCGATCCCCTGGTTGTCATGAGCACATAGGATTTTACGGATCTCAATTCGGATAACGTTTGAACCCTGAACGGATTTTACATATTGTGTGATTTCCGGGTTCAATATGTTAGAACCGTTGGATCACTTCCAAATTAATATATGTTGATCTAGGTATTCCTAGGATCGTAGAGGATTTGACGGATTGTGAATCGGAGCCCCGGATGTTCCGATTCAATAACTTAAAGTTTGTGTTTTACGATAACCGTCCGATCGTGAGCGATCCGACCGTCCGTTTCGGACCAAACTTTCAAGACGTGTATCTTAGACCTTGTGGAACTCCTAGGAACTTCCGGATGGGAAGTAGGAGGTCGTGGGGCCCGCGGGCCCGGTTGACCAAGCTTGGACAGTTTGATTCTCGGTTGACCATGAGTCTTCCGAGGTTGTTTTACCCTTCGAAAAGTATTAGGATAACCTTGCGAGAGAGTCTAGGGTCTTGGTTTTGAATATTAGTATTTAAGTGGACGTTTGTCTTCAAGAGTGTTTGGTTTTTCTTTATGGAATTCTTGGATATTATTTGATAATGGAAATTATGAAATGGATGAGTATGGAATACTCGATTTGTTGGGTTGTGAAAGTGAATCTTGGGACTCGGTTATGATTATTGGAAATAAATGGCATGATTTTGTGATGGAAGTGTTATATATGAATGTAATGGTTTATCGAAATTCATTTTATATTTATTGGTTGAATTTATTATCTTTGTAAGTATTTGTGATATATGTGAGTTTCGACATATTCTAGTATCTGGAGTTATATATATACAATACTCGAGAAAGTGCTATGTTTGTTGGATATGTGTGGGGTACTTGGGATGTGGTTGTGAGATGAGGAGAGATGTGAGTTAGAATGTCAGTTTGAGTGCTATTAGCACTACCTTAGGTACCTCCCTGGATATAGAATATACTTGAGTTTACTGTCTATGCTATGAATAGGTATTGTGGGAAAATTGAAATAAGAAAGGGAATATTACTTTATAATATTTATATAAGGATTACGAACTCCACCATCATACGTACCTTCCCTGGTTACTATTCACACACGTGCCGTGTTTCGGCCGTGTGGGCTTTCTTGGTCACGGATCCTGGAATTGTGGGATGCCGGAAAATTGTGGATATGGTTTGAATATGTTGGCACTCGGACGCCCTTGATCAGGGGTTCGAGGACCCTTAACAGGGTAGTCTGCGTAGGACTGTTTACAGACGTACGGGTCTTGATTCTTCGTCCGTACGTGCTGGCTGAAAGTTAGTCCCCCAGTTGGACGGCTTGTCCCTAGCCACATGTCGTTTGAGGGCTGTTAAATGTGGACTAGTCAGACGATCCCCGGTTGGATTGTTTTCCCCAGTACATGATGTGCAACATCACATGTACCTCCCCTTGGATACTGATACATGGATATGGTCTGGATATGACGGAACCCGGGGCATCCTTGACGGGATGTTGCTGTAGACCCTTGATTGGGTAGTCTGCGCGCGTAGGACTGTTTACAGACGTACGGGTCTTGATTCTTCGTCCGTACGTGCTGGCTGAGAGTTAGTCCTCCAGTTGGACGACTCGTCCCTAGCCACATGTCGTTTGAGGGCTGTTAAATGTGGACTAGTCAAACGATCCCCTGTTGGATTGTTTCCCCTGGTACATGATGATGGTGAGAGGTGGGTGTTATTATATAACATATATGTATATGTGGTTTTGATTCTGGTTTGAGATTTGAGAGTTTGTACATGTATAAATGTTTAAGCCCTGTATTGGGAAGTGTTGTTCGACAACATACGCCTTGGATAGGGTATGGTTGTGTGGAAAGAATTGACATAAAGGGAAGAAATTGATAATGTGTTTCATGTACATACGCCTTGGATAAGGTATGGTTGCATGTTGATTTGATATAAAGGAAGAGTTTGGGAATGTGCTCATTGTGTTTTGTTGGAATTTGATTGGTGATAAATCTGAAATGTATTTGTTGGTTCTGCTTTAAATAATGGTATATTATCGGAGTTGTGACCGTTGATATGAGAACTACGTGTGGCTTGATCCCTTGTCCAAGGGTACGTAGGCAACCTGGGGTCTCACCAGGTGCAGCCGCAGAATATTATTGCGTTTAAAAGGTTTGATCGATTCTGAATGTGTGATCGGATTTTTGAGGTGGTTAATGGATTTGAATCCGGTTTAATGATTTTTGGGAGTAATTGTATAATTGTTTGAGATCATGAATGGTTTGGTTTTGAATTATCTGAAGGCCGGAGGCCTATTATGTGATTGCATGTTGTTAACTTGTGCATGCTGCCAGTTGGTGTTTTAAAATGTGTTTTATGCAGGTTGGAATTTTTGGGGAATGTTCAATTTACAGGAGAGACTGCCGAAATTTCGGCAGAAAGTCTTGTGCTCTTTTCCCTTAATTTGGGAAAGAGGCTAAATTTTTAGTAAGTGGGCCCGGCATCGGTGTGATGTCGGAATTTCCACAGGATTCGTCTCGAGTTTCGAGGAATTCGGGGCGGGTCCTGTCATTCACCCTGTTGGGTTTTCTGGGTCAATAATTATCGTGTGTTATTTACATTCCGCTGTTACTAGTTTTAATTTATTAATCACAAAATTGTTTGTGTTTGTGTGCTTTTGAAGAAACTTAATTTAAAAAGAGTAGTCTTTTTCTTCTCACCTACTGCACCCCCCCTCTGTAGGCTTTTAGAGCCTAGGGCCTGGTTTTACAACTCCTTTGATGTAGAGAAATCTTTTGCAAGGGAAAGACGACTCTTTTTTATCCTAAATATATGGTTGAACCTTTCACGATCTGGCAGCCCGGAGTCAAGTACAACCAACCTTTGAGCTGTGTAGTGGAGTTGTTGAATATCATTTGTGTCAAACTGAAACACTAATAAAAACTGGGACAGGTTCTTGGTTGCAGCATATCCGACTGCGTATATGATTCCGGGGATCCAAAGCAATGTCGTTTTTTTTGGGATGTAAAAAACGACTTGTCGTTGTATTTAAAGACTCTGACATTTGGGAGGGAAAATCAGTTATTTCCTTCCTTCACTGTTATAGTCTTCCTCCTCATACTCATTCTCTCTCTCTCCGCAATACACATTCTCTCTTTCTCTGCAACTCAAGGAAACTCATAGAAGATGAATCCAGAGGAAGAAATCGCCAATGACCTGCTCCAACAAATGCTCTCATCAGGAGTTGCAATGCTGGTACTTTTTCCTTAATCTTTTGACTAAAATCAAAATTCTTTAAGATTATGATTATTTTTTTTATTGTATGAAATCTAGAAATAGGACTTGGAAATATAAGCTGAAAACTGAAGATTACATCTCCTTTTTGAAATTCTTTTCCAATTTATCAGAAATTTAGCAAAATCTTGTAGTTTTGAAATTATTTTCCCATTTATTAGAAATCTAGCAAAATCTATCAGAAATTTAACATCCAAGATACAGCAAATATAATGTAGTCTAGCAGCACAAAGGACATAAATCAGAACAATATAAAATCTGAGCTCAACAATATAATGTAGTTTAGTGTTGTGTCTGCATGTTAAAAAGCACCTAAGGACTGGGATTGTCCAGAAACACCATTAAACTACAAGATTTTGCTAGATTTCTAATAAATGGGAAAAGAATTTCAAAACTACAAGATTTTGCTAAATTTCTGATAAATTGGAAAAGAATTTCAAAAAGGAGATGTAATCTTCAGTTTTCAGCTTATATTTCCAAGTCCTATTTCTAGATTTCATACAATAAAAAAAATAATCATAATCTTAAAGAATTTTGATTTTAGTCAAAAGATTAAGGAAAAGGTACCAGCATTGCAACGCCTGATGAGAGCATTTGTTGGAGCAGGTCATTGGCGATTTCTTCCTCTGGATTCATCTTCTATGAGTTTCCTTGAGTTGCAGAGAAAGAGAGAATGTGTATTGCGGAGAGAGAGAGAATGAGTATGAGGAAGAAGACTATAACAGTGAAGGAAGGAAATAACTGATTTTCCCTCCCAAATGTCAGAGTCTTTAAATACAACGACAAGTCATTTTTTACATCCCAAAAAAAACGACATTGCTTTTGACCCCCGGAATCAAATACGCCGGATACGATACACATCGCATTGGATACGTATTGGAGTCCATGGAGCTGGAAGCCAAAGAGAGAGAAGGAAAGATTGAGGAGAGGAGGAAGAAGAAGAAAATATAGGACGCATGTGAGGAGGAAGGTAGAGAGAGAGATGAAGAAGAGAAGGTGGAAAAAGAAAAACGAGCGGCGCCACATGAGGAAGAAGAAGACCTAAAATTCTAAAATGAACGAGGTCGTTGTTGTTAAAAACAGATATGTTGACCACACAGGTCAACCTGCAGCCCTTTCACAATAAAAAAGGTCCATGAGCCTCCCTCCAAACATAACCGAAGCAGACCAATCGTTAGTTTACATTTGTCAAAATTTTTGTGTTTTCTGAGCGGCCCAAATTTAACAACTATTATAGGTTATCTTTGTCGATTCTGAAATTTTTAACGTAGCTTAAACCTAGCCCAGGGAGCTGGTCTAAGCATAGAAAACATGTCTAGGCCTGAGGCATCACTTTAGTATAATTCACTATCATTCTTTATAAAACATGTGAAGCCTTGCTTATCCATTGCCAGCTTATCCATTTTTACCAAGTAATAAATTTCATGTGAAATTTTTGTGCAAAGTTTGTGGAAAGCATCTACTTATTGCAAAGTGTGTTGAGATTACGTGCAAGCATTTGTGTTCCATATGCATTATGCAGCACCTTATTTTATATCACAACACCTTTTATTTTTTCTTGCATTTTTTTACAGATACATAATAATGCACGTATGCATTTGTGTATGTGAATTTTGGTACACTTGGTGGTCTATTGCTGTAATTATGTTATGACATAAATGACTTCATTTATTTGCAATTTAATTATATGTTTCCTGTTACTCAGTTAAATTATCATATAAAGTGATGCTCGACATTCCAACAGAGAAAACATGTCTCACATAGGCTGGAATCCAATTAGAGCATCTTTAAGTGATGCGAGATGTGAGATGTTATTTCTAGCCGTTAAATGTTTATGTGGCACTTTTGACACATTAGTTGGAGATGCTCTTATCTCGCAAATCATAAATTGAACTTAATCATGGATGGTCATTCAATCCACTTTCTTAAGAGTCAATTTTGAAGTATTGTAGAATGTGTTGAGCAAATGTTTTTGGCCGTTTCTAAATTATAGTTTGGATGTGGATATCACTTTCTCTTTTTTGTGCGAATAGACATTCACCTTCCAAGTTTCCATCTCATAATCCCATATCCTTGGTGAAATGAAATGGTTCGTCAAAACATTTGTCCTTTTATCTTTCAGGGCAGTGGTTGAGTAAGATCAGAGAATTCAAGTAACGCCAATTTAAGGGAAAATCTTATAGAAATTTAGTGAAATACCCATTCCTAGACATAAAACTATAAATATACCCTATACCATTCATTATATATAAACATACCCAAAATAAACCCAAAAATCAACAATTGTATATTTTTTAATTTAATTAATAAGATGAAATATCTTTACTACCCTTTTTTGCATTAAATTAGTTTTGGATCTCGTTTGAAGCCTCAAGCCCCTTTCCTGCTTCAAACCACCATCTCTCAGATTCTCTCCCTTCTTCCCTCTCTCTCCCTTCAAAGTAAACCAAACAGTCTCGAAGCCATGGACCAACACAAGACCGACGACAATCTCCATTACACCGGTGGCCTCACACGTGTTCTCGCCACCGATGTCTCCATTTCCTTTGCAGGTTTGTTCCATATGCTTCAATTCGTTATTTCCCTTTTGATTTTTGCTTAATTAACTTGAATTTCGACTTGATTTCAGTTTCTTCGTTGAATTTGGTGCTAATTTCTATTTTTTCGATATGAACAGAGCTAATGGTTAAGCTCGCTGAGTTTTATGGCTACTCTGTAGATTTGAGGTGTCAATTGCCGGATGAAGGTGTTCAGAACGCCGACGCTGATGGTGATTGCAAGAAGAAAGAAGATGAAGACGATTTCTCTTTCGCATGCTCCAACCCCGACGGATCGCCGATTTCCACCGACGATATATTCCAAAATGGCCAAATCCGTCTTGTGTTCTCGATTTTCAACCCGGATCTCTTGTTTGCAGATGCGACGACGATTTTTCCAGAGCCAGAGGGGTTGCCACTTCCTCTTCCTCTCTGCGGCCGCCATTGAAGAAGCTCATCAGTGATGCCTCTGATGTACGTATTTTCACCGTTTATTCTTATGTTGATTGCTCATTTCAATAGTTTCTAGTGTTTATTTTATGAATTATTGTGTTTTCTGTTTGTGTTTGGCTTGTGAACATTTTAAATTCAACGACTTAGTTTGTATGGCTTAGGTTAGAGATTTGAACACGTTAACTTTTATGTTGTAGTTTATGATTGTTTCAACAACTTATTTTAAACATTAGCTTATTTGACCAAGCAATCTGTTTTAATGAGTTATGTAAGCATGACATGACAAGTTGCTAGTGAGTTTGTTTCTTCACTTCAAGTGCGTATTAATTTGTGTGGAAGGAAGGTTTCAATTTTTCATGTTGAAGAATGACATGACAGAGATCAAAAAATTGGTAATGAGGTTGAGGACCTACCTATTGAAAAACATGCATTGCCTATTTGATTTGATTTTTCTCTTTTCTCTATCTCTGGTTTAAATGTGGAAAATGGATTTTTTTTTAAAAACAATTTGTAGGTGTTCTTTGAATTTTAGTTTGCTATTTGGTGTTGGTTGATTTTGAATTGGTCATATGTGTTGGCAGAAAATTCATGCATTGCTGTCTCTCATCTGCAGTTGTTGTTCAGTTTAATCCCTGTAGGAGCTTGTACCCAAGTGTGTGAGGCTGGCTCACTTGTTTCATGTTTGATGTAGTAGCACTAGTCATTTTGATTTGGCTGTAAGATTTAGCTATAAGGAATTGCTTTCTGCGTTTTGAAACCAAACCAATTTCTCATTTGAAGCAATAAGTTTCTAGAATCTGTTATACACATGAACTTATTTGATGACTGCAAAGACCTATATTAATTTATTGGATGATCAAATTTACTATTTTCGGTATGAAATGCTTGCTAAATATTCATCTCTAACCCGAGTGTAGCACAATGCACTGCGACTTAACCCATTTTGCTTACTATTGAATGAAAAACAAGATTTCCTCTTTTTATTTTCCTCTATTGATCTACTATATGGAGTTTCTTTGCTTTTTCTGCCTTGTAGATTTCTTAGTTCAATTTAGAAAATCTATGTTATTCTCTTATTGGTTCGGCATATATCTATTGAAATTTTGACTCGGGGAGTGAATGGTTCATATTATCCCTGTAGTTTGTAGTGAAATAGCAGACTATTCAAATTCTATATACTATTTCAGCTTATTAATTATGCGCTTTGGGCTTATGATTGTTATATGTGTTGTTCCAATTATTCTATTATGCTTAATTATTTTGTTCTTATTTCTTGTTGTCAAATTTGGTGAACAACCTTGGTACCATTGCAAGGTCTGGCACCAAGGAATTTATGGAAGCCTTGGCTGCTGGTGCTTCTCTTGTTGCAGATAAGGTCATTGTTACCACCAAGCACAATGATGATGAGCAGTATGTGTGGGAGCCACTCCGATTCAATATTTATGGTATGTGGAGTAATGAAGGATCAATTAATTATGCAAATGAAATGATGTAGTTGATTTTGAGTGGTATGGAGTTGTAAACTTTTATCGTACCTATTATACAAATGAAATGATGTAGTTGTTAACTTCCAGTAAGTGGTATGAACAGTTGTGATACTGTTCATACCCTGCAACTGAGTTGATTTCTATGACATAGTATTAACAGTGTACTTCTATGAGATAGTATTAACAGATTTTCAGTAACAAAGCATGCTCTATATATAGCTATGCACTTGAAGTTTATGATATGTAGAATGTGATTTTTACTAGGAATATAGTTCTATGACATGGTATTAACAGTGTACTTTTTTTTCTTGTAGAGGTTTTTCCTTTTGCCTTTGCGATTGTATCTAGTGAAACTATGGACAATTGGAGATGGTTTCTGCAAAGGATATCGGCTGTCTTGCTAGGCTTCTTTGGGTTTTTTGTATGAAATAGTATTAACAATGTTTTTTGTATCAAATGGTATTAACAATGTTTTTTCTATGAAATGGTATTAACAATGGTTTTTTGTATGAAATGGTATTAACAATGGTTTTTTGTATGAAATGGTATTAACAATGTTTTTATTTGTATGAAATGGTATTAACAATGTTTTTTTTGAATGAAATGGTACTAACAATGTTTTTCTATGAAATGGTATTAACAATGTACTTCTATGGCATGGTATTAACAATGCACTTCTATAGCATGGTATTAACAATGCACTTTTATGATATGGTATTAACAATGTATTTTTATAACATGGTATTAACAATGCACTTCTATGACATGGTTTGTGGAGGTTTGATGGAGAATGAAGGGTCGTGGGGACAAACCCTTGGTTTTCTGATTTTTTAATTTTTTTTTAATTTTAAGTTTGGGTTTTTTCAAAAAAATTTGATATGGGCTCGTTGGGCTTGTTTTGGGTTTTTTTGGGAATTTTGTTTTGGGCTTGTTTTAAGTTAATCAATGGCAGAGATGTAATTTATAGGAACTTCAATACTAATTTCATATGTAGTAAATGGTTTTTGGGTGTGTTTCTAAAGTGCATTCCATGTAGGGTTTTTTTATAATTTCAGCCCCTATTTTGGGTATATTACTAAAGCTCCCAAAATCTTATACTAAAAGGATCAAGAATTTTTTTAAACATGTTATTTCGTTAAGTGGCCAGAGAAAGATGGGAAGCATGGAAACAAAAGGGAGGAAAAGATGAACTATAGATTGAAATTCCATATTATACAACGAAGAGTTGGGTATTATGAGAGCAGGATACCATACCACATATTATTATACAAGTACAGAAAACTAACTTAATAAATGACATACAGAAAGAAACTAAATAACTTATCTTAAGCAAACTAAAAGATTTTCTTCTACTTTCCACAACGAAAATCTGACCATCTCAATGCTCTCAATGCTGGGGAGTGAGAGACGGAAACGAAGGGATGGATTGTAAAATTAATTTCCTACCAGTCCTTCGACCAGGTGATGGCCCAAAGTCACTATTAGGAGGGCACACCCTCTTACTATTGGGAGAAGCAGTCTTGACGCCGGTGCTAGGAGATCCATCTCCTTGAAGAATCTCCGGCATTTCATCCTCTGGAACAGTTTGGCTATGTCTCTCAAACTTGGATTCGGGGTGCAGAATATTTGGTTTTCCGAGTTTCTGGCTTGTATACAATCCAGAAGAGGATCCTCCAATGCTAAAAACAGAAGATCGCAGCGGTTTGTTCTTTGATGAAAATGGCAGTGAAACCATTTGTCTGGAACACAAATTGTATCATTAGAGTTGTTATAACAATGAAACATCAACTTCTCAACCCACAAATAGTTTAAGAATTAAACCTGGAAAGCCTTAAAGGCGTTGTGGGAAGAGCAGAATCCAGGCGCTGCTCTTCATTTTTCGGAATTTCAATTTTCTGTTGATGTTTCTCAGCCACACTCTTTTCACATGCTTCTGCTTCTTCCTCATCCAGCTCAGCTTCTGTTCCTATAAAAGATCCTGAATTCCAAAAGAATAAGGAGCAAATGTAAAGATAATCAGCAAGCACACTTGAAGAACTTCATAGGAACAAATGTAAAGATGATAAGAAATCAAAGGCATGCCAAGCATAGCACTTCACTCACCATCCTTTCTACCAAATGCGTTTTTACAGCCTTCACATCTGCAGCTAATAGAGCATCCAACACCGCCCTGTAAAAGAAAACCATATGTTAATAAGATTGAATAGGGTTTTATAAGCAAACAGAATATGCTGAGGGGAAAACCTGATAGCATTCACAGTATTTTTTCAGGAAGCTTGATTTCTTGCAGTTGCATCCTCTTTTATGTCGTGCAGAAGCTGGGGTCTTGCTGGATTCCTCCTGCTAGTGAAAACAACTTTTACAGGTTAGATTGCAGTTCAACTAGCAAAAAGAACAGAGAAGAGTTGACTTATTTTCTAACCCCAAGTTCAGGAACAGAATCAGAGCTCCTAATCACTTTCAGAGCAAATGCAAGTGGGTTGCGAGACTCAATCTGTTTACGAGTTGCAAGAACAGTATCTTCATGGATAGGCTTGTTGAAGCATTCTTGACATGAACATGGTTCTATGCAGTAGACACCAGCAGCAAAGCATTCGCAGTAACTACATGAATAGTATCACGAGTCAAATAATAAACTCAAGGACTTCTAATGGACTAATCAACCAGATGCATATATCTCAATGCAAGCGACGTAACAAAAATTTTAGGCTTCACTAAACGGGAGATGAACCTACAGTTTCAAACACTTTGATTTTTTACAGTTACAACGTTTGCAACACTCAGTTTCTCCAGCATGTTCAAACCTGCGCCTGCAAATCCAATGAGATGATAGATAAATATACAAAAAAATTATGAGATGATAGATAAATATACAAAAAATCTAACCAATTACATGAAAAATGAAAATCAACATGACAACAATTTAATGGAGAATATCTAGTCAACAGCACATGCCTCTTCTTTTTGGGACTATTTTAGATGGTTCTACAATGAAAATGAGAAGATATTTGCATTGCTTCTTTTTTTAGACTTCTTCACACACGAAAACATATTCATCAGAAAGACCCCTCTGGTTTGGAATATACACAGCAGCATAAAAAAAAATGATCAAGGTCCAGAGGTGAAGCCTTTAAGGGTGACCAAACTAGTGTTTGTAGTTCAGATATATATATATATATTTTTATTCCTCATCTACCATGACCTGAAAATTCCTTTTAAAACATATTGCATATACTTGACATTGTATCATCCTAACATCATACATCACAAAACTTGAGATCCACCATATCTTGTTTCCATTCATTTTTGGTTTAGCTGAACACAATCTAGTTTCATGTTCAAATTAACACGGATGATCTTGATCGTAGTTTGACGAAAAGTGACAAGGCATGAAAAAATTATACATAGGCATATCGCCTATGTAGGCCAAACAGATCCTAACCAGGCGTGTGAACACAGCTGGCCACATATAGAATGGTTTATAAAATAAAAATTGAAGATAATCATAAATGGTTTTCAGTACTTAGTGTTAGTTCTATCTATTCTCCCCACTCCACTATCACATCTCTTTTGTCTCTGTCTCGTCTCTCCTTTCCTATTCATTTGAAAACAGAAGGATTAAGAAAGGGGTTCTTTAGTTTTTAAAATTAACATCCAAAAGAGAAGAATACAGGCATATTTTACTTAAGATCTTTATGTTGGTATCCATGCATCACTACCAAAATGCTATGTCTTGTTGTTATGACTCGCCGTCATATGTGATTAGAGGCTATATAGTTAGTGCAGAGTTTATATACGCATCTGAATAAAATTGATTTCAATCCAAACCCTACTAAATAAAGTTCCAAATACACAGTGAGATAGAAACAATTGGAAGTTTCTATCCGGTAATTAGTATATTTCCAAATAAATGCAAGGAAAATATCAAGACCTGTAAGATTTTCCTGAAGCCATTTTGAATTCTTTGGGCTAATACGACTGTCCCACCACCAAGAATATAAGCGTCTGGACTCAGAATGTAACAGGGTTGCCATGACTCCAGCGCAGCACAACAACAGAACTGGTTTTGACTTGGGAAAGGTCTGATCCTTGTACCAGTAATAAACCCCCAGATAATGGATCCAGGCCAGATTATCAGCTCAATGAACTTCCACCGCTCAATATTCCAAAGGAGGCTTTACAGTTCTGTATATCTCACTCCTGCCTGGACACCAAAATCACCAAAGAAAATGTAAGTGCAAGAAAACTTTAAAGAGATTGTCGGAATGGCATAAAGTTCTACCAGCAAGAAGTTATCAAGACAAAACCAATGATAGGAAATTGCAGATTGCCTGCTCTATTAGACAGATGCAATTGATCCAAGGGAAGAAAATAAGTAACACTAAGCAAGAGGACATCAAGAAAAAAACAAACAATGTGGCAAACTGAGGTTGTCTTTGATATATGAGAAATCAAAATTCATACAAGTGCTACAAATTGGAAAATACAAAAACTAGGTGATCCAGAAATTGACCCCAATAAAACTCAGAATAAAGGAGCTTTTTCACCTAATCAACACTTCGCAAAATGAGAAGCCATACTTGAACTACTAAAACAAAAAACCAACACAATGATCAAACACAGGAAGGAGTTCATGGGCAAACGAACATACCACTCAAAGATGAGCTTTTTATTTTGCAAATGGATTCCAAAAAAACAGAAGAAAAAAAAGATTGACTCTTTTATTAAACATAAGATCAGGAACTTACCAGAAGATTGAGTGACAGCCGGTGCTGGATTTCCAATCAACAAGTGAACCTACAAATCAAAGAAACATAAATGCATTAGTTTTGAGCAGATGGGTCTTCATAAAAACTGCAAAAGCTAATCCTTTATGAACCATAAGATTAAAACCTTACTCAATGAATGATTTCAGTGGTGGGTTCTGATAGACAATGCAAAGCTACCATTCAAGGGTACACACAACAGCTTTCACATGTAAAGCAAATGAGTTTCAATAGAGACTGCCAATACTGATTCTTTTTGCTCCGTTTGGATCAAGTACATGCCAAAGGAATGAAAAACTGGAATGGGGTTCTGATCAGCAGCTATGATTGGAAAACTCCACCTGCATACATTACAGTTTCACCCCATTTTCTCTCTTTTTACTCTGTTTTCTCCTCAAACAGGAGACTCCCACTACTCTTCTCTCTTTATTGGGTTTTGTGTAGTATAGTTGACAGATTTGGAACTGTCACTATTTGATGACTCATGAACTGTAAAGGCAAGAAAGAGAATGAGGAAGTAAAAAAGTAACACATTTTGTAATTTTCCCAGCATTAAAAGTAATTATAAAAAAAACTCATTTTGTAAGTTTTCTTAATCTTGGAAACTATTGTGAATTGAAAAATCCATTGACATTTTAAGTAATAATATTCTGAGAGTTATGCTGTCGTTTGTCGTTACTTTGAAAATTTTGCCCACTTTTGTCATCATTTTTCACTTTTCGGTGTGTGGATATGGAGGGAGGAGAAAAGTGTTTAAGGGAACCCAAATGACTAATCTACCCCTGCTTAAGATCTGCATAATGTTCTTTTTTGGGGGTTCTGCATATTTCTGGATTCAAGGAATAATTTCTGTTCCTTTTCATTGCTTTGGTAATCTTTCATTATGGATTCAAGGATTCAAGGAATACTTGCACGATTATGGCTGGGGAATCTATATATTGATCTGATTTCATTGCTACGGCTCTTCTTAAGTTTTAATAGTTTATACTACTTTTAGCAAACCAAATGATACTAAATCAATATTTTGTAATATAATAATAACACAACGTACACAAAGCTGCCATATATAAAGAATGAACAAGTGGGGAGCTGTACATGTCTAAGCTTTACGTTAGCAATTGCAAAACTCTCAATATTTTCTTCTAAAAGTATTGAAAAACACCACCAAATTGCAACTTTGGGATTTAGATACACTTAACTTAATATTAGACGTCTCTCCCACCACAGTTGGATTCTTGTATGAATTTATTTCATTTTTTATGCAAAGATTCTTGTATGAAATTATTGACATTAATTTGGATTAATGTGGATGATATCAGTCACTTTTCTTCTGCTGGGTCGTCACCTTTTCATAGTGGACCGGTTGGACCGGACGGTGGAGCCTCAGCCATCCCTTGGCCTCTCATCATTCCAACAACTACAAGTCTACAACTCTACCGCTACAACCTACATAGTATAAGCTTGGGAGAAACCCCAAAAAATTCCTCCATTCCTCCCTTCATATGTGTCATGCACAACTATTTTATTTTGATGCCTTAAATGGCCACATTTTCATGTTTAAAAATCTGTTTATACAACAGAGAATGGTGCTTGTACATTCAAATGGGAAGTGATTACAATATTTGATATCAACATCTGTCTATGAACACGGATGCAGAGTTTTATGTTTGAGTACGCCACAAACTTAAAATCGTAAGATTCCTCATTAATCTATGACTACACTCTATATATATATATTTAAAAAGTTGAGAAAATGAAAGACGTCAAGGCCACTTTCGGCCTATAAATAACTTCATTTGTGTAAATATCGGCAATGTATCAGGTATTGTGGATTGACATTGGTTGATTACAATGAAAGAAAATTACTCAAATTTTATATATAAGGAAAGTAAGTAAAGTGATGAAACACAACCATCACAGTTTTTAGCATTACAAGGAAAGTAAGTGGCATGATAGGAGACGCATACCTACCAAAATTGGAAAAAATAAAGGAAAATCATGTTTGCGGAGATGGGAAGAAATTGAAGTACTACTTGATCATGAAGATCAAATACTTAATTTGTGCTATAATGATGATTAGATTATTATTTACATTTTGGTGTTTGTTTGGTAATGACAGTGATGCATTAAATAGATAGTTTTTTTTTTATAAAAGAAAGTAGCTAGGTTTTACATCAGCACCGTTGAATTATTAATGATCCAGCCCACACATGCCACATGCGAGTGACTTTCACTCTGCAATCACGTTGACAATTCTGGGTCTCAAGGGCACATGGGTGATTATGTACCAGTCAAGAACCCTAACCATTTCATTCAAAATGTGATCAGATTGGTTATGGCCATCATGGTTCATGGACCACCTTGGTCCCTTCAATGCAAGTATAAGTAATTTTCTTCCTTCTTCCCGTCATAATGCTTGAATTTAAAATTTTTATTATTATTAAAATGACATTTAAACTACTCTAATGTACGAGGAGGGAGTTGAACACGGGTGCAAGAGGGCAAACACACTAATACATTATCTTGACCAACTGGCCTAACTTATGTTTGCATAATGCTTGAATTAATTAGTATATAGTTAGTAGGAGATTGGTGAACATTGCTGTGCTTAATTAAGAACGTCGAAGAAGAAATTAAGGCCTCCCAACGCCAAAGAAGTTTGTTTAAGGCTGTGTGGGTCAAGAGGTGACAAAACAACAGCTAAAGTTGCTTGCTTCTAACCAAACCCTAGATATCCTCTCTTGCACTTAGTAGCAAGTCTAGCATGATGATACATATCACATATTATGAAACCATTTAAAGCACATCGCAGCACCGTTGAAATAATGATCAAGCACATATCAATATGAACCATGAATTTGGTCCCACATCTTTTCTTTTATTTGGCACACATCTAAACAAGCATTATAGTCAAAGTTGCCAAAGAAAAATGGAGTGAAGCCATAATTTCTTGCTGCCACTTTAGATGAGATTTTGTGACTTATCTTGGAGCTAGGGTTACTTGTTGTGACCCCTCCTAAGACAGCTGCTTTTAAAGTTGTACGTATATTGGTGAGCATATTGCCAAATCCCCCTTCATTTTCCGGCCTCCTATTTGATGTTTACTACCCACCAAATGACCAAAGCTACAATGCTTTGAAGACACTAGACTTGTCGGTCACCGACCCATATGATGTGATCATTCATCTCTCTCTCTCTCTCTCTCTCTCTCTCTCTTAAATTATTGGATATATATGGTGAAAGTAAAATGCCATTTATATGACCTCTCTTAAATCCCGCTTCCAAAACTAACACCCCCTCCTCCCCCACCAATCATAATAAAAAATTGTCCTCCAAATCTTGAAAAGCAATGTGGAGAGGTGGAGATTAGATTAGGGTAGGCAATTTAGCAAATGGACCCCAACAAAAAGATGATCAGATTGAGATTTTGTTTTTGTGTTTTAGCGCAAGTATTGTAAGCCAGCTAAGGCACCCCATGTTCCCTCAAAGTTGGCCAAACGTACAAGCATATATTTTGATGGGGTCTTTGGGCTAAGTGACAAGGATATAAGGCTACCACTCTTCATGCTCACCCATGTGCCACCAATATTTGTCACATTATTTCATACGACCTACTGTGCTTGGTTTACCTACATGTATATCAACAGAACCACCCCTCCCAAGAGCATGTCCAGCCTTGAGCCAAAATTGGGCAAAAGGCCCCCCAAAGCAGCCCAAGAGAGCTCCAGCGCGAGAGAAGAAGCCCGGGCAAATGGTGGGTCCCACCAAACTGGGCAAGCCCACGGGCAGATCTTGCCTGGGTTGCAGCCCAAAGGCGCTGACGTCATTGACAGTAAATTCCAAAAAAATTTACTGTTGACACGTGAATTTCACGCACCAACGGTAAAAAAAATTTGATTTCACCGCGCTGACGTCAGCGACTGACATCTCCCAACGGGAAGACGCCACGTGGCGCTTCCCGGATGCTCTGATCGTTTTTTGTCCAGAAATCCGACGGACTCGATTTTTTTGGGTAAAAAAATTCGAATTTTTTTTTTAAAATACCAAAAAATTCTGGATTTTTTCTCTATAAATACATAACCATTTTATTCACTTTCCACACCAAATCTTCATACCAACTCTTCTCATTCCAATATTTTTTACTTTCCACTCACATTTTTCTTTTACAAAATTCCATTTGTGCAAAAATATAAATGGCCTCTTCCATCGAAGCCGGAGGGTCGTGGACAAACTTTCGAAGAGGTCAAAATCTTGGCGACGAGGTAAAAAATAATAATTTCCGTTTTATTCAATTTAATGTCATATATATATATATATATATATATATATATATATATATATATTTCTTTCTTGCATTTCTAATTTCATTTTTTAAAATAGATTATTCAAGGCAAAACAAAAAAGAGGAAAACCATTACACATGGCTACTCAAGTGAGCAATGCCCGCAATCGGCTCCAGTGGTGCGTTCCATGTCGGAAATAATGGCACTATTACGTCCTCTGAAGGAAAATACTCCCCCACGTCGTGATCCGATGGAACTGCCTCTGCCAATGATTGATTCGTCCTTGTACTCGATTAACTCGGACTATGAAGACCGGGAGTATTTCAATTGTATGATGAGTGAGTAGGTATTTCAATTGTATGATAAGTGAGATGTGAATTTTATAATAAAAATGGACACGTGGCAACCAAAAATTTTATCCGAAAATCTTATTCGAAAATTTTATCGGAAAATGTTATCTCAAATTTTAGGTGAGAATTTTATAATAAATAGTGACACATGGCAACCGAAAATATTATCTGAAAAGGTTATCAAAATTAATGGTTTAAAGTAAAAAAAAAAAGAAAATAAAGTACAATGAATAGTATTTGCCCTGCCCTAGCCTTCCAAGGGTGGAACCAACTAAGGCAAGGCTGCCACTATTCACGTGAATAGTGGCAGCCCTTGCCTTGCCTTAGCCTTGCCTTAGCCTTCATGGTTGGACATGCTCTAATAACTAGTGCTCTATTCGCTTTCTAGTGGATACAATCATAGAGCTCTAAACTATTGCAAGAACTATGAATGAAATTACTCTACTACTAAAGTTATGACTGCTCATTGAGTTCGATAATATTATTACATGTTAGCCTATATATATATTTTTTTAAATTTTGGAATTACATCCATAATTCAGTTAAAAAAACAACTAACCGCAAAGAGTCATTACAATAACTGAGCGATCTAACATCAAAATTAAGACATTTTAGGTATCCTCCACTAACAATCATGCAATATCGAAGAAATTCTGGCATGCATAGACATCCCAACTAAGAATGCAACTCAGAATAACAAAAAATAGGTAAAGTTTGAAAAAACCAAGCCATAAAAATACAAATAAAACTCTCACAAATAATATTTGAACTTAAATCAAAATAGGGTCCAACTAGGAAAGAATCTCAAGAGATAAAATCTAATCCTATTAAAAATATGACTAACATAAAAGTACTTGAGTGAAAATAACTCCAGCTTGGAATCCTATAATGAATGAATGATCATGTCATGATTTACCTGAAATTAAGTTCCTCATATCAATCAAGTCATACTTCGAAAATCCTTGATTGAATGTGTTGGGCCAACACTTCCAATAAAAGATATTCACACACTAATTCCCGACTTATGCTAGAGTCTAGGAAATGCCAATACAATTTTCATGCTAACAGGAGAGGTAAAAAACTACACAGAAAACCCAAATAGTCTATGTGACTTATTCCTAACATAAAGAAATTGCAAAAAAGATGGTGGTAGAGATCCGACACCAAAACGCAGATGGAGATCCAAAGACAAATAGGGGAAACCTTTTGTCTCTGAAAATTGGGAAAAAGAGAAGAAGGGAGGAAGGGAGAATGAGAGAAAGGAGGAAGAACAATGGCTTCCTCCCCCTCAAAATGAAAACGATTATAGAGTGTGTTTTGGGACAGTAAATTCATGTGGTGTTGTCTTCAATTTATGCATTTTGAGTGTATATTTATTTATAGTCATATATTATATATAGATTACATGATGTATATGTTAGCAATAAACCGAAGAAAAAAATTATAAAATTTATTTTGATGAGCCATAGCAAAGGCAATTGTGCAAGTTCTTCCAACTACATATCATAGCTTATGCATATGGCATATTTTGAACAAATTTTCTGAAAAGGTAAATCCACCCACGCTCAGAAAGAGATACTCGAATTTTAATGCTTGCATATGGGATATAGATACAACATCAGAATTTGAATCAAAATGGCTTGCCTTGGTTACAGAAAGTGGATTGAATGACCATCCATAGTTAAATTCAATTTATGATTTGCTGGTGTTTGGGGGTGGTCAAAATTTACCCATTCACCCAATCCGCTAAGGAGGAATTCCTAGCGGCCCAGAATTCCTACTGGCGCAATTCCTAGCGGCCGAAGAATTTCTAGCGGCCGAGACTTCCTAGTGGTGCAATTCCTAGTAGCCGAGAATCCCTAGCGACCGAGAATTCCTAGTGGCGCAATTCTTAGAAGCCAAGAATTCCTAGCAGTCGAAGAATTTCTAATGGCGGAATTCCTAGCCGAGAAGTCTTAGCGGCCGAGGTGCTTTCTCAAAAATATGGCAGAGCGCTTCCTTTTGCAAAAATGGTCGGGCTCTTCCCTTTGCAAAAGTGGTCGGGCGTATCCTTGCAAAAGTGGGCGGGCGTATCCTTGAAAAATTGGCCGAATGCCTCCTTTTGCAAAAGTGGTCGGGCACTTCTCAAAAAGTTGGGCCGAACAGAGTACTAAAATAAAACATATGTAAGACCTATAAACAAAAAAAAAATGTAAATGTAATTAAAATTTTGGAATTTTCCGGAAAAAATCGGAAAAATCGAATCGGAATGAGTTCGAAATTTTTCGAATCGGAATTTCGGAATTTACAAATACATTCCAATTCTGATATGAATTTTATCAAAAAAATCGGATTTCGGCACTTTCGGATATCGGAGGTATCAGAGTCGAATTTTTTCGGAAAATTTCGAACCGAAATCGGTCGAAATCGGATTTTCCAATTCAATTTACACTCCTATTCAAAAGGCTTATGCCTCAATGCTTCAAGACTTACGCCTCGCATAGCACCACTAAAAACGCCTCGTCTTTGAAAACATTGCATGTGACTACAAGGGAAGGTGATGGCACAATGCAGTTGCCTCAAGTGGAGCAACAGGCAGGCCAAGATTCACATCATGAGATCTCTGTCAAACAATTCAGAAAACTTGGTTAGGTTATTTTAAACTGTGTCAAAATGTCAGGTACAACACTTATGTCATAGATGATGAATTTTCCTATTTTTAGGCACCCAAATGGCCCCACAATCAAACAACACCCCGCCATCCCCCCTCCCCCTCCCCCCCTTCCCAAAAAAAAGTTGGGTAGTTTTATGTAATTAATCCTTTTTAAAATATAATTTATTATCAATTTTTTAGAACTTGGAAGAAAATGTATGAACTTCCTACGTAGGATTACTATTTTTATTAGGTGTTCCGGCCAAACTAGCCATGCAAATAGAAGAGACGACTAGCTTCAATCAATCAAAATACCATGAACTCATTTCTTATTAACATTCATATCATTTTTTCCGAAAGACAGCTTTCATTCAAACAATTTTTCTTTTCTTTTGGTTTGACAATCACAAGTTAATACAAGAGAGGATTTATCATTGATACAAATGGGTATAAACTATAACAAGTGGGTTGGCCTAACAATGAGCGGAACTTGAGCCAAAAAATTATAAATTGACCCAACTCATAATTACGAGTTGACGTCAATAATAATTATGGGTTGAGTTGGCCTAATAATGAGCGGGTCTTGGTCTAATAATGAGCGGGTCCTGAGCCTAATAATGTTGTTGCATTAACTTACATAAATCTTCAAACTAAGGCCCCGTTTGGGATTGCTTGTTTTGGCTAAAAATCTGCTTCACTTTAAAGTTAAGCAGTTTAAGGTGTTCGGTAAAAATAAAATATCCTGATTATTTTAAAAGTAGTGGCCTTTTGACAGCAGCTTTTACAAGCAGGCTCTGGGTTGCTTTTCAAGCTGCTTTTAAAAGACGCAAAGATGAATCTTCACGTGTATAAAGAAAAATTCCTTATACAATTGTTGAAGGTTCCGAGCTTCGCGTGCCTGGATTTGTTTTTGGTAATAATTAAAACATGTTATTTGTTGTTGGATATTCAGGATGTGACAGTTTAGTATTAGAACATATGGTTAGCTTTGATGGTTTGTTAATTGAGCTTATGGCCAGCTCAGATAGTTTGTTTGCAGAGCAAATGAACGCTCTGGGAGCCTTTGGTTGGCTCTATGATAGTGTAAGAGTGGTTGGCTTTAGAGATGAGTTACCTATGAGAAGTATCAGCAATCAACTATGGGAACCTTGCTATCAACACAACCATGATTCACCGGCCTCAATCATGGCGGAAGTGTCACCTACTACCATACATGCATCCTCCTCTTCTAAAATTCATACATGAATTCGTCTTGTAGCAAGGGTGCCGAATCACAGGACGCAACTCCAGTGGTCTATGAGCATATTGACATGCACGTCCGTAGGGGCAAATACCACTAGCCCTCCATGTGTTGCACATTTCCGTCTTTGGCATTCCTTGTGTGTAGTACGGGAAAACCTGCAGCTATTGATATGTAGAAGTTGGTTATTTGTACCAAATATCCATTTAGTGAATTAGTTGGTTTTAGGATAACTGATCAATAGGAAGAGAAGTTAAAAAAGAAGACAAAAAAATGCACATGTGACTGCAATGGAAGGTGAGGGCGCAATGGAGCCACAGGCTGGCCAAGGTTCACATCATCAGATCTCTTTCAAAAATTACAGAAATCTTTGAGATGAAAGACCAATAAGTTATTCATAATAAAGGTAAATCTTCACCATATAAATTAGTTGGTTTCAGGATAACTGATCAATGGGAAGAGAAGTTAAAAAAGCAAACAAAATAAGCACATGTGACTGCAATGGAAAGTGAGGGCGCAATGGAGCCGGAGCAGCCTCAAGTGGAGCCGCAACCGCCTCAAGCAGAGGCTGGCCAAGGTTAACATTATGAGATCTTTAATATGAAAGACCAATAAGTTATTCATGATAAAGGTAAAGGTAAATCTTCACCATATATATTAGCTGGTTTCAGGATAACTGATCAATGGGAAGAGAACTTCAATAAGAAGATGCAATCCTCTGTTTTCAGCTTATATGAGTGAATTTTTTTTCCTTCCAATTCCTATTTCTATATTTCATACAATAAAAACACATAATCATAATATTTAATAATCTTGATTTTAGTCCGAAAGATGAAGGAAATGGTTAATCATCAACATTGCAGTGCCTGATAAGAGCATTTGTTGGAGCATGTCATTAATGGGAAGAGAACTTCAAAAAGAAGATGCAATCCTCTGTTTTCAGCTTATATGAGTGAATTTTTTTTCCTTCCAATTCCTATTTCTAGATTTCATACAATAAAAATACATAATCATAATCTTTAATAATCTTGATTTTAGTCCGAAAGATGAAGAAAATGATTAATCATCAACATTGCAGTGCCTAATGAGAGCACTTGTTGGAGCAGGTCATTAATGAGAAGAGAACTTCAAAAAGAAAATGCAATCCTCTGTTTTCAGCTTATATGAGTGAATTTTTTTTCCTTCCAATTCCTATTTCTAGATTTCATACAGTAAAAACACATAATCATAATCTTTAATAATCTTGATTTTAGTCCGAAAGATGAAGGAAATGGTTAATCATCAACATTGCAGTGCCCGATGAGAGCATTTGTTGGAGCAGGTCATTAATGGGAAGAGAACTTCAAAAAGAACATGCAATCCTCTGTTTTCAGCTTATATGAAAACACATAATCATAATCTTTAATAATCTTGATTTTAGTCCGAAAGATGAAGGAAATTATAATCTTTAATAATCTTGATTTTAGACCGAAAGATGAAGGAAATGGTTAATCATCAACATTGCAGTGCCTGATGAGAGCATTTGTTGGAGCAGGTCATTAATGGGAAGAGAACTTCAAAAAGAAGATGCAATCCTCTGTTTTCAGCTTATATGAGTGAATTTTTTTTCCTTCCAATTCCTATTTCTAGATTTCATACAATAAAAACACATAATCATAATCTTTAATAATCTTGATTTTAGTCCGAAAGATGAAGGAAATGGTTAATCATCAACATTGCAGTGCCTAATGAGAGCATTTGTTGGAGCAGGTCATTGGTGATTTCCTCAGGATTCGCCTTTCACTCACTATGAGGTACGCTGTGGGCAGTAAATGTAGCCTAAGAATTATCTATGGCCTCGAATTGCAGAATTGGAGAGAGAGAGAGAGAGAGAGAGAATATGTATGAGGAAGAAGACGACGACGATAGCGGTGAAAGCACAAATAACTGAATTTCCCTCCAAATTGTTAGACTTCTTTAAATTTCCACATATGACAATTAATAGAACGACAAGTCGTTTTCCGCATTTAAAAAAAAAAACGACCATGCGTTTTCAAGTGTGTGTTGACCTCCAAAAAAACAAAAGTTTCTACTCCAAGTTGGCCTAATTCATCCGCCTCAAAACTACTGGGCCCTTGCTCAATAGGCCACCTTTAGTTCTTAGTAATTGCTTCCTTGAGTTCAACGCTTTCTGTGAAGACTGATGAGGATGGTGAGATATCTGTCTTCTCCTAATATTCTTCAAAAGATGCATTTGCCCATGAGAAATCCTCCCATTTATTCACATTAAGTAACATCTTAAACAAAGATACAAAAAGGACACGATTAAAAAAAGATAAAAAGATAAAAAATTACGCATTTCTAGTTGTTTGAAGAGCATAAATATGTTCAAATCCAAGAGAAGTCCACAAATATATCAAAGATAGATACAATATCCAAATTTTAAAATAATAATAATAAATTGCAGAAATGAGCCAAGAAGAGCCTAGAAAGTCATGCTTACCCAGGTGTTGAGCTGCTTGGAGAAGCACATAACAATGGCAAAGTTCTGGGGATCCAACACAACGAAGCTATTGTTGTATCTGCTACAAGACACTATAAGATTGGTTACTAGGTCATCTGCGATGTCATAAGTTTTGGTCAGAAACGGTGGAGGGCCTTGGTCATAAAGTCTCTCCATTGGCAGAGAATGAGCAGGTGCCGCACCTGAAGACTACAAACTTACTAGATCTTTGATCAAGATTCATTGTTGGATTCGTTGTAAACTATGATCTGGGTTAGTATCTTTTGCTATCCCCCCCCCCCCTCCCCTTTTTTTTAGAGATGTGGATAGTTCGAAAGAAAGTGAGTTGCAAGATATCTTGGCTAATCTTATTGCAGACCCTGGACTTCGACCTCAAATGTTGGATTATGATCCTAACATTAGAGACGAAGTTCGAAGAGCATATCTACAAAAGGGTCCATGTCAGCCTAATGATCACACATTTCCACAAACTGATCTTTCAGGGTATGATCGACGCTTTAATGTCAAGTGGTTTAATGAGTTTGACTGGTTGGAGTACAATGTTAGTAAAGATGCTGCTTTTTGCCTTTATTGTTATCTCTTCAAATCCAATTTCATAATTGGTTAAGGTTGTAGCGATGCCTTTACAGAGATGGGTTTTAGGAATTGGAAGAAGAAAGATAAAATTAGGCAACATGTTGGACCTGTTGGAAGTGTTCATAATTAATCTAGACAATATTGTGTGGATCTTATGAATCAAAAGCAACACATCCGAACAGTTTTGATAAAACAATCGGAGCAAGCTCGTATTGATTATCGTATTTGCTTGATAGCTTCTTTGATGGCGTGAGATTTTTATTGAGGCAATGTCTTCCTTTTCGTGGGCATGATGAGAGTGACACTTCAAGCAACAAGGGGAACTATTTAGAGCTCTTACAATTTCTTGTTGATCATGATGAGAAAGTTAACGCCGTTGTGTTAGAAAATGCTCCTGAGAATCTCAAGTTAATAACTCCAACAATTCAAAAAGATCTTGTGAATGCTTGTGCCACTGAAACTATTAAGAAAATCATTAAGGATATGAATGGTGCATTCTTCTCTTTATTAGTTGATGAACTACGTGATGTGTCAGTTAAAGAACATATGGCAGTGGTGTTTCGTTATGTGGACAAAAGTAGGAATGTAATTAAGAGGTTTGTAGGCATTCAACATGTTAGCGATAATACATCAGACTTACTCAATGAGGCTATTGACACATTGTTTACAAGAGAGGAATTGAGCATTTTCATGCTAAGAAGACAAGGTTATGATGGAGCTAGTAATATGAATGGTGAGTTCAATGGTCTTAAAACACAGATTTTGAGAGAAAATCCGTGTGCCTATACTTTTCCAACTAGGCGAGGCTTAAATCAAGAAACTTGTTTCAAGCGTCCCGGTGATACACGTTAAAACTCACATTATGGTACATTACTTAATATCATCTCTATGTTTATATCTGTGGTGAAAGTGCTCAAATTGATTATTGAGGATGGCTCCACTGATAATCTAGGTGAAGCAAATAGGTCATTGAGAGAAATACAATCTTTTGAGTTTGTATTTCACCTATTTTTCATGAGATCTATATTGGGAGCCACAAATGACTCGTCACAAGCATTACAAAGGAAAGACCAAGATATTGGGGATGCAATGACTTTAGTCAAAGTTTGCAAGAACCAACTACAACACATGAGAGAGAATGCATTTGAAGCCTTGCTTGATCAAGTATCTTCCTTTTGTGGCAAATATGATATCTTGGTTCCAAACATGGATTATGCATATGTAGCTCAATGGAGATCACATCGGAGAGCTCCTATAATAACACACCTCCATCATTATCGTGTGGACATCTTTATTCAAATCATTGAGTGGCAACTTGCAGAATTAAATCATCACTTCAGTGAGGTAAATACTGAGTTACTTCTTTGTTTGACATGTTTGAGTTCGGATGATTTATTCATAGCTTTTGACAAACAAAAGCTACTTCGTTTTGCTGAATTTTATCCTCAAAATTTTGATTCCCGAGATCTCTTGGCACTTGAAGATCAACTTGAAATTTATATTAATCATATGCGTTCAATGACCAATTTTTCTCAATTAAAAGGGATTGGTACCCTTGCAAGAAAAATGGTGTGAGAAAGGGTTGCATAGAACATATAATTATGTTTATTTGTTTCTCACATTAGCCTTAACTTTACCGGTTGCAACTGCTTATGTGGAGAGAACATTTTCTGCTATGAATATTGTGAAAGGTCCACTTCGCAACCGAATAAGAGATCAATGGTTGAGTGATAGCTTACTTGTTTATATTGAGAAAGATGTATTTGCTTGTATTGATAATGAAACTATAATGCTACGTTATCAGAATATGAAAACTCGTCGTAGACAATTGTAATGTGTTTTTTTTTATTAATTATGAATTTTAATATTATCGTTTCATTTTTATGGGTATATTTTATATATAAAAAAATTTAACCTTTAGACGTTGACCCCTGGAAGGAAATTTCCTGAATCCGCCACTGACAGAGAGTGTGTTCAAATGGGTTTTGGGAATGTGCAGGTAAACGAATTATTATGAGCAGAGAGGAATAATAAGGTAGTGTTAGAGAGAACAGAGCATAGACAAGGATGATTGATGTGCTTGTGAGAAATAGAAGCTCTGGCGGCTCTGGAGACTGCAAAGCTGAGGAATAGGAGGCCGCAGGGTTTTACTTTTATTTATTACCAAAAAAAAAATAGGGTTTTAGAGTGTAGTAGGAGATTGACCCAGACCCAAGGTCTGTGGTTCGACCTCCCGCACAGGCACCTTGTAAATATTAGGTTATCCCCCCACAGGCACATTATCAATGTACCTCAAAAAAAAAAAAAAAAAAAAAAAAAAAGGTTTTTCTTCTCTTTTACATTTTAGCCAGAAAATAAATTTTATTTTTTAGTCAAAGGCCGGACAAGATTTGTTCTATTGGATGAGAAATAAAGCTGACATCGAAGTTTTCTTCTTTTTTCTTTTTTTCAAAATAATCCTCTTATATGTGGGGTGGTTAAACTCTTAACTCATGCTCAACCCGATAGTAATCGGATTAATAATTTTTCAACCTAAATATAATCGTCTTTTCTTTTTTCAGTTGGTTGTTAGGGAAAAAAAATAGGTGTAACCATTTGTAATGTATACAGTAATAATAGGTATATAGCCGATGAATAATACAATTGTCTCATTTCGACCACAAAATAAAATATATTGAATTGCATCCATAATCATGAATTTCACGTGGTACGTATCTGAGAGTTTGAATCAAATATTGAAGAAAAAGTTAGATCGTTAAGCCTATTCCCAAACGAAAATGGCATTGATGATATAGTTTTTTCTCCCCCAAGTCCAAATGTTATATATCCAATAAAAAATGAAAATATTTTTGCTCGTCATTTTAACCTAATGTGTATTTTCATCACTCTTCTTAATATTTGACACGTGTTCATATGCATAACCATGATTAATTTTTTTACTTTGAATTTATGGAACCATGGTTATGCATATGGACACGTGTCAAATGTTAAGAAAACTGGTGAGAATACACTCCGAGTTAAAGTAGTGAGCAAAAATGCTTCCAATAAAAAATAGGACTTTATTAGATGGAGGTATTGGTTGGTGTCTCTGAATATACATAACGATTGTCGTAGATTTCTATTACTGAACAACCACACCACACAGGTCAACCTGCAGCCCTTTCACAATCAAAAAGGTCCATGAGCCTCCCTCCAAACAAAACCAAAGCAAACCAATCGTTAGTTTACACTTTTCAAAAAAATTGTGTTTTCTGAGCGGCCCAAATTTAACAACTATTAGGCCATCTCCAATGCAAGGACCCAAACCCAAAATATTGCCTCAAACCTCCCTAAATTCAACAAAATGAAGGACCCAAAATTTGGGAAAACTCAAATTTGGACCCAAATATGGGTCCAAGTATTGCCTGGACCCAACACTATTCAATGGAGCCCACTGCACCTAAAACAGCCCCATGTGCACAGAATCTGACGTGGGCCCCAGCTGACCTGCTGTGTTGTTCAAGTTTGTCTGCTTGTCCCGCCACTTGTCAAGCTGTTGTTGCTATTTGGTTTTTTTTTTTTTTTTTTAAATTTAAAAAATTTATATTCTAAATGTAACTTAAATCAACGATATAGATTAAATCTAAACTATTTTAATGGTAAAAAAAAAATCCAACGGCTGAAACTTAAATCCAATGGTCAAAACAATATTTTAAATTAATCTAGGTGAAATTATATTTGTGGAATTTCAATTTTTTTAGGTCAAATTGTTCAAAAAATTTAATTATGAAGTTATTTAAAAATATTGAATGAAGAAAATTTATCCATAAAAAATAAAATAAAAATTAGACTTAAACCATTCTTAAACAATTTCATAAAGTTGTGGACTTAAAATTTGAGTCCGGAGGGTTGGGAGAAAAAAACAATTTGAGTCCGGGCAAAACCCAAATAGTCACTTTTTGGAAGGGGAAAATTTGGATTTAGCCCCTCATGAGTTGGAGATGGTCTTATAGGTTATCTTTTTAGGTTCTGAATTTTTTAACGAAGCTTAAACCTAGCCCAAGGAGCTGGTCTAAGCATAGAAAACATGTCTAGACCTAAGGCATCACTTTAGCATAATTCACTATCATTCTTTAAAATAATAAAAAATTCATCATCATTCTATTTCAACACATCATTGGTGGCAATTTCCAATACGACTCGAACCTGCACGATAAAAATTCAGGTCATTTTTTAGTCAATCCGTCACTATCCGTTTAATAAACGGGTGAGTTTCGGGTCAACCCACCAACCCATTTATTAAACAGGTCGTGTCAACCTGTGTAATACTCACCAACCCGCTAAAAGATGAATGGAAATGGTGACTTCAGCACACACACAAGGGGATTCAAACCCTTGCCATGTAACTTGTTAAATAACATATTTAAGACGACCCGAACTCGACACGACACGGTACGACCCATTGCCAGCTTATCTATTTTTACCAAGTAATAAATTTCATGTTAAATTTTTGTGCAAAGTTTGTGCAAAGCATCTACTTATTGCAAAGTTTGTGTGTTACGTGCAAGCATTTGTGTTCCATATGCATTATGCAGCACCTTATTTTATATCACAACACCTTCTTCTTCTTTTTTTGCATTTTTTTTACAGATACATAATAATGCACGTATGCATTTGTGTATGTGAATTTTGGTACACTTGGTGGTCTATTGCTGTAATTAAGTTATGACATAAATGACTTCATTTCTTTGCAATTTAATTATATGTTTCCTAGTACTTAGTTAAATTATCATGTAAAGTGATGCTCAACATTCCAACAGAGAAAACATGTCTCACATAGTGAAGAGAAGTTGTGTCTACGTGAATTAGCTAAAGTTGATATGGAAGAACTGTTGTTGTTGCCGTTGCTGTTGTGCAACAATGGTGATTTTGTTGCTGATGTGCAACAAATGTTGTTGATGATGCCTTGAGGCTGAATAATGATGCTGCTGGGGCAGCTGAATGATGGTGTTGCTAGTGCAACTGATTGATAATGTTGCTGGTGCAGTTGTGCGGAAGCTATTGATGATGGTGTGCAGCTGCCTGTGTGACAATGTGTCTATCTCCCATATCTGCCCCTCAAATCCGAAGCTTGTAGAGGGTCGAGATTTGGAAAAAGAGGAGAATGAAAAATAATGATGAAAGAGAGATTAAAAAAAAAACAAAATAGAAAAGGAGCAAAGCCAAGAAGATGGCGTGAAAGTGATTTTTTTTTTTTGGTTTGAAAAATGACCCATCGAAAAAGTTGACCAAAAAAAGAAGAAGAATTGGGTGATGTGGAGACAGAAAGAAAATAGCAAACTTGGCCAAGAAAAAAGTTAGGTAGAGAAAGAAAACAAAAAATTGGGTCTGATGTGAAGCCTCAAAGAGCGAATTGATATATCAACAAAGGAGAGAAAGTGAAAGCTCATGTTGGGTTGTCGTGTGCAAAGAAGCGATGGCAACACAGAGAGAAAAAGGACCAGCAGTTGTGCAAAGGTGCTCTCAAGAAGATTACGATCGATGGCTTGGATATGAGCGATCGATCGTTTCTAGGCAGGGGCAAAGAATCAATGAACACAGTGGCTGGTCAACAGCGGTGGTACTAGTGTTAGTGTAGAGCCTCCTGCGTTTGTTGGAGATGTCGTGGATTGTTCAAAGACATGATGGCTCAGTGAGCATTGACGAGGCTCACGGAGGAAATAAACTGCTCAGTGAGCAGTGACGAGGCTCACGGAGGAACCGCAATGAAGACGGCATGGTAAGAGAATGATGGATAAGCTCGATGAAGGCAGAAGATGGCGCGGTTGTGGCAAGCGTAGTCGACATGAAAACATGGGCTCAATCTGATTGCAACAGAGAGCATGACTAGATATGGCTCAATATGATTTGTATAGAGAGCATTACTTGGAGGTATGAAAAACATAAGGAAATTGCAGCACCAAAGAAGGGTGCGACTGCTGGTTTAGTTAGATGTTGGAACTGTGGGATAGTATGGCTTTGGTAGCGGGAAAAAAATATTGATCATTGAGGAGAGGGTGAACAAGATGACTGTACAAGATGAATACCCATCATGGGTGAAGGATGAAAAGCGCCAACGACTCTCAATTTGGCAGAGGATTTCAAAGATTAGCAACTAGGGTTGTAAAACATCGGATCATGAAGAAAATGAGGTTTGTAAAAAGTTTCAAGAGACGCCCTAGAATCGGTGCTCTGATACCATGTGAAACAAAGTAGGGTAAATATTCAGTTATGCTAAGATGGTGTAAGAGCCAGGTTTTCTTGTGACTTGTGTTTGCGTTCTCCTTGCAATTTAAGTGCTCTCCTCCCCTCCTCTTTAAGGGGGGGAGGGGGAGTGAAAATGATATGTTAATTGACATATTCCCATGAAGATGTTGCTTATTTCTTGACTCCGACGACCTCTTCTCTTTAGGAGGAGAGGAGGAGTGAAGAGAAGTTGTGTCTACGTGAATTAGCTAAAGTTGATATGGAAGAACTGTTGTTGTTGCCGTTGCTGTTGCCTCTATTACCGCAATTGATGTTACCGTTGCCGCTATTGTCGCTGTTGATGATGCATGTTATGTCTCTGCCTTATTGCTCTTGTTGGTGCCAGTATTGTTGTTCCTGCCTGTTGTGGTGCCAGTATTGTTGCTCATGCCTTTGCTGGTGTGTTTCCGCTGTGGTCATGCCCGTTGACCTTGCCTTTGCTCTTGACTTTCTTTGCCTTGCCTTACCCTATTTCTTAGGGTTTGGCTTTGCCTTGCCATGCCTTGCCTTACCCTATTTGTTAGGGTTTGGCTTTGCCTTGCCATGCCTTGCCTTACCCTATTTTTAGGGTTTGGTTGCCTTATCTATTGCCGTGCTCACAGGGTTTCTGTGTTCTGCCTTATCTACTGTCGTGCTCACAGTATTTCTGTGTTCTGCTATCTGCCTTATCTTCTGCCGTGCTCACAGGGCTTCTGTGTTCTGCCTTATCTATTGTCGTGCTCACAGGGCTTCTGTGTTCTGCCTTATCTGCTACCGTGCTCACAGGGTTTCTGTGTTCTGCTATGTGCCCTATTTTTTAGGGTTTGCTCTTGTGTTTCCGCTGCAAACTTTGCTTTAGGTTGTCACTTGTTTCACTCGTGGTTGATGAAAAGACCTTCTTTACAATTGGTGCTTCTCAAGTATGGTGTTCTGTGACTCGCTTGTCAAGTTGGGCGTGCGAAATATCTTTGCCCAACTTGAGGGGGAGTGTTGGCGAGTCCTTACTTAGTTAGGATTTTAGTTCCTTATTTCATTAGAATTTGGGTTACTTACCAATTATTATTTAGTCCTATTGTAATAGAGATTTACTTCCTATTGTAATTTAGATATATTTCCTATTTTATTTAGGGTTAACACCTCTTTGTACTTGTATAAATACCTCCATATTGGAGAAGAATAAAAAATATGAGCGTATCTTAACATAACTGAATATTTACCCTACTTTGTTTGACACATAGGCTGGAATCCACTTAGAGCATCTTTAAGTGATGCGAGATGTGAGATGTTATTTCTAGCCGTTAAATATCTATGTGGCACTTTTGACACATCAGTTGGAGATGCTCTTATCTCGCGAATCATAAATTGAACTTAATCATGGATGGTCATTCAATCCACTTTCTTAAGAGTCAATTTTGAAGTATTGTAGAATGTGTTGAGCAAATGTTTTTGGCCTTTTCTAAATTATAGTTTGGATGTGGAAATCACTTTCTTTTTTTGTGCGAATAGACATTCACCTTCCAAGTTTCCATCTCATAATCCCATATCCTTGGTGAAATGAAATGGTTCGTCAAAACATTTGTCCTTTTATCTTTCAGGGCAGTGGTTGAGTAAGAACAGAGAATTCAAGTAAAGCCAATTTAAGGGAAAATCTTATACTAAAAGGATTAAGAATTTTTTTAAACATGTTATTTCGTTAAGTGGCCAGAGAAAGATGGGAAGCATGGAAACAAAAGGGAGGAAAAGATGAACTATAGATTGAAATTCCATATTATACAACGAAGAGTTGGGTATTATGAGAGCAGGACACCATACCACATATTATTATACAAGTACAGAAAACTAACTTAATAAATGACATACAGAAAGAAACTAAACAACTTATCTTTAAGCAAACTAGAAGATTTTGTTCTACTTTCCACAACGAAAATTTGACCATCTCAATGCTCTCAATGCTGGGGAGTGAGAGACGGAAACGAAGGGATGGATTGTAAAATTAATTTCCTACCAGTCCTTCGACCAGGTGATGGCCCAAAGTCACTATTAGGAGGGCACACCCTCTTACTATTGGGAGAAGCAGTCTTGACGCCGGTGCTAGGAGATCTATCTCCTTGAAGAATCTCCGGCATTTCATCCTCTGGAACAGTTTGGCTATGTCTCTCAAACTTGGATTCGGGTCGCAGAATATTTGGTTTTCCGAGTTTCTGGCTTGTATACAATCCAGAAGAGGATCCTCCAATGCTAAAAACAGAAGAGCGCGGCGGTTTGTTCTTTGATGAAAATGGCAGTGAAACCATTTGTCTGGAACACAAATAGTATCATTAGAGTTGTTATAACAATGAAACATCAACTTCTCAACCCACAAATAGTTTAAGAATTAAACCTGGAAAGCCGTAAAGGCGTTGTGGGAAGAGCAGAATCCAGGCGCTGCTCTTCATTTTTCTGAATTTCAATTTTCTGTTGATGTTTCTCAGCCACACTCTTTTCACATGCTTCTGCTTCTTCCTCATCTAGCTCAGCTTCTGTTCCTATAAAAGATCCTGAATTCCAAAAGAATAAGGAGCAAATGTAAAGATAATCAGCAAGCACACTTGAAGAACTTCATAGGAACAAATGTAAAGATGATAAGAAATCAAAGGCATGCCAAGCATAGCACTTCACTCACCATCCTTTCTACCAAATGCGTTTTTACAGCCTTCACATCTGCAGCTAATAGAGCATCCAACACCGCCCTGTAAACGAAAACCAAATGTTAATAAGATTGAATAGGATTTTATAAGCAAACAGAATATGCTGAGGGGAAAACCTGATAGCATTCACAGTATTTTTTCAGGCAGCTTGATTTCTTGCAGTTGCATCCTCTTTTATGTCGTGCAGAAGCTGGGGTCTTGCTGGATTCCTCCTGCTAGTGAAAACAACTTTTACAGGTTAGATTGCAGTTCAACTAGCAAAAAGAACAGAGAAGAGTTGACTTATTTTCTAACCCCAAGTTCAGGAACAGAATCAGAGCTCCTAATCACTTTCGGAGCAAATGCAAGTGGGTTGCGAGACTCAATCTGTTTACGAGTTGCAAGAACAGTATCTTCATGGATAGGCTTGTTGAAGCATTCTTGACATGAACATGGTTCTATGCAGTAGACACCAGCAGCAAAGCATTCGCAGTAACTACATGAATAGTATCACGAGTCAAATAATAAACTCAAGGACTTCTAATGGACTAATCAACCAGATGCATATATCTCAATGCAAGCGACGTAACAAAAATTTTAGGCTTCACTAAACGGGAGATGAACCTACAGTTTCAAACACTTTGATTTTTTACAGTTACAACGTTTGCAAGACTCAGTTTCTCCAGCATGTTCAAACCTGCGCCTGCAAATCCAATGAAAATTATGAGATGATAGATAAATATACAAAAAATCTAACCAATTACATGAAAAATGAAAATCAACATGACAACAATTTAATGGAGAATATCTAGTCAACAGCACATGCCTCTTCTTTTTGGGGCTATTCTGGTTGAACTCTTCATTAGCTATAAATGCAGGTTCTTGGGAAGCATCGTGCGCCAGCTGAACCCCATTTTCAGCGCCATCCATGTCTCTTTCTGAAGAAGCTGAAGAGAAAGATTCATGACCAGGTCCTTGACCACCGGTGGGGGAATGAATGTCGGCAGTGGAGTTGGGCAAACTTAGTTGTCTGCCATAAGCCAGACTTTCACACTTAATGATTTTGTAGTCTTTTGAGGTTTTTGCAAGAGCGTTTAAGTGCAAACCAATTCCAGGTAAGATGCACCGTGAGGATTCACCACCGGGTTTCATAGGAACTAGTTGCTTATCATTTGTGGTGATTTTTTCATCAGATTGAGATAGCATATTAGAACTACTGTTTGAAACATTATCTAAACTCTTCCTGCGAGCTCCTGCCATCTCAAAATCTAGACAGCGCCTTCGCAAGCCACGTTGCAAATTTAAAACAGCAGGCTGATACACAAACAGAGAAAACACTATTAGTACAACCAAAATTAGTAAAATAAAAAGGTAATGAAAATGATATAAAAAAACAAGTCACAACTCTTTAGAATCAACAAGAGAAAATAGATATTAAAGAGGACTATCAAGATGGCATAATGTTCTGCAGGAGGGTAACCAGAAAATACACATAAAATTAGTACAAACAAACATACAACTCTTACCGTACAACCTATAGGAGTAGGCTACTTTTTTTTTTTTTTTTTGGTCAGAACAGGAGTAGGCTACTTATTCATTATATCTATGCAAATGTTACTGAAATGTGGGTGATGGAACCTTGTTGCATACTATACCTTACAATTGAACTGCATGGGTGTTTCCACTTTATTATCTTCTTTCTCACTTTGACTGCTAACCATACAATTATTTAAATGGTCCTCCATCTGTTCTGTTCTTTCCAGCTGACTAACTTCTCCATATTGAGAGGAAGGATCTTCAGTTTCAAGTTGTCCGCCAGAACCAACTATATCAAGGACTTGCACATTTTGCTCATCATTAACGTCATTTTGCGTGAGCTGTGGCGCAAGAGAAGTACAAAATCTTGTTACAGAGTCCAGAGAATTCTGCATTAGCCCCTTGAAAGCCTCTGTGCCATTGGGGGAATCAAAAATTAACAGGTCAGCAGCATCAGAAATCAAACTCTCCCAATCACAGCCTGTCCCTTCTTTTCTTTGCACAGTCTGGCATATAATCTGTAGATGTGCTTCATCATTGGATGAACCTTCTTCAGAGGTCTTTTGAACATATGGAACAAGTGAAGCAGACAAGTCGGCCACTTCCAACTCACAATGTGCCTCAGTACCACAACAAGTTGGGTCACAGTCAGGGCTACCACAATCATATTTCAAATTCCGTGGTAGCTCAATTACAAACTTTGAGTGTTCACTAGATGGCTCTACAGAATCTTCTCCTGTAGAAACCCCTGGAACACAATCTTCGCGTAGCTCTTCTGAGTTAATATAAAGTTGAGCTGCATCTTCATTTGCAGAGACTTTATTTCCACTTTCCAGAGAGGACTCAGGTTTTGACGGATCTGAAGTGTTATGCCTGAAAACAAAAAAAAAGTATAATTTACTCAAAGAATAAGGTAAAAAAGAAAGGTACAAAGAAATACAGCAGTGAATTACCTCCTGAGGAATCTGGATTCCTTGTGAGCACTGACATGGGGCGAAGTGAAAACAGATGGAAGGGATGCAAAACTGAGGGAGCTGAACGTCTGAGTAATATGTACAGACTTAACTGGCTTGATAGGAGAAAGACTATTGATGTAGTTAAATACAGGAGAATCCTGCACATGAGGAACACAATTCTTCTTAATGAAAAGAATTACATACACACAGCAATAGGAACATAATATCTTGACTAAATAGAAACTAAAATGAAACGGGTTTTCAATACAAAATTAATATATAAACTCTATTGCACCACCAAGAAAGTAAAAGAACCATCCGCATATCCTCAAGCATCAACAATAGGAGAGGAAAAACAAACATACACCTATCAAGCAAATAGTTGACCACAAAATCTGGCAAAAATGAATGCTCTACAATCATTATCTGCAAATTTCATGAAGATGCATATATCAGATCTGTTAATAACTTTTCTGAGTCTGGTTGACCAAATTATGGCTTCTTGTAACATAGAATGAAGTAATAAATGGCTAAAAAATCTTTTAAATTTTTTTTTATAAAAAAAGTGGCTCCAAAAGAAATCTTGTTAGCAATATATTGAATCTTAAATAAAAGAAAAAACATTTCAAAATAAATTCCATTACTTCTGTTTACAAGCAAAAAAGGTAAAATTGATAAAAATTAGGCCTGAACAACAATCTCAAGTCTCAAAATAAGCTTTCTAAACAAATCATATTACAAGAGACTTGCTGAAGCCAATTAGTGACAATTAAACTCAATTTGAGATCTAAATTACAAGATACCAAAACCCACATAAAGCAAAACAATTTTCCAAAACAAAATGAAAAGAGGAAAAGAGGACAACAAATTATCTAAAACGAATTATCACTGTAATCTTTCTAAGGACATCCTATTGACCACCTAAAAAATATATATGAGCCCTGATCCAGCTGAAAATCAAAGATTAAACCACATGCAGTGATGCAGAGCAACACCCCATGAACCAAAAAGAAGGAAGGAAAAAAAATGCCTCAGTTAGCCTTCTCAAAAATGCACAAGCTGGAGAAACACCAAGGCAAGAAACTCAAAAACAAAACAAAACCCAATTCAGCACCAACCTTAAAATTTTGTTTTAAAACCAAGGCAAAAAAACTCAAAAACAAAACAAACCCAATTCAGCGACAACCTTAAAATTTTGCTTTAAAAAAATGCCTAGGTCAACCTTGTCAAAAATGCACAAGCTTGAGAAACACCAAGGCAAAAAACTCGAAAACAAAACAAACCCAATTCAGCAACAACCTTAAAAAATATATATATATAAAAAATGCCTAGAACCTTCTCAAACCTGCACAAGATTGAGAAATACCAAGGCAAAAACTTCAGAAACAAAACAAAAGCCAATTCAGCAACAACCTTAAAATTTGAAAGAAAAATAAAACAAGAAGAAGAAGAATAAGGAGAACAAGAAAATGGGCACAAAGGCTGACCTCAAATTTGGCTTTGGGAGTGCCGATCTGGTTCCTCTCTGGGGTGTCCATTTCCAAAGAGGCAGCTCCACCACAAGCCCTCTACCTCTACTACTTCATCAGCCACTACCACTACCACTACCACTACTTTCTCTCTCTACTTTTTGGCAGTGAATATTTGTTCTTCTCTCTAAATTGTAAAAAGGAAAGACATGGTGAGGTGGGTCACTTGACTGGGTCTGCTCTGCTGCAAATAGGTTGAGATTCAAGTAGAAGTGAAGGCGGGAGAGTTAGAAAGGAGTAGCTATGGATTTTTCTCGTGGGGATAACCTTGACCCTACCACCAAAGCCCCACAGTCTCCACAGCTGTCCGTATGTATATATGTTTGCGTTTTCTCACACCCACCCAACTTTAAAAAAAGGTAACGTACAGTTTACTGTGTATGGATTTTCTCAATCTTTCTCTTTCTTTCTCAGTTTCTCTCTCTCTCTTTCTCTGTGTTTTTTTTTCCTTACAGGGTAGACTCTGTACTCCCACTCATTCACCTCCGCTTCCCTCCTCTGGTCTTTGGTCTTTGGCCTTTTGGGTTTTTATCCTTTTTATATTAATTGCTTTGGTTTGCATTCTTTTCTTTTCTATTTACTACTTGACTTTGTAAAGTGCAATACTTGTCCCTTGAGTCTTTGACTATTTTGCCTATGTTGAAGTAAATTGGCAAATCTAAGTGGTTTTGGCCTTCGGTTGCAGTCTATGCCAATAGAATTACTTTCACTTGTTACATTTTTTATATGCGAATGGAGTGTCTATATCACATCACATCCTTAAGAGAATAACCAACAAAATATTTCCATTTTTTGTGCAAATTGCATGCTCATTAAGGGTTAAAATCGTTATTTCAACATCTGACACATGGTTAAAATTGTCTATTTATAAAACTATATTCAATTTCTCATATATTGCTATTAATTACTCAAATATTTGCCGTATCTTAAAGTGATTTGTTTGGATTGTAACGGCCGGTTCTCATAATTTCATATCCTAAGGTGATTTAGTAAAATGGGCCCCTATTCCCCAATATGTAACGGCCGATTCTCATAATTTAATATCCTAAGGCGATTTATAAGGGGTACACATCATTGTTTTAAGACCAACAGGAAATGATATATACCCCTTACAAAAACAATTGGATGATAACCATGACTAATAACCCTTAATATTAAACAAATAACAGCAAGGCAATGCAGCATTAATCTTCAACCGATGCAACATTTATAAGGTAAACAGTGACCATGGAAAATCCCGTGAATTTTATTAATGAGACTTATTATTGGTCCCTATTTACGTTTTGTCATTATGTCCTCATCACGGTAGTCGATATTACTTTCTTACCCCCTATGGATAACACTGGAGCCAAGTCTTTGGCATATATATGCAAAAGGGCTTTTTGGAGAATGTACAAGTAATTTAATATTTCTTAGCATTTACTCTACCGTTAGTTTTGGTGCCTGGCGTAACGACAGCGAGAGGCAATGTAGTTTTGGCGCGCGGAGATTTCGAAAGGTAGGTGATTCGCTAGGTTTGAGGTCCATCACACTCCATGGATCCTACCCTAGAGACTTTCCTACGGTTTTTAGTTGAAATATTTATGCCGATATTCCCCAAACACAAAGGAACATCAACATGAGACATTGCATAGTTCGTTGCCCCTTCACATCAAAGGGAAAATCAAACCTTCTCCGGGTCCCACGAAGCAAATCGACATCGATCGGTGAGACATGAGGACACGTGTACGGTGCGATCAAGGTCTCTATCATGACTTTTTACATTAATGTCACACTTGCAAGTAAGGTAGCTAAACTAAAATGTATATTTATAAGATTAGAGGAGCCTCATAATGTGTTCACCTTTGGACTTTACCACTTTTACAAAGTTTGGTATGCAATGGGGTGGACCTTTATTAGGAAGCATGTGGTCCCATGAAAAATAAAGGGGCAATGTCACGTGACACCTCACCCCACTAATTTTGGTTTTTTTTCCTTTTCTCTTTTTTTTTTAATAACCTTTTCTCTTTTTTTTTTTAAATTTAAAATTATTTATTTATTTTAGGGTTTGGCCCTTTGCAGAAAACCTAGCAGCTGGTTAAGCACATAATGACACAATCTGCTCTTTCCCAACTCCCCACATTCTCTGAAAGAGGAAGTTCATGCGAAATCATAGTGTCTACTACATGCGTACTTTGTGGCACACAGTCTGCATCCATCTGGCGATAAGGAAGGAGGCTTCTTTTTTTTTCTTTGGGTTTTATTTTTTATTATTATTTGTTGATTAATTATTGACTGACACATGCAAATAGTAATTAGGTGGTGATTAATTATTTCAAGTATGATGATGACTCGTTGTGATTTGGAGGATTCGAGAGTAAAGTCTTTGGAGAGCCCTTTGGTTCAGGCCTTAGTGAATTGTCGGATTGTGGGTTATTAGAATAAAGCTGGGTTGACCCAAATACTTAGGATTTTAATTCTTAATTATTGACCTGGATGCTCTTGTAATTGGCAAGTGACCAGGAGAAGATTCAGAAAATTAAACTAATGATATAATTACTCCATTTTATTTTATGTGAGGTTAATTTTTTCTTATTTTTTTTGGTGCAGAACGCAGATCAGATCTTGTGGAGTGAGCTTTTGGCAGGAAGTGTTTGTTAATTAATTAATTTTATCCTGGGACGGGAAGGAAGAAGGCTCTCTCAGCTGAGCTGGGATATCCTTGTAGTAGCTTTTATGGATTCTGGAGGCCTTTTGTTTTTCTCTGTGTTATGTTGCACAAAGAAGTTTTCTTGCTGACAAACGTGTAACACCATTTCCCCATCTATTTTTTTACTCTCTCTCTCTCTCTCTCTCTGCCAAATAAGCATTCCAAGAAAAAAATAACTAGGTATATTGGAGTTTGGGTATGGGAGGATAGATTTGCATGTTACCCTACCATATCAATGGGTTGTGGTCATCCTTCTTTTTAGCTCTAAGTGTGGATGGATTTGCATTTGACCTATGTATGTAGTGTAGCCATGTATTCATCACTTGTGTTCTCCATTCGATGAGTTTCGTTTTTCTCTTTGGTGAGGCCGAGAGGCCAAGTTTAGACGTAATTGTAGGAGTACATGCTCTACCCTTTAAATTGTAAGGGAATTCATAGCTCAAATGACTAAGAGGATTCATCAATTTATCTGAGATTCTATGTATAATTTCAAGCTTTTGAACCGAAAAAAGGTAAATAAATAAAGCTCATAGGATTTGGACCTATACCTCGGGTTAGGCTAGACCCAAATAGTAACAGCAAACCTTGGTAGAAAATAAACAAAGAGGAGCCCAAAAAACAAAGAGATATTTAGTCATATACCCATTCTTATCACTAATAATATACATAAACCCTACACCATTTAATTTCTATAAACAAACAAACAAAAAAACCCAAAAAATGACAGTTGGCCATATTGAATTTAATTTTGATTATTAAATTACTTTGATGCCCTATTGAATGTTTTGGGCCTTTTTATAAGGTTTTGGGGTTGGGTTTGTTTTAAGAAATCAATGGCAATTTTTTAATTTAAAAGAAGTTAAAAGTCTTTTTGTTATGTTGTAAATCGGTTTTGGGTGTGTTTCTAAAGTCCATTTCATATAGGATTTTTTAATATATAATTTGGGCTCCCATATTGAGTATAATAGTGAATCTCCCAACATAAGTTGCCAACAGTCATAACATCTTTGGATTTTCTTATGATATGTTTAACAAATTATGTTCATATAATATTTGTTGTCCAATGATTTAAGATTCAACGACTCTTTTCTATGTTTAGAATATCTTGGTCTAATAATCATGTTCTGATTAACTATCAATTATTGTTGTGTTCTGACTTCTGTGTTTCCTTCCCAAGCTCTCATCAATTTGTCATATTCCTTGGAGGCTATTGAAGGAAACTGCAAAATGCCTTACACCCAAAACAGACATGAGCCAGGCGAATGTTTTTATTAATCCATCCAATGCACCATGTAACTTAGCTTAGCTACTTTGTTTAGTCGGATCAATTAGGTTGGCAGGCTGCTTCCTGTTTCACTTCAAATATGTTTGTAGTTGTTGTGGGATGTCAACACCATTGCACAGTTGGACTACATGTTTGTCATCACTTGGCAAAGATTGCCAAACATGCATTACTTTGCTCTAATATTAATGTCGACTTTACGATGTAATTTCATAATTCGAACATTTCAATTTTCATGTCCGTATTCAAAGAGCATCTCTAAAAAATATCATCATAATCAAAAATTGTTTAACCACTTAATTATTTTTCACGAACCTTTTCTTATTTACTAAAAACGCCGTATTCGTCTATTTATTAAGTCACATATAGATAACTAAACCTTCTTCGATTTGAGCGAATTTTTGTAGAAATGCTCTTTCAGTGATAACCTGACAAGTGAGCGAATAAAATATGTCATTCTTCTAGGCAAGCACTCCATTTCATTGTTGTAATCACTGAATTTTCATTTGGGGGGCTTTGTAACACAATGTGGAATTAAAATGCCAAAGAAGATTAATACAGTTTTCTCTTTTACCGGCCACAAATTTTGATGACACATTAAAACTATAATTTTGTAACCACATCCACGTCACATGTCCATTTGCGCTGCACACAATGCAAATTGTATTGTATGCCTTTTTTGGATTCGGTCCCCATATTAACAAATAAAGAAAATTGTCCTCTATGCAATGCTGAGATGGAAAGTGTCTACACACATTCACCTAATCAGAAAATCAACTTCATAATTTTAAATTAACTATGGAAAGGTTAGCTGTTTTCCTTGTGTACCTTCCTTTTCAACTTTTTTCCATTCTATTATTTCTCATTACGGATGTTTTATGATAATGGAAACCCTTAATTTTCGAGGACGTCCTTAAAAAATGATTCATGCACATTGCAGGATGAATAAGGAATAGAAGAAGGTGGAGAAAGACACAAATGAGTAAGGTAGATCTGCTTATTTTCTTTTAGAAATGATTCTCTTTTGTTTTCTCTCAGATACTAGAATCTTATTGTCCCCCTAAATAAATAATGTTAATATATTGTGCAGGGACAAGGACATGAAAATACAAACCAGCAGGAAACATCTCATACCTGAGTTGAAAACCAAACAGTTGATGTTACATAAAGAATAGATGGTGCAACAATACTTTTATAAGACTTCCATTTCAATACAATTCACTACATCTAAAAAGAAGGAAAAAGGAAAGAAAGAAAAGTAAATTATGACCCATTTTGAGATATTACAAGACTTTCATGATTTGATCAAAATATTTCCAGTATGTAACTCTATTATATTTATCTTTCTCACTCACCGGTTCTTGTAAAAATATGTTTGTCACATAATAAAATTATATGTTAGTCACAAATCAACTTATTGACACAATTAATTTTCTTTATACCTCTCACAAAGTTCATGTTGAATGTAAAGACGGGTAACATCAAAGTGTTTAAGTCAACTCCCACAAAAAATCCCAAAATAAGGTGGCTCCACCTATGTCTAAAATTTAGAAGAAAAAATAATTTAATAGATATATGTAGTGGAAACACCTAAGTTTGGGATTTCTCAAGGAAGTTCTTCACTTAAACACCTTAATGTTCCCCGTCTATACATTCAACAGGAACTTTGAGACAGGCATAAATAAAATTAGTTGTTGTGACAATAAGTTGATTTGTAATTTTAACATATAATTTTATTATGTGACAAACAGATCTTTAGAAGAACTATTGCGTGAGAAAGATAAATTGAATAAATACTGGAAAATTTTCGATCAAGTCGTGAAAGGCTTGAACATCTCAATGGAAAAGGATTCGATGGTGTTTTATTGATTTCACCCCACTAATTTTGGGTTTGGCCATTTGCAGAAAACCTAGCAGCTGGTTAAGCACATAGTGACACAATTTGCTCTTTCCCAACTCCCCACATTCTCTAAAAGAGGAAGTTCATGCGAAATCAGAGTGTCTACTTACTACATGCGTACTTTGTGGCACACCAGCACACATTCTGCATCCATCTGCAATGAGGAATGAGGCTTCTTTGGGTTTATTTATTTTAATATTTCTTTTGTATTATTATTTTTGATGAATTTTTTATTATTAATTATTGACTACACATGCAAATAGTATTAGGTAAAGAGAGCATACATGTGATTAATTATTTCAAGCATGATGACTTGGTGCGATTTGGATTTCAGTAAAGTATTTGGAGCCCTTTGGTCAGCTTTAGGAATTGTTTCTTAATTAATTAACTAATTAATTAATTTTATCCTGAGAGGGATGGGATGGGATGGAAAGGAAGAAGGCTCTCAGCTGAGCTGGGATATCCTTGTTGCCTTTATGGGTTCTGGAGGCCTTTTGTTTTTCTCTGTCTAATGTTGCACAAACAAGTTTTCTTGCCGACAAACACGTAATTCCATTTACCTCTCTCTCTCTCTCTCTCTCTCTCTCTCTCTCTCTCTGTACCAAGTCAGCATTCCAATAAAAAATTACTAGGTATATTAGAGTTTGGGTATGGGAGGATATATTTGCATGTTATCCTACCATAATCAATGGGTTGTGGTCATCCTTCTTTTTAGCTCAGATTGTGGATGGATTTCATTTGACCACTATGATGCCCTTGTATGTAGTAGTGTAGCCATGCATTCATCACTTGCGTTCTCCATCCCATGAGTTTCGTCTTTTTACTTTGGTTCAACTAAGTACCCTATTTGGTATACTATGAGAAAATCATTTATTGTTAAAAATTGTTGTAAGAGAAAGCTATTAGGGAAAGCAAGCTAATGAGATGCTTCATTTTCTGATTATCCGGGAATCAGCTTCGAAGAGGCTCTGAGATTAATGATTATGCATGAATTAGTACCAACAACATTTTTAACAAAAAGTTTACCAAATACCAAATTGCTTTATCTCACAGTTGATTTCTCTCCTAGCAAATATGACAACAATTATTTTCTCAGCACATCAATACCAAACTGGCCCCAAGAAGAAGGCCAAAGTTTAGCCGTAATTGTAGGAGTAAATGCTCTACCATTAAAATTGCAAAGGGGTTCATTGCTCAAATGATTAAGAGTATATGTTCATTTACCCGATATTCTAATTTCTATGTAGGATTTGGACCTATACTCGGTAAGGTTAGGCTAGGCCAAAATAATAACAGCAAACTTGGGTAGAAAATAAACAAAGTGGAGCCCAACAAGCAATGACTTTGAGCTGAAAAAGCCCATTTGGAAGGGCCAACATAAGTGGCCAACAATCCTAACATCTTTGGATATTTTATGATATGTTAATTAAGTTTATATAATATTTTGGTCCAATGATTTAGGAGTCAATGATTTTTTTCTATGTTTAGAATATCTTGGTCTAATAATCATGTTCTGATTAACTATTTCCCCAGTGTTAACTTATTGTTGTGTTCTGACTTCTGTTCTGTGTGTGCTTCCCCCCAAGCTCTCAAATTGTCATATTCCTTGGAGGCTACTGAAGGAAACTGCAAAATGCCTCACCTAAAACAGACATGGAGCCAGGCAAATGTTTTCATGAATCCAATGCACCATGAAGCTTAGCTTAGCTTAGCTACTTTTTTAGTTGGATTCATTTAGGTTGACAGGCTGTGGGATGTCAACACCATTGCACAGCTCGCTGGATTACCTGTTTGTCGTCACTTGGCTCTTTTGAGTTTCGAGTGTCGACAAAGATTGCCAAACATGCATTACTTTGTTCTCCACTCTATTAGGTCATCATTCAAAGATCATTTTTGAAAAATATAATCATAATAAAAAATCGTTGGTCGCTTAATTATTTTTCATCAACATTTCCTTATTTACTAAAAATGTCGTGTTCGTCTATTTAGTTAGCCACACATAGATAACTAAACGTTCGTGAATTTTTGCAGAAATGCTCTTTCAATGATAACCTAACAAGTAAACAAATATATATAAATATGTCATTCTTCTTGGCAAGCACTCCATTTCATTGTTGTAATCACCGAATTTTTGTTTGGGGGGCTTTTGCCGGCCACAAATTTTGATGACACATTGAAACTATGATTTTGTAACCACATCGCATGTCCATTTGCGCCGCACAAAATGCTGATTGTATAAGAAAAACATAGTGATGGGGAAAGACACAAATGAGCACGCATCTGATGATTTTCTATTAGAAATGATTCTGTTTTGTTTTTTTGGTAAGAAAGACAAATGATTATGTTTAACAGAATGTTGGGGATATACCATATGTATCTAGCTGCTTCCCATATCGACAATCACTATTTAAAATAAAAGCTTGAAAAGTGTTGCTATTTATAAGAAAAAAAGAAGAAGAAAGAAAAACAGTGTGCCCGAATAATTTGTCCCTTGCCTTTTAAGATACCAGAATCCATCCTGCACCTAAATAATGTTAAAGATATTGGCCCAACAAATAGTCGAGTTGAAAACCAAACAGTTGTTGTCACATAAACAATAGATGGCCCAACAAATAGTTTAATAAGACATGATGGCCAATTTTGAGTTTCTAGAACTAGACTTGTAGTTTGAAAAAGAGAAGAAGACCTAGACTTGTAGTTGTGAGTTTTGTTTTGAACTTTAAATCTTGATATTTATTAAGAAAAGTATGCTTGTCTTGTCAAGTCTTATGGCATTTGGCCGATGGAGTAATTTCATGTTCGAATTCCATGACATCTTGATAGTGTGTGTAAAAAAAAACCTCCCTCCTCTTTTCTAACTTTTACAAAAATAAAAAATTGATGGCATTTGATGCATGTGACCTACTCTTATTTTTATTTGACTCGAAATACCCTAAGAGCATTTCCACTCATGGCCTTTTATCTTGGGAAAAGGTACCTTGGGCTGAAAAAACCTCTCCACCAATGAATTCTAAACCGGTAGGATGTGGACTCCACCAAGTCTGGACAAGCTCGAAGGCTATATCAGCATGAGATGTTGCCTAAGGGCGCTGATGTCAACGAATAAATTTTAAAAAAATAATCGATATCTATCAATTTTTTATTTATTAATCTCATACATATAATTCAAATTAATCCTATGTGAATAATAATTGCCCTTGGATTGCCATGACAATGGCACAAAAAGAAAAATTACTACGGCAGATACTATTGCCCTTTGTCATAACAATTGAGTGAAAGTGCTCTAATAACCCTCCAAAACATATTCATCTCTTCCCTAATTTGAGCACGTACGAAGCTATAATTTGAGTACCAAATCGATCTAATTAAAAGTTTAGATATAAAAATTAATTTGAATTAAGGATACTTCAAAAGTTGGAAAAGTTTCAAGTACCCAACAATTTTCAAAGTACCAAATTGAGATGGGTTAATAATTAGTGACAAAAATTCCCACTTTTTATTATTATATAGACTTGACTTGGGTTGGGTCCGTCTAAACAAGTACACGTAAGTGGAACAGATTTGTTTGTTTATTTTTTATTTTTTATCAGACAGAATTATTGTTTTCTGTTACGAATTCTTTTTTGGGTCAATTGTTACGAAATTTATATTATCTCCTGGCCACCTTTCTCGTATGTACCTGTCAATTGTACCTCTCTTCTGGTTTTTTCCTTGAGTTTTGAAACAGTCTCTCTCCCTCAAAGCCGTACATTAGGCAAACCCGCGCATCTCTCTCGCCTCTCTCTCTCTATCTCTCCTCTCCCTCTCTCTCTAAAACTCTCATTCATTCGCCTCTGCCTTCTGGGCTGTGGTTTCCTGCTCTGGTTTTTTGGTTAATCCTCTTCGAAATCTTATCCACAAAGGAAAAACCAAATGGAAAACAAAAAACCCATAAGCCCCAAACTGCCCAACACCCCAAAAACGTTGTCTTCTGCTCATTATTGTTGTTAAAGTTTGTTCCATTCTCTGTTTTTTCATTGCCCTCCAACGACTTTGTCTTTCTTCGATTCTCTGGTGTTCAAAGTCAACCTTTTCGTCTCCCTATAATATATTCCAGTTTCGGGATTTATTGGGATTTTTTGCACGCGTGATTCTTCTGGTACTTCTCCGTGGGTTTGTTTTTTGGGCTTGTGTTTGAATTTTCTATCTTTTGAGGGTCATTGGTCTTTGGTCACACCGTTGTGGAAATTGTGTCGTTTTCTTAGAGTTTACTTCCATTCTTTTGTTTTATTATTTATAGAAAAGAAATTCAAAGAAAAGTGGTTGGTGATGAAATACTTGGGAATTTGAAGGTTGTTTTGTTTTCATTTATTTCATTTGGAATATAAAAGAAAGGAAAGTCGCTCTTGATATTTTTATTGGTGCATATTAACAGAAATTGTTTTTTGGGTTATGAGGTCAACATTGGAGACATTTGGGGTGCTGTGATTGGTTTTCAATTAGATCATATATTCCTTTTTCATCTTCCATCTTATTTCATTTGTTAAATTTAAGGAAAGCTTTGTTGGTGAGTTCTATTGTTAACCAAAGAAGGGTTTTCCAAATCTATCTGTTTTGAGCTTTATCATTGATGGGTTGCTGCATGCATATCTGGCAAAGATGATGAAAAATTGAAGTCTTTTGTTGATCATGTTTTCTAAGACAACAGCTTAACAGATTGTTTCTGGGTTTAGCTTCGTTTCATTTCTTTTTGCTGTTCCCGTTACCGTTGGTAGTTTGGATTTTCTCTGTCGATTTTTCTGTATTGATTGTCAGCAATGGATTCAAGGACAAGTGAGAATTTTGAAGGTGACATTGTATCAAAGCAGGTGGATCACCAGGAAGGAGATATGAAGTTTAACATTAAGGGTACAGGTACAGGAAGCATTAGTTTCAAAGATATGGATCCAAAAATTAAGGGTACAGGAAGCATTAGTAACAAACAGATGGATCCAAAAATTAAGGGTACAGGAAATATTAGTAGCAAAGAGATGATCTTCAGAGCTGATAAAATTGATTTGAAGCACATAGATATACAGCTTGAGAAGCACTTGAGCAGGGTTTGGTCCAAAAACATTGAGAGAACCAGGCCTAAGGAAGAGTGGGAGATTGATTTATCTAAATTGGATATAAGATATGTTGTAGCTAGAGGGACCTATGGTATTGTATACAGGGGTTCCTACGATGAACGAGACGTTGCAGGTAATCACTAATAATCCCATTTCCATTGTGATTTTTATTTTTTCTGGCTGTGTAGGACATGATGGAAAGAAATAAAAAAGGAAGGAGCTTTCTTTACATATTGTATTGAATACATCTATCTTCTCTATGTATCTCTTATGTTAATTTGGCATGTAATAACTAGTTTTTTTGGCAGTTAATTCTAAGAATTGCTACTCTGAATCCCTTTCAGCCATTTCTGGTGTTGAATTGGGATTTATATGAATAAAAATAACAATATGTTTTTAGCATTTCCTTTTGCTTTTGGTGAGTCATGTTAAAACACTAATTTGGCATATATCAAGTCTGTAGGTGAAACTGAATTATGTGTTCCACTTCAACGTTGAAGGCATGATATTGAAGTGTTACATATAATTTATCTTTATATTCTGTATTATTGGTGTAAGAGTGTTGTGATTGACAAGTCCTGTCATACTTTCAGGCCTTAGTAGAATTTTGATCAAGACATTAAAACCGTTCATAATCCTGATAGAAAACCATAGCCAGTCTTAATTTATATGAATTTTTTAAACTTCTGTACTGATGTTGTTTATGGCACTTTCCATCATGTGATCATATTACTCCAATCGCTTTGTTTCACTCTGTTTCCAATCAATCATTATTAGCCATAAAAGTCGGTGCTTAACCTCATATCATATGTACTCTCTTTCATAATTCTGAAATTCGTTGGATTTATGCAATATAAATTGGAGCTTCCACTTCGTATTATGAATGATCTTATTTGAGTTACATTATAATGTTGAAGCAAATCTATTAAAGAATATATATTAGTCAAAGTTAAAGAAAAACACTTGAGGAGCCAGGATGCCAGTTAATTAATAATGGATATTTTATTTTGGATTATTATTCTAGAGCTTAATTTCTGTAAAATGGAAAAGGAAACGTCATACTTCTGAGATTATTTATAGTAGTATGATAACTTTGCATATAGTTCTAGAACCCTGCAAATGATGTCGATTTAGTATATTTTGTTGCATTAGTATTGTCTTGTCAGGAACCTGGTGGAGTTTGAATTGAAGCATGACTGTTTAATCTGTTCTAACACTAGTCTTTTCATTTCTAGAGTACCAGAAAAAAAAAACTGATGTTAAATGAGATCGATAGCAATTGTTTGCAGTGGTGGCACATTAGTGCTCTGCCACTTTGTTGGCATGCATATCAAATTCTCATTGCAATCTCGTGCTGAATTTTATAGTTAAGGTGTTGGACTGGGGGGAGGATGGTTATGCCACAGCTAATGACACTTATGCTGCGAGGGAATCTTTTCAAAAAGAAGTTGCTGTCTGGCACAAGCTTGACCACCCTAATGTTACAAAGGTACAGACCAGTTTTCTTTTGATTTTTTATATTCAGTTTATTGCAATCTCCATTATTAATGTAAAAGTGACAGTTGTGGAGATTATCACTCAACAATTCTTCCACCCCTCCTCTTTATCTCAGTTCATTGGAGCTTCAATGGGAACTTCAGATCTTAAGATTCCTTCAAAAAGCTCTTCAAGTGATGGTCTAGATTCTAATCCTGCAAGAGCATGTTGTGTTGTTGTGGAGTATCTCGCTGGTGGGACACTAAAGCAATACTTGATAAGAAACAGGCAAAAGAAACTTGCCTTTAAGGTTGTGATCCAACTTGCTTTGGACCTGGCTAGAGGGTGAGTTCGATTGTTCTATACATTTCTCAGCTACATACTTTTCTATTAAAATTCTTATTGATCTGGGATTGTTACCCTTTCTCTTGCAGTCTTAGCTATCTGCATTCTCAAAAAATCGTACACCGTGATGTCAAAACAGAAAATATGTTGCTTGATATTCGCAGAAACCTTAAAATAGCTGATTTTGGTGTCGCTCGTGTTGAAGCTCAGAATCCAAGGGACATGACTGGTGAAACTGGTACCCTTGGATACATGGCCCCAGAGGTATTTATGCCTAGTTAAAACCTGTTATGTGTTTTTGTGTAGCTGGAATATTATTTCACACTAAAAAAGTAACTGTCTGGTGCTCTATGAGCTTGAAATAAATCAACAAAAAAAAAGCGGGGGATATAAGGTTAAATCTCCCCTACACTTCTAATTTCATCAGTTCACACCTTAATTGTGCATGCATCTTTTTTTTAGCTTTGGACTTTAGAATGGATGGAAATGACACGCAACCTTCACATGTGAATAAGCGTGTGCCCTTCATGTGAGAAAGCCTAAACTACCTGCCAAAACCACACTAACATATTTAAAAACAACAAAAATCGCATAATGCTGTTGTGAGCATGTGCAAAGGCATCTGGGCTCGGTAAAAATGCTCTCACAGGGTTCTTAACATCCATGTTGAAACCGGAGCAACATATAACAAAGCCACCTTCCTCTTGCTTCTCCCCAAAAAATATCAACACAACACTTATTTGTACAAACTATTTCTCAGTCCCCGGCTTCTGATTCTTTACTCTAATCACCGAATTCGCTTGTAAAGGCGATGAAGACAGGGACCCAAATGAGGATGTTGTTTTGAGCCTTTAAAGTTGGTTATGAAATCAATATTCTGCGCACCACCTTGCTCGGAATTCTGTCTGTTCCCAGGCATCGAGAGAAGTAATTCATTAAGGTCAAGTATGATAACCTCTTATTCGACACACATCAACAACACTAAGCATTTAAGAACTATTCCTTTGACCTTTTCTTGTTACTGGGAATCTGCTTGATCAATATGTTAAATTGAGCTTTAGATGAAAAAATGAGATGGCAAAGGTGAGAGGGTTTAGTTCAAGAATTGAGGATTGCAGGATAGTAATTGTGGATCATGTTATCAAAGTATTTATCGCCGATGATAAAGATTTAGGAGTCCAGGTCATTGGCTGGAGCTGATACTTAGAGCATGAACGGCCAACCTTTGAGAAGGGTTTCAGAGCGAGTTGGCTAGAGAGGGAGAGGGGCTTATGGCTATGATAAAAGAAAAGAAGAACGTGCGGCAGTTGACGACAATGTTGGTTTTGCCACCGACATAGCAAACGACCTGTTATGTGGGTGTGGGATGATGCGGCCACCGTAGTTGCCCATGTGGTGACCTGCCTTATGGTGCTCTTGGAAGGAGAGGCTCGTCACATGAGTCTGTATGAGAGCTTTCCTTAATGCCATGTGAAAGGCACATAAGATGTCCCTCCATTTTAACGTGTGTTAATTGATAGAATTAGAAGTTTAGGGGAACATTGGGACTAGCCTAAAGTTTATGGGGGTTAATTATATATTCCAAAAAAAGGAAAGAAGCAACAAGGAGATACTATTGAGATGAATTATGTTTTCCATCTTGCATATGGTGCTAAAGATGATTCTTCTTTATGGAGTTTGAGGTTGGTTTTGTCTGGGACTCTGATATTGTGTTCCCCCTGTGATATGGTAAAACTATCATTTGTGCTGTTAGCTTGTTACAAATACCTACGTAAAAGAGAAGAAAAAAAAACAATCAATTTTATGTACATTATTGGGCGTGAAAAGAAAAACCTCTCGTATTCTCTCCTCTCTGTATTTCTCTTAATTCGTGTGATAGCATGTGTGGTTCTAAGTGGTAAATCATTAAGCTGACAAGATATATATGTAGGTTCTGGATGGTAAGCCTTATAATAGAAGATGCGATGTCTACAGCTTTGGCATATGCTTATGGGAAGTTTATTGCTGCGATATGCCTTACCCAGACCTTAGCTTTGCTGATGTATCATCTGCAGTTGTTCGACAGGTCAGTTTTTTCAAGATATAAATAAATATCTCTTTACAATATAAATACAAGGAAAACTGGCATGATCTAGAGTTCGACTTCTCCATGTTTAACTTTAAAGGCCCTTTTGAAATGTGGGATTTCAAATCTAGGGATTTTGGCTTATGTTTTATATGTAAAAAGTTGCATGATACATGAATTTTCGTATTTGCATTGTGCATATATATTTCTGATGATTCATTGTATCTGATAATTTCAAATTCAAAATGTTCCATAGTTGCCTTTCGAAATAAATTGAATTCAATATTTTTGTTGCTTTTCCAATAAAATGTAGCTTCATTGTCAAAATCCAAATCTCTAAGTTAGGTCACCAAGTTTAAAGTTATCTGCTTTTATAAGACTGCTTACTGTTCATTTAATGAGCAACGTTTATTTGTTTTTCTTCTCTGCTGACAATGACCAAAATAAGAAAAATCTGAAATGATTTAGCTCATATCTTGTACTTTTCTGCCTGTTGGTTGGGTCTAAGACTCCAAAGATCGAGGCTTAGTTAGTTGAGTTACCAGTGTCTTAATGAATGGACTTTTGTGGCGGTCTTTGTAAAGATTGAAGTTGTATATCTAGTCGAAGGTTTGACATCTAACTCTTCATGGGCGTTTCATTGTATGTACTCTATGGTTTGTTAACAGAACTTACGGCCAGAAATCCCCAGATGCTGTCCGAGTTCTTTTTCAAACATCATGCGCAAGTGCTGGGATGCAAATGCAGATAAACGTCCTGAAATGGGTGAGGTGGTGAGAATGTTGGAAGCAATTGATACAAGTAAAGGAGGTGGGATGATACCTGAAGACCGTTCTCCGGGCTGTTTCTGTTTTGCCCCTACTCGTGGTCCCTGAGCTTTTTATCTAGATTTGTTCCTGTTGCCGAAGGAAATTAATCGGCTATTTTCTTGCCAGAAAGATGATTGAAAAGAAAAAGAAAGGAAAAGAAAAGGATGGTAAAGTTTTTTCCAGAAATCCTTGCAGTTGCAGCCTTGCCTCTTAGTTTCAAAGTTGTTTCTTTAGTGAATGAACAAAGAAAGGTTTATGAATTGTGCATCAATCTGATTTTCCAGCTTGTATTTGTGATGTGGGTCTGTTTCGATAGTGAGCTTCGAAAGTTGGGAATGAATGCGTTGTTGCACATGACAAAGAGCCAAGGGAATCGTCGCCTAGGAACAAACAAGCAGTGACTGGATGGAAACAAGTTGAGCAGCTTATTGAAACGTATTTAGGGGCTGTATTATATATGGTTCTGTAGCATTTGCTATGTTCCTATATATTTGATTGGCCTTTTGTATGTTGTTGATTTTTAAACGACAAGATTTGCATTTGTTTGTTGGGCCTTTTGTCCTTTCATTTAATAGATATACTAATTAGCAACGAAACTTAAAAACTTATCTGGACACAATAAGTATGCTAAGGACTATTATGTGAGCAAGAATGTAATTCTACGGCATTGAGCAACACTCAAGCAAAGCAAATGTTTGGCTCACGTCCCATTCATTCAGAGGTGGAGAAGGTGACAGGAAAGGATAGAAAACAATTCAAGCGCTAATTGATTGGTGTTTCTATTTGAGTGATCTTTAAATTTATTTTTCACTTTTAAGGGGTGGTGCAAATTCGTGATGTCTTTCTCAGACATTGAGAAGAAAAAATAACGCATGAATTCGACCAAATAAATGACAGAGAAAAAGAGAGAAAAGGATGAAGAGATGCGCCAGCTTAGTGGGATTCTAGTATTATTAATTTGAACACCAATTAAAAAGAGCTTGTTTGTACGATCATCATTTCACAGGCGACAGCATATCTCTTGTGTATTCTTCTCATGTCATGCGCTTGCCGTATAACACAAGTGGAATTGTAGTCGGATTAATTTGGTGATGGATGAGGATGAACCTACCTTCATTTGTCGCCTGTGGTTGCTTCTGTGTTCCTATGTAGTGGTGGAAGTGGAACCAATGCCAATTATTATGAACAGAAGTTAACCGGTATAATTTATACGGAGCTGTTGTTTACACTCCAAAAAAAAAAGGGTCCTCTTACACATCTTTATTATGAAAATATAAGGGAAAGAGTGTATGTGTGATGACTATTTTGAAGTACCAATAACAATTCCCTTTGTATGAAATTACGACTCCTAAGTGCGATAGTTGGTGATTTTGAGGTGGAGTGCATTGAACCGAACCATGTCCGCTCCTATTTATCAAAGTTATTCATCAAATTTATTTACCAAATCAACGATGTATCTATAATACCAACAAACTATTTGTTTATTAGTATTTTTCTACTTTTTAGAGGAGGTTTCAAGTTCAAATCCTCATTTTCTCTTCGCATGATAAGTAACGTGGTAAGAGAAATAGACACGCACGTAATTTGAATTTACTCCTACGATAGCACAGAAAACAGTCCCTATATTTTTCTGTACCAACTTCTCATTTGGTAAACAAATCATCCTTTATCTTCATGATGTGAATGCCACTATCTAAAAACATGATAAGAAGATATGTCCTTGCTGCCGATACGACGTCCTGTTATTTACCTAATCGAATAATATTTGTTTGTTTTCACCGTACCCTTTTGGAAGTGGTACTGGTGGGTGTCTCCACTTGCACTAGTTAAATCATTGTCATTCTCCATATTCGCACCCTCTACCACTTCACCTTATCTAATCTAAGTCTAAGATCCTTGAGGTAGGGCACCTTATTTATAAAAAGAAAAAACCCATGAAATATATTTATATTTTTCTAAATAAAGCACCACAATGAACCCAGACTCTATCTTCTATTGGGTTCCTTGCGACAGTGTAAAAGCTAACGGCGGCTGTAGAATTGTTCCTTATTTTATGCTGTCAAGAATGTGGACGTCAAATCGACCATATGCATATTCTCAGAACACTCCCCTCCCCAGAAAAAAAAAAAAAAAAAAAATAGAAGGAAAAAAACTGAGATTTTTTTATACAAGCGATATTTTTCTTTGATATAATATAAACTATGTGGAATTCGAACTCAAATGCATAATGGAGAGCATATTTGCTTTAGCCAACCTAACTAAAACCATGTCTGCATCGAGAAATTTATTTTGATTGAACCTTTATCGGTGGATTAAAGAAGATAATGATTTCCAATTTGTTTGTGTCCATATTTTATAGATAATATATATGTTCACAGGTGACTCCAAAATCCCAAGTTCATGCATGTGTCAATTCATAAATAAAGATCTTTGAATCTAGTGGACTAAATAGACACATTAGTCATACCCTCAAGCTCGTTAGTGGGAAAATAATATGCTGAGAGGGGCACTTTCAATTCCGTCAAGAATTATAAGAAAGGGAGCTCCACAACAATTCTAAAACAAACCCACCAAGAACACAACAATTCCTTCGAGAAATGTTAATATATCATTTGATAAAAAGCATGCAATTTAAAAAAATTTGTCCACTTTAATCATACAAGGCCCTATTATCGATCACACTTTGTGTTCAGTCCAATCAAAACATGTTAACTTGCAATTAGATGTTTGAAAATGCAAGACAGGAACGTGAGGTAGTGCTTCTTTATATAGATCAGTAAGAATTTTCAACACGAAATGTTGTGTCAGGTGGTGATAAGAACAAATGTCGATATCCTTTGCCAACAAACTTCATTTTCGTTTTGTTTTCCTTGCTTTCTTGGTTGTCCTTTAGTACCCCCATACGCTATGTTGCTGCCTAATCCTTATTTGGTGGAAATCTCCAAGTGTACGATTGGAGTTGATTAGTGTATTAGTTGGAACGCTTAGCATATATGTATCTTGATCCTTCAATGTAATTAAACTCTCGCATATATTGCGGTAATTTGTCAAAATATGCGATTCAGATTCACAGTTTAACAATAAATTTTTTTTATTTTTTTTTTATTTTTAGCCTTGTTTCTTTTTATTGATTTAACAAATCTACTCATATCCCACATTACGTAATATCTACTCTAATCTTTATGTAACGTTTCCTTGATCCTAGACCCTTTATTATGGGAATATCATAGAGTCACGGTTGTAAAGTCAGACCCGAAAAAGAAAAATACGACAAAGATTAGATTAGAAAGAATATCATAAATTTGGTTAAACAACTTGGGTAGGTCGGGTGGGGGCATATTAGTAATTCCACTTCATTGTATTCCCTCTACAAAACGCTTCAAGAAGGTGGCCGCATTCATTAGTTACAAAAAGAGATTCATAAGGAACTTCTGCTGCCCCTTCAAGTTCAACTAGAACGCAAAGCAGCCAAAAGTGCTTCTCTGTTCCGCTTTTACTCCTTGTACCATGGGCTTAGGAGGAGGACAGGAAACGTCGTCGTTTGTGAGTGATTTTCTGGAAAAGTGTGGTGGCTATGCTGTTCTTGACGGTGGGTTTGCCACTGAGCTTGAACGACATGGAGCTGACCTCAACGACCCTCTCTGGAGCGCCAAATGCCTTATCAGTTCTCCTCACCTCGTCAGAAGGGTACTTCTTCAGTTGCCCTATTCTCAACTTTTTTATTTTTATATTTGGTTAAATCTTTTCTCTGCACTTTTGCTTGCGTATTTTTTTATTTCTAGAATCCCGTAAAGGGAAAAACTTAAAAAGAAATGCGAATAAATGCTCAATAATATCCTCTACTTTATGTATATTATATTGCATTCATGACATGTTTACTTACTTGGAAGGGAAATAAATCGGAGGAAGGAGAGTGGGATTTATGCATTTTTTGATGTGATTAAACGTGGAGAAATTTAGAACTGAAATAATTCTAACTCTTTTTAATACTCATTTCTGATAAGTAAACATGCGTGACGTATGTATTTTCAATCATGCCCTGCCCTTTTTTGATTACTAAAAGACCATCATTTTTTCTTCAAAATGCAGAATAATTTCTTTCTATTTTTCTCTTTTTCCATTTTGTGGATAAGGCAAATTAATCTGCTGCTATTTCAAAATAATAAAATAAATCATATTCTAAAACTAAAAGTATATTTTTTTCTCTCTTGAGATGTATTTTAATGCATATATATATCTTTAGTGGGTGTCTGTATTATAATCTCGATTAAAGATGAGAGCTGAGTCATCCAACTCAGATCGTCAGCTTCTGACAGCAACGTGGCAAAGCACAAATATCCAACTCAGATCGTCTCATTTTCTCCTGACACCTGTCTTTTCATGCAACAATTAATTAAAAAAATATTAATGACGGTCTTAAAATATTGGGCCATCTTAAAGTCCAATCCCATTTCATATCCTTCTGGGCACGGCAAAGCTTAGGCCCATCAAATATTTATTCTTTTTTTAAGATATTAAAAGAGGGGAATGTGAATATATATATTTTTTTCTGAAATTTTTTTTAACTATTTGAGCTACAAACTTTGTAAATATTCATTTTAATATTCATTTTCGTGCCGTGTTTTAGAAGAATATTTTTTCGTTTTTCTTCTATTAACTTTAGTGGAAAAAAACCCAAAACCACACAGGTACATTTGGACTACCTTGATGCTGGCGCAAACGTCATAATAACCGCGTCTTATCAGGTAATTAATTTTGTTTATCCCACCTCATTACTTTATAATTGTTTTTTAATAACAAAGTTAATTATGTTGTTATATTTTCTGTGATACAGGCCACCATTCAGGGTTTTGAGGCCAAAGGTTTCTCTGAAGAAGAAGCCAAAGCCTTGCTTAGGAAAAGTGTAGAAATTGCAATTGAGGCAAGGGAAATTTATTATGACAAATTGCAATCAAGACGTCCAGTTCTAGTTGCAGCATCTGTGGGCAGCTATGGGGCATACTTGGCTGATGGCTCTGAGTATAGGTCAGTGAACTCACTGATCCATAAAACTTTCACTGATTGGACCCAAATTAATTTACAAAGCAATAGCTAGATTTCTGAGCAATGGTAATTTATAGGACCCTAAAAAATTCCTGAATGTTTCAGCACATGATTTTGTAGTTGGAACAAGAAAATGGAAGCATCCCTGCATGTGTTATTTTCTTGTGCGTTGTTTTATATGGTTTGTGGTTCAATTGTTTTGGCCTGGTTGTGCTCCTATGTTCCTAGATGATTAGCTGAACTCCTACACTGTGAATTTGCTGTTTTCGTTTTGCAGTGGGAACTACGGTGATGCAGTTACTGTAGAGACGTTGAAGGATTTCCACAGGGAAAGGGTACAGATTCTAGCCAACTCGGGTGCTGATCTTATCGCATTCGAGACAACTCCGAATAAGATAGAAGCAAAGGTAGATGGCATTTCTTCCCTTAGTTGTGCCTATGTGAAACATAATATGTTTAAGGCATATCATGCCCCATTGTTGACCAAATGCCACATGCATCTTGAATTAGGTTCATGCCCTGTTTATTGATGGAAAAAATATAACTCATGAGGGTGTTTCAGTCATGTTTAGACAAGAACATGGAAAATTCCAGTCTGGTTTTGGCTAAATTCCTTGCTTGAATGTGATGCAGGCATATGCTGAGTTGCTTGAGGAAGAAGGAATAGACATTCCAGCCTGGTTTTCCTTCAATTCTAAGGATGGAATCAATGTGGTCAGTGGCGATTCGATCTCAGAGTGCGCCTCTATTGCAGATTCATGCAAGCAAGTTGTTGCAGTTGGAATCAACTGCACACCTCCTAGATTCATCCATGGACTGGTTTCATCGATTCGGAAGGTCTGATTTTTGGTCAATTTATTAGTTTATATACTCAATTAGCCCCTTGAACTTCTGATAAAATTCTTCTGTTCCCATCTAATTTGCAGGTTACAAGCAAACCAATAGTCATATACCCCAACAGTGGTGAGACTTATGATGGTCTGACCAAGCAATGGGTGGTGAGTCTCCCTACTTTTTACAGAAAACACTTGTGTTGCAAGACTCTGAATCTGAACCGTTGATCATGTTGATTGTTGCTCGAAAATACTTACCATAGAAAGAGTAGCAAGTTCTTGTCAAACATATGAAATCTGGTCTGAAATTGTTCCATGGTCTTGAAACATTCTGAATGCATGTTAATTTTCGATTGCAGCAATCAAGCGGGGCGGTCGATGAAGAGTTTGCAGACATAGTGATAGGCAAGTGGCGTGAGGCCGGGGCTTCTCTATTCGGAGGCTGCTGCAGGACAACTCCAAATACCATAAGAGCCATATCTAGAGTTCTCTCCAACAACAAGTCTTCTGCAATTAACGAGGATGCTCAAATGAGTTCCAAAACTGAGATGTAAATATTTCTCTAATCCGCTAAGAATAAAAGCTTTATACCCCTTCCTTTCCTTGTTTTGTAACTCAGAGGAAGTAGTGAAAATGTCACCGTGGTGAGCCTGTTCCAGAATAAAAGTGTTAATTTCAAGGGTAAAATTTTCTGGCACTTTTTGAGGTTTAGGTTTATTCTGTTGCATTCTTACATGTAGCCAAATAAACAGGGGAATCATGAAAAAAATGACTCATTTTAAAAGGGCCTTCAAATCCTTTTTCCAATATTTTTAGAAATAGTTAAAAAATGACTCGTTTTGATAATATTCTCGCGTGATGGGAGAGATAGAAGAAGAGGTAAGGCCATCTCCAACGGAGGGCAAAACGTAAAATTTTGAGTTTTAGCCCCAAATTTCTTCTCCAATACAAATATAGGCCAGGTCATAATTTCTGCCCAGGCACTAATCCAGGTGGAATTCCGCTCAGCTTTTGAGTCGGACCTAAATTTTCGAACATGTTGCTTATTTGTTTTTTTTTTTTTTTTTTTTTCCCTTCTTAAATCAGAACCTAACGTTTACCTCCCATCAAATGCCCTTGATTTTTTCTGATTAAATATAACCTTATAAAAAAGATCCAACGGCCCAAAACGAAATCCAGGCCATAATGTTAATTAAATAATCTAACCTTAACATCATACTAAAGTACATAAATACACACTTGTTTGTCCTTTATCATTTATGAATTAAATTTTTTTTTTCAAAATTAGATTTTTTTTTTAATGTTAAAATGTTCAGATTAATAAATCACGATGGTATAAACCAAAATTAACTTAAGAAAAATTAAACACAAAATATTTTTTGAGTTAAACTATTCTTAAATAATTAATAAAGTTACAGACTCAAATTTTGAGTCTTGTAGGGTCGGAGGAAAAAAAATGTTTGAGTCAGGGTAATACATGAATAGTTGTATTTTGAAGGAGGAAATTTGAGTTTAGCCTCATTTGAGTTGGAGATGGTCTAACATATACGCGGCAACCCGTATTGAGCAAAAAAGCCACCCTCAAGCGAAATACCTAAATACTGAGATCTCCACCTTGCAATTGTTACCATTATCTCCACTATCTCAATTTAAGTAGAGGTATTTGGTGTATTTTGTTCTTTCAACTTAAAAATCAATCATTTATTTTTCTAAATGTTTGAAGAAATTGTCAACTTTTTTTTTGGGTTCAAAAACTACTAAATGACGGATATTTTAGATGTCATTCCCTTCACAGGAAAACAGAGGAAAAGAGGTAATTCAAAATTTCTAAAAGAGAAAGAAAGAAAATAAAAAAAGTTCTGAACTTTGAACAGTCGGCGTATCAAGTTTGATATAATTCAGCATGGTTCAAGCCCAACCGCAATGCAAAAGGAAGCATTTCAGTTAAGTTAGTTGACAGTTGGTGCAAAACCCCAAACAGGCAAAACAGACGCATCCCAAAATGGCTGCAACGCTTCAACTAAGTCCTCTGGTCTCAGCCTCCCCAAGCTTCGTAGCTCCCACAAACCAAAGGGAACCCAAAACTATGGCCAAGGACACTTCCCCAACTGGGTCACTCAGAAACTGTAAAACCATGAACGAAGTCAAGCAACTTCACTGTCCAATAACTAAAAAAGGCCTCAGAAACAGACCCTCTACTGTTACCAAGCTAATTACTACATGTGCCGAAATGGGCACCTTTGAAAGCTTAGATTATGCCCGGAAAGCCTTCAACTTGTTCCTTGAAGAGGAAGAAACAAAGGGTATATTGTTCATGTATAATTCTTTGATAAGGGGTTACTCTAGTGCTGGACTTTGTGATGAGGCTGTCTTGCTTTATGTTCAGATGGTGGTGAATGGTATTTTGCCCGACAAGTTCACATTTCCATTTGTGCTGAGCGGTTGCTCCAAGGTTGTGGCTTTCAGTGAAGGAGTTCAGCTCCACGGAGCACTTGTTAAGATGGGTTTGGAGGAAGATGCATTTATTGAGAATTCTTTGATCCATTTCTATGCTGAATGTGGGGAGTTGGATTATAGCCGAAAGGTGTTTGATGGAATGGCTGAGAGAAATATCGTGTCGTGGACTAGTTTGATTTGTGGTTATGCTAGGAGGCAGTTGCCAAAGGAGGCTGTTTCTTTGTTTTTTGAGATGGTGGCGGCGGGTATTAAACCCAATTCGGTTACCATGGTGTGTGTCATTTCTGCTTGTGCAAAGTTGAAGGATCTTGAATTGAGTGAGAGGGTGTGTGCTTACATTGGGGAGTCGGGAGTGAATGTTAATACCCTTACGGTGAATGCACTTGTTGATATGTATATGAAATGTGGAGCTACTGATGCTGCAAAGCGGCTTTTTGACGAATGTGGTGATAAAAACTTGGTTCTTTACAATACAATTTTGTCCAATTATGTGCGTCAGGGACTGGCTAGGGAGGCACTTGCTGTATTGGATGAAATGCTTAGACAAGGTCCAAGACCAGACAAGGTTACACTGTTGTCTGCAATCTCAGCTTGTGCACAACTAGGCGATTCTCTGTCTGGAAAGTGCTGCCATGGTTATGTGATCAGAAATAGACTCGAAGGTTGGGATGCTATTTGTAATGCCATGATTGACATGTACATGAAGTGTGGAAAACAAGAGATGGCCTGCGGAATTTTCGATAATATGTCGAACAGGACTGTAGTGTCATGGAACTCATTGATTGCTGGTTTTATCAGAAGTGGTGATGTAAACTCAGCTTGGCAGATGTTCAATGAGATGCCGAAGAGCGATCTTGTCTCTTGGAACACCATGATTGGTGCTTTAGTCCAAGAGAGTATGTTTGTGGAAGCAATTGAGCTTTTTCGGGTGATGCAGGCTGACGGAATAAAAGGAGATAGGGTGACCATGGTGGAAGTGGCATCTGCCTGCGGATATCTAGGAGCTCTTGATCTTGCAAAGTGGACCCATGCTTATATTGAGAAAAATAAAATCGACTGTGATATGCGGCTTGGCACAGCCTTAGTTGACATGTTTGCTAGATGTGGAGATCCTCAAAGTGCAATGAAAGTGTTCAGTAGCATGGCAAGAAGAGACGTTTCTGCTTGGACTGCAGCCATTGGAGCAATGGCCATGGAGGGAAATGGGGAACGGGCTCTAGAGCTTTTTGATGAAATGATTAGGCAAGGGGTGAAACCAGATGAAGTAGTCTTTGTGGCTGTATTAACAGCATGCAGCCATGTTGGGTTTGTGAAACAAGGGTGGAACATTTTCGGGTCAATGAAGTCAGTCCATGGAATTTCCCCTCATATTATTCACTATGGTTGCATGGTTGATCTACTAGGCCGAGCCGGGCTCTTGGGAGAAGCTTTTGATCTGGTAAAGACCATGCCAATGGAGCCTAATGACGTCATTTGGGGGACTCTCTTGGCCGCTTGTCGAACCTACAAAAATGTCGAAATTGCATCATACGCAGCCGAATGGTTATACAAGTTGCCTACTCAGAGGACTGGGATTCATGTGCTTCTATCAAACATATATGCATCTGCTGAGAAATGGGCTGATGTTGCAAAAGTGAGGCTACATTTGAAGGAGAAAGGGATACACAAGGTGCCCGGATCAAGCTCCATAGAGGTCAATGGAATTATCCATGAGTTTATTTCTGGTGGTGATACAAACACAGAGAAGAGCCAGCTTACATTGATGCTACAAGAAATAAACTGCAGACTGAGAGAAGCCGGCCACGTTCCTGATTTGGACAATGTCCTGCTTGATGTTGATGAGAAGGAAAAAGAGTACTTGCTCAGTCGGCATAGCGAGAAACTTGCCATAGCTTTTGGGCTGATCGGTACAGGGCAAGGCGTGCCGATTCGTGTGGTTAAGAATCTCAGAATGTGCTCTGACTGTCACTCCTTTGCCAAGTTAGTGTCAAGATTATACAACCGGGAAATTATAGTTCGGGATAACAACAGGTTTCATTTTTTCAATCAGGGGCTTTGCTCTTGTAGTGATTACTGGTAATAAAATTATAATTCAAGGCTCGCATTTGTACTTAAGACATTCTTATCTTCATCTTCATGTTAGGACCCTAACACTAGTCTATCACCTATCTTTTCCATTAAGAATAAAGGCTAGCAGTGTTCCTTATTTGTAGGGAATTAGTTGTCATCTAGCTGGCCTGTGGCAATCTGGCATTTGAGAGTCTGTATATATCCTTCTCGTGGTTTATGAGGAAGGCATGAAATGAAAAAGTTGTTTTCTTCCTTTTATTTCCAATTGCTATTTCCTTACCTTTTCCAAATTAGGTTTTGGGTCCCAACACTTCAGGTCTTGTAGATTACAAAAAAGGAATATAAAAGTATAAATTCAGTATATAAAAAAACAGTGAAAGACCAGCTGTCGACTTGGTTCAGTCATGTGAACGCGTCAGTGACAAAGGAATATCAAACCGAAGGTTCCTCACTTTTGACTTTACATTCATTTTTGCAGGCAGCAGGAAGCTGCTTCCTATATGTGATAAAGCACAAGGCCTTAATATAACAAGAGATAGTTTCTGACATGAATATGGTTTCTATGGCCAATCAAGCAGCCTCTTCTTCCTCTTCTTCTTTCTCCAATTCATGCACGTATGATGTGTTTCTTAGTTTCAGAGGTGAAGATACACGCCATAATTTTACAGATCATTTGTACAGTGCTTTGGTTCAGAAGGGAATCAATACCTTCATAGATGATAAGCTCAGAAGAGGAGGAGAAATATCAGCATCACTTCTCAAAGCAATTGAAAAGTCAAGGATTTCTATAATCGTATTCTCTACAAAATATGCAGCGTCCAAGTGGTGCCTGGATGAACTCGATAAGATCCTTGAGTGTAAAAAATTGAGGCAACAGAAAGTGTGGCCCATTTTTTACAAGGTGGAGCCCTCGGATGTAAGGCACCAAAGAGGATCTTTTGGTGAAGCGCTTGCCAAACATGAATGCAAATTCAAGAATAATATTCACAAAGTGCACAGATGGAGGACAGCTCTTTCAGAAGCAGCCAATTTGTCTGGGTGGACTTTTTCAGATGGGTATGTATACTTCTGACGACTTTAGTGCTTTTTTGTGTGTGTATATTTCAGGGCTATTTTCCTTTTTAAGCCTTTTCTTTTTGTTAAATTGCTTAACATATAATGGGATATTGATTTGTTAAATCTTCAAGAACACATAACGTATAAAGGACACGTTTTGACACATTCTAATTGGAAGGTATTAACATAACATAAGTGGAGGTAAAAAGAGTCAAAACTAAGGTTGAGGCTGACTAAAACAATTGGGTCGAGTGGTTGACTAATTGTTGAGGTAAAATATTCTGTCTCTTTTAAAATTTGGTGTTGGTTTATGAAATCTTTTGTATTCTTTTAAAGTGACAGGCATGAATCTCAGTTTATCCATAAGATTGTTGAAGATATCTCAGCGGAAGTATCATACCATGCATATTTAGATGTGGCTACATATCCAGTTGGAATAGAGTCTTATGTAGGAGAAATCAATAAACTTTTAGAAGTTGGGGAAGAAAGTGTTGGCATGGTAGGGATATGGGGAACTGGTGGAATTGGTAAGACAACAATTGCTAAAGCTGTTTATAATTCAATTGTCCATGAGTTTGATGGTAGTTGTTTCTTGGCAAATGTTAGAGAAAACTCAATGCCACATGGAGGCCTAGTCCAATTGCAAGAGACTCTTCTAATTGATATTCTGAGGGTTAAAAAGTTGAAGGTGACTAATGTTGATAAAGGAGTCGCTATGATAAAAAATAGGTTGAGCAATAAAAAGGTTCTCTTGATTCTTGACGACGTGAATCAATTGGAACAGTTACACAGCTTAGCTCGAGGGTCTGATTGGTTTGGATCGGGCAGTAGAATTATCATAACGACAAGAGATAAACATTTGCTGACTGCTCATCAAGTATATTTGATATACCAGGTCAAAGTATTAGATTATCATGAAGCTCTTGAGTTGTTCAGTTGGAATGCATTCAAAAGAAATGTACCTCCGAGCGATTATGTGAAAGTTGCTAGACGTGCAGTACAATATGTTCAAGGCCTTCCACTAGCTCTGACAGTTTTAGGTTCTCATCTATGTGGTAGAAGCATAGATCAATGGCAAGCGTCATTAGATAGTTACAAGAGAGTTCCTAACAAAGAGATACAAGAGATTCTCAAAATAAGTTTCGATGCATTGGAAGATATTGTGAAAGAAATTTTCCTTCACATTGCATGTTTCTTTAAAGGTAAATATGTAGACTACGTGACACAAATGCTAGAATGCTGTGACCTCAACCCTATGATTGGTATTGAACTACTTGTAGAAAAGGCTCTCATAACTATAGATGGATGTCAGGTTTTGATGCATGACTTGCTAGAAGAAATGGGTAAAGAAATAGTTCGTCAAGAATCGCCCAATAATCCAGGAAAGCGTAGCAGATTGTGGTTTCACGAGGATGTTGATCACGTGCTGACAGAAAATACAGTAAGTATAATTTCTGTTGTGTTATTCAGCTTGAGAAGCAAGCCCATATGATTATAGTTTTCTTCTTGTCAAAATTCTGAAGCAAAATATCTATAATTTGGAAACACGTGTAACCAATTTACACTAATGGTTTTTCTTTTGTCCTTTTTTTTTCTTTTCCCCTTTCTGTTTCTACTATAGGGAACAGATACAATTAAAGGCATTATGATAAAGGTGCCTGAATCATATAATAAGATATGCTTGAATGCTAAAAGCTTCTCAAAGATGAAAAGTCTTAATTTATTTGTGAACTATGATGCGCACTTTTCTGGGAACATTGATTATCTCTCAAACGAGTTGAGGTGGCTTGACTGGCCTGGATGTTCTTTACAGTCTCTGCCATCTAATTTTCATCCAAAGAAGCTTGCTGTGCTCAATTTGCCTCAAAGCTGTATCACCAGACTATGGGAGGGATTCAAGGTACTTAAAAGTATTCATTCATTATTTTTCTCAAACGCTTATGCTGAAGCTTTCTTTGAAGCTTCATTTGATTCTCTTTCTTGTTGCGCAGAATTTGCCAAAGTTGACATCTGTAAATTTTGAAGGCTGTAAGTTCTTAGAGAAAATCCCGGACTTCACTGGAGTCACAAACTTAGAGAACTTGAATCTAGATTACTGTACAAGTTTAGTTGAGGTTCATCCTTCCGTTGGATTCCTTGATAAACTTGTTATGTTGAGTCTCAGGGGCTGCTCTAACCTCGTGAAGTTTCCAGCACAAATAAGCTTGAAATCTTTAGAAGTTATGGAGCTGGGCAATTGCTTTAGGCTTGAGAATTTTCCAGTAATTGTAGAAAAGATGGAATCCTTAAGATATATGAATCTACAAGGCACTGCCATTAAAGAATTGCACTCATCAATTGGATATCTCATTGGGCTTGAAGAGTTGTACTTATCAAATTGTGAAGATCTTACAACTCTGCCATGCAGCATTTATGAGTTGCAAGATCTAAAGGTTCTTGACTTGCATTGCTGCAAGAGGCTTCGAGAAATTCCAGAGCTTCCACCAAAGATACGTTGGTTAGTTGCGAGTGATTGTGAATCATTGGAAAGGTTTTCAAAATTGTCAAAGATATTCAAACACAGAAAAGAATCGCGAGGGATTTATTGGATGAACCTGTCTAATTGTTATAGATTGTGTTCTAATCTGGGCTATGGCGTGGCAAAGATTGAAAATGTTTTACTGAATCAGGTCTCTATATCCTCTCTCACTCTCTCTACGCAAATATTTATGTGTACACATGTGCAAGCACACACACACACACACACATGTAGTTAACATTGTTATTCTTGTGTTACAGGCATCTTCTGATCATGACTCTGCATTTGACGTTGTACTTCCTGGATATGAGGTTCCGGAGTGGTTCCCCTGTCGTAAATGTGAACTTCTTGTTGAAACCCCTCGACATAGGTGTGGTATATGTGAATTTTCTTTTGAAATTCCTGCAACAGTCCAATGGGAGAGCACAGGATTGGCTTTCTGTGCTGTTTTTAAAGTCGTGCAGAATAGTTTTACTGGTTGGCATTTTGGAGCTACAATTTCCATCAGCGATGTATGCTTAGAGCGTGATTATGAGTTTTTTTCTTGTTCAAGAAAGACAACGTCTGCTCATGTGTGGCTCAAGTATATTCCATTAAGGACTTGGAAGAAATCACAGATATTTGAAACACAGCCTCGGTTTCGTCCTCATACCTGTCGAGTTAGATTTTACTTTGAGAGCGGCGCACGACCAGTTTTCTTGAAAAGTTCAAGTGTTGACCTACTCCTAGTATGCGACCAGGATGATTTAAACTACGGCATGGCAGTCAATCATCAGCAAGAGGAGTTGCTTTCAGAGTCTTCGAAACCGATGAATCCTCAAAAGCGAAACCTACAACAAGGAGCCTCAGTTCTCATGAAAATCGATGATACTAACATCGGACATCAGCAAGAGCAACCGCTTAACTTGTCTTTGGAACGAACGAATCCTCGAAAACGGAAGCATAATGAGTGGCTTGGTCTCTTTTCATGGTTAACCAATCATTGGTAGTTTGTCACTCTCAGAAATGAAAGCCTATTCCATCAGAATGATCTTATCTTTGTGTGCGCTGAGGACCTTCTTACAAAGTGGCACTCTAAAGACTGTTGTGAATTCATTGATAATCTCTTGTTCTTTTTGGGTTAGTGTTCAACGATTTTGTGCTAAGAGTAAACACTTAAAGCCATTAAAGGGTGGAAAACAAAATATGCCTTTTATTTCATCAGGAACTACTAATTAAAAAAAAGAAAAAGAAAAAAAAAGAAGACCAAATCTAAGAATTTATTGACCAAAAAAAATCTACGAATTTAACAAACATTTTACATGACAAAATTAACAAGCAGAATGTAACAGTTGGTAAAACCCAAAGGCCTTTCATGATTTGCTTCTTAACTGCGGAAAGATGGAATCCACAAAGGCATGGTGCATCGGATCTGATAGCCAGAGATTGGCTATATGATAATGAGATGAGGTGTGCCGGTGGACTTCTTCCATGAGCCAGATGGTGGCTTCGGCTTTACACGGATGAATTATGGTATCCAAGGGCCTGTACTCTTCCTCACTGCCCATCCTCAATTGGTCCCACTGTTTTAGGAGAATATTGGTGAGGTAATGCAAAGGTTGTCCATATAACTGCTTAATGGATTTGCCTAATCCCATCCATGAGGTAAATGGAATAACAGAGCCACGGTGCGCTGGGATCGGGATCTGCTTCATGTACTCCTGATACATCTCTGCCCTTCGCACCAAAGCACCTATAGTTTAAAGCAGGTTTAGAGGACTTAAAGAGACCAAAAAAGCAAACCACCCTAACAGCATTCGAGGAGTCATCAAGGCTACTAAGGTACCAGGAAAGAAATATGGTAAAGTGCCATAGTGGATATAAACAGCAACCTATTAGCCACTCATTTTCCTAAAGAGGTTATCACATATTGAGATTACTATATTCAGCAAAAGAAAAGCTCAAACAACCCCAACAATGACATTTACGAGTACACATGTTCTTCATCTTAGTTAATAGCATTGTCACTGACAAGTTTAAGAATGGCCAATTATGTACCCATTACAGTGCAAAATAAGGAAAAACAAAACTTGTTGGACTATTAATCTTAGCAAATAAACATTTTGGTAAAAACTGGTAATTCATTTACTGGAACAAACAGTATTACATAGCTTGGATCAGAGATTTTCACAGATTCATAATTTCTCGATGACGTTAATGTAGTCTAAACATGATAGAGCGTGCACAAGTTTACACAACTATTAAGTTTCTTGAACTTGAAATTTAACATTTCAGTTGGACTACATTTTTGTTAATGTCTTATTTTAGAAAAAAGAAAAAAAAAACATAAAATTTTCTCTGCAACATTATAAATAAATCTTAGTTGACACTATAATTTCAACATACATTAGTTCACCAGTTTCAGTAAAACAAGGCTCTAAATCTTGATTGTGCAATTACCTTCAGATGTTCTTTCTTTGGCAGGTTGATCAGATGTGGTATTATTGGTTAACTGCTTGCTATCACACTCGATATTGGTTTCCATCTCCATGTCTGAGGAAGAAGAGTCATCTGATGATATAACATCAACCTGCTCATCCCATGGAAATGCCCTCTTCATGGTATATGGACTGTAACCTGCATGGGATAACTCATTCAGTATTCATATGAATTAAAACAACAGACAGCCGATATAAAACAGATGAAAAACTTAAAGCTCCCAAAAGAACCATAAGTTACTCATTTCATGCAGCATACACACCACCCACCCACCATAAAGCATTAGTGCGATAAATTAGCTACTGGAGAGGTATTTAGAGAAAATTACAGAATCTGGTGGCATTTGGAACACGAAACATCCAATCACCAATTCTGTCACTAATCTTTAAATGCAAAGACAATAATGTTCGGATAAAATCAGATTCGAGACAATGCCTGCAGGCTGTTCAATTCCAAAACATGGCTGACCACGGGGAACAATTGCGAAAAATGTTCGACTACTATTAATTCATAAATGAATCCATAGGCAAGAACTAAGGCCAACCAGATAAATTAGACATATGAATAACAGATAAAAGGCATGCAATAAACTGCACACCTAGATAAGGCATGCTGGACTGCTAATCTCTTAACTATAAATCACAGGTCACTCAATTCTCATGATACACCCTATTTAGGGTACCAATCGGTTCTCCTAGAAGCAAACCGAACATGAACTTTCAATATGATTTCATGCAAACAGATCTTTTGATTTCATCAACTCTGTCCTTTTTACCACTGAATTCTACCAATTTTGGTCAATTCTGCACAGCATGCTTCCAGTGAATCTTCAATGACCCATTTGCCTGACTTGTTTGCATGATATTTTAAACAATTAAAAAACACAAAACAAACACATTCTTATTTACATTCTTGACTCTTCATACTTTTCCAGAAATGGCAGAACAAAATCACCCAAATGCTTAATTAGAAAAAGAAAAGAACAGAAATTTAGTTCCTTCCTCGGGAACAATTAGCTGTAGAAATTAGAAGGACCAAAGAAGAAGAAAGAAAGAAATGAGTTGCAGAAAGATCACTAAAGAGAGCAACGGGACTGACCTTTAAACAGCAAACGGAAAACGATTATTATTAGAAGATGTAATTCTGCTGCTGTCGAAGTTTCTTCAGTTAGTTTTACCAATTCGGGTCGTATTTGTACAGGACAAAGTGGAGAGAGAGAATTCCGTTGCGGGCTCCACCCCAGACCCGTCCACTCAATGTTTTAACTCTACAACTCATAGGTCGACCCGACCCGACCCTAATACGTAGAGGGCCGTCTCTACCTTTGACCATAAATTTGGCTTCTGTTTAGTAAGACTAAAAAGAGAGTTAAAGAATTGTACAAATCAGAAACTAAACACTTTGATTTGCATTTTAGGGCTCAAATGATTCCTGAAGTAATGAGATTCAGAATATCACACATTGATGAATCAAAGAGAGATTCAATAACTAAAAGAAAGATCGATTCTTTGGGATTCTTTTTTTCTTCAAACAGAACGAATAGAGATAGAATCAAACCGATTCCTTAAATGCCTTTTTGAATATTCCTCAATATCCTGGCTATTCATGGAACGTGGAGTTTCATGTTGGTTCTTCAACTAAATTATTTGTTCTAATGATCGTTCAACTCTTGGAAACTGGTCCTATCGTCTAACTCTGTCAATATTATTATTACTATGAGGGTAAAATCGTCAATTTACACTAAAATATTAATTAATTAATTAAAATATAAAGAAAAATACTATAAAAATCAGAATTTAAAATTATTTAAAAAAAAAAAACTAAAAACTGAAATGCGCAAGAGTGAAAAAAAAAAAACCAAATATTCAATCTAATTGAATACGCACGCAAGAAAGAGGAAAAAATTGGCTCACCATTAGAGGCTGATCGCTTGCCGTAGTTGCTCCGCTGCGTGTCCATGAACATATTCATCCTCTGCATCTCCAAATCATTGGCGAATTGCATCCTCTGCTTCTCCAACTCCACCATCTGCCTCAACTTCTCGGCCTCCACTCTCTGATACACCTCCCCGAACCTCTCAATTGCTCTCGCCAATCTCTTCAACCCTTCTTCTCCTCCTCCGCTATCCCTCTCCCTCTCCATCTCAACCTCATACTTCTCCTCGTCGTCCTCTCCATCTCAACCTCTCATCTAGAATTGGAATAGCTGTCAAAAGTCCTATTTACCCCTAAAAAGGTTGCATGTACTGCTCACAATGATTTAATTTGACAGAAAATGTTACATTGATTAGCAATCTTTCCCTGTCTCTCGACCAAAAATGCTTCCAAGGTTCCAAAATCCCAACCTCTCTTCAATTTCTAAAACCAACATCAAACTGCTGCGTCACTTGTTCTGCAATCCTCTGTGCACCTTGACTGAGCCAACCCCAGTCAGTGAAGTCACCGAGTCTCCCGAGCTTCCAAACTGGGTCAAATTCTTCGACACTAAACGCCCAGAAAAGGCAGATCTTGATGAGGATTTTGTTATCCCTTCTCTTGTCAATTGGGTCGAGGCTCAGAAGCTCAGAGACCCCAGAAAAGCTGTCAAGCGCCCGCTCAGCGAGACCGCTGATAACGACGACATCGATAAAGTCTGTAGAATCTTGAAAAATGGGTACCCATCACCGGAAAATGCTGCTCAAGCTCTGGATGGGTGTGTTTTGGATTTATCAAACAGTTTGGTGGAACGGGTTTTGAGGAGGTTTAGCAATGAATGGGTTCCTGCTTTTGGATTCTTCATTTGGGCAAAAGCACAAACAGGTTATAGGCATCCGCCGGAGGTATATAACTCAATGGTTGACATTTTAGGCAAGTCCGAGAATTTTGAGCTTATGTGGGAGATGGTTGAAGAAATGGTCCAAATTGGAGGAGGGTATGTTACTTTGGACACAATGAGTAAGGTGATGAGGAGGCTTGCAAGGGCTGGTCGGTACAAGGAGGCAATAGATGCATTTCGGGGGATTGAGCAATTCGGCGTGAGC